>OX335693.1:4488893-5166750 GCA_946894065.1 Acleris literana | reverse complement strand
TTAGGCCATGCATTTTTGTCTGTTAGATAGTCCTCGATCCTATAATACGCTTTAGACATTAACGACCTTTTCAAGTAACTTTTAAGTGCTGGAAAGGGTAACTTTAAAACTTCGTCAGGTAATTTATTATAGAAATGAATGCATTGACCAACAAATGATTTATATACTTTACGGACGCGGAATTTTCGGATAGCGATTTTATTTTTATTTCTGGTATTTAAATTATGTATATCAGAATTTTTGGTGAAAGAATCTAAATTTCTAATAACGTAAATAATATTCTCATAAATAAATTGAGACGCTACAGTCAAGATATTAATTTCTTTAAAAAGTTCTCTTAAAGAGTCACGGGAGTTTAAGTTGTAAATAGAACGAATGGCCCTTTTTTGTAACACAAATATAGTTTGTATGTCAGCTGCCTTACCCCAAACCAGAATACCGTACGACATGACACTATGGAAATAACTATAATAGACTAAGCGAGCTGTCTCAACATTGGTTAGTTGTCTAATTTTCCTAACGGCGTAAGCTGCCGAACTTAGTTTACCTGCCAGTACAGCTATATGGGGACTCCATTGCAAATATTTATCTAATGTTATGCCTAAGAAAATTGCCTTATCTAACATTTGCAAACACTCGTCATTTAGAAAAATACTAGAATGTACCGGTTTAACATTAGGCAAAGCGAACCTAACACATTTCGTTTTCTTAGCATTTAGTAGCAAATTGTTGCTAGTAAACCAATTAAGTACTTTAACTAGTGTGGTGTTAATCCTACTGTAGTCTACGGATTTTCTATCTACCTTGAAAATTAGTGAAGTATCATCAGCAAAAAGTACAATATCACAAAGTTTATCTACTGTTGGTGGCAAGTCATTTATGTAAACCAAAAATAAAAAAGGACCTAAAATAGAGCCTTGAGGCACACCTATTTTCAATGTAGCTCCAACAGATTGCGTTTTGTTTACAACAACTGTTTGAGTTCTATCACTTAGATAAGAAGACATAAGGCTTAAAGCTTTGTTGGACAATCCATAATGTTCTAATTTTAAAATAGGGGTCGTATGATCCACGCAATCAAAAGCTTTAGAAAGATCACAAAATATTCCTACTGCATCGCAAGATTTCTCCCAACTGTTATATATATGTTTAATGAGTACAGATGCCGCATCAATTGTTGATCGACCTCTGGTAAAGCCAAACTGGTTATTGTTAAGTAGTTTATTTCTGTTAAAGTGACCTAACATATCCTTTAGCATTACTTTCTCAAAGACTTTACTTAAAACTGGTAGTATGGAAATGGGACGGAAGTTCGTTATATCACTCATCTCGCCCGATTTAAAAAGAGGTATTACTTTACTATATTTCATGAGATCTGGAAAGACCCCCTCTGATATGCAATTATTGTAGATTAATGCTAGATGGGGTGCAATTACATCTATGATATGAAAGAGTACCTTAACTGATGTGCCCCACAAATCTTCAGTCTTTTTTAAACTAAGTGATTTAAATATCTTGACTATTGAATCTGAATTTACAGGGCTGAAATCAAAGTTTATATTACATTTACTGACATTAGTGCTAAGTAATGATTGAGCTTCAACCGCGGATGATTTAAGACATTTCGTAGTATTAATGGCTATGTTAGAAAAATAATCTTCGAATGCTAAGGCAACGTCTTTATTTGACGTGATTTGTTGGTCACCTGTGTTCAGAGTGACTTGATTATCACGAGTTTTTGATTTTCCCGTTTCTCTATTTATAATATTCCATACAGTTTTTACCTTGTTGTCAGATGATTTAAGTTTGAGACTAAGAAAATTTGCCTTGGCAGTTAAACAAACTTGTTTAAAGGTCCTTGAATAATTCCTAACATAATTTAGAAAGTCAGCATTCTTATTTTCCTCCCTCTCTCTATATAGGTCATAAAGCCTATTTCTACTTTTATGAATGCCTGTAGTAGCCCATTCACTAAATTTTGTTTTCGACCTAGAAATAGTTTTCATTTTAAAATTGTTGTTAAATTGATGTAGAATTACGCCGAAGAAGTCTTTATAAATACTATTACACTCATTCTGTAAAAACGGTAACACTGTAAGATTACTCTGAACTTTATTTTTGAATAATTCCAAACGATTACTAGTTATAGGTCGGTATGTTATTGTATCAGGTTTTTGATAAAAATCATAGATGAAAGATGCCTTCTGACCACTATGGTCAGAATTAAAACAATTAAATATTTCTTTATCCAAACATTCGCAACTACAAAAAATATTATCTAAGCAGGTTGCACTACTAACACCTATCCGTGTGGGTTCTAAGAACAGATTACCTAAATTAAAAGATTTAAATAAACTAAGTAACCTAGTGGTATTATTTGACGTTTCGAGTAAGTTAATATTAAAATCTCCACAAACTGCAACATGCTTCTGGGTATTACATGCTAATTTTAACACATGTTCCATAGTAGATTCAAATGTGCAAAAGTCAGCCAACGGTGGTCTGTAAACACATATTATTATATAACTTTCTAGTTCTGCGCAAGAAATTTCTACAATCCTTTCTATCGATAGCTTTACAATATCCTTTCTTTCTTTGGATTTAAGAGTACTTTTTACAATTATAAAAGAGCCACCATGAATGGCACTTTTTCTGGCAAAATAACTAACTAATTTAAAATTTAAAAAATCAAAAATTAATTGCTCTTGTCTAAGCCAATGTTCAGTAATGCACATAATTTGTACATTTTCATTATCTAAGAACAACCCTATTTCTAGTTCTTTGCTGGAAAAACCTTGAATATTTTGGTGAATTAAATTTATATTGAAGGGTGTTTCCACACAGGGTGTTTCTTATATAAGAACCTTATGAGTGTGGGCTTATGTGGCATCCGAATGTTAAGCCTCCTATGCCAGCCCTCCACAGGGTTATTACTTCGGTGCTTGTCCTCGCTGCAACTTAACTTTTCTGGGCCCAGTCTCAGCCAAGTGTCTTCCATATACTTTTTGAATTGCAATACTGGGGTGGTAACCGGTGCCGGTGTTTCCGCAAGTATAGTTACCCAACTATTATTTATCTCCGACTCGGGTAACAGAGGTAAGATCGCACAAAATTCCACCATTTTTCTTCCTTCCTTGGTTGCACTGACTTTAATTACTCTGGCCTTTTTCCACACTGCCCGATTGTAGTGGAAAAAACATCCCGAAAGTTTAACTTCTGGAAAAGCGGATCGGCAACCATTCATTTGAGCGAGTTCGTAATCGCACTTAAATTTGTTTATTAATACGCCCAAATTATCCCGAATTAGTTTGAACAATCGGCGGTAAGTATGCTCTGTTTTATTGGGCACCAAGGCAAACAAGACAGGCACCACATTAGTCGTCTCGTTGCTCTTGCCTATACCGGCATGCACTGTATAGAGTTGTTTGAAGGGCTTAGGCACCCTTTTATAAGTGCCATCTCCAAAGTATTGGATGGTGTTACTGTTGGAATTTACCATGAATGGCTGTGAATGTCCAGTCGAAAATATAAGTATTTTGTATTCATCGCCATCTTCTACTACCATAAAGCCTTCTTTGAGTATTTGCGGTACCTTGAGATCTTTCAGGCGGGAGAATTCGGTGTTGTTTAGGTCTAAAGCCTTGTGTCTAGCCCTGTACAAGGAGCTTTTCACTTCTTCATATTAACACATGCTGAACGTTGGGTCAGCTTCATGTAATTCAGTCACTGCCTTTTCAAATAATTTTTTTATGGGACTCATTTTTACTGCGACTACTTCTTTACACGAATTTAATGCAATATCTCTAATATTCTGGTTGTCATGTCGTTTACAGGCATGCTCGCTGACTTTTAAAACTGAATCTTGATTTGCATTCAATGTGATTGAGGCGTAACAATATTCACTACGATTCGCACACTTGTAATTTACGGAACCTTTCTTGTTTGTATGGTTCCAGTTATATTTATGGCCATCATATAATAAAGCCGGTCTTCCTTTTTGATTTTTAATAAATTGTAAATTAAAAGCCATTGCAAGACGATTGAAAATCAATATATATATATATATATATATATATATATATATATATTAAGGTTTATGTCATAAGTTGACACTGAAATAATGTAAATGACCTGAATTAATTTTGATAGGAAGCGTCTATAAGTGAGACTGGCCAAGAAGTTTTTAAACAGTTACATACCTACAGGTGTAATCGTTAAGTGTAGCCCGACGATTATTCCGTGAATATAACAGATATTAGAAAATTTCAAACTGGTATCAAAAGTGCGTTACCAAATGAGTAAAATTTTACATTAATAACTTTTTAAGAAACGTAACGTGCGTTGAAAGACTATAGTTTGTACGGTCTAGTCATTTCACCGCTATCAAATTCATTCATGAATTGTTTTATTTTATCCACTTATCGATAACAATCAATTATCAAGTTTTAAAGTTACCCTTTCCAGCACTTAAAAGTTACTTGAAAAGGTCGTTAATGTCTAAAGCGTATTATAGGATCGAGGACTATCTAACAGACAAAAATGCATGGCCTAAATCCGAAACTTAGTCAATAATAATTTATTTAAATGCAAAATCTTTATCTTGTCTAGGGGACACCGTTGATGTAGGAAAACATATCGAAACTTTTATGTGGTCGTCTCGCACCATCTTATATACACATAAGTATGTGTTTTTTTTTCTCTATCTCTCCCGTAAGATTCTTAATTGGCATGTTTTCCTGCTGAACTACGCATGTTATTTAATACTATATTTAATTTAATATTTATAGCTTTATATAATGCTAGACTAAGTAGTACCATTGTAATAAGAAATATGTTTAAAAAATGACTGACTGCTGAGTTTCTTGCGGCGTTTCTTCTCGGCAGTGGTCTTCTCTTGGGAAGCGCTGGTAGATTCTTGACGTGTAAAAGTGCCCGTGCGGCCTACTTACTGAATAAATTTCTTTTATCTTTTTTTTATCTTTTATCATTTTCAAGTAGTTACACGATCTATTATTATCTGGCGGTTAAGTGAGATATTAAATAAATGTTAGATTTTATTATTTCATACACGGTAGTTTTACTATTTTATTACAGTTTATTCGTGCAAATAATGAATCTCAAGCGGTTTTATCTCTTACGACACCGACGTTCTTTGAGGAGTGAAGTCGTCGTCGTACTTAATGTATGGAAGCGTTTAAACTTAATACTTTTAATATTTCTAGTTTTATTTAAAAAAGTTATTAATGTAATTTTACTCAATAGTTAACGCAAAATTATTAAAATTATCTGATATCAGATATATTTACGGAACTATTGCCTGGTTACACTTAACGAATACACCCTGTATATAGCTCAAAATAATATTTCAATAAAAACTGTTTTTGCAAAAATACTCTTGGAGTCAAACGGGTAACGGTTACGGCTGAAAGCAATTTCAAAGAGTCATTCGAAAGTAAAAGAAAAAAAAATAGGGTATTTTGGAACTAGAGTGTTTTGAGAACTATGCATTATGAGAATGAAGTATTACGCCACCTACAGGTGAACACAATTTGGGGTATTTTGGGAAAGGTGTATTTTGGGACTAGTTCTCAATGCTTCTCGTGTAAATCGAGAATGAGCCTTTTTGGAAATATGGTGTTTTGGGCCTAGTTTCTTATGAGAAGAGGGGCTTTCGAAATTAGAGTGTATTGACTAATAGTGCGTTTTGGGACTAGTGCATTCGCCACCGGAAAGTATTTTTTTAGCTACTTTGGCTTAACTATACTCTTTTCAATCTAGGTTGATCTCTATGATAGCCGTATTTAGTACTCACAAGCAAAGTAGTTATTTATTTTAAGTCCGGAATGGCATTGCTAGGTTTATACCAAAATACCAAAGTAAAGTAAAGTAAAGTTAGAGAAATGAGAGTAGGATATATGTTTTTGTATGAGCTGTTACAGGCATCCTAGATTGAACAGAGTATAGAAAGAATAAAAATATACTTGAAGTTTATAAATTCAAATTTATACATCTTTTTGAATTTGAACATAGGTAAATAGTTAATTTAACTACTCAAAATTGGTTACTAAAGCTTTCAAGTGGCTGCACACTTTAGTACCTTGTCGCTTTAAAGCTTTTAACAGGTGAGTGCTGCAGTTCAAACAAGACATTAAAGTGACAAAGCACTACCTAGAAGGCCAACCATACTAATCACCCTTTCCTACCACAATACAGAGCACAAAATAAGCAACTATTTTATAAGTAGAAGTATAAATTTGCTGACTAATCTATAATTAGCGATTTTGCTACAGGGCCTACAAATCCTATAACGTCACTTTCACTTTAGTATAAGCACTAGAAATACTAGATTTTGTAATATTGCAAAATAGTAAAGAACAATAAGTATGTAAAATATAAATTGTTTCTTTGCACACTTATTAACTTACTTATTGTGTAACTGAGTTCTTCCGAAGATATATATTGATCAAACAGATTGTAACGTATATAGAACGTTTTCAATTTAACTTTCCTACATAATTCAAATACGTGTTGCCTCGCTCGTTAATCGTTTATTACTTATTTACTAATAGGAAACGAAATATAAGATAACGATTTTGATACCTACTTTTGTGTGTGAGTGATTCCCCGAGTAATAAAAGAAAATTACGCGCTACACGCAAAAAAACACAACAAATACTTCAAACCGTTCCGTTACGCATTGATGCACGACACTGTGGGAAATGTCAAACGTAAAACATCAAGGAGGCGTTTTAATGATAAACCATAATCATTAATAAGCAAACAAGTCATTAGGTAATGTGTATAAGTTATTAAATTACATAAAGTTCTTAACTAATATATTGGGTAGTCGTACCATTTACAATTCACAAATGTATCATACGTTATCTATGTGTAAAACGGAACACGTTGTAATTTTTTGAATGGATAATATGATCTGCATGGTGGATTCACAGTCATGAATGGCTCATGATTCGTGATTTTATTTTAATTGATTTGGTTTAGTTTAATGTTGTGTTATGTATGCAAAAATTAAAGTACGATAAAAGTAGAATTAATAAATTCAGTGTCATTACACAAAATTGACGATTTCGATTCAGCATCAACAGACATCAAGTAAGCGCAGCACTATCAGTCAACGTCAAAAGTGTCACTGTCAAAACCTAACGTATATATTTTTTACTTGAGGACTGAAGGTGATCTAAGAACAACGCAATAATAAAGAATTAAAGAAATCAAGATGAGTACGCGCGAAGAAGATCGGCAGAAGAATACCTGCCCAAGCCGCGGTCTCGGGCTCGCGGCCGCGGCCATAGGCGTCGGCGTGGGAGCGGCTCTGTACTACTTCTTCAGCAAGCGGCCCGAAAACCCTGACGAAGAAGGTTCGACCTCAGGCTGGACGTGCGAGCAACCTCATGCCTTGTGAGTAGACATTTAAAGCCCATTATAGCTTATCACGCTTTGCATTGGCTTTCGAATTTCAAAATGTAATCTTTGTGTAGTCGTCGTTCTTTCACGTAGTTTGCCTTGATACTAATTGGTAATTAAGAAATAGACGTAGAAAATTGTTTCTTCAAAGTCAGTATCTTTATTTCGAGTAATTTTACGACTACCCCACATTTTTGGCGGCCATCATTCCTTTGTGGTCAACTGGCTGTTTTGGTTTGATCAGAGTGCTGACCCTCACATACTTATAAAAAACTGAAATCGGCAAGAAAATAAGGGATTTACAATAGCAATGGATATACAGGTGTAAGTATATATCTGAGGGCAATAGAATACTGTTAAATTTAAAATTGATTTGAAGGGGGTAGATTATTACCTACAGAAAAACCTTAAATTTATTACATTAACGTTAATTTATTTGCTTTTTGTGTTGTACTACCAAATACAAGTTAAACTCCAAGGTAGAAGTGGGTATTAAAAACAAAAATACAGACTGCGCTTGTATAATGCTGTAATGCTCTTTGACCAAAGTTCATGTGACCAATTTCTATATAGTATAAAATAAAGTGGCTTCCCGCTGTCTGTCCCTCTGTATGGTGGCCTAGATCTTTAAAACTACGCAACAGATTTGAATGTGGTTTTCATCAATAGAGTGATTTAAGAGAAAGGTTTTAATATGTAATAAATTCTGGTTTATGTACCGATATAAGGATGGGTAATTGTGTGTGTTCCTGTCCAATGTAATTGTAAGTCAAGTGTAATTTTGGGACAGCTTTATGTTTTGTTGCAGTGAAAGAGTCATCATTTATTAAATCTAATGTCGTAGTAGTTGTATTGAAATAAATTGATATAGTTGACTTGAATGTTAATCAAATGATTTAAAAACAAAGTGAGGCTGACATAGTCACAGATGTGTACCAAAGCCTCTATAAAAAATTAGATTAAAAAAAAAAAGTAATTTGATTTTTATCATGATTTGACTCACTCATCTCAACCCAGTTTGAAAAAGCTTTTATTGAAAATTGTGGAATCCCCTGAATAAGTAGATTAACCATGGCTTGCGCCAGGGGAAGTCCGTTTTTTTGGAAGGTTTTATGTTTTGTTGCAGTAAAAAGTCATAGTTGATTTAAATCAAATGATTTAAACAAAGTCATTTGATATTGTGATTTAAATCATCTTAACCCTGCTTCAAAACCTTCTATTGAAAAACGCGATGGGTTTCATTTCTCCGTATGATTCTACAAGTTGAGTTGGCATATGAAACAAAATGATGAAAACATGTTTTTTTAATTGTATGTGTTTTTATTAGGTAATTAATAAATCACTAGCAGCTGCTTTTAGACTTCCATACCTGAAGGCACTCAATGGAACCCTATTACTAGGGAATGCAAATTAACCGGTTATTAACCGTTTTTGTATGAAAATAACCGGTTAATATCGGTTAAAACCGGTTATTTGCATTCCCTACCTATTACTAATTGTAAACCTACTTTGTCTGTCCTTCCGTCTGTCCTGTATGTCCATTCTTACTTTAAAGAGCCGTATCTTTTGAACCATAATAGATAGCAGGTACGGTAGGCGGATTTACTAACTTCCTTTTTTAAAGGGGGTCCAATACAAGAATAATTTTTCAACGTATTTTTATTTTTGTTGTATCATAAAAACTTTTTTAACAATTTGTGTGTGGCTTTGGGTCAACAAGATGCCTATACTGTAAAAATTTGAAGACTGTAGCTTCAACCGGCTGTAAAACCTGTGTGACAGGCGACAGATGGACAGATGGACACGTGAGTGACAGCAATAGGGTTCTGTTTGGTTTGGACCCTTCGGGTACGGAGTATTTATTTAATCTATATCGCACAGAAATAAGTACAAATGGCGAACCTCATGCCTAATGGCATTCTCTACCAGTCGACCAAATAATCAAATAGAATTTTACAAATATATTTATACAGGTTGTTAGGTAATGAGTGGATAATCCGTGAACTACGGATAGAGGGCACTGAGGACGTTATGAAAAAGCTAAAATAGGTTAAGTAAAAGTAACACGGTTTTCGAGATATTTGGACATTTAGGTTTTTTCGAAAATGAACACCCGTGTTCAATGTTTTGATCATAGCACCATTCTAAGCTAATTTTTTTCAAATTTTATTTTTCTCAATATTCTTGAATACTTATATTATCAGATAGGCATCACCATTAATGTGAGACAACAATGTTTTAAAAAAAAAAAACCCAAACTTAATTTTTGCGTTTTCAATCGTACATTGATCAAACTTTCAGCACCCATGGTGAAAAAAAATACACTACCGTCTAGTTGCCCATAAGCTTAAAAACATGCCAATTTATTGACAATTTAAAAATAGTAATTAAATTATTAATTATTATTATTAAAACACAATTCACCATTCATTACGCAATAATAGCGAAATTCAAAATCGAATTCGAAAAAAAAAACAAAAAGCAGTCGGCATATTTTTTATATTTGGAATAAATGGAATTTAAATTAGTGGCCAGTAATGTCATTCTGCAACAAAAAGTTTTGAATTCTACGCCCGGGATGCAAAAAGTAAATCAGGAAAAGTGTCGGTGGGCATGTATTTTTTTTATTATTTTGCATTTTGATTTTAAATTCAAAAGGTAATTACTATTTTTAAATTGTCAATAAATTGGCATGTTTTTAAGCTTATGGGCAGCTAGACGGTAGTGTATTTTTTTTTCACCGTGGGAGCTGAAAGTTCGATCAATGTACGATTGAAAACGCAAAAATTAAGTTTGCGATTTTTTTTCAAAAAATCCATTGTAGTCTCACATTAATGGTGATGCCTATCTGATAACATAAGTATTCAAGAATATTGAGAAAAAATAAAATTCGAAAAAAATTAGCTTAGAATGGTGCTATGATCAAAACATTGAACGAGGGTGTTCATTTTCGAAAAAAACCTAAAAGTACAAATATCTCGAAAACCGTGTGACGTTTACTTAACCTATTTTAGCTTTTTCCACGGACCTAAAAAAAATACGGACGTAACGTTACACTAAAAAGGTGTGAAGTATGCAAGGTCTGTTATTTCGTTCCGTCTTACACGATCTACCGTCTCACAAATGCACTAGGTCTGTTAACCCGCCGCCATTACGCGTCGAACCACAGCACGAGTGACATACGCCGAAGAAAATGTCGCATTGTGTTGTAAAAACGTGTAAAAACTACATTAGTAAATATAAAAAGCCACGCGGTATCACTTATCACGTGTTAGTTATGATTATTCGTGTTATTTTTCTTAAATATGTGTTTATTTACTTTGACGCAAATTACAAACAAAAATGACAGTCAGTGTTGCCGGTTTTTTCACGGATTTTTTTTCCTTAAAGTTTAAGTTTTTAAGTTTAAATAATAAATTGCTTTATTCGTTAAAATTATTTTTAATCACTACCTATGTTCATAAAAATGTGGTTTGATATATCAATATTATTCTGTCGTGCAACCGTTGAAATTTAAATTGTCATATAGTTTTCTCATCTCTAGTTCCCATTATTTTTTAGTTGAAATTGGTTTTGTCATTACAAAATGAGAAAACCCAATTTCAATTAAATTAAAACGGTTGCATGACACAATCGAACCCAATGCTGAAGTAGTACATAAATGATAACACGATTTAATTGTACGAAGTTTTTGCAGCGATACAATCGCGATTCAGTCTCAATGTAGTATCGATACAGTCACAAATCTTCTAGGTTTAGTCGCGATACAGTGCTGCGGCTGTCGAATGCGCATTTGTATCGCTGCAAAAAGTTGCAGTTGGTAAAAGGCCTTAAAATAGGAAAATTGACGATTTATATGGCAACCCTCAAAGCACGCACACTCGTAAACGGACGGCCATTTTGTGTGCTTCACTCATGATTAGACTAGGTTACGTCCGTATTTTTTGTAGGTCCGTGGCTTTTTCATAACGTCCTAAGTGCCCTCTATCCGTAGTTCAAGGATTATCCACTCATTACCTAACACCCTGTATATATTCGTTTGTATTCATGTTCTCGAAAACGGCTCTAAAGATTTTTATGAAATTAATAAATAATATGGGTAGGGGACGAAATTAATTAAACAGTATATGTACATGGGCAAAAATCGGTCTGTGAAGTTGTCATGTCGTGTGTATGTTAAACACTAACGAAATATAGCGTTATGATAACAATATTTTTGATAACTTTATAAAGTTTTGACTGCTGGACATTTCGGTTGAAATAATGATGTACAGAGGCAATAGATAGGTCTAGTTTTTTTTGTTAAGTAATTACACACTATAGAATTCAGTACGGTTATTTCTGCTTTGCATTGTTTATTAGACCTCCATTGTATAGCTTTCAAGATGAAGATACTGACTTGATCACAACAATCAGACGCTAGCATGCTTTCTAACCTCATTAATACCTTCTCACCGTATCATTTCATAGTAACTTATATTACGATGAAGAAACTGATACCAGCATGGAAAACCACAACTCGAGTACGTCCCTTGATACTGAAGGCTCAGGGTCTGGCTACAGCACTATATCGGAAGCCACTACCACAGATACAAGTGTACATGACAATGAATCCAGCACAGAGCTAGAATGGAGTGACACGTCAGTATCCGAAGATTCTTACATAGATGTCATCCCTCCAAATGATGATCCAGCAGATCCAGACTTCTTTAACGTTGAAGATGTCAGCGATTATGAACAGGAAGGGAATGGGACCGGATCAATATCTGTGACCGATGATTGGGATGTGACGGATAATTCACTTGATGTCCCTGATGACAGGCAGTTTAGAGAGTTGTCACCGCTGAGGGTCATGTTGGATAACTTTGGAGCCCTGTTTAGCCCTAGGGTTCGTAGGAACGACGGAACTAGGCGTAGAAAGTAAGTCGCATACATCATCATTAAAGGTTTGATCAAGAATATCATGGTACAATAAATAATAGTGTTTCTCAAAACTTTGTCCACTTTGTGATATCTGAAGATTTCACCAAATTTGATAGGAAGATTACATGCAAAACTGCAATAATTCAATAATATTGTAATGTGTCCCAAAATATTTGTATGTAAAGGTCCCAATTGTAACAAAAAAGAAACTGCACTTTCAATTTTGGTAAATCTAAGTGCTAAAAAGTGGCTTGTCACCAAATATTCTTGGTAGACCTTCCTACAAAATCTTATCACACTACATGAAGAAAAATGTAGCATTAAATATTTGATGTTTATTATCATGCGGTATATGTTCGAAATATTATGGTTTATCTGTCTCGAGTTGGGCAATATCTATCACTATTATATGACGTGCAATACCATGAATATTTCGGATGGTCTTTTTGTATTCTAGAATAGATAGAGCAGGTTTTATTATAAAATTTATGACATGAGGGAGGCATACAGACCATAATCTTTTGTACATAACAAACTTTCGTCAAACACGCTGCGCTTCTAAATTATACACATTTGTGAAACTTAACGTGGTGACGACCTTCGGCGACCTTGATCTTTGCAACCTTGACCTTTACTTCAATAATAAATAGTATCTCGATCATAATATAGTGGAACCATACTCGATTATTTAACGTATTTTTAATATTAACGCCCTGTTACCGTTTTTAAGAGGATGGTGAGGCGACCTTTAAACTGCGTAGTTTTCAAAAAAATAATACAACTTTAGCTCCGGGCGATAACGTTTTTCACCCTCTAAATCAAGTCTGATTTCCACGAATTTTGAATATGTTGTAATTGTTATGAAAAACGGAAACGTAAAAAACGTTTCCGTTTTTTTTATTTTTTTTCATTTGTTTTGCAAATCGTACGAAATTTGTTTTTTATAATATCTACAAAATATACAAACGTCGCAAAAATCTTAGTAAGTTTGAGGGTCGAGAAACGTAAATTTTCAGGTTTACAATCCTCTTAATTTACGTTTCTGTTTATGATCATATTAAACAAACTGTATGGTCATAGTCTTACTTCAAGGTTGTCGAAGAACATCTGCGTCCAATAGAGTAAGACCAACAGAGCCGGTGTGACCATCAGATTTGTTTTAACCTTTCCAACGCCGATGACGAATATATCCGCACCACAGAATCTCCTTCTTCTACGGGTAAATCCGTTTTAATGTCTACTGCTAAGTATGAAGTTTGTAAAGCTGTCAGTCGACCAAATGTCTTTTTTTTATTTGATAAAACGTTGAACAGGTTAAAACATTGAAAAATTCTCTTTCACGTAAACAATCTATTTTTAACGCTCACGTATCCAGTGGACGTAGAAAAGTCTCATTCTACGGAAGTGAACGACTCTAGAAAATGTATGTAATTGGCATACGCGACCAAAAGACCGTGCGGCTGCTTACGTCAATCCCATACCTTTGCTTAGATTACGGCAATCGTTCACGTTCACAAAATGCAACTTGTCTAGGTTCACTGACCACTATTATGTTTCCCGAGTCGGTATGCTTGTAGCAAATAAACGCATTCAATATGGACGCTGCGTAGGTACTATGTAACCTTTAGTCCTTTCCTTTACCTACACCATCTTTTGCAAATAACGCATTCAGTATGACCGCTGCGTGCTAATTAACCACGTATACCTGTTTCGCTGCATGCGTACCAACCCGAGTAAGAAAGGGCCGAAATACTATTATAATTAATTATTATAATAATAATATAATAACTGTACCACACTATACCGTGTTCATTCTTACTTGTCTAATATAGTAAACACTAACCTCAAAATGAACCTTGTTGGTCTAAAACAGCTCATTTATCTATACTTATATAAGTTCTATATCTATACTTAATATTATAAAGAGGTAAAGTTTGTGATGTTGTAGTGTAGGGGGTAATCTCTGGATCTACTTAACCGATTTTGAAAATTCTTTTTCCAATAGAAAGCCACGTTATTTGTGAGTGTATAAATAAAGTAAACTGAGTATAGATTTTGGACATCACTTGGCCAATGTATTGTCTCTGATTGCTTTATTTTATTTAAAATAGATGTTTTGGCCGAAAAGGTTCATTTCGAGGTTAGAAAGTTGTTTATTATATTAAACAAGTAAGAATGGACACGGTATAGATGTTGTTTGTGTAATCAACTTACGACTCTATTAAAAAAGTCATTAACAATCGTAATGTCCCTGATAGCAATGTGGTATAATTACCAAAGTCAAGCTGCATACTTGTTAAATTAGTAAAAACATTTGTACTTTGGTTTGGATAAATGTTATTTAAATAAAATGAATGGGTATAAGCTAGTTTATAAATATTGTTTCGGTTCGGGTCGTTCGTTGGTTTAGCGGATACTTTGTTCTGTTCTTTGAATTTAAAGTAAACATTAACTTGTTCGTCGACGACTCCTCGTTTGCGAATGGTCGCAGACGAATGCAAATAAATGTAATTTGAAATGTAATTGTAAAAATAGAGTCAGTGTATCATATTATTTGGTTAATATAGGATGATCCCTGTGACTGCCATATTTCGTGATTACTTATTATACTCGTAAGCATGGCATATGATACTCATTTAGATTACTTTTGCCGGGTAGGTACTCTACTATATATTTCCGAAGAGTTGTACCTAATTCCGAATTTTGATACAAGACTTCATGTTTTGATATCGCTTATAAGGGCGTTTCTCTGTAAACTCGTAATTTTGAACAGTCCCCTGTCAAGTTTATCTATAAATTAACACGAATAAAAAGAAGTTATGAATTTTGCTTTATTATATTAGTATTGTTTTTGCCCATTGCAATATCTATAATGCAATAGACTTTTACAAATATGTCTATATTATTGTTAAATTTGCTACAGGGGACTGTTTTTTAAGCCGAGGGACAGATTTTAAATCAGGTTAGAATAAAATCTAAATACATTAGAATGAAAATAATAAACAATTAATATCCAGCATGTAATACTCTTTTAAAGTTTCATATTAAGGTCTTGCTAAATTGCAACAAATAGCCAATAATTTGCCCTATAATAAGAATTCTGGGTTTGGGACACGCCAGGGTACTGTTTTTGAAGGTGTTAAAAATATATAATAAATAAATGAGTTAATATTTGTAAAAAAAACTAACCGGACCATGAACATCACTTTTGTGTTATTTAAAAAATAGTTTTGATTATTAATTACTTTCAGTCATTTTGCCAAAATGTAACCAAGACAATGAGTTCCAAGTTTACAGAGAAACACCCATAAATCTAACCTAACCTAAAATCGAGCATGAATAGCTTTCGGAAAAAATAAAATTTGGACAAATGAATATTCTGAACTTTAAGATGATTCCTGCTTTTGACATGTTATCCTATTGTCAGCGTCACGAAAGCTCTCATTTATTTGACAGTAATGGCGCCCGAGTCAGAATTGAAAACGATAACTTGTCAAAGGCCCACCCAGTAGAAAAGAGGCTCTGAACACCGTCACAAGTTTTGTATCAATGTCGTATTTATGCAAAGTATCACAATAGTACTCAAGCGTAATAAGAGTTAATATGATCTGTCACAGTGATCATACTTGATTAACTGTATAATATTAATATAGATCCTCACGTTCTATCCAACAGTGAAACTAAATTACGTCAAAAACTATTTGAATAGTGATATTATTGCCGTTATAAAGAATTAATAAATGAATTCCTTTTTTGCATAGTGTCGCAGTCGGATTTAACGTGTATGTAAGATGTAAATAAGAAAGGTAAGATTGTTTCGTGATTATTTTCAGGTCTGAGGACGAACAAATGGCCATTATAAGAGCGCAGGCGTTGTAAGATACTTTTTAGTGGTTAAATTGTTACAATAACATAGAACTAATTGTAATGTTGTGTTGTAGTAGTTTAGTTTTCATTTTAACTAACCGAATTAGGAAATAGGTGGTCGTAATTTGTATGTAAAGTCCAGTCAACGTTACTTGTCTTATTTGGTTACTTTTATAACATTATAATGTTTTTTTTTGTAAAATTTCCAAAAATAAAAAATGTAAAATTGAAAATATGTGCAATATTTGGTGGTGTAATGTTGAATTTTATCCAATAAATATGCCTTTTGAAGTTATAAAAGTGTTTACTAAATAAGACCAATAATGTTGAATATAGTCTAATGTGTCGGTTTATTTATAAAAGGTCTTATTGTAACATGTACTCAAACGGCATCGTAGACAATCAAACCGAACTATTCGTCTTGGTAAGTACATTATCTAATCTTGTCTGACAGACATTTAATGACAAGTATATTGACCGCAATACCTTATGTTTAGTCTACCCTGATTCATTATCATTAACGCATTCACTGCCGGCAACGCATAAGCGTTTTAATAATTTCACCCGGCGCCTTAAACGCGTATACGTGCGTTTTTGCATTATGAAATTGACAACTTTTTTTTTAAAGGTGTCTGCTTCTGATAAAACTCATGCTTAGGTATACGTCTGTGTCAAAAGTATACAATTTTTTTGGATTATTATGAATTGAGAAAAATGTATTTAATATTATCAGTGTTTGCTACACCCGCTTTGGACTAGTGGTCGGAATGACGTCATTTTGTTTGTAAGTGCGTTTTTTTAAAGTCTAGCTGTGACATTATCTGTGGCGTTTAAAGTAGTAAGTAATGAAAACTTAATTTTAAAAATAAATGTGTACGAGTATACTACAAACCCTGAAAAAAACAACAAATGCTAAAACTGATAATATTCATCATTTTTTTTCTCAACAAATAATAAAAAATAATGAAAAAAAATGTATGCTTTTGAGAAAAACGTCTATCAGCGTGGACTTCCTAGATTTTCTACCTTTACCTCAATTATTTTATATAATTATGGGTTTACCCTTTTTTTATAGACAAACATTTCATAGACACTATCACTTCGCAGAATTTTCGTTTCATAGATAACTATTTTCTGCTGAGCCCGTGTTGATTTCAGTTTATCTTGTGACGGTTACAACTCTAACCTAACCTAACCTACGTGAATCATATTTAAGATAACCTGAAATCAACACGAGCTCAGCAGAGAATATTCTTTCATTCAGCTTTCTATGAAATGAAAATTCTGCGAAGTGATACTATCTATCAATTATATAATATAAAAAGAGGTAGATAATGTTACCTACACGGTATTCCGCTTGTAAAAATGGCCCTGCTTACGCACACATAATCAGTAAATATTGCAATTACACGCAAATTCATAAATGACAAGTGAAAGCAGGATGGTATGCTAATTTCCGGGAGCGAAACAGAAACGAGTGTATGTTGCTATGCAGACTAGTTCACTGTTCCGTTGACGGCACAAGACTAAGTAAAGGTGTACCAATTGGCTTGGTTTTAGGGTGCCACTATCGAAGTGCGTATAACATATCTACCTCTTTTTACTATATTATATCACTGCAAAACAAGGGGGACCGATGATTATGTTTGTTGTATGGAATTGTAGATTGGCAATAACACTACACAATACCAAAGTGCGGTTTCTTTCAGGTCAGAAGAGGAACAGATCAAGTTTCTTAACGCGCAAAAATAGTAAGATTGTATAGTTTAAATAATGATTTGACACGCTTTAATTGTATCTGTAGAGTGACATCGTTAGTTGAAAACATGTTTGTTTTTCGGCAGTCATCGTCGGGTGAACTTTTCTTTTCTTAAAAATTATTGCATGATATTTTAAATTAATTTAAAGTTTCTGATTTTTTTGTTACAACATAACACCGAATGAACATTGAACTTCATTGTATTTTCTTTATTTATGTCACTCAATCGTAATACTCGAATATTTAACATCTACATCATTATCGGTGGACCTGGACTCAATATATAATATTACGAGTTCAGAAGGCGGCCTGTCTAACAAAACAACGTTCAGGTACGAACGTGCCGACTAGTGTTGTCAGGTCTAGTCCTACAAAATCTTAAAACGCGTGTTACAGCCGCCATACAATGACTAATGTGGCGTAGCGCTTTTGACTTCCGGTTGTTATCTTATATATCAGTGATCCCCAAAGTGGTCTATATCGACCCCCAGGGGTCGACGACGACCTGCGAGGGGTCCGTGTGAGCGGAAAAAATAAATGGGTCCATGAGATAAAAATGGGGGTCCACGATCGTGGATCCTATTTAAGTAGGTCGTGACTTTAACTTTGGCTTTCCATTAATGGAATAATCCATATTCATACTCAGATAGTAGGTACCTTCTTATTTACGTAATACTTTCTTATAAATATATTAATAAACAAATATCATCTATATAAATTATGTTAAAATGTTCTATGTGTGTAGTTTTTTACTTTGTAAAAAATATTTTTCCGCTCTAAATTTTCTTTGCCAATTTTTAGCCGGCTAGACGTCGAAAGTTATCCGAGCAAAAATGTAGTAGTTTTTACGTGATAAGTGATAACGTAAATATTGGGTAAGCAGGGGTCCACCCAAAACCGAACAAATGCCAAGTGGTCTATGAGACAAAAAAGTTTGGGGCCTCTGTTATATATGAACGCTCTAGTGATCTGCTGAAATTCGGGACAGTTGGCGTTCCTGATCAAGGGTTAATCAGACCTTGTCCATAGACCCTTAAAAATCGGGACATCTGGCAACACTAGTGCAGAATCGTGCTTCCCTCACTATCGCATAATTTGCAATAGAAAAGTCACACCCGTTGATGCAATGCAAGCCAATAGTACCTTCGCACCTAAAGTGTGGGCCTGCCTGAGAATGACATGGCTCAACGAGCTCAGTTTGCATTTGCATTTGTGTGTATGTATAAGTAAGCATGTACATGGATGTTATTCTATTTTGTACGTACACCGTATTATTGCCTTGTGAGCCACTTCGACCATTGCTGATCTTTTGTGGCAGCCCTTAGTTTAAAGTTCACCGCAAAGGCCCGTTGCGTCTAGGAATTTCCGGACGCTTTGGGCAGTGAGGAGTTGTATCTCTTGTGGGGCCATGATATGTCGCCCTAGGTAGATACTTCTATTACGCATTAGTGGTCCGCAAGAACAGAGGATATGCATAGCTGTCTCCTCTGTTTCTTGACAGAACCTGCATGCCGCTTCTTGTTTCATACCCATCAGAAACAAGTGTTTGTTCAATTTGCAGTGGCCCGTTAGGATTCGTAACGTAACGTGTTTCTTTTCAATTGTTTGATTTAGACACAGTATGATTTTGCCTTTAAGTAACTATATAACGTGTTTTTGGAATTAAGCATATTTATCGTCAGTAAAGTAAGTTATAGTAGTGTGTTTAAGCAAAAACAAACATGTTCCCAAATTATTACAAAAAGTAGTGATTTTACTTTAGTATTTAGTAGTATTAGTAGATAGTTTAGTGGTATTTAGCGCACCCTTTTTTTTTAGTGGAACATTTTTTTGCGTCCCCCTCCCGCGGGATGACATACGTTGGCGGGGGTGAGGTTTTAAAGTATTAACGGGGGAGGGAAGTGCGTGAATTTGTTTTACTATAGCATTCTCCGTTGTTCAGGGGTTGGCGATTATAGTCTCAGAATTAGCAGATCTAAATAAATATCAGATTTAAATATTACAGTGAATAGACGACTGCTATCTACCTAAGTTCGCAAAAATTATGACACATCTTAGGTCCAAAATCAATCTGACATTCTACAGCAATAAGGTTGAGTTTCCTATAAGTTTCAAATGGTTTAGCATCTCTTATGACATTAACGAGTTCAAGCTATATTTTTGGAATTGGGTGCTAAAACGTTCGTGGCCGCACGTAGTTAGGGAATCAATTAAAATGTTCTTAATTATTTAATTTGTGTGAAGAATATTTACCATATTATTATGGCAAATTTTATGGCAAATTTATTTTACACAATGGAAGAAACTTAACATTGTCCCAAACATTAAATACGTGGCTCTTGATGTTTTTTAAACATTTTCTAAGTTACATTGAAAAAAACCCTGGTATCATGAAAATTCCAAACAATAAATAACGACTAAACAAACTTCGATCCCAGATCTTATGAGTTGTCAAATCCTGCCAAGTTTCGGGGTAGGGTTATATGGCTTCAGTCATAATTATATTCCTATTCCTTAATGTTTCTAACAACACCTGTCCTTTTACCCGACTGCCGAAGGAGGAGGGTTATCTGTTTCACAGCCTATATATGTATGTTTGTTCCTTTGTGTCACTATAAAAACTAAACCCGTTGTCCGATTTTGATGATTCTTATGTTAATCGATTTTTCTTAATCTGGTGAGTGTCAGTGAGGATATGACAGTAATCAAAATTCAATATGGCGGCAACCACACGCCATATTGTGCAAATTAAAAAAGAAAGTCGACCAAGTATGACAAGCGGGGCATCATTGAATAGGGATTTAAAAATCATCTTTAGGTTTCTTTCATCATTTTTCATTTTGAATGATCATTTAGGGTTTATAACGATTTAAAGTTGGTTAGCAACAGTCGGGTTTTGAAAGCTTGCTTTTTGTTAAAGTTATTTGTTTATGAAACCAAATACGAAAAAAACTGGCACTCTTTGTTGTTTTTGCAGTTCATATAGCCATACAGCTTTTAGGTAGCCTGGATGAGGATTCAGATGCCCTGTGATCCATGCCTATAAAGGCTGCAGAAGGCAATAGAAAACCACCCTCATTAGTTCCCTAGTTGGTCAGCTCTGACCAGAAAGCATCATAGAACTATTGCATGTTTTTGGGTAAATTTTATTTTGCATTCGCATGCGCTTCTAGCTTGACTCAATCTGTAAGTCACATGATAATTATTGCGTTCTCCGCAGCCGCGAGCGATCCTGGTCCCTGGAAGAGTGTTCCATCTGCTTCGAGGTGATGCTGAAGGACCAGGACCTCACGAGTCTGCCGTGCGCGCACAATTTCCACTCGGGCTGCATTGCGCCCTGGCTGGCGGAGCAGCAGACCTGCCCCAACTGCCGCAAGGCTGCCGAGTGAGCAGGTCAGTACTGCATCAAACTATGGTTTAGCCGTAATTTCAAAGAAGTTAGCTAAATGCAAAGGAGTTGTCGAAACACTGTGCAGGGTGGAAAAAACGAACGCCACATGGACGGCAACTACCTTAAATATTGGAAATAACAAATTCCAAAGTCTGTTCCTATTCGTTCCGTCACTCTTATAAACAGATCAATTTACCATTATAACTCCATATTCGCGTACTTTTGAAGGTTGAGCCCAGGGCTTGGAACCGGTTCCAAAAATACCGGTACTTTACCGGTATTTAAAGGTATTTTTCATTTAGGTTCGAGAGAACCGGTAAATATAAATACCGGTAATCCAAAGAACAGGTAAATACGAATACCGGTATTTGTACCTTAAAATACCGGTTCCTAATAAAGGTTCCAGCTACGTTGCCGTTTTGTGCAACAAGGTCAAGTCTCGTCGGCGGCTCGATGCTCGCGCCGCTGCTTTGGTTGTCGACTTGTCACCATGTACCTACACCGAACGCGGCGTTGTTGCCGGGCGGCGCCTTTGGCTTGCAGCTTTTGAACAGTGGTGGTGGTGGTGGTGGTAATGGTGGTAATGGTGATGATGGTGATGATGGTGATGGTGATGATGGTGATGATGGTGATGGTGATGATGGTGGTGGTGGTGATGATGGTGATGATGGTGATGATGATGGTGATGATGATGGTGATGATGGTGATGATGGTGGTGATGGTGGTGAAGGAGGTGTTGGTGGTGGTGGTGGTGGTGTTGGTGGTGGTGGTGGTGGTGGTGGTGGTGGTGGTGGTGGTGGTGGTGATGATGGTGATGATGGTGATGGTGATGATGGTGGTGGTGGTGATGATGGTGATGATGGTGATGATGATGGTGATGATTGTGACGATGGTGACGATGGCGATGATGGTGATGATGGTGACGGTGATGATGGTGATGATGGTGATGGTGGTGGTGGTGGTGGTGGTGGTGGTGGTGGTGGTAATGGTGATGATGGTGATGATGGTGGTGGTGGTGGTGGTGATGATGGTGATGATGGTGATGATGATGGTGGTGGTGGTGGTGGTGGTGGTGGTGGTGGTGGTGGTGGTAATGGTGATGATGGTGATGATGGTGATGATGGTGATGATGGTGGTGGTGGTGATGACGGTGATGATGATGGTGATGATGGTGGTGATGGTGATGGTGGTGGTGTTGGTGGTGGTGGTGCTGGTGGTGGTAGTGGTGGTGGTGGTGGTGGTGGTGGTGATGATGGTGATGATGGTGATGGTGATGATGGTGATGGTGATGATGGTGATGGTGATGATGGTGGTGGTGGTGATGATGATGGTGATGATGGTGATGATGGTGATGATGGTGGTGTTGGTGGTGATGGTGGTGATGGTGGTGATGATGATGGTAATGATGAAGGAGGTGATCATCATCATCATCACCATCATCGCCATCGTCACCATCATCACCACCACCACCACCACCAACACCACCACCACCACCACCACCACCACCATCACCACCAAATGTCAAAATTTTAATCGAAATAATATTATGTTGGCTATAATAAATGCATCACCACCATCACCACCATCACCAACAACACCACCAACACCTCAATCACCACCATCACCACCATCATCACCATCATCACCATCATCATCACCACCACCACCATCATCACCATCATCACCATCATCACCATCACCATCATCACCATCATCACCATCATCACCACCACCACCACCACCACCACCACCACCGTCACCACCATCACCACCGTCACCACCATCACCACCAATCACCGGTGCTCTGCTCCAAACTATTTTCACCACCACCACCACCACCACCACCACCACCACCACCACCACCACCACCACCACCACCGTCACCACCATCACCACCAAATGTCAAAATTTTAATCGAAATAATATTATGTTTGCTATAACAAATGCATCACCACCATCACCACCATCACCACCAACACCTCCATCACCACCAACCACCACCATCATCATCACCATCATCACCACCACCACCATCATCACCATCACCATCATCACCATCATCACCACCACCACCACCACCACCACCACCACCACCACCACCGTCACCACCATCACCACCAAATGTCAACATTTTAATCGAAATAATATTATGTTTGCTATAATAAATGCATCACCACCATCACCACCATCACCACCATCACCACCAACACCTCCATCACCACCATCACCACCATCATCACCATCATCACCATCATCACCACCACCACCATCATCACCATCATCACCATCATCACCATCATCACCACCACCACCACCACCACCACCAACACCACCACCACCACCACCACCACCACCGTCACCACCATCACCACCAATCACCGGTGCTCTGCTCCAAACTATTTTCACCACCACCACCACCACCACCACCACCACCACCACCACCACCACCACCACCACCACCACCACCGTCACCACCATCACCACCAAATGTCAACATTTTAATCGAAATAATATTATGTTAGCGTGCCTCAAGCCGTCGACTATCGACAAGTAACCTAAATCTAACTGACCGACCATCAGGCCATTTGCCGCTTGAAACATAGGTACCATGCCTATACTATTCTGTCTTTTTTATCCCTTCCTCGCACTTATACCCACTATTACTGAATACCGGTATTCGAGCCTTATTGGTACCGGTATAGTACCGGTAAAATACCTGTATTTCTTACAAAATACCGGTACAACGAGTACCGGTACCAAGCGTGGTACCGGTACCCACGGTACCGGTACCTAGACTGGTACAGGTTCCCCATCAAGGTCACAGTACCGGTTCTCAAAAATACCGGTATTTCAAGCCCTGGTTGAGCCTAGTCATATTATTAATTTATACACTTTATTATTGTCTTAATGTCCATTTTAAGGTAGTAATCTCTATTTAATATTGTTTTTTTTTTGTTGAAAAGCACATTCGCTGAAAACACAATTACACTGACAGAGTCTTGTCATAAAGATATTTTTTTTCGAACTATTTCTGACATTGAAAATGTAGTGAGTTTTGATAGATTTGATTGATAAGTAATTTTTTCGTCTGTCGCACTGAACATATATCCAACCTTTTTAATAAAATAATTAGACGTAACATTATTCTCATTACTATTTCATCCTCTATCTAAAGACAATTACAGTCAGGTATACTTGTTATTGTCATTGGCAGTCTGAATAGGAACAGACTTTACGCAAACCTATTAAGACAATTTGGTCATGTGATGGGTTGCCAACTGACCATGTGTTCACCCTATAAAAGTATTCCGTAATATTCTTCGGTTAACATTATATGTAATTCTGTCACGTCAATGTTTCATTTGTTAATTTATATTATGCTATTAAGTCCCATTTATCTTTAAATTCTTGCACTGTTCAGTCAGTAGTGCTCAGTTAATATTGTTGATGATCAGGGTTCGGAGTTTTCAGAGCACGGTAGGACGAAAGAGAGCTGTGGAGTTGTGTGGATAACCATAAAAACTCTTACTCTCATTCTCTCATTCGATTATTATATTGCAATTATTTTTTAAATTATAAATAGGGAGGATAACTTTCACTTTTAATATTCATAACATTATGACATTATTTTTAAATAATATGTACATGAAAATACTTTGTTTATAATTGTAATCTTTCATTACTTAGCTTAGCAGCTCAGGGGCTCAGGGCGAATATAAAAGCATTTTGGGATTAAATATACAAATGAGTATGAGTTATGAGTAAGAGTTGAATTTTAATGTTAATGTCGACTCCACTGCTCTCATTAGTCTTACCGTGCTACGAAAACTCCGAACCCTGTTGATGATTTCATCTTTCTATCTTACTTCAATGTTGTTTCTGCCTTATTAGCTTCATGATTAAAATTCGATGACTGAAAATTCAAGATGAATGATGCAATAGTCTGTAGTTTAATCATGACGATACAATTCTTAACACTTTCATTGCCACGGTCTCCGATTTCCATACAAAATCGACCCGCCTAGCGGGATGGCGGCAATGAAAGTGTTAATACTAGGCAATCGGTCAGTGTCTCAAAAACACATATAATAAAAATATCGGCTAATATTACCGCATATACAGTTGTTCTATCTCACGAAAGCGGGTGGGCCATACTTGTGTGTGTAGATGCACGGGCACGTTGTCTATAAGTGCGTAGCTGTCATCGCTAAGCGTCGCCGTAGTGTGCGTGTCTATACGTGTTACAACTACAAGTGTGGCAAACCCGCTTTTGTGAGATAAAACAATTATTTTATTGTATTATTTCCAGAAACGCCTTCGCCGTCCACTCATCGCATAACTTAAGACGCAGGCAGGCCTGCATCCAACACCTGACTAGGTTGGTCGGACTCTGGAGTAATAACATCATAGCATACATTATTTTTGCAAAATGTGGAGTTGGTAGATTGCTGCAACTATCGATTGACATAAGTCTACTTAAATCTTGAATCGGAAACTCGAGGACACAACGTTCCATTGCAATATCGTTTTCTGGGGTAACTTTTTTTATAACCAGTCGATGGTAATTGGGAATACACAAGTGGAGTTTTAACAGTCGCCAGTAACGGAAAGACGTTTATTTATGCAATTATATTTTTTATGTCGGCGGTTAGGGTAATTTACACGAACCTAATCGCTAGCCGTCGCCATGCCAGCAGCACTGGCGCTGTAGCGTTGGCAGAAGTTCAGTCATTCCAGACTAGCATGCTGGACCAGAAATTATATTTACATGAAGCCAGTATCTTGCGCCTGGTAACGTATAAATCAGGAAAATTATAAACTTATATATTCGAGTCTAGTGTTTAACTATCATTTGCCGACAATGGTTCGCAACCTAAAAAGGCAACTTGCCATATGTTTAAGAAATTTTGGAAGTTAAAGTCAGATTTTAATCAAAGTTCCTGAGAGTTTTGTAATTTGTACTTCAGACGTCGACCAACCAACCACTTAACATTGAGCCTCATGTATAGTATTAATTTTCTACTAGTTATTAAATTGGTTATGCTGATATGATACCCTGTCGATGCTTTCTACAGCAGGATGTGGGCCTTTTTGAATTTAAATTGGAAAGACCGAATTGCTATGTACCATACTACCTTTACGGTCAGAGCATTTTTTGATAAGTTGACTACTGTAATCCAATTAAAAATAAATACAGTGTGGAACGGTACATGAAACTATGTAACATCGTCCCAAAATATTTGTATGAAAAGTTCCTTTTTTGTTACTGAAATGATTATTTTTGGTAACAAAAAAGGAAATTTCCATACGAATATTTGAGGATAAATGAAGGTAATATTAAAGTTCATGTACACTTCCTACCTGGCATTTTTTTCAACCGGAAGATGTCACGGGGGCAAACTTAAAAATAATGCACGTCAAGTGAATAACATCAACTAGGTATGTTATATGATGACGACATGGTATTAGACTAAATTGGGCCTGTTAACTTATGGTAATAAACTAAATAATGGCTTGCCAGCGTATCAGATCTCATTAGGGGCAAATTTTATAAACCTGCAAGTTACCATTTAACACTCCAAAATTTAAAAAGATACATTTATTATACCGTAAAACCATACTACACCATCCGTAGATTTGTTACTCGGAGTTTTATCAAATTGGTCCCAAGTCTCATACATTATCCATTTCAAGAGTTTAAAAAAATAGGACCCGTTTTTATCTTTAAGTGTCCGCTTTGTTACCAAAACATGTGTTGCATTTTGGTAACAAAACTGACATCTCCGTAAATAAACAAAATTAAGGACATAGGTATCGAAAATAGTTTTTTTTATTGTTCTGATAATGATTTTGTGATGATGTTATTCCCACATCGGGCAAAATTGCTATTATTTTTAAACAAATATGACAACGTTTAATAGTTATGCGTTTTTAAGATTGTGTTTTTTTTTTCACAATAACATCAATCGTAACCAATTTGCAACGGTTATCGGTAACCTTTATTGTCTTTTAAATAAATAAAAAAATGCAAAATCGAAATAATAGAAAAAAAAAAGCGGAAAGTTGACCAAAGCTGTAAAATTGAAAATTCTTAGTTCATGAAGTATTAATCATAAAGTTAACTAGACTCTAGGCTAGTCATTTGTTATGAAATTCTAAGAACTCTTATAGGTTAGTTTTATCAGGCGACTAACGCCAAGTATATTTGTAAAAAAAGCTAGGCCAAAAAAAAAAAGTAAAATGAAGTAGTAAAAAAACAGTTAATATCTATATTTTGTGTCTAAAGCGTTCTCTAAAGCTTCGATTACGAATTAATAAATTAAACTTAAGTATTTCGCTCGTCATTCTAATGTTAAGTTGATGCAGAAATCATTGGCAAGGCGTCATATCATTAATAAAATATGTATAGTATTTAAATTGTTCATCGACTATAATAGATGTGTATATTTTTATTCATTACCATTGGACTACAATTAATAACTGATTTGAAGATAACAATGTAATGACTATATGACTATAATTTTAAAGTTAGGTTATTTTTTTATTTCAAACGCTTTTTATACGTGAAATTGTGTAATATGTAAAAAAACTGACAACATAATTTTTATACAATGTTGTTGATAATAATGAATCGATCATAAATAAACTGTCTTTTTTATTTTTTTTAGACTAATTAATATTGTTTTAATCAGGTATTCAATGCTAATGGCAGATATATCCGTACGGTTAAGATCGACATCGGTGAACACGGGACACAGTTATAGGCAGGAGCGAGTACGATGTACTTCTATTCTATCTTACTCTAACCCGTAACTGCGTCCTGTGTGCACCAATATCGGATCTTGTGTAAAAGCGTACTAACGGTACAGCGCAAAAAAAATCAAAGCTGAAACCTTTATATTGGAGTTAGCGCCTCTTTTCTGTCATTGGTTTGTCTGGCGTTGAACATTTAAAAGGTAGATTCACAATGTAGAGCTACAGAGAAATGGCGTGTAATTTTGTCTCACTCAACCAATCAACGACGGTGATAAGAGCGTTACTTTTAAAATTGAAGTTCTATATTACGTTAACTTCGTTCCTGTCTCCATTTAGTCATTTAGTTTAGTAGTAAGTAAAAGGAACCGGAATATCGTAGTTTTGTACCCATACTTGTAAGTCTAGTCCACAGACAATAACATGTAGTCATTTTCGCTTCTCTACGTTGTGAATCTACCTTAAGATATGCACAAACGCTTTTAAGGCGTGCTTACACGCTGCGAAATCGTGCTGTGAACATGCGGCATGTGTCTATGGCAAAATGTAACTTTTTTAAAATGTTATGTAGTATATACGAGGCGTGGCTAATAAGTAATCTACCTAACTATAAAACAAAGACACACATGGCTGGTTTTTCATATTTTGATGTTCCTTGATAGTAAAATGCACGAACGGATTTATTTTTTTAGCTTTCCTCGACCGATCAAAAGTTTATAGTAAACTAGAGAACGAAATACCAAACACGATTACATAGGCTGTTTTTTCTGCGAGAGCGTATTTTCTTCTTTGGTAAGCATCTTCGATACCGCGCGCTAGAATTTCAATCATTTATTTTGTCTTTCGACATTGGAAACATTCTATGGTAACATCTAAATCTATGGCCCGGAAAAGCAAGTGTTGCAACTAACAAATAAATGTTAGCAACTTTGAGAAAAGAATAACTAATGAAAAAGCGTTAATGATGGCCAGTATTATTTTCACTTTTTTTGTATATGTAGGCTAGGCTTCAATACTTTTCAGCCACTCTTCGTATTTGTGTGAATATAATGAAATTATAGCAGAAACTCCATTCGAATATTACTTACAACAAATATATTATTCTAGTGCTGGGCACAGGTTGTCGTTGTTGTTGAACGCCTTTTACAAATACCGAAGACATTGCCCGTAATATTTGTATTTATAAAAAGAAAAGTATTTACCACTATTTAATTTTAAAATGATACAAATTGTTAACATATCAGTCAAATCGAAACTGATAAGCAATATACTGCCCTCCTACGGAAAAAAGTCACATCTGCTATATGAATTGTATTGCACTTCCAACCTTATTATTATAACCATTGAGAGTTTAATATGCTTCTATGAATTTATTGCACTTGTGCCTTTTCTCCGTATGAGGGCAGTATAGAGTAAAGAATATTATCAACGTCGACGACCATTGTAAAGTAAGTAGAATCAACTTTCTTCATTATATGTGATACAAGCTTTATTTAAAATGTAGTGTTTATTTTAAGGCCTTGAAATGTAAATTGTGAATAGATTTATTAAATAAATGCTCAGTTAACAAAAACGGTAGCTTGATTTTTCCGACCCAAAGAAGCTATATTATGCGTTTAAAACCTTTTGTCCGTCTGTCTATGGCCGTTCTCTTCTGCTTTGTAAACCATATTGCGCTTGACTTGTTACCGCATTGCCAACGTTACGATAGCTCTTATTTAATTGCCAGTAATGGCGGCAATATGTCAAAAGCAATATTGTTTTTATAAGGTTTTTAATAAGGTCGATCCTATATGCCGTGGTATTTTCATTCCTGTTGCCCCCTCCCTTTCTTTGAATATCAAATTAGCAACAGCGAAGCTCCTATCTTTGAGTGTTCTTTCGGGCCAGCTGCAGAACTAACATGACCTAAACCTACCTCATATATAGTACTAATTGTGGTCAGTTGGACCAATGCACCGTCACCCCTTTCCCTTATTCAGTGAGATGATAACTGCTTCTGCTCCATTGTAAACAACAAGCCACGCCATAGCTACTCTGTAGTCATCACCTCACCACCAGCCCTCAGCATTTTCACAATACTTACCAACGTACTCTGAAAAATTCTAGTGACATTGAAATCGTTCCTTTAACTTGTGAAATTAAAATTGTCTCGGGAACGTCTTAATCGTCTGAGTGCTGCTGTAAAGTACGGTTGCAATATCATCCGTGTCAATCAATCCCGATTCTTGTTTCGCCGTATTCTTGTTTCGTTGAGAATTTTCAGTTGCAGAAAATCAAATAAAACGACGCCAATATGCTGGCTTTCCTTATTTAAATCTTATTTGTTAACGGTTATGATAAGAACCTTTTTACAAGTGTACTTTCACTACATACATTGACTAACTCTAGGAACAAAATGGTCGTTTTGGTTTTGATACGGAAACCTTGTAAACAGGAACTGTGAAATTTCATTCTGTTTAAGTACTTATGTATAGTTTTTTCATTTTCTTATGATTACAAGTGTTGCTTTACATTGGATTTTGATATTTATGGTTGATTACGTAATGACAGATTACGTTTAATCTCCAAAAAATTACACGATTCCCTCAGGAACCGAGATATGGCCGCTTCCTTTGCAGTCAAAGTCGCTGGAGGAAAGCTATAATAAAGAAATAATAAAATTAAAGTGATCGCTTTCTACAGCTGTCTTGACTGTATAAGTAATCCCGGCGAAACAAGAATCCGACGAAAAAAGAATACGATGAATCAAGATTCCGACGAAACAGGAATCTGGCTAATTGGGTACAAATCATAATAACAATACCTTATAAACTCAACTTTTAAATAAAGTTTATTGACAAAAAAATAAAACAACAGCAAACAAAACGTAACACTTCATGCGCAACAGAATAAAACCAATAACTATATCTTATTTATACATTATTTTGCTCTTAAAAGAAACCGACGTTGTGCTCGATACTCAAGTGCCGCGACCACGCTTCTAGATTTTGAAAGACCTGAAAATAAAGACGAGTCAGTGTTGAATTTTCCAAAAAGGGACCGATAGGTAATCAAGAAACTGCCAAATAAGTTTCCCACTGCTGAAAATATCCCTCATCTAAAGGGCGCTGCATACCTACGTAACGTGATTTTTTCTCGGACGGAACGAGGATGGGACGGAGACGGGACGTGGTTAAATGCATAGGTACGCAAAGTGACAGTGACGGGCAACTAACGTGCTATTGTTGTAAATAAGATGAAATTTACATTTGAAGAATTGGCTTTGATTGCTATTGCTAATATTGCTATAGACGACGCAGTACAAGAAGCTACGGCTGTCAAGAGACAAAGGAGGTTTTCTGTACATCCTACATGGCAAAAAAGAGAAATGGGACGGGGCACGTGAGGGGCGGGACGTGCTAAACATCGTCGCCGACGATGTTTTTCCCGCCACGTTGATGCCACGTTCCCGTCCCGTCGTTGATTCCGTTTCGTACCTATGTACGTTCAGATACATATGAAACAATATTTGAAAAATTCCCCGTCCCGTTCCGTCCGAGTAAAATCACGTTACGTATGCAGCGCCCTTAAGACCTACGAGACACTTTGCTACAAATACCAGGCTACCATAACTAAATAAGAGCCATAGCATCAGGTAGTATTTGGCAATAGCCAATAAGGAAAAAAAAACATGGTAATTTTCAAGGCTATAAACACCAGGCTGACATAAACCACTAAGAGCACTTACGTTGGATGGTAAGGTCTACCGGCGGCTAGTAGAGCGGCAGCTGGTTCAGGAATGACACAATTTCGAAGGCAAATTAAGTACCAGGCTATCATAAATCACCAAGAGCACTCACGTTGGAGCAGTACTGGCAGGGGTAGAGCGCCAGCCCGTGTGTGGCCACGTGCTCCCGGAACTTGTCCGCGTCGAGGAAGCCCATGCCGCACGAGTCGCAGATCCACGCGGCATCCTCCGGCGGCTTGTCGAGCGGCTGCTCCCCCAGGATTATCGAAGATACGGTTTCAGTTTTGGGCTTCTTCGGCTCCCGGGGCTCGTAGTATGGGCAGGCTGGAATATGTGACTAGGTTAGGCTTTTGAAGTTTGCTCGCTCATGAAGTTCCCTAAATATTGACAGCAAGTATAAAGGAACAGATGTCAAACTTCATTGTTGCACGTACCGGAATAGTGATGTACTGCTGGCGCTGTGATTTATCGAAACGGATTTCGTAACTAGCTTCATCTTGAGGTTGTTTTCATTTGCTCGCACTCTAGCGTTCATCGTTTTAATCATAACTAACCAAAAACATCTTAAAAAAACAATTCGCGTGATGATAACACAGGACCGCTGACTGGTACAACAACGTATGACAATGAAGTCGCTGCATCACGTCACCGCCGCTGGCAAACCCGCCTCCTAGCTCTGAGGTAACGTGGTTTAATGATTATTTATTAACTCATTTATCAATAATTTCACATTTTATATATTTTGACACAATATTTCAAATTTCTGACAATGTCGTCTTCTTCTAGCCACATAGTTTATTTCGAGAGTTTGATCTACAATTTATGGCGTTGTATTTTTATGCGTTATTTTTTTAATAAACTTTTGAAAAATATACTTCTCGCGCTTGACTGAAATTTTTACGATAGTAAAATGGAATGTTTCACAACACTATGGTCAGCTATCAAAACATTGAAGTTTCAATGTTCTTTCAGCTCCATCATTAGATCGGATTATCAAAGGTACTCACGGCCGTGGCCCACGTGCGTCTTGTGGAAGGTGACGAGCACGCCCTCCGTGGTCTCCGTGACCACCATGTGCGCCGGGCACGCCTTGCCCGTCTTGTAGATCTGCCGCTCGGGCGCCGGCCGCTTGCCTTTACCCTGTGAAGTAAAACTTTAGTAAATCTCTACTCCTTGATGCTACCCTGGTACACACGACCGAATTTCTGGAATTTCAAAAGGAAAAAATATATGGGATACGTTGGCGTACCTGGCAGACGTAGACCCCCGACTGGCTGCACATGTAGTGGGAGCGGATGCCTTCTATGGTTTGCTTGCTGGCCGTCGTTTTGCGGAAACGGTACTTTGTCTCCTCTTGGATAGCGCTTTTGAAAAGCATGAACTCTAAAAGCAATGACGGTGGGTTGGTACTAGGTTTTCAGAAATTATAAGTAGTCGCGGAACATTTTACGTGATCCATGCAGCTTTATTCAAATTTGATCACATTTGATTCATGAATGCATCAGACCAGGGGTGTTATTCTCTTAACAAAGTGAACGCGGCGCAGCGGTGAGTTTAAATAGTCCCGTCAGAGCGTACAAAACACATTTTAGCGCGTGCATTCTCAATTAGGCAGCAGGGCTTCTGTCGATAAGATCGAACGTATAAGGCTAAGGCACATGTAAACGGAAAAATCCGAAATTCGTAAATTCGTATACGGAACCCTCTCGATGCACGAGTCCGACCAGCTGACTATAGTTTTCATTTTTAAAGCAGATTCGGCTACGTACTGTCAAAAAGAAACGATTGCGAGTGCGTTAGGCAGTAAGTCTGCCGGTTTTTTTTACGTCCGCTCTTAATTCAAAGCACCAGGCTATCAGAAGCACCTATAGCACTCTCTAACAAGGGCCATCGTGCATTTTTTTTACGCCCGCTCAAAATTTCAAGTACCAGGCTATCAGAAGCACGTACCAGTCACTCACAAGTCCATCATAGGTACTATTTTTTTTACGTCCGCTCATAATTCAAAGTACCAGGCTATCAGAACTCCTTGGGGGTCACTCACCGTCCATCGAGTGCAAATGCAGCCTCTCCACGTGTTCGCGGACGCGGTGCTCGCGCAGCAAGTGGCGGCTGAACTGGGCTCCGTAGCTCACCCGGTTGGGGCACAGCGGGCAGATGAACGCTTTGCGCTTTTGTACCTGGTAATACAATGTATTATTGGATTTTGATGTAGAACCTAATTAGGATCAGACCTTTAATAACCGTTATTTTCGTGTAACGTTATCTTTAATAATGTTATCTTGAACGAATAACGTTATACTATATCGTTATTTGACGCCTTACCTGTAGCCAAACAAAACGCTATACGTATAACGATACTTCGGTAAGCGCTATAATAACGTTAATAACCGTTATTCCCGTTTAACGTAATTTTTAAATGTGCGTTTGATTTTTTAAAATGCATTTTCTGTGATAAAGCAAAGTATTTTAGCTGGCTATTTGAAAAGGACGGAAAAAAGACGGAATATATTAACGGACATCGAAAGGACGTTGGTTGCGATGTCTAAACGGGACGTCGGCCAGTCACGCGAAATGCCTACCTATGGAGCGGAAATAGCGTGTAGTTCATAAGTTTCATAACGTTATTATAACGTTATTTAAGTGTAACGTTATTACGATTTCGTTACGGTGCAGCGTACGTACGTTATGAAAAAATATCGATATATTTAAACGAAATTTTGAGCACTAACGAAATATAACGTTATGGTAACGATATTATTCATAACGTTATAAAGGTCTGACTAGGATACGATCTACTACGGACGGGTAGGTAGAAGGTTAAACATTCGCGCTTTTCTCTCAAAATCTTCCCATAGACCAATAGGGGTGTGTCCTGGGTAAAAAAGAATAATTCTAATTAGTCCGTCAGTAAGATTATGAAAAAATATAGAACACGTATTTTTTGCTTTTTCAAATCAATCAAAATTAACAAATACAACGCGCATTAAAGTTCGGGAGTGGGGGCTCGTGACGTCACAACGTGGTATAAAGTGTGCCACGGCGTGACGTCACGCGAAACTTCAACGCACTTTATCTTCGTAATTTTTTGTTTAATTGACAAAAGAAAAAATATGTGTTCCTTATTTTTTGATAATGTTAGACGGACTAATTAGATTTTTTTAGGACACGAGCCTATTTGCGGCTGTTTCGTAACTTTGAGCGTGCGTTAGGTACACTATGGAAGTGTTTCAAACGACGAAGACGAACCATTATGGATAGTGTTACAATAATGATCTGGTGTTTTATAGACGAACACGTTTGTAGGCTGTTACCTCGCAGGGTGAGTTTCGCGGAGATAGGACCAGGGGCCCGTTCCAGAAAGCTACTCTGCGACTCTGCACTCCACAAATCCCACTCTTCAAAAGTATTTCTGTTCCACAAAGCTATTGCAGAGTTGAAGAGGCAGAGTCAAATGCAGAGTGTGGATTTGTGGATTTGCAAAGTAATTCTGTTCCACAAGACAATTGCAAAGTTGAATAGGCAGAGTTAAATACAAAGTGTGGATTTGAGGATTTGCAAAGTAGCATTTAGGAACAGAATCTATGCAGAGTTTACAAATAACGCAAAGGGTTTACTGGAACACGTTTGCTCTGCACTTTGCAAATCCACGATAATGCAATAGTGCAGAGTTGCAGAGTGGCTTTCTGGAACGGACCCCAGTACATATTACCTTACCTCCCCCTTCCCTGCTGACGGCTATCTATATGACTTCTGCTAACTTCCCGCGACGCGTTTCGCACTGACCTCATACCCGTGCGCCTTCCACAGGTGTTTGTTGAGGATCTGCTTCTGGCTGAAGTCCCGGTCGCAGATGTGGCACTTCTTCCGTTCGCGGGGAGTGTACTTCGGGGTCTGGTCGTTGCTCAGTTTCACTGTAACAGATATTGATGACGAAAGCCGTTGTGGAGACATCAATTTAACTTCTTGAGATACTTCACAGGAGACCAATTTAGAGTAACACAGACCTAGAAGACGCCCGAGTACGCGTAGAATTAGTTTCCCGATACTCGCCCTATTTTAACTCCTCAGGGGATGAAAAAAACCCTAAGAATATTGTAATTCCACCTATCTCCACCATCTTATTGCCCAGCTTGTGGTGTACACGTGTATCGTTACTGCGCGGGTGTACTCACGGCCGTGCTTTATGCGTAGATGAGTGTAGCACGCTTTGCGGCTCGAGTACACGCTCGAGCAGAAGTGGCACGGGAACTGGCTGCTCTCTGCTTCAGAGTTGACCTGCTGTGTACACGTGTAACGTTACTGCGAGGGTGTACTCACGGCCGTGCTTTATGCGTAGATGAGTGTAGCACGCCTTGCGGCTCGAGTACACGCTCGAGCAGAAGTGGCACGGGAACTGGCTGCTCTCTGCTTCAGAGTTGACCTGCTGTGTACACGTGTAACATCGATGCGAGGGTATACTCACGGCCGTGCTTCATGCGTGGATGAGTGTAGCACGCCTTGCGGCTCGAGTAAACGCTCGAGCAGAAGTGGCACGGGAACTGGCGGCTCTCTGCTTCAGAGTTGACCTGCTGTGTACACGTGTAACATCACTGCGAGGGTATACTCACGGCCGTGCTTCATGCGTAGATGAGTGTAGCACGCCTTGCGGCTCGAGTACACGCTCGAGCAGAAGTGGCACGGGAACTGGCGGCTCTCTGTCTCGGAATTGCCGCCGTGGCATCTAAGAGAAGACAGTAGATAGTTTTGCGAACAATTTATTCGTAAGAGAATTCCGAAATTGTAACTTTGCCTAATTTATTTAGAACAATAGTGGTTTTGCTCATTTAATGGTAACCTTTAGGTCGATAAGCCGAGCTTTTACTCAATCCTTTTCACAGACAGACTGGAACTTGTCAGGTTTTATGCGTATACAAAGCAAAGCCAACGGTGCTATCGTTTCTGTTTTCTATGGATTTCAAATGTATGAATTTTAGGTACATCAGTCCTATAAATTTTGTCGATTTTCGAATATTTTGGCGTGGTCTTCAGCTCACCTGTTGATGTGGTCCTCCACGTTGCTGGTGAGCGTGGCGCCGCAGAGGTCGCACTCCCGCAGCTGGAGCCCGGTGCGGGGCTCCAGGCCGTGCACGGAGCGCACGTGCTCTTGTACCTACATTTATTATTTTGATAAGTATAAAGGAGTCGACATAAGTGTCGTTTTAATTCCCGTAGTGTCCATTGCGGCTAGCACAAGTTGCCCGCGACTTGGTGGTCGCTCGGATCTCCCTTTCTGAACTATCTAGTCAGTAACGATAGAGACGCACCGAGCGTCAAGCGAGAACGTTACAACTTGTGCTACCCGTGCTGTAAACGACGTCTGTCTACAGGATTATTTTAATTTGGAACTCAGAGTGGTTCGAACTAAGATTGATATTGTTATGCACATTTATATGACATGACCAAACCCCGGGGGTTTCGGTGCGGGAATGTTTGACATTAGCCAACGAGTAGGTATTGACATAAAATACAGATGTACTCTAGCAGGATTCTACCTAATGAATAATTAATCGAAAAAATGGTACATGAAAACTTAAAAATATAAATGAAAAAGATCAGTCATTATCAACCTCTTTAGGTTTAAGTAAATAGTTCACAGATACCGGACTTTAATACTGCAGGTAATTAATTAATGTTATTTTTATTATTAACTCATAAGGCTTTGTAGTAAAGCTAAATTACCTCCTACATGAGTCAAAATAAAATTGTATCATAGTGTGTATACAATTCGCAGAGAGGTAGTTGTTCATTAGGCATAATATGACTTTTCTCAGACTAACCTATCTGTTTATCTCTACTCTTTCTCAAATCATTCCCGCACCGAAAACCCCGAGGTATGGACATGACATTCCACAGGTTAAACTTCCTATGATATAAAGATGTTGCTAAAGTCGACCGTAACTCCAACAGGTCGGACTGAGCTAGTTCAGTCGGGCAACCCTAGCGCCCGAGCGGCAATAAGTAACAGAAACTCCTAAAGGACCAGAGATGACCTACTTTTCTATTTATACTTAGACTCTTGATCCCGATGACGACATTTTGCATACACGGTGGTCTCATTTAGCGGGTGTTTAGGTATTAACTGGTACAGTCGACTACAAAGTGATATATCCGCTTTCCCACCTTTTACAATGAAATAAGGAAAAGTAGATACATCTCTTGGTAGTCGACTGTAGAAATAAAATAAAACGCGGTAAAATTATCAGCGTTAAATACAGCTTAATCTCAATTAAAATACGGATCACCGAGCAGCATATTTTTTTGCCATTTATTATAGTTTGTTCCAGTTAAAATGCCCAAAATGCACTTAATGTGGGATTTTACAACTCCTTTTGTTGCTAAACATGAAAGCAAAAGATAACAAAGGGACGTTATAAAACTGACCGAAGTGTGGCACGTGCTGGAGCAGCTCAACCCTTCTTGATCAATTGAAATTAAAGATTTTTCAAGCCATCTACACACATCAAAAAAGTCTTGACTTATTATAAACTGTCTAGGGATAAAAAATATCCCTAGGCACATTTGATGTGTGTTATTGTAACTAGTGACCCGCCCTCGCTTCGCTTCGGTTTATGCCAGTTTTCTGTAATACCCGTACATAATCCAAAACTTATTATACATAAACACCTTCCTCTTGAATCACTCCATCTATTTAAAAAAACCGCTTCAAAATCCGTTGCGTAGTTTTAAAGATCTAAGCATACATAGGGAAGCGACTTTGTTTTATGCTATGTAGTGATGCAAAAAGGATGTAAAATACATAGTAGATATTCTTATGGCTAATAATAAAATTCAATATAATTTAAAATGTCGTTAACAATGCAATCTCTCGCTCTCCTTTAAACAATCGACGTTATTACAATTGATTAATGGGTTTTACTTGAACCGGACACTTAAGTAGGTGTATTGTTTTCCAAATACAATTACAGTGCGGTTAACGTTCAGGAACAGTATTCCCAGTTTCCTAATATCTTTCGGCTGGCTACCGCTATCACGCCTGCACTCGCAAATGACAGTATATTTCAGTGGCGGATCCACGGGGGTGGTCTTGTACGTCATGACCACCCCCTTCGGCGCTCGTAGATACGGGTCAGAAAGTAAATAGTCGTGTGGCATTATCTCGCACGTGATCGAACTTCTGCGTTCAGCAGTTAATGACCACCCCCTAATCTGAAAGCTGGATCCGCGCCTGGTATATTTGTCACTCGTTTGTCATAGAAAAACGAAGATTGGCGTAACTATTAGCAAAATGGTAGCACTGTAAAAATGCATTTTTAATACTGTTCAAAAATATTTAAGAGTATTTAATTACCCATTATTTTAGTAACGCACGTCGTGCAGTGTATGGTACCGACTACCGACCAACAACATCAAAACTATCAAGATTGTTTGTTCACAGTATACTTAATTTGGGCGTACCGACACACAAGCGTAATTTTTTTACAACCCTACTTTTTAGTGCTTGGTTGGTTTTAAGTGCTTTTCGTCATGTTAACTGGAACAAACTACTTATACTTGCAAATTGAGTAAATTTTCTTTTATGAATGTTGATTTTGATAAGGTGATTAGATTAGTCTTGATGGAGCAAGTGTGCATAATAATTATTATAGAACTGTTATTACCATGGCAACGCTCATTATCGAATAGTTTTCACGTTTCGGTTACGCTATAGGTGGTATTTTGATACCATTTACGATACGCGAGTAGAAAAAAGTCTTTAAAAATCATCAATCAGCATTTTATACGCATTAATGTTTTTAACATTATATCGACGAAAATATCAAAAAATTAAGTCAGGTACTTAAAGCTTCTTTTTTATTTAGTTATTTATGTAGGGTAGTTAAGACTTTACCTCAGTAGCGTTGGAAAGTTGCAGATCGCAGTAGATACACGTTGTTTCATCCAGGGCTTGTATTGCGTATTCTTCGTCCAGGTCTCCTGCGGGGAGAAGGGGTTACAGGAGGGGGGTACTGGCTGGGGGGGGGTTATGCTTGCAGATTAGGACTGTAAAGGATACTAGGAAAGCTGTTGGATGAAAATTGGATTGATATTAATGTTAGATTTGCACTCATACTTTTTTATGACATGGAGAAGTCATCTTAAAGGTCACACTCATTAGAACCACCTGGTACCCGACCCACGACGCCTCGCCTAGAGCGGTTACTATTCTTTATATGGATTTGTATGGGCATGCGCTCACTACATCAACTACGTAGCGTAGATTCACCCTGCGTAGCGTAGTTGATGTAGTGATACAAATCCATATAAAGAATACTAACCGCTCGGGGCGAGGCGGTGAGGGTCGGGTGCCGGGTGGTTCTAATGAGCTGTGAACTTTAAGATTGTAAACTTACGATGGCGGCGTTGTCAACCCGGACGGACTTAAATGGAATGCCTCTATGCTTATCATACGTTATATTACCCCGGCGCCGGAACACAACAATGCGAACACTACTTTGGTGGCAGGGAGTAAGATTGTGGTAGCGATCCAGACCGACCCTGCCCAAGATTCTATCCACCACCTACTATTTCTGCTTAAAGCGAGGTTTATACTAGCAATAACACTGCGCAAGTTGACTGGATGTCATACTCTAACTTTTAAGTTAGAAAAATTGTGTGTGTGTGTTTAGACTTTGTTATACTTTTCATATGCTATTCAAGGTATGTTTATAGCCCTATTGTCGGAACAGGTATACGACGATGCTGGCGGCAGCGGCGAGCAACAAACATGCTATAATATTACGCGATATGCCATGACTCATGAGTAGCTGAGTCATTCCACCATTTCTGGTAAACTCATCATATAATAAGGTTTATTTCGGGTGTCCCTCAGAATCCCTACTAACGTTTGATATAACACATCGTTTGTCCGAATTTCCATTTGCCCTAAACTGGTTTTCAGATGAGTCATGTAATTTTTTAAGTTTTCCTATTATATCTGCGGTTAGGGTTGTATTATAACAACACTAAAAAGTGGGAATGTTAGGATAAATGAAAAATCGGACAAACGATGCATTAGGACAAATGACGATTAGGGGTTCCATAGGGGAACCGTTTATTTCGATATTGTAATAAGGAACTAGGAAAATATAACTATTAAATGGTATTAAATGGTTTGGATAATATTTTATTTTCTAGAACAGTTTAAAATATAAGAACAATAACGAGTGAATCACTAAAAAGTAGCTGTTTCAGGTGTTACGGTAGAATGACCCAGCTGCGGTGCATGAGAATGCGATTTCTATGCACTCGTTACTCTTGTTAGAGACACCCCACACTAGCGTCTTCAGAGCGTCGGCGCCCTAGAGTGCGCGTCTTCGTAACAGGTGCCCACAGTGGCGTAGCTACTTCGGTGACCAAAGGCCATGGGCAAAAAAACCTGGGGCCCCTAAACTGTTTACGTTTTATCAAGATTTTAAAAATGCTAGTTTATCAAAATTAATCATAATTAGGTATCATCAGCTAGTTAGCTAGCTAGTGCAAAACGAGGTTTGCTAAGCAGGTTTATTAGGGGCCCCGGGGCACTGCCCCCCCTAGGCCTTTGGTAGCTACGCCACTGGGTGCCCACCACAGACGCTGGCAAGACGCCGACGTTATGAAGACGTTGCGTCGACGCTGCGTACTCGCTGGTGAGACGCTGACGCTTGATAAACGCCGCTGGCATCGCGTCGCCGTTGCGTCGACGCTGCGCGGGAGGCGGCAGGTCATCGATACTCGAAGGACGCTAGTGTGGTGTGTCTCTTATAGTGGGCAGATACTATTCATCTTTCCAAAACCAATCAGTCATGATCCCTGCGACAATCACCAAATCTTCAGCAGAACTAAACTTCCAGAAGTGCTAATAAATTTCAAGCCAAGAAAGGAAAATACTTATATGATTGTTATAACATTGTCCCTATCACTGCTTGGAACTGTACAGGTTAAAGTGTTAAGCAGCAGACGGCAGCAGCAGGCGTCGGAGGTCGGCGTCACTAATGGGTCTGCGGTCAGGCGTCAGTGACGCGGGCGGTTGCTGTCGAGCGGCAGACGTGACGTGACGCTACCTCTATCTACTTCGCGTGTCCGAATCCGGACTTAAATCCCGACCAAGCGTCGGGGTTGACCGTCGCTACAGACGTTCCGCGCGCCTGTTGCTGCAGCCGGTCGGCATTGAAAATTAATAAAATGCCTCGTTGCGTGATAATGAACTGCAATTGCCCAAAAAAGCGACGACTTTGAATCGATTTTGCACGGAAAACAAAAAAAAACTCTTCTCTTGGTGTGTCCCAGTTGGTAGCAAAATGTGACACGGTTGGTTTTCACACAGATTGAGGTGCTTTCGTTATCTATGTGTATATATATCTGTGGGTATTTTATTGTTTCCACCTCTTCGCCGCGGTCTGCGTTACTACTGGGTCTGTGGTCGGGCGTCAGCGCCTGCCGCCTGCCTGCCGTTGCCATCTGCTGTTGCCGTTTGCCGTTGTCACCTGCCGTTGCGGTCCGCAGTCGGCTGCGGAATGACACCTTTACAGTTCAAGATACAGCAGTCATGATACACTCACCATCAAGTTCGTTGTCTTCACCCGCTTCAGACCCTGGATTCGTCATGCCGACCAGGTCCTGAGGCTTAACATCGTCTTCATTTGATTCCGCTTCCTCCAAAATAGACTCGTCCAAGTATTCCTCATCTATTAACAAGGGTTTACATACATCTGGCATAACTTTTTTTGGGTGTCCCCTTGTTTTACAGACAGAAAAATTACAGAATTTTGTTTCACAGAAAATGTTTCATATACTATTTGGTCCTTGTATTTTTGCTTCGAATATTATTATTTTTTAAACTATTCACTTGAAAGAAACACATTCCACAGAAAATCAATTCAATGAATTTTATAATTTTATTTTTTCATTACACAAACTTATCAAACAAAATATTTGTTTTTTAGCGAATAGCGACCAAGACCTCTCTGGGCAGAACCGACTTGAATAGGTTAGGTGAGAAGGCTATGGCGGGAGCGAAGCGAAGCAAGCTCCCGCCTTAGTCTTCGAGGTTATTTTTTTTATATTTTAAATAAATAATATTAGAACAAAGAATATTTAATTTGCTATTCTATGATATGAAAAAAGAAACATTGATTTTTATTTGAAATAAAAAACGATGATTTAAATGTCTTCAAAGTAATTATTCTACATATTGATTATTCTATGAAATGATAATACGAGAAAAAATTTATATGAAATGAAATTCTAAACAAATTCAGTCTGTAAAACAACGTACAACCCTTTTTTTGGCATAATCATCATTTAGCATACTCATCATTAGGCATAATCACCATTTGGCATAATCATCGTTTAACATACAGTCTTTTTTTTCTGAAACCGTATACTTTTCAGGATTGTTATAAAATAAACCTAAGCTAACTAAAATGATCTTTTAAATAATCCTGAAAAGTATACGGTTTCAGAAAAAAAAACTATGCTAAAAGATGATTATGCCAAAAAAAGTTATGCCAGATGAAGGGTACCCAATGTACCCATTAACAAGAATGTTTCTAGAACTACCTGTTCATATTATCATTTGAAAATTCATCATCCTGCTGCCCTAGTCCTTGTCACCACGTGTTTTCTTCTTCCACTTTCCTCTATACATCTTTCATACACATGTCACGCTTTACACAATCCATCTAAACATTTTTCAGCCTTCCTATACCCTCATTCCAATCTACATAGATACTCATCACTCTTTTAGTATGGGTACAGTCCCCTGGAAGATCAAGTGAAAAGGGGAGTATACTTCATTTATGTATATGCCCTTTTTTATTACGAGTTAAGTTGATTTATTCCCTTTTTCACTAGGCCCGCAGCATTGTTCTTCTAATCATGGCATCTCCATATCGCACCAATCTATTACTTCTCAAATTGGTGCTGCTTTAAAGCTTCATTTTTTTTTAGTGTCCCCCTGCTGGGCAAAGTCCTCCTCCCTTGATTTCTACACCTCTCTGTCTGTGTCAATCTTCGGACAGTCCCTCAGAAAAGCACTCAAGTCATCCCGCGGGTCCATGTAACAAGCTGCCCAGCCCAGGCTAATTTTAGCTGGGCAGTTTTTTTACCCACATCAGTTCCTTCATCCTTTAATATTTCATTTCAAATCTTATCCCAGTGACGCTACACATTCATCGTAACCTTTGCATCACTGCCACACATAATGTCCTTTCATCCTTCTCCTTAGTTGGCCAACACTTGACAACCGGTCTTGCGATACTCTTATAAATATTGCCTGTTTCAAAAATTTATAAATGTATATTTTTAAAACATCACTTAAATAATTATGGATTTTCTGACGAGGCTCTACATTAACGTTTTCTTTTGCTGGAAAAATCCCTACTATAAACCTTGTAATTTATTTAACATTGTTACAATAAGGTTAGATATCTAGTTGGTGGTAATTTAATTTAAATAAACTTATTTGGTTTTGCTCTTAAGTCAAGACTAACTAAGTTCACAATTACACAGAATGTAATTTACCTTTTATTTCAACTTTTCAAGGGCACTTGGAAAAAAGCAAAATGCCATTCTTAGATGCATATTAAATAAGATAAGAATAGGCAATACCGATATGCATTTTATTAGAAAATATTTGGTTTGAAAAAAGCTTTTTAAAATCTAACTAGACATCTTAAAACATACCTTTAATACTCTGCAGCATAGCAATGTTCTTCAGGGTTTGTTCCTTGAGGAGAAGCGCCTCTTCCAACTTTTGGACACATTGGGCACAAATGAATTTCGACACCTGTAATACCTAAAAATGAACTCGTAAAACCATTTTGAAATAAAGTACACTTCATGTACCCATCTAGTTTATTTATTTAGCCGCCACAATCACGATTGATCCTTAATATTTAATTATGAAAAAGCAAAAGAACTTCTATAAAGCGCATTGACTTCTTTGTAATGCGACAAACCTCCAATAAAAATACATTTAAAAATAAATTATTACCTTCAACTCGAAACAGGTTTCAAACATTTTTGCATAAGTTTCCACATTATCTGCATAGGAAGCAAATAGGTCGTATAAATCATTAGTTCCCATGCAACTGATGCAACCTACGAAGTCATGCTCCTCCATTTTTTAAAGCGACTAATTTGATCAGCAAACAAAAAAGGCCATTTCGGCAATTTGAATTTGTTTGACAAAAGACAGTCGCCAAACTGAGGCGTTTTTCAGTGCTTAAAAATTGAGGCTGGTTTCACACATGGTGATGTTTTGTTAAATTTAACTATTACTGCAGGAACAAAATGTTAATTTTCACATATTATAATTTTGCTTTCAACATTGTAATAAGTTCAGAGCGATTGTGAAATACTAGTTCGTTGTTCCTGGTCTAATGTATGACCGCGTCGCTAATTATCTACCGACAAATATGTGGCTGCCCCTATTGAAGAACTTTGTGAGGAATCTGCTCTCTGTCTGTGGCAAAAGTTGACATAACAAAACGCAAAAAAAAAGAAAGAAAAGTGTAGTAGCTTAGGCAGTTAGACTGTTAAAATAATTATTTATTATTAATAATGCTTGTTTCTCTTTATTCTTCACAATAAATAGTTCTGCAAAACTTGTTAAGTTGCTACATTGTCAATTAGCAGCTGTAATTTAAATTTAACTAAGTAAAAATGGCCTCGAATCCTGACTATAATAGTTGTATGATTTGTCTTTGTGAGACCGGCAGGCACTTGAATATCTTCACCACTTATAACATCTGCCATGACAAAGAGGAGTTGTACGTCGAAGTTATAAAGAACTGCTTCAATATTCAGGTAATTGTTGCTAATTTACTTCGATACTTCGTCTATATGTAACATTTAAAGGTTATGTTGATTATTTTTTAGTTTCATAATATTTACTGTACCTATTGGTGCTATTGGTCAAGATTTAAAAAAAAGATTGCTTGATTGATTGATTGAAGAATTTTAGGTTCATAGTATATACTATATTGGAGGTGATTATACAAAGAAAAACTGTTTTAAAACCATTTTAAAAACTTTTATTCGTCATATTTTTATTATTGTTTTAACTGGTGGTGGGACCTTGTGCAGGGTCCGTCCGGATCGCTACCACTATTTTAGTCCGTAACCTACCGTCAAGCAGCAGTGTTCGTATATTGTGTTTCTGTGTGGGGATTAGATAACTGGTGGAATGACTAGCATGGAGACATTGTATCTTATCAGAGTTGGCAACGCAATTGCAGTGTTGGAAATACAAGTGTCTTATGGGTCTCAGATCCCACTTACCATCAGGTGGCCTGTGCCATTTTGTCGGTGATACTGCAATACTGTGAAAGTAACAAATTAAATAAGATGCAAAATAGACCATAGCAAGCAAGTCTGTAAGGTACATTTTGCAACTTATTAAAATAGAGAGAAGTGTGGGCAGACAGCTTAGAAGATGGGATGATGAAGTCAAACTGACTGCAGGACCCTACTGGAGAAGAGCCACCCAAGATCGAAAGCACTGGAAAGAGCTGGAGGAGGCCTTTGCCGAACGGCACTCTGAGATAAGAGATATTATTTAGGATAATGTTATGTAAATTGAATTTAAATCTTAGAATAAAGGCAATTATTATTATTATATTATTATTATAAATAAAAAGGTTTTGGCTATAAAACCATACTATTTCTTATGTATAATTATTTCAGATTACTCCAGATTCTGGTTTGCGCACGATATGCAGTGAATGCAGTATAAAACTAAGGAAGGCCTATAACTTCAAGCATGATATCATGCAAGCAGTCAACAAGCTCCTTTCTGCCCAAGGTACCAATCATATTTGGCATGCTACATAAGTTTGAATGAATTTATTTTGTTATACATATTTTATAAAATAAATAAAGTCTGTTCCTATTCAGACTGCCAATGACAATAACAATAACAATGGTAAATTGATTTGTTTATAAGAGTGACGGAACGAATAGGAACAGTTTTTATATCTGGAGCTAAATCTGTACAAACGCGAGAGGAATAATATTTATTTTTATTTTAGAGCTGGTTTTTAGCTAGGTTTCATGAAAATTAGTTAGGCCGTTTATGGGATATCAACTCAGAAACAAGGGGTCACTGTTATATTGTGGGTTTTTATTATCCATCTAATAGGTATCTGTAAGACCTAGACCCCGGATTTTTGCGGCATTGACGTCACAATAGTTTGGGGAGTAAATGGTACAGTGTTAATACGAAAAACTAATGGTTATTAACTGAATAAATTCTAATAAAGAGTTTTATTAGAATGTATTCCGTTGTCACGATAAAAATTACCTAGTCAATTGATCAACATTGTCTTTCAGTATATTACTGCAAAACATACATTTGTACATTAAACTGGCTTTGGCGTTTTCGGCCGCTCACTTTTTGTTCGTTAAAAGCCAGTTTAACGTAGAAATGTATGGTTTGAAGTAATATACCGAAAGATAATGTTGATCAACCCCATTGTAACGTCAATGCCACAAAAATCTGGTGTCTAAGACCAGATAATTTCTGGGAATTTCTTTAATGTTCATATAATGTTATATTTTATCGTAGTTACAGATGCAGCTGAAGAAGATAAGCAATATTCTGAAATAGAGTACTTAGAAGATATTCCGTTTGAAAATGACTATGATATCAATACTGTACTAAACCCAGTAACCGGGCAAATATCATATACCGTAGACAAAATTAACAGGAATCAAGAAGTAAATGAAACTGACCAAAACAGCTTTACAATTGATTTAGACAATGATGTGATAGTTAAAAAGAAAGAAGCAGAAAATAATAAAGTCAATTCGGTTTTAAACGCAGAAGATTATCAATTATGTACAGATAAAGATAAAAAAGCAAATCCTAATGCCTTAGTAGATAATATAGATAAAAAAGTAAGTGAACAAAATGATGAAAAGAGCAATGATGATGAAACTCTTGTTCTAGATTTGAAAACTGGTGAAATATCATTTTTAGATGTAAATGATAAGAATGCAACGAGTAAGGCTGATGAAGTAGCTGATGTAAGCAATATTATAAGTAAGAAAAGTCTTAGCGAAGATAGAGTTGATATGTTACCTAATATAGACATGGGGTGTCCTTCTTATACTTTAGATGATTTACACGAAATTGATCCCGGTACATATTTGATGGATGTGGATATAGATAAGACAGAGGAAGGAGTCAAGAATGGTAGAAAATGTAAGAAATATAAGAAATATATTGTTAGAAAATTACCTGAAACTGTTAAGGAGAATGTGCCTGAAAATGTTGAAGATGTTGATAAAGATAAAAAGAAACAGAAAAAAAACGGTGAGATACTTATCATTTTTTATTTTTTTATTTTAATATTTAAATGAGTCCAGGTCTACTTTTGAAGAATCAATACATTTAAGTCAGGGCAGATATTTGTTTGATGAGCGTGGGGATTTTGTCCTGGGTCTTGGATATTTTCTATATGTATTTAATTACGTAGGTATTTGTCATAATTAGTCTCACACAAATTAAAGCTCACTTTTGAATGTTTCACTATAAGCTGAGGCAGTGCTGAGCTAGTGCCGAGGCGTTATAATGTGCAATGACCTTTAGCCGGTAGCCGTCAAAAAGAAGACCCAACGCGGCGCCCCCAAGGTATCTTCAATACCGTCTCTACCATTAAAGCAAACAGGGCCTGTTCCCAGGGCCCCATCTTCAGGGGCCCCCCAAGGACTGACAATTTCTCTCACAAGATCATAGTAGAAAAATATTAGTTAAATTCGCTTTCTTTACTTTCCAGAAGGTCCCCAAATTCTTGTGAGCCCAATAGGCAATGCAATTTAACCGGTTGTTAGACGTTTTTGTATGAAAATAACCGGTTATAACCGGTTATTTGCATTCCCTAGTGCCCAATGGCCCCAGCATAGTTTAACACGGCCTTGGGTATCTTGCTTACTTAATCCTGCTAATGTCGATAAGGTCATTCTTTTTCTTTGCATAAAGAAGGCAAATGAAGAAGAAGAAAGAAGAAGAAGAAATACATTTATTCAATATAGCAAAAGATATATATTGATAAATTTAATATCCTCTGCCGTCCCGTCCGCCGGTTTGCGTAGGCCATAAGGATAAGATGGTGGTAGCGATTCGTCAAGGTCCTACCATCTCTTTCCACACATACTAAATTAATATTACACCAATCATATTTCCAGGAAAAACAAACAAGCCACTCATACCATGCAAGCTCTGTGATGCCGAGTTCAGGTCAAACAGAGCTCTGACGGGGCACATGAACACACACAGCACCAAGTTGGTGTGTTCCGTGTGCGGTCTCGAGGTCACCAGCAAAATCAAGCTGAGGGCTCATGAGAAGACGCATGATGAGGGGCCGTTCTACTGCAAGTACTGTGATCAGGTGCATATGTTAGTTTTATAAATAAATTAATTGACAAAAGAAACATTTTTCAATTCAATCATAGTACTCATACTAGGTATTCATTTTTTTTTAAATTATTATTTACTGAAAAAACATAAATGAATATAGTCATTGTTTGCTATGCCCGCTATGGACTAGTGGGAATGACGTCATTTTGTTTGTAAACGCGTTACATTACGTACGCGTTATATTTTCTGCTCTCAAAGGAGTGCAGGAGTGTTATTTAACTTTGAACCTTAAAAATCTGACAATAAAACATAGTTGCCATCCTACCAACCGCATTACCTTCGTTAATATCCCTGTTATCTAATCAATGGTTCTTGTTCCAGGAATTCATGAACGTGAACACGCGCAACGCGCACGCGTGGCGGGTCCACTCGAAGCCCGAGCCGTTCAAGTGCTCGCACTGCGGTGCTCCGTTCAAGACGTTCCTCAAGCGGCTGCGGCACCTGCAGGAGGCGCACGGGGACTCGCCGAAGTACCCCTGCCCCCACTGTGATAAGAGCTTCGCCTATGCAGGTACATGAGACACAGGATATTTTCTCAAAAATGTCCGGAAATGTTGACATTCCTATCTACATATTGAGACGCGAAGTACATAGTTTACTGACAGTTCTCAAATTAAAAAAAAAACATTGCGTGCTCGCTACACAAGCCCGCAATGTTGCATACAAATTCCATTACTATCTATCTTGTAACTTTTTAAAAAGTGAAAAGGGCCGTAATAAAACGAGGGCACAAGTCTTATCCTTCCAAATTTTACTCCAAACATAACTTTTTTATTTGTGCCTGGAATAGATTATTTTTTTTTTTTAAACAAGAATTGCATTTCTCCTTGTCATAAACAAAAAGGCGGTAAGGAGTGATGGTTTTTTCACATGAAGTTTCTGTTTTTATGCAATTCAAAAAATGAGTTCAAGCGATGAAGATTTGACTCCAACACAAATTTTTTCTTGCAATTTTTGAGAAAAGCTCTATATTTGCCTCGGCAGGAACAGCAATTGCGGGTTTCGTATTTTTAAACGGACTCGCAAGCTCGTCCGTTTAATCCAATGCTCGTCCGCAGTTGCCTACTTCCATGCCTAGGCAATAATGTATTATTTAGTACCAGGGCTACATAACACGCGAGAATATAAGTTATAATCATAGTATCCCGCCCCCACTGCATTGAGTGCTTTGCCTCTGTAGGTGCCATATATTATCTAGGGTACCAGGGCTACATGATATGCGAGGAAAGATTTTCCGCTAACGCTGTGTGGCACCGGTGCCCGGGGTCAGGCAGTTTGGGCCGAGACACACATTAAAAATTGCTACACAAATTGCTGAGTACAAATTGCTTTTGACGTGTTTCTGTATTGTCAACGTTTTGACAGCTCTTATTTAGTTGACAATAATGGCGGCTAGTTACAAACAAAACCATAAAACGTCAAAAGCAGTATTGTTTTACCGAGTTAAATGGCCTTGTGAGCTCGGTATTTCAGATATCTTTGTACCAGGGCTATATAATGTTCGAAGATTTTCAATCATATTCTCCAAGAGCCGATGATTTCTTGCTCATGTTGGTTAGTGTAAGTACTAGGGCATCATATGAGGATAGGATTCGTGGGTCCATTGAAGCCCGAGCCGTTCTTAAATCTTTGCACCAGGGCTTCATATCATGCCAGGATAAAATATACAATCGTCCAAGGGCATCCGCCACAGTAAGGATACTGAAGGGGTGTCGTAAAATTACGACGGTGCACGGTGGGAGGTGAAGCGTAAGGGTCTCCCCAGACCTATCGACGCGGAATCGGCTCGAGCCGGTAAGAAAAAGTTTTAAGGTCACAGCACACATATCAACTCGGAAAGGGATCGTCACCCTATCAACTCGAGCCATTTAGTATCATTTGTATGAAACTCCCTACTGCAACGCACACTTATCGGCATCGGACCGGCAACGCCTCACCTCGGCACGAGCTAGCAGTCGTCCACTGAAAAATGTATCGTATTAACACAGGTCAAACTTCCCTTTTCAATGTTTCACTTTGAGTTGATCCGGTGACGATCCCTTTCCGAGTTGATATGTGTGCTGTGACCTTTATGTCCATGCAATAAGAGCGAAAACGACGTCGTTCCGTTCGCAACGCCGAATCGAGCCGAGCCGAGCCGAGCGACGTCATTTTCACTCTTATTGCACGGGCATAAAACTTTTTCTTACCTGCTCAAGCCGATTCCGCGTCGATAGCTCTGGGGAGACCCTAAGTTTGTTGTTTTTTTGGGAAATACAAACTATTAGATAGGAACTCATACATCTGGATCCCACTAACCAGCCGCCAAGTCATGGTTCTTTGCCTTCTCCGTGTCATAAGAAAATCTCAATTTGCAGCTTACAGAACGAAGCACATCCGCGTCGTCCACCTGAACAGCCGGCCGCACAAGTGCGCGCGCTGCCCCGCCGCCTTCGCGCGCTCGTCGGGGCTGGCCGCGCACCTCGCCTGCAAGCACGGCGTCGGCGAGATGCGCTACCAGTGCGCCATATGCAGCCGGAGGTTCTACGTCAAGACCGCCCTGGGGCTGCATATGAACACGCACAAGGAAAAGTAAGTAGACCAAATAAATAAGTAATAAAAATATTAACTACATAAATATCTCACACAAATTGACCTAGTCCCAAAACTAAGCCAGTTTAGGGGTTACCTATCTGAAACACTAAAAAACGTTTGCCAGCTGTTTCATTTGCCATAATTTTCATTTGTCCGAAAGTAATTTTTCTCTGAAACCGTTTAACTTTCCTGAATTGTTATAAAATAAACCTGACATAACCTACAGGTTCTGTAAGTATATCTCTTTAAACATTTTGATAAGTTATTGGGTTCGGAATAAATTATGGCAAATGAAACAGCTTGCAAACGTTTTTAGTGTTTGCGATAGGATACCCAGTTTAGGCTACTATGGGGAAAAGAGAAATACATACTTAAATACCAGAGTTACATGAATGTCTGAGTTTAAATCCAACGGACATGCATTACCACATTGCAGCAATTTTTGGAATCGGATCATGTTACCAATTTCCGAATAACGCCTTCCTTTTATTCAATCTCTTGAACGTGAACATACTTACAATATATAAGTAAGATCAGTGGCGGTACTGCCATACAAGCCCAAAAGCCGGGCTTGCCTTACAAATATAACAACGATCAAAAATCAAAGGTCACGATCACGAACTATTTCAATTCGCGATCTCATTAAAATTTTCAAATAATGCAACAGCAGCGTAGTACCGAATTTGATCGCGCTCCGCCGCCGCACGGCGGGCAGCACTGCTGCGCGCTGAGACGACCCGAACTCGCTTGAGACACGGCTAGCCATCCCGCTCGCACGCGGTGGCTTGCAGGGGGGCTTCTATCTTAACCGGTATATCTCTTTCTTACGCATTAGAACTGCCTTATAATGAGATATAACTATTCATAGGTTCATATAGCACATAGTACGAGATTTTAAGCCCTGCTTGCGTCTGAAGTTGTACCCGAGTCGAGTAAAATGCGAAATTCGCGCATGCGCGTATTGAGCCGCGTTGACGGCCGACTTTACTTCTATTTATTTGCTTGCTTGCTTACTTACTTCAATAATTTTACTTGTTTTGTTTGTTGTGAATTGTGAATTGTTTTGTTTGAGTCAACTGCGGTCACTAAGTATTTTGTTTGTTGTGTTGTTCAATTGGATTGGCAATGGAGGAAGTATTCCCTTGTGAATCTTGTGATTGTGATTATTTAAACTGTGCAAAAATTTTGCTTGGCGTGTGAAAGGTAAAACTCTTTAAACTTTGCTGATAAAACATCAGATTTTCAGTACCTATTTCTCATTTCTCGCATAAGTAAAAGACGATTTAATGTTTAATATCTAGATCTGTGTAAAAAACACAATATTGCTGCTGTTGTAGTGTAGGTATATTATTATCGAACGACAAAAAGTTTGGAATATACCTATCTGATTATGAAAAATCAAATAACTTAGCTGACACAATTAAAAGGCATATGAATTTTATTTGCAATAAGACACGAACGATTTTAGTAATTTTGGTAAAAAGCGAATTGAGACATTTATCCGCAATAACTTTAAAAACTACAAAATCATATCATATCTCTCGGCTTGCCCTATCCTGAAACCCTAGGCACGCCACTGAGTAAGATAGTCAACAACGGATAGAATCCCTGTCAGTGTCGTAATTTTTCTCTCGCTCCAATTGGGCTTAAATTACTATTTTTGTTCAAGGTATGAATGCAGCCAGTGTGACCAGAAGTTCAAAACGAGCACAGACCTTGAGATGCACTCGCGGACCCACGACAGTCTGGAGAACATCTCCATCAACTTGGACTTCGTGGCCTCAATGCATATGGACGTACTGGCCGACGATTATTCACTCATGGATCCTTATTTAGATTTAAATGAGTTGTGAATTTTATTTATATATTTGTAATAAAATTAAAAAGTTCATTTTGTTTTATTTTTATCAATCATACTTATCATTCGTTGTAAGAAAACGAGAATTGTCTGGGTGCGCCAAAGGTCACATAATTTTGTCACCCTGAAATGTGTCTCATAAAGTTCAGGGCATTTTCTCAATTTAATTATTGAAAAATGTTTAAATCATAAAGTTTAATCATAATCATAAAAGTTTAATTCTCAATTTATTTATTGAAAAACGTTTACATCATAAAGTTTAAATCATAATAATCAATCACTGGGCAGACAGCTTAGAAGATGGGATGATGAAGTCAAACTGACTGCAGGTCCCTACTGTAGAAGAGCCACCCAAGACCGAAAGCACTGGAAAGAGCTGAAGGAGGCCTTTGCCGAACGGCACTCTGAGATCAGAGATATTATTTAGGATAAAATTAATTGTGTTATGTAAATTGAATGTAAATCATAGAATAATGGCAATTATTATTATTATAATCAATCACTATTCATGACAAGTCTAAATTCATAATATTAAGTAAACATACATCTACTATTTACCTACATATTTGAATTGAATTGTAAACTTGATCTCCATAAATATTAATTTACATTAACAAATTGTGACTGTAAAGGAGTGAAGTTGTTGAGTGTACTACAGTTAATTATGGTTATGTTTTGAGTTAGATTAGATTATATTATTTATTAGTCTAGTGACTATCCTACATAGGCTTTTTATTTTGCGAAGCGACATCTCTTAACGCTCTTTTGAACTATATTTAGCTTTGTAATTCTACTCGTCAAGAGATGGCGCTTTTTACACTTCTTTAACTCGCCACAATTTAAGACCATTGACTCTGAATTAATAATTTAATACATCCAAAGTTTATGTAATATTCTATTCTTGTTAAATAATAGCCTGTTATGCATTCTTTTGTTACTAAAAAATCCTGTCTAATTTATTTCACACTGTGTAACCGGCTTTACGATATATGGAAAATACGCCTCCTTGAACTGTCAGTTGACATGACAGTTAGGTTCTGCTAAGTTTGGTCGATGTGTATCAACTTGCTCTTAGCCCAAGTTTTATTCTTATTTTGGCGTTAAATTATAAGGTAAACGAATGTTTGTGATGCTATGTTTATCTCTCAATGTTTCTATGTATCTCAACCATTGTGTGACTGAGGTTCTTATAAACCGTGTAAATATTAGTGTCACGGTTTGTATATGTTGTGCAAATATTTTTAACTTGCTTGCGTCGTAGGTATGTAGACAATTCGTAAAGGCTATTTTAACAATTTCTTAGATATATAATACGCTAAACCGCTTCTTTTGCTTTGCTGGTGCTATTTCTTGATTTTGTAAGTCTTCTGTTGTTGGTAAGTATTTTGAATTTATTAGTGCCACATTGGTTGATTACTATTAAAAAGTATAAGTTAATAAGAAGGAAAATAATGATTTAGATTATTGAAAACAATCCTGCTATATTTGGCAGAACTTCCTTGAGATTATGGTAAAAAGTTATAATTCAATTTTGTTAGTATCATCTTGTGATCCTTGCCAATACAAAAATATAAAAGAAAGGTGTCCTTTATGTATTTGTTATTGGTCACTCTGAATCAGCAGGAAATCTTGAAACTAGAAAATCTATCCCTTTTTCTCTGGAGATACTATAACATTAAATATACTTAGGTATTACTTTAGGTATCCATTCGCTTAGATAGTGTCGCTACAATCACACATACTTGCGGTTATTATTATAAATATAATTCGAAGTAAACTGCTAGATTCACTTGCGGCATTACACCCGCAAGAGAATTTGGTAGTTTACATGGAATTATATTTGTATTTTATGACAATAACTGCAAGTACGTTGTGAGTGTAGCAACACTATCTAAGCGAATGGACTATATTTCATAATTTTAAACACTTACTGTACTCACTCGCATTGTGTTAAAAGAGGTTATAAATCATTTAAATAAGATTCTAACCTAACCTACATGATTAATGTTTAAGATGTTATGAAATATTTTGGGTTTAGCAGAAAATTGTGTAAAATTAAATGATACAATCAATAAAGTGAAATTCAATATAATATCAAAAACATAACATAACATAATTATAAGAAAGGTTTGTTACTATTCGGTCACATTTATCTTTATAAATAAGTTTCCCCTTTTCATTGCCAAAATCTAGGTGTGCAACTTATCTATGAAAATGTTTAAATGTAATGAAATAGATGAATTTGATATTATGCTTTGATTTGAAAATGATGGGTTACCGGATGAGAGAAAGGGACAAGGCTATAATGTAACTTTGGTTTTGGGAGAGGTCCTTGAATGGTTTAAGTTGAACGGAGACAAATATTACATGAGAAAAAAATAATATTTTACAGCTTTTGCCTACAAATTCATCCATGGAGAAGTAACTTATCTCCATTCCCATAGGATAGTGGTTCTTAACCTTTTAGCCCTGGGGGAACATTTGACAAATTTTCCATTATACCGTGGACCACCCAGTTGGTTTATTTGGTTTGGAGCTGATATTCAGTAAATAAATGTAAGTCAATAAAGGGTTCTTTTAGACTCTTGTCACTTATTTATTGGCATGGTTTGCGGACCACTACAGATGCTTCCAAGGACCAGCAGTGACCACCGGTTAAGGACCACTGCCATAGGAACTAATTACATAATAATAATAACTGCAACAAAGACGGGCAATATTTATTCGAATGACGAATAACGAATAAAAATAAAGAAATTATTCGCGAATAACGAATGAAATTCTCGAATGATTATTCTTATTCGAATAATTCATTTGCGAATAATTTCTTCGCGGATAATTTATTCGTTGAATGAATTGCCACGAATAATTATTATTTACTACTTATTATACCTGCTTCATTTTTCTATAATAAATTAATAAATTATTCGTTATTCGAAAAGTAGTCGAATGATTCATTCATGAATAAATTATTGGCGAATAAATCATTCGCAAATAAATTATTCGCGAATAATTTATTCGTCGAATAATTTATTTGCAATATTAACAATTATTTTGGAATAAATAATTATTCGAATAATGCCCATCTCTGAACTGCAACAATTCTCACCCCCTATCAACCCCCCTCAACTGTGTACAACTATTTCCAGTGCAGATGTAAGCATGGAGAGCCGGCACGGCCCGCCCGGCGTCAACTCGCGGTCGCTCGGCGCCGCGCACTCCGCCGCCGACCTTGAGGTATTCCTGGTGCCCTGGTACCGCAGTGTCAATAGGGAATATTCATGACTCACAGCTTCAATAAAAGCTGATTCATGTAAAAAACAGTTGAGAAAAATCATTTTTTGAATATCTATAAAAATAACCAAGATATAAGCTAAGAAAGGTTTGTTCAGATCTCTTTATAGCAAAACAGAATTTAACATGGAGTTTATATGGCCGCCGTGTTACATGACGTCACCCGGCGTTTGGGCTCTCACTGTCTAATTACTGTCTAATTAGCAGTTTAAAATGCTCATATCATCCATATTTCTTGAACGATTTTAATTTTAATTTCACTTTTGGCGATCTCTTTTACGGTATTTTCATAATTTGTTGACAAATGAGATTTTAAAAATCCATGCATATTCCCTATAGTGTGATGTGATAATGATGATATGCTGTGTATTCTGTTAATAAACGTAGCTAATTCATCATCATCATCATCACCTTACCCTCATCCCAATCATTCGTGGTCGGCGCAGCACATCTTTTTCTTCCAAACATCCATATAAGCCGTCATCTACGTATTCACCTCCTTGTTTTTCATATTGCTTTTCACATTCCATCCATCAGGTCTCTCCCTTCCACTATTGTCCTCGACATTCATATTTAAAACTCGTCACACCATGACAATATATATTCCCTTCCATTTTTCTCTCACTGGCGCCACTTTTAAACTTCCTTTTACATAAGTAGTACTCGTTCCTTATCCTATCCATTCTTGTTACACCACGTAATTTGGCCCCATGTACCCTTTTTAAACATTGGTAATGCATAATAGTTATGTAACTTTCGGATTTTTTTTATTGAAAAAACATTTTGCAATAGGTTATCTTTTAAGTTAAAGTGTTACACTTGGAAACTATCTAATTTCTTGGACAACAGTTTTCTATGTGTGTACTACACACACATGTGCCTAATTTCAGCCACATTCATTCAACTGTTTCAGCATGATCTGAGCATTCTTACATCCTTTCATTTTTATTATAATAGTAAAGTAAAACCACAAACATAAATTACGTGTCGGTAATCTTCGTCCACGCAGACAGGTGCTGACTAATGAATGCCGAATCTTGTTGTGTTACGCGTAAGGTAGAATATGCAATGACAGTTAAACTCGAATGACAACTGACGCGCCGCTAAATAAATGGCGGTCGACGGCGTCGCCGTATTGCTGCCCAACATTTGATCAATTCCGTCAAAGATTTTACCCGCGCAAACGCACTGCCTTATAATTGGCTAAAACGTTTTCGCGCCTTCTAAAAAATGCTAAGGCGCAGGTACATCGCTGTTACTTATATTTGTGGTAGTACTGTATAATATTCTGTATCCATTGCAGGTACTGCGCGAGATCGAAAATGTATACTTCTCCCCGCCGGAGGAGTTCGACGCAGCGCGCCACGCCCTGGAGCAGGCGCCCGCGCCGCCCTCCTGCGACGCCATCGAGCAGATGTTCACCAAACTCAAGAGGCAGCAGCAGGTGTGTGCAAAATTGAGTATTTCTTCTTTCAGGTGTCCACTTCACATCAGGTGACCCCTGCCCCCTCTTGCATAAAATAATAATGATCTAAACGACTCGTTACTAAGAACAGCAGTTATTTTAAATAGCATAACCCTGGTGGTAAGTGGGATCTGTGACCCATAGACATTTGCATTCTCAAGATAGCAATCGCGTTGCCAACGCTAAGGCCTAAGATGGAATGCCGCTACGCTAGTAATTGCACCGGTTGTCTGATCTCCACACCGGCACAACGTAGGTACTAAACGGAACGGTTTTGTGCGGAACTTTTTGCCGCGCAGGACAGTTTTATGGAACCAGCCCATTCCGGCGGACTGCTACGACTTGGAATTTGTTAGTGGTGACGCACCCTACACATCTCTTCACTTCGGCCTTTATTTTACATTCCACTTGACTCTTTTCAGGTGGTATCCGGCAAAGCTCTTCACCTCATATCCCAACAGCGCGACAACTGCGACCGCGAGTTCGCTGAAATACAGAACATTCGAGAACAAGTTTCGAAAACCCTGCAGACGTGCCAACAGGCCCGCCAGCACTTACGTACCGCTTCCAACCACCTAACCATATCCACATTCGTGATATTGGCCAACTTTAGGAAGCGACAAATCATCAGATCTGTTCTGCGATCTCTGGAACTGTTAATGAGTTTGCGAAGCGTCGAGAAAGATGTCGCGGAGCTACTGAACAGAAAAGAGTACTGTGAAGCGATAGAGCTGATCCTAAAAAGTCGGAAAGCTGCTGCAAATCATAAGGAATACACATGTATAGCTGATTTAACTACTCGTCTGCAGGACACGTTGGATATGACGGAGGAGAAGTTGGATTCCGTGTTGGCCAGTATTTGTTATAACTTTGATGAAGAAACTTTTAAAAAGTTAAGGAAAGCACACGCCTTGTTAGGGAAAAGCCAGGCTGCTATGGAGCAGCTGCATATGCATTATAGTTCAGCGGTGAATGAGACTTCTTTGAAATCAGTGAAAGAGTGTATAGGTGATGTATCTATTGAAGTGAAGTTTCAGGATATGTGTCAATCGGTGCCGAAAGATAAAGCGGCAGTGTGTTTCTTGAATTTGTGTGAGAATTTGTTTTTGATAATGAAGAGTTATTATTTGTTAGTGAAATGGCATTCTAAACATGAAGAAGACGTTCCTAGTTCTAGCAACGTTTTTGAGATAGAGAAGAACGTTAGTAGGGAGTATATTCGGCAGAAGTTAAAAGGCGGGCTCGTGAGGATCTGGCACGATGTGCAAGCGAAGGTTTCTATATTTCTAAAAAGTTCTTTCATAGAGGATTTTGCTTTTGAGAAATTCATTAAGGTGTTAGGCATTTTGAGGAAGCTGATGCAAACTGCTGAAGTTTTTTGTGGTGATAAGTCGGATATTTTGCAGGATTTTATCAAAACTCACAGTATGTCGTACATAAAGAATTATCACAGAGGACGCATGGAGGAATTGAAGCTGTTCTTAGAAAACGAAGGGTGGGAGCAGTGCCCCGTTAAATCGAGTTTCAATGTACTTAATTTACAGGAGTTCAAGCAGTTTAAGAAATATTTGAATCCTAGCTTTGACTCTTCAATATCCAAACATGGAACCCTCTCTGATGGTACGTCGTCCGTCCATTCGCAAGACGACAGCGTGTATATAACGAAATATTTCAGTCAGAAAACAAATCACACGCCGTTCGAGATATTTCGAAGTGAGAATGTCACCAATGATGATATATTTGGCTTGGAACCAGAAATAGACCCGAGCGATACTTCAGACGACGAACCAGAAGAGCTTAAAAGAGATTATTTGGAAGAAAACGATGTTAGAGACAGTCCTTCGAAGGTTAGAGATTCTGTGATAGTAACTAACACGACTCTCTCAGTTTTAAGAAATTGCGGGCAATACTTACAAATATGTAGATATCTGCCTCAAATATCTTTAGAAGTCGTCATGCTAATGAACCAGCTCTTCGATTTCTATTTCTACGCGGTTCATTTATTTTTTACCTCCGATTTGGACGTGGCGTCGTCGACTTTGTACAGTTCAAAGCTAAATGCGTCTTTAAAAAGAATATCAAACGCCATAGATGCAAATCAATCGACAGATTCGAGGAGTTTTCTATGTCCCGAATTGCCTGAGCATTTGGAGTTGACGTCTGAAGAAAATCTACACGGGTTAAGCGAGCGGATAGTTGCTGTTGAAAGCGTAATATTCCTCGCGAAGCAATTTGAAATTTTGCAGCCCTATTTAGAGTCTATAGTTGCGAGCCACCAGAGATTGGTCTTAGAACATTTTAGAGACAATACTTTAGCTAGTGCAGTAGATTTAAGAATGCCGGTGTATATGTGTTCCGCGTCTAAAGCTGTCGACGCACGGACGACTCTGCTAGCAATGTCTCAAGTCCGTTGGGACGTCAAAAACGTTGCTGTAGAAAACAGTCCATACGTAGATATGATAACCAGGAAAATTCAAGTGTTCGCGTTACGTTTGGAGAATATATCCAAGAAAGTAACTTTGAATATGGAAGTTTTAAGCGCAGTGTGGGCTATGGTATCCAAGTTCATTGTGCATTTGTTAGTTGAAGGGTTTTCTAATGCGACGAAATGCTCCAACGGGGGTCGAGGCCTCATGCAGTTGGATTACAGGCAGTTGTTTGTTAAGATTGAGAAGAATTCTGGTCTGAAACCAGTTCCGTATCAAGATTATGTCGATAGATATGTGAAGGCTTATTATTTGCCGAGGAATGAGCTGGAAGAGTTTGTTAGAGAGAGATTAGAGTATTCTAATAAGCATTTGTCGGCTTTGGTGAGTTGTGCTTTGGAGAACAAGAGAGATAGGCAAGAGTTGACTGCTGTTATAGAAGGTAGGGACGCTTGAAATGCTTATGAAGTTTCCTTTTAGTATTTTACAAATCTGGGGAGTTTCAAAAAAAGGGTTCGATATTTTTCGGATTTTAAAAATTATTAGTTTGTTGGAGAGGCCGTTTTGGACAGTAAAAATAAATCGGATGTGTATTTTATCAAAATTTAAATCAACATTTACTACATATTTTGCGGACATTTTGTGCATTCCTTGTTTTTACTGTCCAGAATCATGCTGCCCCACCAATAAAATGTTTTTTTCAAAAATCCAAAGTAAAAAAACTATTTTTGCGTCATTATTTATTAGTAAGAAGAAACAAGCTCTATAATTTAGAAATAATCATATCTATTTGGTTTGCCTTCAGCAACTGAGAGCGATTATGTGTTGGTTTCTCTTTCATCCTTTTTTTTTAAAGAGACGCGATCACATCTTTGCCGAATCTCTCAGATATGGCCCCAGCTTAATTGATATTGGCTTTCTTCTTGGTCAGGATTTAATAGAAATCCCACGGCTCATTATTCATGCTATGTAGATGACCGAGTTATAGTCATAAAGCTACACAAGCGTGCGTCTTCTTTTCTCTTCTTCTCTTCTTATCTTCTTCCTGTTCTTCTCCAGTCTCTATTCGAATCGGTAAAACCATATCGCTTTTGACATGTCATCATATTATCAATGTTACGATAGGTTTTATTTACTTCACAGTAATGGCTGCCGAGTTAAATATACGATAACATTTCTAAGGCAATATCGTTTTATGCGGTAGAATAGATTTTTCGTAGAAAGGGGCCGACTATGGATTTTCCGACTGACCAGTTGGCCGACTAATCGGCAATGCCGATCGTAGGATTTTGCTAAGTTCGGGTGAACTCGGAAACGTTGGTTTCGCTTCGTCCGTCGCGCTTCGTTACCTACCCCTACCATGTTTTGAACAGTTTTGTTTACGTTTTTTCTGTACGACAAAAAAAAACAATTAGAATCCTAATTATAGTATTAAAACGAAACTACCTAGTGCTTTTTATAACTATGTCGAAAAGAAAATCGCGTGTGTGGACATTTTTTGACGATATTTCCTATAGGCAATAAAGTGCCGAATATTCGGCATTTTTTGCCGACTAATCACCGACTAGAAATGATGCCGAATAGTCGGCTTTCCCCACTAATCGTCGACTAGTCGGCCCATCTATAATTTTTTGTGTTATATATATGTAAGTATGTTACCTTTATATTGAGTATCGTTCGGTTTTTTCTGTTTAAGGGGGTTCCTTCTCAAGCTAATATTAAATTGAGCCTGTGGCTTGTAGTGCAATTGCTTATTCATAAACGCGCCATAGCTAAAGTGTGCTTGAAGTAGCCTCTGTCCTTATCTGCCATTATGACATTTTAATTGGTCAGAAAGGGACAGTGAAAGCTTTACCTAAAATAGGTTTATAGTGCTTTTATGAATGAGGTGGATAATATATATTGTATAGAAAAATATCGTGTTAAGCTTGAAAATGAATTATAACGCAATGTTACTTAACGTTTAATGCAAATAGAATTATCTGTTGTCTCGACCAGTTGTAATTAATAATAATAATTAAGAGATACTTATCAGAAAAATGGGCAAAGTAGACTTGGGCTTTGGCTTTTACATCAGAATAAAACTCAAATTGGCACACTTCCAAAATGTAATCGTCATTTGCTCTAATGCATTGTTTGTCATAATTTTCGTTTATACTAAAGCCATTTCCGTCTGAATTTTAAAATTCATAATACTCTATTCTTAATAACATTAGACCAAAATTATCGTTAATTTAAATTTATTTTAGCAGACCGATCACAAAATGTTGTAAAACATGTCTTATGTCACCGTCTGCAAGTAATTTGTAGCAGAAGCTTATAGATGGCAAAATATGTACTAGTGAAGCCGTCGATATAATACGAAGCTTTCACGTATTCAGTCGTTAAAAGTCTACTGTCATTTGAGTAGTATATGTTATAATTAGGGAATGCAAATTTACTGGTTATTAACCGTTTTTGTATGAAAATAACCGGTTAAAATCGGTTAAAACCGGTTATTTGCATTCCCTAGTTATAATACAACAAAATTAAAAATTAAATAGCTAGTTTTTTGTTAAGAGGATCGTGAAGCTAAAAATGTTCTTACAAAATGCGATGACGTTTCTCTCGCCTTAAATCTAGTCCGATTTTTACGATTTTTTAATATCTTGTAGATATTATGAAGAATTACGTCTGTACGTTATCCTTTTTAAGAACATATTTATCGGAAAGAAGCAAATAATAATTAAAAACACATTCAAAAATCGTGGATGTCTGACTTGATTTAGGGGCAGAGAAACGTTATGGCAAATCTATTCTAGTGCGAGACGACTAGGGAATGCAAATTAACCGGTTATTAACCGTTTTTGTATGAAAATAACCGGTTAAAATCGGTTAAAACCGGTTATTTGCATTCCCTAGAGACGACGTCTAACATCTTCAATTCATAAAATGTTTGTACATAAGTTAGTATTAATCAAACGGGCATAAAAGAGACATTATAATCGTGTAATCTCAAAAAAAGGACATTAATTGTAGATCTATTTTATTCATAGCCAGTATTTTAAGCTAAGTAAATAAAATTATTTATGTTGTCACAGTTACTTGTTTTATTTACATAGCAGCGACCACCCCTCGCTTCTCTTCGGTTTAAGTGAGTTTTCTGTAACTCCCGTACATACTCCACAATTTATCACTACATAGTATAAAACAAAGTCGCTTCCCGCTGTCTGTCTGTCCCTATGCATGCTTAGATCTTTAAAACTACGCAACGGATTTTGATGCGGTTTTTAAGGTTCCGTACCTCAAAAGGAAAAAAGGAACCGTTATAGGATCACTCGTGCGTCTGTCTGTCTGTCCATCTGTCACAGCCGATTTGGTACACATATTTAAGTCAGTCACCCAAAGACGGACGCGTAACGTAAATAAATGAATTTTGGGGGAGCCCTTTGTTTCCCATAATTTTATTGGTCATAATGTAATTGTTGACAGAATTTTTGATAGTCATAATTTTTTATATCGCTGAAACTGTAAACTTTTCAGAAGTTCTGAAATATCTAACGTGTAGACAAGGCTAGGTTAGGTTAGGTTTGATTTATAAAAATCCTGAAAAAGTAACGGTTTCTTTAAAAAAACACGTTATGACTTGCTATGATTATGACCTAAAGCACATTATGACTAAAAATAATTATGTCAGTCAATATATACCCGAATTTTGGACAAGGGGGACACTTTTGGGGGGTAAATAACGTGTGACATGTCAAATGAAAGGGCCTGTTGTGAGCATCTCCAATATTTGTTTCTATAATTTTTATATAAACAGTTTTCAAGTTTTTTAAGAAAATAGGCGAAAATTTACCATTCCCCCCATTATCGCCGAAACTGCTGGGCCTAAATTTTTTGAAAAAATATGGAATATACTTCTTCACCTATAGATTACAGGAAAACCTATAAGAAGTTTGAGTGTTCAAAGTAACATAGGGAAATTGCGAATGTATGTGCGCGCCTCGGGCGCTTGGGCGCTCTGGAGATAGTTTGAACCTCGAGGAAGACGGGGTTACTTTTATTACGGAAAGTTGGACGCGGACGGAGTTCCGTGACTCCTATGTAGGGAATGCAAATAACCGGTTTTAACCGATTTTAACCGGTTATTTTCATACAAAAACGGTTAATAACCGGTTAATTTGCATTCCCTACTCCTATGATAGGTACGGTCGGCCAAAGAAAGTGGTCTACTAGGTTTGACAAAAGTTTATGTGAGATCTAATTATCGCTAAGGTTGACACTTGTCAATGTCATAATATGGCAAGGAAAATCGAGCTTGTTGTATCAAATAAACTTCAACCGTAGGGTGGTAGACCACATTTTTAACTGACTGTAGGTACTATGCTAATTTGCATGTATGAGAAGCAGTTGCACTGACAACAATTCATATGTGCTAAGGTAGTAAATTAAAATACCGTTTGTAGATTTTACACTGCTGATCACAGTAAAAATATTTTTGGATTTTTTTATGCAGTAGTTTTTTTTTTATATATAGGAAAAATATTAAAAACGGTGGATTGTGAATGTTAGGAATACACTTATAGTGCCCATAGTCCATTTATTACCATAGGAATTGAAAAAAATATACAACTGTCATGTCAATATTTTTATCTGTCTGACGGATTACTTGATTCTAACGACACGCTTTCGATTCTCGTAATACTATTGTTTTGATATACGCTATTTAAAATGTAAGTGACTAACGGATTTGTAAAAGCGGATAGCCGCAATCTGCCCAAAGTCGACGAATTTATGTTGTTACAGTTGTTATTGTTGACAAGTGACATGACATGACGGTCAGTTCTGTTTCTGTTTAAAGTTACTTTTTTTATTTTATATCATGCTAAGATCACGACATCAGTATTCCTAACTTTGTATATACGGTCTTTTTAATGGCTATTTCTTTAATAAATTCTTAACGACGAATTTAAGTTAAATAAAGACAAACCGAGAAACACGGGTAGTCTAATTTTTAACCAGGGCCCGTATTATGGTCACCTTTATCGCGGTGGATAAAGCTTCCGTCACTCTCGCACTTACATACTGGTCAGAAAGTGACAGATGTTTTATCTACGCTTATCTACGTCGATAAACACGACCATAATCGGCCCGCAGCTATTATAAACGCGATAAAACAAAAATGTTTTTTTTTTTAAAATGTTGTCAATTCTGTCAATGTAGAATTATCCCCTATCACAGCTGTAGCGTACCTATCTATTTTGTAATTTCAAACAATATACACAAGCGGGACATATTAAAAGAGGTGATACACAAGGCATCATTGTAGTATTAACCCTTGATTAACATACACTCACCGGCAAAAATATGTCCGTACAATTGTTAACAAATATAACTTCTTAAATCAGAGAGTAACTTCAAAAATACTGAACGAATTTCGATGTACCTTTTAGTGTTTTGTTGCTAATTAACCTAGGTCCCAAATGGCCAACAAATATATTTTTTAAATTGTCGTGGTTCTTTCCTAAGGAACCCAAAAGATCCATGAATTATCTGCTCGTAGTAAATTATTGTGTTTAGTAAGACTTTTAAATTCATGCATCTTTTGGGTTCCTTTGGAAAGAATCAAGACAATTTAAAAAATATATTTGTTGGCCATTTGGGACGTTGTTTAATTAGCAACAAAACACTAAAATATACATCGAAATTCGTTCAGTATTTTTGAAGTTACTCTCTGATTTAAGAAGTTAGGTTTGTTAGCATTTGTATGATCAAAAGACGGGTGGGCGGGTGTTTTTGCCGGTGAGTGTAGTATAAAATAAGACGGTAGTTCGTCTCCAAACCTTTACGAGTTTTTGATACGTGCTCTCGACTGGGGCTGGGGCGCTAGGGTCTTGCGCGGATGCGCGCCGTTCGATAGTTAACCTGTTGAACGCCTGACGTCGAATACAACATTGTTTGCTATGCTATGCAAATTACAACTCAATTGAAACGAAACAAAGTCTGTTTCAATCTTGAACTTGTGACGGCTGTAGCCGTCGTGCCGTCAGTGGGACGACTTTCAGCTGACGGTAAGCGGATAACTGTTTGAATCCAGTTCGCCGCCCTATATTTTAAATGGAGTGTCCAAACAGCGCGTACCTACTGTACGCTGTTTGCGCTGTAATACACGCGCAACCGACTGGTGTTGAGTTTGCTTATGGTGGCCCGCGGCACGCACACATCCAAAGCCGGGTTCCTATCCTACTCACTAGCGAGCTGTAACTGTAACCGTAGCAGTTACAGCAACGAGCTTCTAGTGAAGAACATGCTCGCGAGCCGCGTAAACATCACGATTTTACTTGCGACAGTAACAGTCACAGCTCGCTAGCATGTACCTCGCTCAAGCTGCGCGATGTACCTTTGTTTGAACTAGTGTTTCATACCGTGGTATTTAATAGTATTAATGAAAAGTCAAACAAACAACTGTACCTAACTGTAGATTAAACCAACAATAGCAATAGCTACTCGTCCAGCACCCGCTTGCTTTCCGGCCTCTACAGTAATTTATTACTTTGTGCTAAATTACAAATACAATCCTTTAACATCTAACTCTGTTATATGATCTATAACCCCCACAAAATCCCCGTAACTACAGCAGAAGCTGTGCGTCTCGTCGTTTCGCCATTTCAGCCAAGAGATGTCGCCGCAGACGTCGTCGCAAAACGTCAGGCGCTCTGTGGTCTTTTCGTTGTAGAAGGATGAGTTTATCAAAACAAACGCTGTGGCTGTTTTGCGATAAGGGTCGTGGATTATCTGTGGAAAAAAAAGGCGGCTTAAAGGTGGATTTACAAATAAATATTCGGGGATAACCCTATAGTTTGAACAGTGCGAAGAGGATGTTTCGGGAGAGAGCCGTTTTTCGTAATTTCATACACTTGCTATACTTACTTATAAGCAAGGTATGTAAAAATGGTTCTCTATTGGATAGCATAAAATTATTTGTAATAATATTGTTTCGCATAATTGCTTTTAGCCGAAATAGCGATGTGCATAATCATCTATACGCATATATTTTTACGCATAAAATTAAAAAGCATAAATACAGAAAGCATAATCGTCATGAAGACTAACGTCAAATAGCATAAATACAAAAAGTCATAATAATAAATTGGCATCATTACAAAATGCGTAACAGTATTGTCGTCAGTGAAAGTCATAGACGGACAACGAGAAAAGGTTAGTTTTAGTTTTGTGTTTATATATTTATATATATTTAGGAACTAAGGCGAGGTCGACGGAGGTCCGTTTCGCGGACCTCCTATTCTGCGTTGCTTGGGCGCTTCGCGCCTGGATATCATACTAACCTAACCCAACCTAATGTACCTAACGTGACCTAATTTAATCTTACCTAATATGTAACAACGAAACTGAGTTTTATTCATTCAGAAAACTGAAATTATGGTTAATGACAGATATAACAAATAATTATTAGCCCAAACAATAATATGCATAATGTGTATTAGTCTAATACAAATTAGTCCAACTGAAATTATTCTAATAGCGTAATATGCCAAAAAAGTATTAGTCCAAAGTATTATTATGCGACAGTACTATTATGCCAAAATAAATTATGCCAAATCAATTATGCGAAACAAAGTCAAATTACTAAACATTGTCGCGAGGTTTCTTTCAATCTAGTATGTAAAGTCGAGGAAACACAAGTAATACGCGTTCATATAAGCTGTTACAGGGATCCCCAAATTGACCCGACTATAGACGAGGAGCCTTACGTTGTTGTACTTGTCCGAGTGTACATACAGCTCCGCGTCTTCCTGCACTCCTAGTAGTGCTAGCCCGCCGCGCAGCCCCGTGTATACTGTAGCATTACTGTAGCCCCTTGTCTACCTAACCTTGTAGAATTAGAGCGGCACGGCGGCGGCGAGACGTTGTTCTCGTCCGAGTGTAGATACAGCTCCGCGTCTTCATGCCATCCTGGTAGCGCCAGCACGCCGCGCGTCCCAATCTATACCTACTGTAGCCCCTTGTCTGTCTACCCTAGTCGAGCCTACCTTGTAGAAGTAGAGCGGCACGGGCACGGCGACGTTGTTGTTCTCGTCCGAGTGTAGATACAGCTCCGCGTCTCCCTGCGCTCCTGGAAGCGTCAGCACGCCGCGCGTCCCCGAGTATACTGTAACCCCATGTCTACCCTAGTCAAGCCTACCTTGTAGAAGTAGAGCGGCACGGGCACGGCGACGTTGTTGTTCTCGTCCGAGTGTAGATACAGCTCCGCGTCTCCCTGCGCTCCTGGAAGCGTCAGCACGCCGCGCGTCCCCGAGTATACTGTAACCCCATGTCTACCCTAGTCAAGCCTACCTTGTAGAAGTAGAGCGGCACGGGCACGGCGACGTTGTTGTTCTCGTCCGAGTGTAGATACAGCTCCGCGTCTCCCTGCGCTCCTGGAAGCGTCAGCACGCCGCGCGTCCCCGAGTATACTGTAACCCCATGTCTACCCTAGTCAAGCCTACCTTGTAGAAGTAGAGCGGCACGGGCACGGCGACGTTGTTGTTCTCGTCCGAGTGTAGATACAGCTCCGCGTCTCCCTGCGCTCCTGGAAGCGTCAGCACGCCGCGCGTCCCCGAGTATACTGTAACCCCATGTCTACCCTAGTCAAGCCTACCTTGTAGAAGTAGAGCGGCACGGGCACGGCGACGTTGTTGTTCTCGTCCGAGTGTAGATACAGCTCCGCGTCTCCCTGCGCTCCTGGAAGCGTCAGCACGCCGCGCGTCCCCGAGTATACTGTAACCCCATGTCTACCCTAGTCAAGCCTACCTTGTAGAAGTAGAGCGGCACGGGCACGGCGACGTTGTTGTTTTCGTCCGAGTGTAGATACAGCTCCGCGTCTCCCTGCGCTCCTGGAAGCGTCAGCACGCCGCGCGTCCCCGAGTATACTGTAACCCCATGTCTACCCTAGTCAAGCCTACCTTGTAGAAGTAGAGCGGCACGGGCACGGCGACGTTGTTGTTCTCGTCCGAGTGTAGATACAGCTCCGCGTCTCCCTGCGCTCCTGGAAGCGTCAGCACGCCGCGCGTCCCCGAGTATACTGTAACCCCATGTCTACCCTAGTCAAGCCTACCTTGTAGACGTAGAGCGGCACGGGCACGGCGACGTTGTTGTTCTCGTCCGAGTGTAGATACAGCTCCGCGTCTCCCTGCGCTCCTGGAAGCGTCAGCACGCCGCGCGTCCCCGAGTATACTGTAACCCCATGTCTACCCTAGTCAAGCCTACCTTGTAGAAGTAGAGCGGCACGGGCACGGCGACGTTGTTGTTTTCGTCCGAGTGTAGATACAGCTCCGCGTCTCCCTGCGCTCCTGGAAGCGTCAGCACGCCGCGCGTCCCCGAGTATACTGTAACCCCATGTCTACCCTAGTCAAGCCTACCTTGTAGAAGTAGAGCGGCACGGGCACGGCGACGTTGTTGTTCTCGTCCGAGTGTAGATACAGCTCCGCGTCTCCCTGCGCTCCTGGAAGCGTCAGCACGCCGCGCGTCCCCGAGTATACTGTAACCCCATGTCTACCCTAGTCAAGCCTACCTTGTAGAAGTAGAGCGGCACGGGCACGGCGACGTTGTTGTTTTCGTCCGAGTGTAGATACAGCTCCGCGTCTCCCTGCGCTCCTGGTAGCGTCAGTACGCCGAGCCTCCCCGAGTATACTGTAACCCCATGTCTACCCTAGTCAAGCCTACCTTGTAGAAGTAGAGCGGCACGGGCACGGCGACGTTGTTGTTCTCGTCCGAGTGTAGATACAGCTCCGCGTCTCCCTGCGCTCCTGGTAGCGTCAGCACGCCGCGCGTCCCCGAGTATACTGTAACCCCATGTCTACCCTAGTCAAGCCTACCTTGTAGAAGTAGAGCGGCACGGGCACGGCGACGTTGTTGTTCTCGTCCGAGTGTAGATACAGCTCCGCGTCTCCCTGCGCTCCTGGTAGCGTCAGCACGCCGCGCGTCCCCGAGTATACTGTAACCCCATGTCTACCCTAGTCAAGCCTACCTTGTAGAAGTAGAGCGGCACGGGCACGGCGACGTTGTTGTTTTCGTCCGAGTGTAGATACAGCTCCGCGTCTCCCTGCGCTCCTGGAAGCGTCAGCACGCCGCGCGTCCCCGAGTATACTGTAACCCCATGTCTACCCTAGTCAAGCCTACCTTGTAGAAGTAGAGCGGCACGGTCACGGCGACGTTGTTGTTCTCGTCCGAGTGTAGATACAGCTCCGCGTCTCCCTGCGCTCCTGGTAGCGTCAGTACGCCGCGCGTCCCCGTTTATACTGTAACCCCATTTTTACCTAATCGAGCCTACCTTGTAGAAGTAGAGCGGCACGGGCACGGCGACGTTGTTGTTTTCGTCCTAGTATAGATACAGCTCCACGTCTCCCTGCGCTTCTGGTAGCGTCAGTACGCCGCGCGTCCCCGAGTATACTGTAACCCCATGTCTACCCTAGTCAAGCCTACCTTGTAGAAGTAGAGCGGCACGGTCACGGCGACGTTGTTGTTCTCGTCCGAGTGTAAGTACAGCTCCGCGTCTCCCTGCGCTCCTGGTAGCGTCAGTACGCCGCGCGTCCCCGAGTATACTGTAACCCCTTTTGTCTACCCTAATCGAGCCTACCTTGTAGAAGTAGAGCGGCACGGGCACGGCGACGTTGTTGTTCTCGTCCGAGTGTAAGTACAGCTCCGCGTCTCCCTGCGCTCCTGATAGCGTCAGTACGCCGCGCGTCCCCGAGTATACTGTAACCCCTTTTGTCTACCCTAATCGAGCCTACCTTGTAGAAGTAGAGCGGCACGGGCACGGCGACGTTGTTGTTCTCGTCCGAGTGTAAGTACAGCTCCGCGTCTCCCTGCGCTCCTGATAGCGTCAGTACGCCGTGCGTCCCCGTGTATATGTTTACGGTGGAGTTTGTCTGTTGGACGCGTCGTCGGAGGGCCTGAAAGTAAACGAACGTAAGAGAATGATGAGGGTGTTATGGTTTTATCACAGAATAAGAACATATAGCATAGAAACCGGACTATAAGACGTACTTTGCGTCTGCTATCTTTCTCTACTTTTTAGATTACGTATTACATGAGAAAAAATTAAACAAAAAGTTGGCTGTTTTTTCTTCTTTAACTGTCATTGTCATAAGGTTACACAGGGACTTCTTTGTCCTTCCTATCTAGGAAGGGTTTGTCTTTCCTTGTCTATAGGTCCAAATAACGCCTTACTTGTGACGATGTACCAAATTAAGAAATAACAGCTATAGATTCATCTCTTTCCAACTCACTATGAAAACCATAAGTAAAAAGAAGTGAACCATAATGTATTTTCTGCTTATTTAGTACGGTTTCTATGCCTTTAGTCTTTCTTCTGTGGGTTTTACCGACTAAAATAGAGCCCCTGTTCAATCAGGCTCTCTCGCTACTCGATAGAAAAGGATCGACCACGCTGAAGGTTATATAACTACGCTTACATGGCGTTCTTTTGGACGCGACCACACCGGTAAGCGTAAAAAGTACGCGTTAAAATTAAATTACATTAGACGCATTACTGCGTACCTAAAGCGCATTTGACACAGAGCGCGGGTCGGGCGCGAGAGATGCCTATTGCCGTTACATTGTGGGCTCCGTGAGAAGGCCTGTCGGAGAATGCGTGTATTACGAGCAATGTAACGGCAAAACGCCCGCTCCCGCGCCCGACCCGCGCTCTGTGTGAATTGCGCTTAAACGTTGCGGTAGCGTATTCTAAACTTAGGTGTGGTTGATCCTTAACAACTGATAAAAGTGAAGGGTACGCGGAAAGAAGATTTATAATCTTAGTAACTTTTTGAGATATCGCGATTTGAAAGTTAGTAACCACGTAATTTCGTATGTAAGTTTTGAGTATAGGTGAAAAACTTAAGTATATGACCTCTTGCATGTAGTTGTAACACATCTGTATACACCGTTAGAGATTCTTTATTTGAAATTTGACGTAAATTTCAAATTAGTTTTCTACACAACTACATGCAAGAGGTCATTTATTTACGTTTTTCACCTATAGAGGTTTTTTCAACAGTGAAAACTATAATAAAAGTTATATCTGTAACTGTATATTTTGAGATTATGATTTCCAACGATATGTTTTTTCCGTTCTCAAATGACTCGGTGCTATACATACGTCCTCGAGAGCGGCCCAGTCACCCCCGTTGCCGCGCATCCACTGCGGCGCCGCGTTGACGTAGTGGAACGTGGCACGCTGCTGGGCGCGCATTGAATAGTCCGCTTTGGCAGCGAGGTGGCCACGGGTCAGGAACTGTGTCACACAAGAATACACCCGAGTCAGTCTGTCTGTAGTATTGGAATAGCTACAATGACATTCTGTCAAGAAACAATTGAGATAATCTTTTGTTTATTTTGGACTAAACTAACAAATCCCAATCCGGTCGGTGGACGTTTAGTATCTACAGCGGAGATCCCGTTGCCACCATCCGTCTCCATCATCAGATCAGCTCCTAAATACCAAAAATATTGCAAGATTGCAACGTTGTTACATTAGAACCGCAACTGACAGACATACCTACCGGAATATCAAACGAACAGACTTGAAATATTTGTTTGTGTGTCTCGCCGAGTATGTACAGCTGGCATAAGGGTGAGTATCCACCAGATCTGTGCGAAGTAGAGCTGTGTGCGTGTGAAAATCCACCAATAGGAGAGCTGCGCTGAGCGAATTTTTTTTCAAAGAAATTAGCTTAACACAGCTTAGTGATTGTATTAGTATTGTTTTTCCTCGCGTAGAGCTCCGCTACCCCGCACAGCCCTGGGGCCTGTTTTATAAAGCTACAAATTACAATTTACAGGTTACAAGTTTCCATTTGACACAACCTCGACCAATGACGACAAGCCATTTGAGCAGTGTTGCCAGTTTACACCTGTAAAATTGTAACTTGTAGTTTTATAAAACGTGCCCCTGAGTGCCCTGCCAAGATGCATTGCGCTAACTAGCGTTTCTATTCGATTCGTTTTAAAACCAATCGCGTCACTGGTAGATGACGTGATACGAAAAGTCACGTGATCTACCAGTGACGCGATTGGTTTAAAAACGAAACGAATAGAAACGTTAGTTAGCGCAATGCATCTTGGCTGGGCCCTCTGGTGGATACTCGCCCTAAAGCCGTAGACGCACCCGCGATGCAGCGCGTTCCCATACTAAAAAGCTTTTCCAAAGCGTTGCGAAACGTTTTTTGTAAGGAACGCGCCCCACCGCGCCGCCTCCGCCCTCAATGCGTTGCGACTTTTAGAGTTTCTAGAGAATTCTCGATGAATCCAAAGAAAAGAACTTCTTTAGCTGTAGGTACCTGCTTCTTAGTGATGTACTGGTTGTCGCTGCCGGCACCCAGCACAGCGTTGATGCGGCTCTTCTGTGTTGCCAGCTTGTACACGTTGCCAATGTTGAAGTCTCCGAACAGTAGATCACCGCCTGGAAAGTGAGTCAATGTTGAGATGGTTATCGTTGTTGTGTTCCGGAGTGGGCAAACAGTGAAACAACTGGGATCCCTTTGACTGCCATACATTTATCGTTTCGATTATTGAAAGTCAGACTTTTGTACCCATATTATTTATGTTCATAACGCTTTCTAATTCGAACGTTAATTATCCATAATGTAAAAGATTATAATATACAAAAGTCATAACCTAAAATCCTATAACATTCAAAGGCATATTTATAATCAGTCAGAAATATATTAGGACATTTTTTTTATAGTATTAATTATTTTTAGTCATACCTTCATTTTGGTTTAAATATTCATATCTGAATATGAAAACGGAGAAGGTACGGGGGCGGAGCCCCTGCTTAATCAAAAAACCCCTGCTATAGACGATAAATTTTGATCAATAGGTTAGGTTAGGTTAGTATTGCGTCAAGGCCGAAGGCCTTAACTACCCAGAAATAGTAGCTCCGCTAAGCGGAGCTCCGTCGACCCTGTCACATCATACATGTCTATTGTCAGTTGTATGAGTTATACTTTTATGATTAGCAAGTTTAGACCTAATAACATTATTTATTACTTTTGTCAGTATGAAGTTTAATTATTATGACATAAATTGGTATGACTATGAATTTTATGACTTCCAACGAATATGACCCGCAATAATTGACATTCCAATTTATACTCTTTAATACTATGGCTTTTAACATTATGACTAATAATAAGTATAATGTAACACGTGTTGGACAACAATAATCGAAACTTTAACTTTATGGCAGTCAGTAGAGACCCGAAACAACTAGGCAGCATGAAGGCATTTCTTGTCTCTGGGTCTCAGTTTCCACTCAGGGAGGTTACCGTGATAGTTAATAGTTATGCAGTTCAGTTTATGATGAGAGAAAGACACAGCTTTAGGGTTCCGTAGCCAAATAGCAAAAGACGGAGCCCTTATGTATTCGTCATGTCTGTCTGTGTCTGTCCGTCCGTATGTGACAGACACTTTTTTCCGAAACTATAAGAAATATACTGTTTAAACTTGGTAAGTAGATGTATTGAGGTTTCTAATATCATTTTTTTCTAAACTGAATAGTTTGAGCGAGAGACACTTCCAAAGTGGTAAAATGTGGGGCCCCTGTAACTTCTAAAATAAGAGAATGATAAAACTAAAAAAAATATATGATGTACATTACCATGCAAACGTCCACCGAAAATTGGTTTGAACGAGATCTAGTAAGTAGTTTTTTTTTAATACGTCATAAATCGTAAACCGCAATTTAACTTTTACGGAACCCTTCATGGGCGAGTCCGACTCGCACTTGGCCGCTTTTATGTAGTTGTAACACATCTGTGTACATCTTTTGACATTCTATATTTGTATATTGACGTAAATTCCATATTAGTTTTATAAAATAAAATAAAATAAAATAAAAATTCTTTATTTCAGACCGAGATCCATAGAGTGTTAGTAACAATTGACTTAAAAATAAATTAGTAAACTAAACTAAACATATTTTTTTTTTGTTTCTTTTTTTTTAAATATTAAATTGGGCTACGCTCTTGATCTGTCCGATCCAAAAAGATAGGATTGGACACTCAAATCTTCCCGCTATCGCATTTAGAATGCTGAGGCCCTACTTTGAAATTCGAAGTTCGAAGTTACGATAGCTTCATCCCTTTTTCTCGATTTAGTCTCGAATGACGAGTGACAGGGATGGAGCTAACGTAACTTCGAACTTCGAATTTCAAAGTAGGGCCTCTGTTGTCGCTTGCCCTCACTCTGCCTAACAGTGAAGCTATCTTCTTGCGCATGATCGCCTGAAACCCGTCTACACGGGCTTCGGCGAACATGCCCGAAGCACTACACCTCCTCGGCAGCCCCAGCAGCATTCTAAACGCATTATTGTATTGGACGCGCAGGGCGCCATAGGCTCGCTTTGTACACCCAACCCACAGGCTGCTTGAGCAAAAAGATTGCGTATAGGCTTTAAAGAGCGTTATTTTTACTTCATTTGAACATCGAGCAAACCTGCGAGCAAGCATATTACTACGAACCGCTAGCGCCCTGCGCTCCCTCTCAATATCAAGATCATCTTTCGTTTTGCATACAACTGGATGCAAATCCATCTTTAGGAAATAAATCAGGTCACCCACCAGTGAACGATGGCCTGCGCCCAGTCTGCGCGTGTTTGTTATTGGGCTTCAGTTGGTGCTGGACGAAGAGCGTGGTCAGGGAGTTTTGGTCGAAACAGGCTGTGTAGAGGAGGTATAACTTGCCGCGTATTGTATAGCCCACTCTGGAGAGAGAGAGATATTGACAAAGGCTGACATATGTCCGGGTTTATACTTTGAAAATCGAAGTTCAATGTTACGTTAGTTGCATCCCTGTCACTCATTAATCGAGACTAAATCGAAAGAAAGGGATGGAGCTAACTCAACTTTGAACTTCGATTTTCAAAGTAGGTAGGGCGATGTAGGTGCATACGGATATTAATTACGTACAGTAGTACCACAAATATAAGTTACAACGATGTAACTGCGCAGTAAGCATTTTTTTGGAAGGCGCGAAAACGTTTAACCCAATCAGAAGGCAGGACGTTTGCGCGGGTAAAATCTGCGACGGCTATTGGTCAAATGTTTGGCAGCCATTGCGTTTATTTAGCAGCACGTCAGTTGTCATTTGAGTTTAGACGTCATTGCATATTCTACCTTACGCGTAACATAACAAGGTCAGTATTGATTTGATGTTTGTGTTCGTTTATCTTCGGCATTAGTCGGACTTGTCTGCGTGAACGAAGAATGCCGACGTAACTTATATTTGTGGTATTACTGTAAAGGGAGTATCACACACACATCACATCATCCTTGTTCCTCGTAGTCGGTATTTGACGATTACCATCAAAATATATTGTATTAATATCGCTACTATTCGCACGACATGGTCACGGTGGGTGGGGGGATAGTGGGAATGAGACAGACAGTCCCCGATGGTTTCCGAGTAAGTACTAAGTAAGTAAGTAAGTAAGTATATAAATTGAAAGTACCTAACCAAAATTATTCGAATATTCGAATTCCATTCACCACATTATTCGAATATCTGAATGTACCGAATATTCGAATTATTCAAGGACTTTAATTGTTATGCCACTACGGAACCCTGTCGCATAACTTTAATCATTCATTTAAGCGTAATTTCTGTCCTGTGGTTTGACGCTGTCATTATGACAGGGTTCCATACTGGCATAACAATTAAAGTCCTTGACTGTACGGGTAGCTATTTTTTTATCGAAACACCTTTCACCGAACGTATCATTTCGCAGAATTTTCATTACATCGAAAGGCATTTCTGGTCGCATTTTTTTTTTGGTAGTCACAAGTCTATCCTAACCTAATCTATGTAATTAATATTTAAGCTATCCTGAAAACATCATGGTTTCAGCAGAAAACAGCGTTCGATTAAAGAATATTCAATGAAATGGGTTACCCTTATGTACAGTTCGTTCGTTCAAATAGTGTGCATTCTTTGAAGTCGCCGACACCGCTTTGTGCGCGCCACGGCGACAGCTTCTTTGTAGCAATAGGGAATACGCATGTTTTTTTTACAGCTTCAATAAAAGCTGATTCATGTAACAAACAGGTGAAAAAAATCATTTTTTGAATTGCTATAAAAATAACCGAGACATAAGCCAACAAAGATTTGTTCCTATCTCTTTGTAGCAAAACAGAATTTTACGTGGAGTTTATATGGCTGAACTGCACAATGACGTCACCGGTGCACTTCGGATCTCTCTGTCTAATTAGCAGTTTAAAATGCTTGTATCATCCGTATTTCTTGACCGATTTTAATTTTAATTTCACTTTTGGTGATCTCTTTTACGGTATTTTCATATATCGTTGAGAAATGTGATTTAAACATTCCATGCATATTCCCTATTGTAGCGGCACATAAAACCATGCAAACTATTTGAACGAACGACCTGGGCCCTATTTAATAAAACTTACAATTTACAATTTGTAATTACATTTCACATTTTACATTTTACGTTTCTATATATTTCTGTTCAATAAAAATTACAAATTACAATATTGTAATTGTAAAAAACATACAAAATTGTAGAATTGTAGCTACAATTTTACATAATTCTGTTTAATAAAGGTTTTTACGTGACAGGCGTTAACTTACAGTTTATTAACCTTTTCAACGCCATTGACGGATATATCCGCACCACTGGTTCAACGCCAACGACGGATATTTCTGTCGTGGTTACCAGCGCAAAATAGACCAGATGTCTATGAGGCAAGATTGATATTCGCTCTGGTTTTAAGCTGTCATTGGCGTGTGAGTGACGTCTTTTTTATTTGACATAGCGTTGAAAAGGTTAAACGCAGTATTGTAGTAACAAGTATACAACATTGTAGAATTCTGACTGGTGAGCGCACCCTGTGTAGAAGCCGTTAACTGTGTGAACTGACCTATTGTTGGCCACCTACCAATTGTTGGCACCATGAACTTTAACATAAGGTAATAGAGACGATAATTCAACAATCACTAGATGCCAGTAACTGGTATTTTAGAGGCCAGTAATTAGGTGTTTTACCCTACTTATTGAGTATAGTAATCTGTGCTTATTGTTAAAAAATACTTTCTTAGCAATGGTGTTAACGTGTCATCAATAGTTCTCAATATCATCATGTAGTGAGAGCAGTGACGGAGAGTATTGGCCAATAATTGTTCAACGGAGGCAAATATATAAAAAGTATAAATTTCACGTTTAATATGACCATTAAATGTGAAATTAATGGTAATTTAATACTTGGTAAATAATATAGAGAAACAAGATAATGTGCAACAACAACACCGTAAGCTTCATCACTATTCATGGCCAAAATATTGACAGGGTTGAGGAGTACGTTTATTTGGGCCGAACCTTAAGCCTGAATAAAGGTAGTCAGGATAGAGAGATAGAGCGCCTTATCCGCCTGGGCTGGGCTGCGTTTGGCAAACTGACTGATGTATTCAAGGGAGAGAGAGTACCGATGAACCTCAAGCGCAGAACATTCGACCTATGTGCTGCCTGTTATGGCGTATGGGGCAGAAACATGGACGCTCACGCGGCTGAACATCAATAAGCTGCAAGTAACACAGAGAGCTATGGAACGAGCTATGTTAGGAGTCTCGCTGCACGATCGAATAAGGAACACAGTTATCCGGAACAGAACAAAACTAGTGGACATCGCCAAGACTATAGCCTCGAGGAAGTGGAAGTGGGCGGGTCACATATGCCGTAGACAAGATGGGAGATGGGGCAAAAAAGTCCTTGAATGGAGACCCCGTTCTGGACGCCGAAATGTGGGCAGGCAGCCAATGAGATGGACCGACGATCTAGTCAAAATAGCCGGTAGAAACTGGATGAGGAAGACCTAAGACCGTAGAGAATGGAGTGCAATGGAAGAGGCCTACACTCAGCATTGGGTGGCAACAGGCTGAAGAAGAAGAAGAAATAATATAGACCTTGAAAACAAAAGTAACAAAAACCCCATCTCTTACCCTTCTGAACGAATTTTATGCGCTTTACATTGAACGGGCGTCACAATACCGTAGGTATAGAGGTAATAGCAGATGCGCACTGTAGGTATATGTAAACGTTGTAAACGGACTGTACATAACTGCCTAAACTACGTGTCTTTCTCAACTTTTAGTAAATTATTTGGTGAAGAAGTCGGTTGGCCTGAAAATAGTAACTATCGAGGTTCCTAGATTATTTATGATGTACCTACTTACCTAGAATAGCTAGGCTGGTATTGTAGGTGGGTTTCTAATTTAAATTGAAGCGCCTCGCCAGTTCGAAGCTCTTAAATATGTCTTAATTTGTTTCCACTATATTTATTTTAATGTCATTTTTTTTTTATAATATTGGGAGGCAGACGAGCAGGCGGCTCACCTGATGGTAAGTGATCACCGTCGCCCATGGACACCTGTCATGACTATATCGTTAAATTTACCAAATAGCACGTCTTTACTTTCGTATGTGAGCATTATAACAGTATTTTTTTTGTTGTTGTCGATTTCGTAAAGAAACGTTAAATGGAAGTAATAAAATAGACTAGACAGTGAATAAATTATTTTCTACGGTTTCTACCCTTGTTATTATTGTTCAACAAAAAAAAATTGAATTATTTGTGCATTGTATCTTACCATGACTTATTAGAAAAACAAAATTGTAGACGAAAACTACAGGCGTTTCAGAGTTTAAAAGTCTTACAATTTACGAATATTTACCAGTGTTACTTTTACAATTTTGTATCTTTATTAAACTGGTTTTCACCGTACAATTCTACAAATATGTAACTTTTTTACAATTTTGTCGGATTGTAACGTTTATTAAATAGGGCCCTGTAGTGTACCCGGTTACTAACTATTAACCGCGTCATAAGAAGGTTTCATGTACTTGACTGTCTTCTCTTCGTGATGGTAGCAGCGGTTGTTTGTCAGCTCCGCGGTGAAGTAGGGGAGCCGGTCGCACGAGATGTCCTTCAGGGCACCCCGCCACGCGCCTACGCTGAACATGGTGCCGGAGACGCACTTCAGGTCCTGAAAAAAAAACATACAGCTGTAAATTTTAGTTATGATTATACGTAGAGATTTTCCTAGCACGAACGACGTGTTGTTAGTGCTTGACATAATAAAAACATCGACAATCCTGTTATCGATAAGTGTACCATTTCAATGTCATAGAGTGATTTTCACTGATGTATGTAAAATATTAATAAACTGATAGTTTTGTTATTATTCTTTTATTTTATAACACACCATGTTGTTGTATGAATCATATGACATAATTATGATTGTAATTTTTCCTTGATGATATGATTTCGCTATGTTCTTATAAGGTAGGTACTTCAATAAGTTTTAGGACATTGTGTTTTTTTACCCGACTGCGTCATGATGCACGAGTTTTTCCTCTATGACGTTGAAGTCGTGGTTATCGATAAAAGGTTTGTCGATATTATAAATATGTCAAGCACTAACCACATGGTGTTTCTGCTAGAAAAATATCTAGGTATAGACTTATGATTTTTTTATTCCATTAAGAGATTTGGCGGAAGGTTAAAAGATAAGATAGAGAGTAGGTAAGCTCAGGAAAGTTCTGGAGTCCTAGTGAAAGGGTAGAAGTCGACTTAACTCGCAATAAAAGGGTATATAAGGTCTGTTCATTCTTACTTATCTAATACCTATAGTAAAAAACTTTCTAACCTCAAAATGAACCTTTTTTGGCTAAAACAGCAATTTTAGAGCCCTTACACACTGCGACTTTTAGTAGGGATGCAGTCGCGCGTTTCGTATCGCTGTCACTTTCACACATAAGAGAGCAAAAGTGACAGCGATTCGAAACGCGCGACTGCATCTTTACTAAAAGTCGCAGTGTGTAAGGGCTCTTAAACAATTTAAAGCAATCACAGACAATATATTAGCCAAGTGTTGTCCATAATGTTTATTCAGTTTACTTTATTTACGATAAAAGAGTTGTTTTAGCCAAAAAAAGGTTCAATTTGAGGTTAGAAAGTTGTTTACTATATAAGACAAGTAAGAATGAACCTTAGGCCGGGATTACACCTGTAATGTAAGTTATTACGTAAGTTTTGAGACGCAACTATGGGTAAGAGTGAGTGGCAAATATCTGCATCTCTCTCTTGCATATAGCTTTGTTTCAAAACTTACGTAAAAACTTAAAGGTAATCCCGGCCTTACATATACGGAGTATACTAGACTTACACCCTTTTTCACTTGATTTTCAGAAGACTTATTATACCCTTTTTCACTAGGACCCCAGAATTATGACTTCATAACCTGCAGACGTCTTGAGAGTTCAGTCTTCTGATTACAAAAATATATCGGCCTAAGAACTATAGTATAAATAGAAAAGTAGTTCGTCACTGGCCCTTTAGGAGTTTCTGATACCTATTGTCGCTCGGGCGCTATGGTTGCGTCGATGCGCGTCGCTCGATACTTAATACGCACGTAACCAAACGCGGCGACACGGCGCGGCCTCGACTAAACCATAAGGATAAATAATAACTACAAGTAGAAGCGAATCTTCTTTGACCAGGCCCCAAACGCCGCGCTTTAAATACCTACTTCCCCCTTCACCCCGCTACGCCCCTCTGTCTTCCGCGCCCAAAGTTAGGGCTGTCACGAGCGAAATATTTTAATCGGTTTATAGATGTGGTATAGAACTTTAGTCACGATTTATTATTAATGTTTTACTTCAACGTGGAAACATTGTTGCAAAATGAGTTTTTTACATTTACGTTAAATTAGGTAATAATATTTTTAGATGATATTAAGATTATCTTAGAAAACTCCTTCATTCAATCAATTATTTCCAATTATTTTGCCGTAAGCAGTCTTTTTAAAACACTACCTTAGTTCAACCATTAACAATAAAATTAACACAAATACGAAAACCAATTCAAGACACAATATCAATATCTTGGTTAATATACATTCCGTGTGTGACGCCCCTGACTGACTAGACACCTCAGGTGTCGCCAGGCGGTAGGTATCTAACGCGCCGAGCGCGCGTCCCGAGCCGGGAATTTCGCTTCTACGTGTAGTTATTATTCATTCTTATGACTAAACTGACTTGGAGCGTCCTGTCGAGTTTGCTTGTGGTGGCTCGCGGCGCGTACGGTCGAGGTACGCACATGCAAGCAAGCGATATACATTTGTGCCAATGACTGACAGCGCCATCTACCATGATCTCAAGGAACTCGATGGCTTGATAGTATTATTAAGATCTACTTAGTTCTAGCTTTAAATCTAGTTAGTTCGTGACATCGCCAATAGATGGCGCTATACATAAGAATTGTAACCAGTGTGTTCGCCTTTTCCATGCCTTAAAATAATGCTGCGATAGAAAGATATCCAGTAAAAAGTTCACACTAACCACAACATCTGAAGTGCCACTACTATTGTCAAACTTGACCGTGCTCCCAGGGCAGGCCACGGTGATTGTTCCCCCGCGTGGCAGCATTATGGAGCCATCTGCAGTGTTAGGCTCCAAGTATGCTTGGCGCGGACTATAGTCGGCACCATGGAGGTATACGGGGGAGGGGGAGCCGAAGTCCGAGCTCAGGGATAGCAGACACGCTGGAATTACCAATAAATCGATAAATATCAGGGGACAATATAAAACCAATTGACCTAGTGCCAAACTCAGCTCTAGGCTTGTAGGTTACTGTCTTACTTCGTACTTAATCTTACTATTAATATTATAAATGAGAAACTTTGGACGTTTGGATGTTTGTTACTCAATCAATTGTTACCAAACTTGGCACCAAATGAATAGCTCCCGAAGGAATAACGATAACCGACTTCTACGCGGATGGAGTCGCGGGCAACAGCTAGTCGAGAAATAAATACTTAAATACATTGAAAACATCTAAGACTCAGGAAAAAATACTCGCACTAAACACACAAATATCTGCCTTGACCGGGATTTCCCGGGACCGCTGGCTTCGTGGGCAGAGTCAGTACCACTGGGGCTAACGTGACGTCATAATAATATAAATACTATAAAACCTTATTTACGGAAAACCTCCTTCCTTCGTCACGTTAAGATCCATAAAATTCCAAACCTCATATTTTCCTCGTATCCGAACAAAGGGCTTTGATTATAAATATTTTCCTAACCAATACATTACGTACGTGTTATAAAGCCAGGCACCAAACACGTAGAATTTCGTACATTGACTCATCATTACTTGTCTCTGTTACTCGCGCACAAAGACATTGCCGTCACGCTTATACAGCGACATTGACCGCCGGCATCATGGATTGTAAACGTAATACGGTGCCTTACATCAAAGTCCAGGGAAAAACTGAGTAAAAAAAGGTGACAAACACATCGTGATTCAAAATCTACCAATAATTTCCTACACGTGTATGTAGGTACGAGTATACTGCCATTTGCCAAAAGTTATTGGCTGGCTGAGGACTCTTGACTATAACGAGACAGAAAGAATTCTGAAGGCTGTTACCTAAAGAAGTTGTTGTTTGGATTAGTAGCCTTACACATACATCACATACCAAGCACACCCATACACACTCGCACTCACACTCACTCACATTCACTCCCATAGTTTAATTTATAAGGGGAACAGGGCGGAATTAATGGAGAGCCACTCGACCGCCCGCCTGCCTCGGCGGCGTCCCCCTCATCATCATCATCTCATCAGCATAGTTTAACTTATCGTCGATGAAACTGCAATACCGCGTAACCAACAATTGCTAATGCCGCGTAACTGACTTGTGGCAAATTTTACAGGAGAGCATTAAAATTGAATATCTTTGTGTTTATTGAGGTTAGACTTACCCAAACGCTAAATAACTTTGTTAACCCCATAATTTAGCTGTTTATTATATTAAGCATCCAAATTTACCAGTATGTATTTATATAAAGCACTTACGCGGTATTACACAATTGAATAATACGTCATCTCTATACTTGTATGCACATTCGCGGAATTGTAAAAACTACATGCTCTCTCACGGTATCGATATGACGTGACTTTGGAGCTTTCTGATTGGTTATCGACACAGCTGTCAATGCCGTCTGGAGCCTATCACAGTGATCTACCTACAGCCGCGAAAACTCAAATTTGACACATTTGTTAGTTACGCGGCATTAGCCATTGTTGGTTACGCGGTATTGCAGTTTCATCGACGTTATACATTAATTTTTATTTTCTGTAGTAACCAAAAATCAACATGTCTAATATTAATATTAATAACGATAGTTTCCACATTTTGTTCTCTCAGTCTTCTTGATATTTAATGTAACCAGAAGATACAAAACATTGTAAAGTTTTATTGTATGTCCAATCAGGTCGCCACGTGACAGGCATCGCCTAGTGTGAGACCACCAGCTAACTGTATCCTCTGTGATTTGTGTTCCTTTTTAATAAACAAATTTTATTTATTATATTATTATTAGTTTTTAGGGTTCTGTACTATCATAGGAAAACGGAACCATTATAGTGAGACTTCGATGTCTGGCTGTTAGAATTTCCTCTGTTTTTCTCAGCAACTACAGACTAAAGAAGCTATATCAACTTGTTTGACATACTTAGTTGTATAATTTAGAAGCCCTAGTACGCCGAAGCTTGTACAGTACAAGCCTAGAGCAGACAATTAATTAGGGCTTCCAAAATTACGGAAATCTTAATTACCTACGTAATTGGTAACAAATTAAATTGTTTAAATTAATGATGTAACTACGTATTTTTCCTTAGTTCAGTCGAAAATTACTAGGTGACCTTTGTTTATGAATCACAAGTCAAAGTTCAAGTCATCAACAATAACACAAAATTATACAATCTAGAGCGATTGTAGTTTGTAGTGTACACCTATCCTATAGGTATTACCAATGAATTCTTTCTTTTAAAACACAATCGGGATTTCCAAAAATATACTCTTACGTGGGTACAGTCAACAGCATAAATGAATAAATAAATAAATAAATAAATAAATATCAGGGGACCATGTCACACTAATTAACCTAGTCCCAAACTAAGCTCTAGGCTTGTACTATGGGTACTAGACAACGATATAAATACTTATATAGGGAAATAAATACTTAAATATATAGAAAACATCCATGACTCGGGAACAAATATTCGCGCTCATCACACAAATATCTGCCCTTACCGGGATTTGAACCCAGGACCACTAGCTTTGTAGGCAGGGTCACTACCAACTAGGCCAGCGCGTCGTCAAAAGTATAAATAAGTAATCATTTATGTACCTTGTCGCTTTCAATCGTTTCACAATTTTGTATGACATTTCAAACACGACGTTAAAGTGACAAGGTACATAAATGATCACTTATTTATGCTGTTGACTGTACCCGCTTTCTATGTTTATTATTCCCTTATTAACTCTTTAAACAGTGTTGATCTCTATTCCTAGTGTGAAAGAACTGATTTTTTACTTGTGACGTAATCGACGCGAGCAGTATAATGATGGGGTATTACCGAATTACCGAGTCGTCAAGACGAGACGCAAACTATACGTCTAGACAAAACAGCAATAAACATACATATGTTACACATTGGATAAAACGTTAGCTTATACCTTACCATGTCTACGAAGCTAGCGGTCCCGGGTTCAAGTCCTGGTAAAGGCAGATATTTGTGTGATGAGCGCGAGTATTTGTTCCTGAGTCTTGGATGTTTTCTATGTATTTAAGTGTGTATTTCTCTATATATATTTAGTAAGTTTATCGTTGTCTGGTACCCATAGTAGGGACAACTCATGTTAGGTACCCATAGCTTAGTTTGGGACTATGTCAATTTGTGTGAGATTGTCGAATCCCTGATATTTATTTAGTTATTTATTATATGTCCAATTATAAGACCAAGGTTATGAACTCCTGCCTTATACCATGCTTGACCAACGCCTGCCAGACCTGGAAGTTCAATAAAATTATGTAAAATAAAATTACGACGTGCCAACGCGGAATAGAGCGCAGTACGCTAAATAAAGGGTGTCCCAGAAGTAAAGAGGCAGTTTTCATTAACAAAATTGGTCAAAGAGAAAACATCCAAAATGAAAAAACCAAAACCCGCCTTCAAAAATGCATAAAACAACTTCTTTTAAAATGGTAGGTCAGTCCAACTGCATTCAGCTTTTGGTTTAAAATATTGTGGGACGCCAACTTCAGTTGGACTGACCTACCATTTTAAAAGAAGTTATTTTATGCATTTTTGAAGGCGGGTTTTTGTTTTTTTAAACATTTATTTTATTTTATACTTTTTAGTGATCCTATTTATGCTGTTACGTAGCTCCACTTCTAAATATTAATGAGAAACTATAGAACATTTCATCTCGCCGCAGACAACGCCGCGGGAATGTCATAGTCATATTTAAACCTAAATGTGCTTCGTCATAGTCGCTCAACTACCTTAATCGAAAAATCTTATCGCCACCCTTTAAATAGGTACCGTTAAGGAGTTCCGGTGGCCATCTGTGGTCTACATCATCAGTTCCACTTCACCATATAGTACTTTCAAACGCAAATGCATGAGTTACAGTGAAAAATACCAAAATCGCTATAGGTGTGCTTATAATATTTGAGGAGTTCTCTTGATTTCTCCAAGATCCCATCATCAGATCCTGACGTGTTGACAATGGGACCAACTAGAAAGTATACCCATTCAAACACCGAAAAAAATGTTCAAATCGGTCAAGTGGTCTTCGAGTAATCGGGGAACATACATAAAAAAAAAATTATCCCAACGAACTGAGAACCTCCTCCTTTTTTTGAAGTCGGTTAAAAAGGTTAAACCAACTCTCATGTCAAGAGTCGATGTTAAATCTTTCAAATAAGCCGGGAGTCGCGTACTTTTTCGCTTGTTTTCAATAATAAAGAGAGCGGAACAAGAACTAATCGAGAAATTAATTTTTCAGTACTATCAATGTCACGGGAAAATGCATACGATACATAATTTAATTAAAGAGGAAGCTAGAAGAACCAGTAATAACAGAACTATAAATAAGTTTAATTAGAAGAAAACCGACATTTAAATAGATTATTGGACGATAACGTCGATGAAACTGCAATACCGCGTAACCAACAATGGCTAATGCCGCGTAACTAACAAATGTGTCAAATTTGAGTTTTCGCGGCTGTAGGTAGAGCACTGTGATAGGCTCCAGACGGCATTGACAGCTGTGTCGATAACCAATCAGAAAGCTCCAAAGTCACGTCATGTCGATACCGCGAGAGAGCATGTCGTTTTTACAATTCCGCGAATGTGCATACAAGTTTAGAGATGACGTATTATTCAATTGTGTAATACCGCGTAAGTGCTTTATATAAATACATACTGGTAAATTTGGATGCTTAATATAATAAACAGCTAAATTATGGGGTTAACAAAGTTATTTAGCGTTTGGGTAAGTCTAACCTCAATAAACACAAAGATATTCAATTTTAATGGTCTCCTGTAAAATTTGCCACAAGTCAGTTACGCGGCATTAGCAATTGTTGGTTACGCGGTATTGCAGTTTCATCGACGACGACGTACAGTTGCGCAGTACAATTGTTTCAGCCTAAGTTACATTTTTTATTAAATTATCGGAGCAAACGTTTATAAAAGGGCAGGAGGAGCACGCTTAAACAGATTGTGATACAGTTTACGAACAAACATAGAAATTTCTCATTATTAATGTCGAGACCTGCAGTCTGTCGATACATGTTGTATTCCTGAGGGCTCTGCCAAGATGCATTGCGCTAACTGGCGTTTCTAATCGTTTCGTTTTTAAACCAATCGCGTCACTGGTAGATCACGTGACTTTTCGTATCACGTCATCTACCAGTGACGCGATTGGTTTAAAAACGAATCGAATAGAAACGCTAGTTAGCGCAATGCATCTTGGCAGAGCCCTCTGGCAAGCGATATTGTATTGCTTTAAATTGAGGTTAATAGGTATGGTCATTATGTTAAAACTCAAGCGGATAAACCCAAATCTTTCACTGCATTTAACTGTCGGTGGACTAGATTGCCTAAAGCGGTAGCTTTGAGATCTGGAAAAGCTGTGATGAGACAGACAGCAAATAACCTACAAAAAATTGACAACAAAGTTGAAGTATGCGCCAATCGATATAGTTTATTCCATTTTAATAATGCAAGGTTTATTATGAACCAATTAACCTTAATTGAATTGCATTCTTTATATTAAATATTTCTAATCTAATATCGTCTCTTTACTTCTGAAAAATACAAAAAATAAGACATACAAAAATACGAAATATCACAAAAGCAACCGACGGTCAGACACAAGCTCTTGCACTAAAATGGAAGTGGGCTGGACACGTAGCTCGCCTCCAAGACCAGCGATGGACAAAAAGTGTGACAGCGTGGAAAGGGCCAATAGGCAAAAGAAGGAAAGGAAGACTCCGAAATAGATCGGAGGACGAAATAAAATGCACAGCGGGTCCAAATTGGATGATTTCGGCAAAATCCAGAGAAGACTGGCTCACTTCGGAGGAGGCCTTTACCTGTAGAGGGGTTCTTTCAGAATAACTAACAAAAATATAAAACTGTTTAATCTCGTTATAAAAGCAAAAAAGAAAAATATACTAACACTAAATTAAAACATTATTACACTTTAATGTTTTATGTTACTAACATGACTACTTTGTAAACGTAGATTCTGTAAGAAATACAGGTTTTTTTTGTTTTTTATTTTTTATTTTTATATTTATTTTTATTTATTTATTATTATATGTATTCTTACATAGAGACATAAATACTTAGCATAGCCGTAATTGCCCTTACAGGGAATTGAATCCGGAACCGCCAGCTTCGAAGGCCTTAACCTAGTTGGAGTGCACTAGGTTAACTACATAGCACAAAACTGCTCTGCTGGGACAAATAGCGTATCTCACACGAAACCTTGTACCAAATGCAATCTTATTACCAACTGCAGAGGATTGAATCTGCTTTGGCTATTGAATTTGAGATACCGCCTTATGGATTATGAAGGCAGAAAAGTTATCCTTCCATACTCATATTTTAAATGTGATAGTAACTTTGTCAGTTTTTTACGTTTTCACGACTACTGCTGAACTGATTTTGATGTTGATATGGTGATAGCGTGAACCCCAAATAGAGACACTGAATTAATTTGGATAAATTAAAAAATCGGCCATTTTGATTTTGTTTTGACGTCACAGGAGTCTACGCCACCATTTGAGATGCCGAGACAAGTCTATCGATATCTTTATTTTAGAAATCCGCCCAGCCGTTTATATAATAATAATGAATAATAATAAATCTTTATTTCGGATTACGCAGCCATATATGTGTTAGAAACAGTAAGAACTTATAGCTAATTTTAGTGCCTACCAATACATTAAAGATAAAACTTACATACTTACTACCTTATAAATATCCAAAGCAGCAGCACTGAACATAGGCTATGCACCTGAGACGTGTAGCCCAATCCAGCGCCCCAACATTGGTGAATCCCACCTATTTTGTAGGGTGATCAGGATGCCGTTTGCACTATTCCGAAAGCGGTGAAGCAGCGACGCAGATCTCCTTCTGACAATCGCATGGAAGCCCTCGGTCCGCCTCTCCGCAAACATAGTCGACGCACTGCACCACCGCGGTAGTCCAAACAGCATCCTGACCGCATCATTGTACTGGACGCGCAGAGCGCTATATGCCCGCCGCGTATAGCTGACCCACAGGCTGCACGTGTAGAAGGACTGACAGAAGGCTTTAAACAATGTCACTTTAACTTCATCGCTAAAACGTGCAAACCTGCGAGCAACCATATTGCATCGCACAGACAGCGCCCTACGCTCCCGTTCAATATCCATGTCGTCAGATAGATCCTCTGTGACTCAATGGCCCAAATACTTAAAATAAATGTTTAAAAAAACAAAAACCCGCCTTCAAAAATGCAACAAATAACTTCTTTTAAAATGGTAGGTCAGTCCAACTGAAGTCGGCGTCCCACAATATTTTAAACCAAAAGCCGAATGCAGTTGGACTGACCTACCATTTTAAAAGAAGTTATTTTTTGCATTTTTGAAGGCGGTTTTTTGTTTTTTTATTTGAAGTCGATTAAATAAGGACTTAAATGAGTTCCTTCTAAGTGGAAGGAGTCAGGGTAAAAAGTTAGCCGAAGTGTAAAACATAGCGTGACGTCACGTGACGGAAAAATAACACCCAATCACGTGTAACACGCAACGTTGAGTTTCTTATAAATAGACTGATAATAAACAGATTAATGCCGGCTCTGTTTGAAATTAAATAAAGAAATAATAACTAGAGGGACGCAGATATCTCTTAAGTTATATTCGCCTCTGTTCTAATACGTCTCACAGACAGGCAAAGAGCGGCCGACGGACTGTTACGACAGGGTGTAAAAGGAGGAGTGGTTCAAACGAAGCAGGTCGATAGAGGAGTCTAGACCTATCGAATTCACCCCCATGTATTTTCAGCGATTTTTACTAATTTCGGAGATATTAATCATTTTAATCTGAATTTTTGTAATTTTTCCTTATGTCCATGTCTCGAAAAATCATTAATTTCAAGTTTTATTTCATAAGTTTTTCCGTGTTATCTGACATAATTAGAATCATTACGAATCAGCGAAGTTTTTAAACCTATCTTCCCGTTTTTTTTCAGTATTTTTTTTCAAGTAATCATCTAAATTTGTTTTTTCACGTGACACCTGTATGGAGAAACAAACTTTAGGTGATTACTTAAAAAAAAAAAGGGCAAATAGGTTTAAAAACTTCGCTGATTTAATAGATGATCAAACGAACTTCTCAAGCGAAGTTCGATCATTATTATATGAGTCGTTTCATTCGAAGATATAATTATATAACCAGGTAGTACTTTAAACCTACAGGCGATATTTGCACGATTTTAAGAGACAATCAATTGACTATTAAACGAATTTTCATTCATTCGTTCATTCAATCCCCCATTCCATACAATCCCAGCATCCTAGTTCCTCATTATCTTCAGAGAAAATGCAAAACTTAAAAATTTTAGGGGTCTGCTTGGGTGGGAGGGTTATTATATCTTCGAATGAAACGACTCATATAATAATGATCGAACTTCGCTTGAGAAGTTCGTTTGATCATCTATTATATTTCGTCGTTTCATTCTTCAGATATAATTATATAACCAGGTAGATGTTCAGAGCTACGAGTAGGTATCAAGTTTTGCTTTAGGTGGAAGAAATATATAGCAAAATGTATTTATTTTCATCCTTGACACAAAATAATTTCGCTAAACAGCAATAATCACATATTATAAATTGTTTCTTAGAATAATTTCTTGGTAAGCAAACAGCCCTTACAAAAGATCCTTTATCCGAAGTTGGTCGATTATAAAAGCGGGCAAACTAACTAGATATGACGGCATGCCGCGAATTATGCGCGCTATAAACCCACATATGACATAACATATTTTATCCATCCATTGATGATTTGGGAAGCAACAGCTCTGTGTAGTGGTTTATAGGTTAATAAAAAAGATTTCCAATAATAACAGCTACTTTTTTTTTTCACAAAAACATAATCTTTTTAACCTGCGCGGATGTTTTAAAGGAATCTGTTATGCCCATTTTAATGTATTTATCAGAATCGACAATGTTTTCGATTTAAATAAGCGTTATAGTCTGGGCCCTGTGCCTAAAACTAATAATGTCACTAATTTCTTTTAGAATTTTTCCAGATTTAAACTTTTATTGAGGTACCAATGAGAAATGTGGTTCAAAACGACCTGTGTGTTCCCGGTATGATTGTATTTCGGGCTACTTAGTCTCTGTTTATTTATACGCTCCTTTAATTTATTAAGGGGACGTTTAAAGCAAACATCCGAACCAAGATTATTTCTCAATAACAAGGACGACGAGGCAGAACAGTGACTATTGTGTTGTATTGTGTACCATATGTACAATTATGACTAAATTTCTAGACAAAAAAGCTCGAAAAGGCAGTGTCATTTACGGCGCAAAATTGCCATTAGCACTTTTACGTTACGTCATATTATTTTAATGTAATGTCGGAAAGTAATGCTAGCGGACGCATCTCATTAAAATATAACAACATTTGTTATAATTTCGTGTTATAAACGCTCATAACATATGATAACCGTTATAACAAAAGAAAAAACTATCAATTAAAAAGTATAATGCTGAGTTAATAATAACATATATGTTTTATGTATAATGACCTACATATGGTATAACATTCATAAGAAATAGTAACTTTTAACATAATATACACAAGCTTGGTATACATTCGTAAGGAATAAATACTTTTTAATACCTTTACGTAAGGTAATATTATAGCTATAATATTAAATTATGAAATATTCATAAACTCTTCTGACCCCTTTGAGGATGGCAATAAGAGAGCGAGCGGAGCGAACGAGTAAGATGGGCCGGGGCAGAAGCAACTCGTATAGTTTAGGTTAGAGGGGAGCGTTGCTAAGCGTTGCGTATAAGTATATGTATTACAATATCAATCTTATTTCGAACCACTCCGGGTTCCAAATTCAAATATTCTAGTATCCAACGTTGGATACTGCAACGCGTGACAGGTTAAGTAGATAAACTTTATACCTCCCATGCGGTTCACGTAACATAATAATGGCAGTCTTATTGTCAACCCTCAACCAGACTGCACAGTTATACATATCACGGGCAAAGCTCATCAAACCTAGGTGTACAGCTAGTAATTCTAAATAATTGATATAAGATTCCCGTTCTAACGCTTTCCACGTACCGTTAACCTTATCTATACTACAAACCGTGCCTCAGCCGAGAATGTACGTGTCACAAAAAAAAAAAAAACTAGCTGAAAATTAACAGACATAGAATCATTTGATGTGTAAATATTATTTAACCATCGGTTCATATCCTTCAATATTTAAAGGTATGATTTTAATTTCTCAATATCAATATTTTTTAATTTAATTTTTTGTCTTTCCAAAGTTATAAAATAAGCCCAACCGTATGGTCCACCTGGGTGGATTTTAAGAATTTGCGGACCAACTGTGCATTTTTAACTTTTGAGTATCAAAATGAAAACCTAAAAATGTAAAGTTTGTATCGGGTATAATGACTTTTTATCTTAATTAAAAATCGTAAAAAATTAGGGTTGATACATTATCAAGGCATTCTTGAAAAGTATCTCCTATACACAGAATATCATACAAATAAATAACAGATTTGAGGCCGCAGGATCTCCAGTTAGACATCACTTCTTTCATCATTTTCGTAAATACTCTAGGAGCCATAGGTAAATCATACTGCAAATCGCAAGTACTTTCTGTCACTATTATTTATTGGCACAAGGAGATAACTTCTTTCAAATCTATCGCGACTAAATAACCATTTACAGAGATAAGTTTTGAGGATGATCCTCCATCTTAAAATGACAAGGTGCGATAAATGTATTAAATCCTTTTAAATTTAAGATGAATCGCTTGCCTAAATTGGTTTCGGAGCAAGAATATATTAAGAAATAAGTTGATCTTTGACTGGGGCACAGTCGGCAATGGCTCCTAAGTCTAACAGCTTCCGAATCTTTTACTTAATATCGGCTTCTTCACTTTGTGACAAGGTGTTTTTTGGTAAGGATATTTGTTTTGCCTCTGCCAACAGTCGCAAAAATGATAAAGACGTCCAACAGGTACCTGTGCTATTGTATCTACGCACGTGTTTTGTGCGTGTAAGTATTCTTGACCACCTTGGGTACCTCCTCCCCCCCCCCCCCTGTTCGAATAGTATCAGAGGGAAACTCACCAGTGTTCCGAGAGGGGCGCTCGATTGTTCGTCAACTGAACCGATGTAGAAGCCTTTGGAACTATCTTCTTAATTTGAAACCCCACCTCTTTGACGGCCTTGACGGTGGGGCTCCCAGAGCCGTCGTTGCTACATAGCCGCAAAACTTTTGTGTCGGTTCCGGTACCGAACTATGTCCGGTACCGCGACCGAAATTTCCACGTTCATTTTTGGGGCTTGCAAAAAGCGGGTATTGTTAGGAACACGCTTTTGACTTTTATCTTATATATTTTTTACTATGCTTCTAACTAGCTAGCTGCTAGGTGCCTAAATATTTGTAAAAAGAAACGAAAATGTTTTCTCCAAACTCTGGGGTATCATCTGTTGATTCCCCGAGTACCTATAGCATGTCCGTGTCGAGTTCAGACTGTGACGGCAAAAACATCCGAATGATTTTCAGATACTGAATGTTCGTTTTTTGACTCCGGCGCCGATACTTCATTGGAGTATTCTGACACGGACATTTCGCAGTTATTTCCGATTTCGGTATAACAGGTTCAGTAGGACAAGCTATATTATATTCGATTTTATCATCGAAAACCATAAAAAAAAGATTATTAAATGTTGTAAAAAATACACTTTTCTTTTGAAGGTAGATTTAGAAAAGTATTTGTGCCGCAAAAGAGAGAGTATGCACGTATTTACTGTACTTACTGCTTTGCTTTGTATTTACTGCTTTATAACATCGTTGAAGACTTGCAGCCAACCCCAATGTATTATCAACATAGATGAGTGATTCCAGAATAAGCTACATTTTATTCGATACTATCATCGAAAACAGTAAAGAAGTGATTATTTAATTTAATGTGGTAAAAAATACATTTTTCTTTTGAAGGTAACTATAGAAATGTATTAGTGTCGCAGAGGAACGTGCATTTCTAATTAAGAAACCACGTATTTTCTGCTTTATGTAATTTATGTTATAACATCATCGTTGGAGACTCGCAGTCAACCCCGATGTGTCTTAAAACATATATGAGTCATCGTAGAACGAGCTACATTTTATTCGATTTTATCATCGAACACAATAGAAAGTAATTATGATGTTGTGTATTTTCTGCTTTATGTTATAACATCATCGTTGGAGACTCGCAGTCAACCCCGATGTGTCTTAAAACATATATGAGCCATCATAGAACAAGCTACATTTTATTCGATTTTATCATCGAAAACAATAGAAACTGATTATGTTGTGTATTTTCTGCTTTATGTTATAACATCATCGTTGGAGACTCGCAGTCAACCCCGATGTGTCTTAAAACATAATATATGAGCCATCGTAGAACGAGCTACATTTTATTTGATTTTATCATCGAAAACAATGGAAAGTGATTATGTAATATTGTAAAAAATATATTTTTCTTTTGAAGGTAGATTTAGAAAAATATTCTTGTCGCAGAGGAACGTGCATTTCTCATTAAGAAACCACGTATTTTCTGCTTTATATATAACATCATCGATCGAGACTCGAAGTCAACCCCGATGTGTTTTAGACATAGTTACTGACTCGTAGTCAATCTTATGTAGGCTCATTACAATTATAATCACTTATAAGAAATAATAGAACTTACCCTCATCTTCAGATGACGATGTGTAAATAGTCCAACCTTACTATTGTTTTAATCTATTTTTTAATCTTATCGTGATATCAATTTAGCTTCTCTTCGTTTCTCGTATTGGTCTCTTGAGAGAAGAGTAGGCGCGTGCGCTTGTCGCCGTGCACGAAAAAAGAATGAGGAACTAGGATGCTGGGATTGTATGGAATGGGGGATTGAATGAACGAATGAATGAAAATTCGTTTAATAGTCAATTGATTGTCTCTTAAAATCGTGCAAATATCGCCTGTAGGTTTAAAGTACTACCTGGTTATATAATTATATCTGAAGAATGAAACGACGAAATATAATTATAATTATAATGAACTCTATTAACTAAACTTAATATTGTATATCAAATAAACAATAATTTATATTTCAATAATTAATTACATAAATTTTATCAATAAATGCTTGAATCTTGAATCTTGAATTACAATATTATAGCCTATGTCACTCCCACAACCAAGACGAATCTGACGACAACGAATTATGTTAAAATCCATCAAGCCGAAGCTCTGCAGAGCGTGCTAAAGAAATATACGTAATGGATAAGATGGTGGTAGCGATCCGGACGAACCCTGCACAGGTTCTACCACCACTGTCTTGGTCCTGTTTGCCAGAGGGGTAGGCAGAGACCACTTCTTTCCACCTGCTACGATCCTGACATATTTTGGCTTCTATATCACATTCATACGTACATCGAGTCATGCATGCACGTCGGTTTCAGGTACTTAAGATTGGGCACTATTGATATATTACCTGTGTGGTCACCGGGTTAGAATAGTGCCACTCCATGTCTTCCCGTGGATGTCGTAAGAAGCGACTAAGGGAACAAAGGCTTGTGGTACTGTTAGGCGATGGGCTTGCAATCTGTCACTAATAAACTGGTAGACATCTTAGCCTGATTTTGCAAAACGTGGTTACAGAATTATCACGTTTATTTAAGAGTGCTTGGTAATTCTGTAGCTCTGCCTACCCCACTCTGGGAATGAAGGCGTGAGTTTATGTATGTATGTATGTGTATGTATGTGATATATTATAAATTTAAAACTTTCTTACTTTTATAATAAAATGATTCTGCAACAAAAAACATTTAAATTAATGACTGATTGCGTGTGTGAATTTTGTCAGTTCTAATGCTAACTTAACGTAGTATGAAGAAATTGACTCAAAATGCATAATAACAAGAAAATGATTGAGTTATACTTATGATATACGAGATCAGAGGGCCCTGCAAAGATGCATTGCGCTAACTAGCGTTTCTATTCGATTCGTTTTTAAACCAATCGCGTAACTGGTAGATGACGTGACTTTTCGTATCACGTAATCTACCAGTGACGCGATTGGTTTAAAAACGAATCTAATAATAATAATATCACTGGACGATCTCACACAAATTGACCTAGTCCCAAACTAAGCTCTAGGCTGGTACTATGGGTACTAGACAACGATATAAATACTTATATAGAGAAATAAATACTTAAATACAAAGAAAACATCCAAGACTCAGAAACAAATACTCGTGCTCATCACACAAATATTTGCCCATACCGGGAATCGAACCCGTGACCGCTAGCTTGTAGGCAGGGTCACTACCAACTAGGCTATCGCGTCGTCAAACGAAACGTTAGAAACGTTAGTTAGCGCAATGCATCTTGGCAGGGCGCTCAGTGCGCCTCTATTCTAAGCGGTAAAATCCAAATCGTATTTGACCTGGGGCCTGTTTTATAAAGCTACAAATTACAATTTTACAGGTCTAAACTGGCAACACAACACTACTCAAATGGCTGGTCGTCATTGGTCGAGGTTGTGTCAAATGGAAACTTGTAACCTGTAAATTGTAATTGGTAGCTTTATAAAAAGGGCCCCTGGACTTAGGCTTGATTTCCTCCTACGCTGACATCGGTCGCTGACGTCGGTCGAGCGTACGAATATACTTACACCATGTTTTATGGGATACCACACAGCGACAGTGACGTCCGCGGCAGATATGCTATACATTCGTACGCTCGACCAACGTCAGCGACCGATGTCAGCGTAGGAGGAAATCAAGCCTAAGCAAGGCCCTGCCAAGATGCATTGCGCTATTTCGTTTCGTTTTTAAACCAATCGCGGTACTGGTAGACCACGTGACTTTTCGTATCACGTCATCTACCAGTGACGCGATTGGTTAAAAAACGAATCGAATAGTTAGCGCAATGCATCTTGGCAGGGCCCTCAGAATGCAAGTTTTAAAACCCAGACTGTATATATTGATCGTAGTACCTATATGTATGTTAAGACACCAATGTTTTTTACTGTAAATCCGCCATTATTTATAGTCAATTACTAAAATTAAGAAACCGTACCTTAACCAGTGCGTCGCGAAAATTCATACATAATAATCATCCTCAGTGTCTAAAATTGAACTTTTTATACATGTTTCAACTACATGTGCTTTTATCACATTTTGTAATATAAAAAAATTATTAAAAAAATACTAAATGTAAATATTTTCAAAATTGCTTTCTTCGGGTTGGATATGAGGCTATTACGTATAATTTTAGGTATATTTAACAAATAATGATTCAACAGTATCATATCTGGAGGAGCCCAAACTTGGTATGTTTTGAAAATGTTATATCGAATTAGAATCGGCTTAGGAAGCCCTTTCATTAGATACCACACACGATAGGTTTCAGAACAAAAAAAAATCCCATACAAAATAAAGATGACGTCATAACCCGTCTCCTTTTTTGTTTTTTTTTGAGCTGCGGGTCCAATTGATTCATATGGCCTAAAGATCAATCGTTCCGATTTTCATGTTTTTTACACCATTTGCAGCATTTTACTGAATTTCGGGGTGTACCGCTAGCACTAACAAAACTTATATGGAATTTACGTCAAAGGGCATTGGGTAAATTTGTTTGAAGAATATTGTCATTTTTTTTTTCAGCCGCCACGGATGATTCTTACATAGTTATTTAGAGGACCTCTAAATACATATGGATATATATAATTTATGGCGTTAAATAATATCGGAGCGGAGATTTTAAAGATTTAAGTGTTCACGTTTTAGTACAAAAGTACGCCCAAGCATGAATATTTAAATATCTCAACTCCGATGCACTTAAGAGTATTACATTACAAAATAAAATATGTTTGTTTTTAATAATTCTATCATAATTTGCCACTTTTACGAATGGCCGCTCACCTTGAAAATGTATGAATTTTACAAATGACAACACTTTTACCCAAACCCCTTTCAAGTATAGAATGTCGAACGGTCTATACAGATGTGTTACTAGTACATGCAAGAGGAGCTTTACTTAATTTGTTTACCTATACATACATATACTTATAGATAAAGAACCCCCTTCTTATTCGTCAGTCAGGTAAAAAAACAACAAATAATATTATCAACGGTATTCAGTTGTTAAAAAAAACAATTAAATTAACGTTTATTAAAATAATAACACCAGGCGCGCATAAAGCCGCACTAGTAAAACAAACACTCACCACTCTCGCCATCGTCGATTTCATCCACGGCCTGTGCCACGGCCAAGATCACAATTAAAACACAACAAATCGGCTTCATTGTAACCGCACGGTTCTATGCACTCCTGGTACCGCGACCGCACAAAAACTGTTGAATAATTTACCGTAACGCCAACACGACCGCGTCGCGTATGACGTTGACGCCACTACTAATGACCAATCTCGCTAATGAATCACTTAACATATTAACTACTAACTACTTACTAATTCCTCGTGTGGTTGCCGAGTTAGAATAGTGCCACTCCATGTCTTCCCGTGGATGTCGTAAGAGACGACTAAGGGAATAAAGGCTTGTACTACTGTTAGGCGATGGGCTTGCAACCTGTCACTAATACGCTGGTAAACATCTTAGCCTAATTGTGCAAATTGTGGTTATAGAATTATCAACAAGTTTTTAGAGAGAGAGAGATGTTTGTAATTCTGTAGCTCTGCCTACCCCACTCTGGGAACGAAGGCGTGAGATTATGTATGTATGTTATGTACTTACTAATTAGTTAATTTTGTTAACCTACGTAAATGGTATCGCTGATCACAACCTCGTTACTAAAATTTTTCTTTACCTGTCTATTTGGATTTAAACTCATTTTTACCCGACTACGCGAAGCAAAGGAAAGTAATGTGTTTATCAGCCTATATATGTATGTATGTGTGTTACTTCGCTTTAGAAACTAAACGCGGCTCTTTCCAACCAATATGTAAGTGTGAGAATGACGGATACTTTATTGAATGCCAACCATAATACGGGCCTTGACGTAAACAGAGAGGTGCTAAGAGTTTAACGCGTGTGTGTAACTATATGTCTGTCTGAGGCACCGTTGCTGCTAAACGGATAAATTGATTCGGAGAAAGATTTTTAGGGTTCCGTAGCCAAATGGTAAAAAACGGAACCCTTATGGATTCGTCATGTCTGTCTGTCCGTCCGTCCGTATGGCGCAGTCACTTTTTTCCGAAACTATAAGAAATATACTGTTTAAACTTGGTAAGTAGATGTATTGAGGTTTCTAATATCATTTTTTTCTAAACTGAATAGTTTGAGCGAGAGACACTTCCAAAGTGGTTAAATTTGTGTCCCCCCTGTAACTTCTAAAATAAGAGAATGATAAAACTAAAAAAAATATATGATGTACATTACCATGCAAACTTCCACCGAAAATTGGTTTGAACGAGATCTAGTAAGTAGTTTTTTTTTAATACGTCATAAATCGTAAACCGCAATTTACCTTTCACGGAACCCTTCATGGGCGAGTCCGAATCGCACTTGGCTGCTTTTTTAAAGAAAGCTAGTGTAATCGGGATGGTTCTTAGCTACGTTTCATGAAAATTGGTTGGGCCGTTTAGGAACTATCAGCTATACCGAACTTTAAAAATAAAATGTACATAGTTAAAGCCATAATTAAAATCCTTAACTTTTTCCATTTCGTAACGAAAGTTAACATGACGAAAATGACATTTGGCGTAAAGGACAACCAAATTGTGCTGCAAAATTGTCCTATTTATACGCCAATTGCCATTTTAACAATCGAATGATTTAAGTATAGTAATTTCCGTTACGAAATGGAAATAAATAAGGATTTTAATTGAGGCCTTACCTGTCCTTAACTATGTACAATGTTTTTGAAAACGGCCCATATTCGGCGTGAGTACAACTGGTACTTACGTTATTATGTAAACATTCAGCGAATAACTTTATCGCTTTTTTTTTGGGAACAATAACAATTTTTAGGTGCCTTACATAGATAACGGAATCTACTCGGTAAACCATGCCTTTGACATGTTATTGTATTGTCATCGTTACGATAGCTTATTTACTTGACAGTTATGGCGGCTGAGTTATAAACAACTACAGTTTGGTCGTTCTAAGAGGGCCGATTTGACAGCTGTCAACGCAGTATAAAATATAACCTTAAACACATATTTTGTACTGAGTTGACAGCTGTCAAATCGGCCCTCTTAGAACGACCAAACTGTAGCTTCTGCCCGCGGGGACGACCCCGTGGAATAGTTACTTTGGGCTAGCGCTAACTTTAACCCGCAACTTTATTAACGTAGAAGGTTGAAACATTCTTCATTGGTGCTCCGCTCCTAATGGTCTTAGCGTGATGATATATCGAGGGTATTCTGGCAAAACAGAATAAGTGCAAATTAAAAAAATAAGTTGCATGCATAGACATACTCAGTTTTTTCTGCTTTATCTATCTAGCAAAACCGTATAACTGCAGAAGCTTTTACTATGGTTGTTTTGATATCATGATATTATAATGCTTCAAAGTAAGGCTATGATCACTCAAAACTTAAAGTGCTTTTTTCTCATTATTAAATATTGTGCACTTATTCTATAGCCTATAGCCTTCCTCAATAAATGGGCTATCTAACACTGAAAGAATTTTTCAAATCGGGCCAATAGTTCCTGAGATTAGCGCGTTCAAGCAAACAAACAAACAAACTCTTCAGCTTTATAATATTAAGTATAGATACGATAACACGTCAACAGCAATATGGTTATACCCAGCAGTAGAATACAACAGAGTGACATATATTACTCATATTAGCTATTTATTAGGTATATATATAGGTATTATGACAGGGTTCCATAGTGGCATAACAATTAAAGTCCTTGGACTTGACAGAACCGCGTGGAGCTAACCCCATGTGCTTCTGTTTAGTCCACCAGAGTAAATCTCTTTAACCGAACAATTGTCCTCGCGTGTGATGTCCATGGACTTGTTTCTCTAAAAAGTCCATTGTGATTGTCTAAAACTCGATACTGGCGAAATACAACTTGTTAAACACAAGGAGTGAAAGCCATTAGTTAAGAAAAAAATAAACTTACAAGTCCTTGGCTGTACCTACTGTTAGGCGATAGGCTTGCAACCTGTCACTAATACGCTGGTAATCTTAGCCGATTGGGCAAAATGTGGTTACGGAATTATCAACAACTTTTTAGAATTGTAGGTAATTCTGTAGCTCTGCCAGCCCACTCTGGCATTACATGCGTGCTTATGTATGAAGATATAAAGAAATACTTTATTTTGCTTTAATTTGCTTAAATACATAGAAAACCTTCGAGACTCAGAAACGAGTAGGTACCTATAGGTAGGTACTCGCGCTCATCACAATAGTAGTTTACGTGACGGTTGCGTAATGCTATTTACGCAGAGTCCCGTACAATACTTTATCTACACACATATTATAAGTAATCTAAGATGGGTTCAGAAGCCGAAAGGCAAATGACCAGCATTACTTTACCTGTGGTAGTAGGTGACAGCGATGACAGCTGTAACGTAATTTTGAAATTACGTTATCGAATATTGTAAGGTAACGAAATCCAAATTTGGAACATCTTCCAAAATTAACAGCCGTCATCGCTGTCACCTACTACCACAGGTAATGCTGGTCATTGCCTACGGGTTTTGAACGCATAATAGAGAACTTATATGAGTGTAGATAAAAATATTTACTTACCCATATTTGGAAAAGAAATAGACTAAACACGTCCTTTTTCCCATATCCGACAAAATCGTTAAAAATTCTAGAACCAATAGTAACTCTCTCCTACAAATCAAACAATAGAGATTCAGGCACTGGAGAAATACTTGCGGGTTGCGATTTTTCTGTGTATTAAGGGCACCACATATTAACAGTCCGCAGGCCAATATTAGGCCAGTCAGGGCTTCTATTCTACAGGGTGGAAAGTTCGAATGCCACATGGAAGGCAACTACCTTAAATATTGGAAATAGCACATTCTGTGTAAAGGAGACTTTCCGATATTTTTGAAAACTATAAACTCTGCATTTATGGATGTTTGAAAAATCGTCTGCCTCAACCGGGACTCGAACCGCTCGGTCAAATGCGGTAAAATAACATGCCGTATTTTATGATGCAGATCGAAAGGGTTACCGATATGCTTCATTTATCTCTAAATAACAAACACAATCAAAATAACGGAAGGCCATGAATACAAGCAATTATCATTTAAATTTGTTTTGACCCGTCACGGTTGTATTGTGGATTGTCATTACCCAAACATTTAACGAATACTGAAAAAACAAGATACTCTAATCTGATCATCGCTATGAAAGACCCTTTCGATTTTCATCTTAAAATACGCCATGTTATTTCGCCATATTTGACCTGCTCGATTCCCGTTTAAGTGAGGCGATTTTTCAAAAATCCATAAATGCGGTATTTATTATTTTCTAAAATAAAAGTAAGTCACCATTGCGTAAAATTTGTTATTTCCAATATTTAAGGTAGCTGCGGTACATTTCCCGTGACGGGTGAAAACAAAGTTAAATGATAATTGCTAGTATTCATGGCCTTCCGTTATTTTGATTGTGTTTGTTATTTAGAGGTAAATGAACCATATCGGTAACCCTTTCGATCTGCATCATAAAATACGGCATGTTATTTTACCGCATTTGACCGACCGGTTCGAGTCCCGGTTGAGACAGACGATTTTTCGAAAATCCATAAATGCAGAGTTTATAGTCTTTAAAAATAAAGGAAAGTCTCCTTTACACATAATGTGCTATTTCTAATATTTAAGGTAGTTGCCTTCCATGTGGCATTCGAACTTTCCACCCTGTATATAGGAATCGAATCGGAGATGTTTGTATTTTAATTTCTATTTCTTGAATATTAAATGATGGTAGAGGAAATTATATTTTCTCAAACATGCTCGGAAATAACGGTTTTCCGATTGAAACACATGGACGGAAAATGCCTCTTTTTACTCCTAGGAGTAAAAAAATCATATGAAAACACTTTCCGTCCATGTCCATATTGTTTTTTCAAAAGTGCTCTCTATTGCGTATAAAATCGAAAGGACCCTGAAAAAAATCCCGTACACCCAACTTGTGGGGGCGCAGTGAGGGGCGGCGGCGCGGCGGGGCTCTGCGGAGTGGCGGCGGCGGGCGGCGGCTCGTTGTGCGTCAAACTATCTTAACTAATACTCGTATGACGCAAACAAACATTCTCTCCGAATTTGTCAAAGGATTTAAAAAAACACTTATAATCATGTATTTGTATAATTTGATCGCATTGTTTGAGAAAAGCATTATGTATACCTCGGCGGAAAGGAGGATTTCCTGACTCGTATTTTAGCAGGCCTCGCTATTGCTCGGCCTGCTAACCACCTCATCAGGAAATCCCTTACTTTCCGCGCCTAGGCAACAATGTACTATTTTTATATAGATTTTAGGCCGGGATTACACTGTAAGTTATTACGTAAGTTTTGAGACGCAACTATGGGGAAGAGTGAGTGACAAATATCTGCATCTCTCTCTTGCATATAGCTTCGTTTTAAAACTTACGTAATAAGTTACAGGTGTAATCCCGGCCTTATATCAAATGATTATTCAAGGCGGTCTAAACCATAATATACCGTCTTTGACCTGTTATTCGTATTGTCTAACTTTTGATAGCTCCTATTTACTTGACAGTAATGGCGGCCGAGTTACAAACAATACCAAAACAGGTCAAATACGATATCGTTTTTACCGCCTAGAATAGAGACCCGTCAAATACGATTCGGATTTTCAGTTCAACGTATTATTTAGAACATAGATTATTAGTTTTCTCAAACATGCTCGGAAAGAACGGTTTTCCGATTGAAACACAAGGACGGAAAGTGCCTCATTTTAGTCCTACATGGCGAAACTATAAGGGTTCCTAGTTTGACTACGGAACCCTAAAAAATGTGGCACCTGGCGAAAGTTCGGAAAACAGCATTACCAGTGAATGCGTTAAATGGTAGTGACATCATCACAGTGGTGGTAGGAACTTGCGCAGGGCCCGTCCACATCGCTACCACCATTTTATCCGTAAACCCACCTCCAAGCAGCAAGCATTGTGTTCCGGTGTGGGGATAAGGCAACCGGTGACATTACTAGCATAGGGGCATTCCATCTTAGTCCTCAGGGTTGGCAACGCATTTGCGGTCTTAGGATTGCAGTCTTTAGATCATAGCCTAGAGAATGCAAACATCTATGGGTCACAGATCCCACTTACTGTCAAGGTGGCCTTTGTGCTCATCTCCTGCCATTGTTATGAACTTTATTATCTATGCCATAAGGTCCATTTGACTAGCCTAAATTATAATACATTTTTAAAGTTTTTTTGATAAGTAATTTTTCCAAAACTGTAGTTTGACAATAAATTTGGCAATGTATGTCACAGTGAACATACCCTTATTTTCAGTTGCTTGGGATGTGTTTTTATTTTTTTGCTAATTCAAAATTAAAAAGGGTTTGAAATCTCGACCTTTTTTATTTTTGCTAAATTAAGGGTTAAATATAACAATTATCTCAAAATCAGGTGTTTTCAGATTTTTCGGTCCATAAACTTCGGAGATAAGGGGGGCGGGGAATGGTAATTGGTTTTTGTCTGGGAACGCTCCGCACCGTAGTGCGTTCAGTTTGTGACATTGTCCCCTGGCATTTATTTATTATTATTATTTATTTTTACGGAAACCGTTTGCGGTTTATTAGTCGCTGCCATCGCTAAGTACTATTCTGTTTAACTTATATAAATTTAAATAAGGGAAAACTAAACTAATCGCCACTTTCATGACCAACCTGCAAATATATTTGTTTAAGAATTTTACAAAAGTTGTTCAAAAAGGTACATCAAACTCAATTCAATTTTTAAAGGTGTAAGAGCAAGTTTAGACATTGTACAGCCTCTTCTCTAACACATTTCTGATACGATAACATGGGAAAAGCTTTCTAAATAAGAAGCAAATTGGATTTGTACATATTTATTTTACTGGCAACACATCACCCCAATTGCTAGATCGAGCACATCTATACGTTGTCTGATCAAATTTAGACTTAGAAAATATAATCTCTTTCAAATCCCCCTCCTTTGTACACAATCTGCAGATAGTGTGTCCAGAGCGGACAATCGGAGCCCGCACTATCCTGGGCCATTGAGGATCATCTGAAGGACGGACTCCTTTCTTTAAAATAACATACGAGAACAGTTCTGCTGAGATGTCAGACTTCGAAGGATACGGTAGCGACTCATACTTCATTAAAAAGTTGCACGGTGTCTTTTGTTCTAGATATCTAGGGCAAACATTGTCATTAGGACAGGGCGAGAATGCATAACCGTTGTTCGGTCCTTTTGGCAGATTCAAAACAAACTCTCTAGCCTCATTCACAACTTGAAAACCTGCATTTGATCCTTGTTCAACAATTATTAGGAAATCTTCGGTTTTCTTCCACAGCTTTTGTATAGTTTCTAACCTTGATCTCATGTTCGGTAGTTCAAATAACGAGAATGCTGACAAAACTATGTTATATTTCAGATCTGAAGATGCCGGGAGGAACTGCCGCTGAAAATAACCTTTCATAGGCATTGTGACGTTGTCTTTACCTTGGCAGAGAATTAGTCTTGCCAGATCATGCATGTCAGGAGATGTGTCAACACAGAAATACTCAAATATGTCCCCATTCCAATAATTATTTACAGCCCACGTCCCAGTGCCGACACCTGAACCAAAGTCGAAGAAACTTCTCGGCTTAAAGTCTGGATATTTAATTCTTATTTCGTCTAGTACGCGTACTAGGACAGCATATTCAGGAGCAGATCTCGACATTAAGTATTGTAAGCAGGTTGCTTTGTCATACGATATATTGCCCCAACGGTACACATTCGCCTTCAAAATGTTAAAAACTTTCGATTGTAGTTGCTTATTGACCTTATGAAACTCATCCTCAGTTACATTATCACCGATTTTCGAGTACGCTTTCTTTGCGATTTTATCGTGTATTTTAGTAGCCTTCTCATCTATATCGCCTTGTTCCGGAGGAAGCAGTCGTGAGCGAAGATAGTTATTCAGTTTTATGCTCTCCTGGTGCATAGATTTAGCGCCTGAGTCATCTAAAATAACCTTAACCGCTTTAATAATTTCTGGAGGTATCGAAGCTATTTTCACTCTTGCTGTTCCGGGATGTTTGCGGGGCTTGTACTCATTGCTTTCAAATTTGTGTTTTATACTGACGTCTAATTCTACTTTGACTGAATAATTAAAAGATAAAGCAGTCGACCGAAATATTCTTAGTTTTCTAAACATTTTGTTGCTCTTATAACCTAACTTTTTGTGTTGTTGTTTTGATAGATCACGGAAATGTCAAGATGACATTTGTCATTTGTTGTTTTATTTATTTCGTTTAGAGGCTTAGGAAGTTTTGCCCATAATGCCAAATCAGAGCCGATTATTTTATTTAGTGTCGCCTAATACTTAATAAAAGAGCCAAAAAATTATACAAAAGTGGCCGCTCATTTTCAATTTTCCACACTTCTTAGTTAGGTATCAAATAAGACTCCTAATATTTTCAAATTCAAATTCAAATTCAAAATCTTTATTGCATATCACATTACAAATATAAGGTGGAAAAAAATATAGGTATCCATATGACGCCCTGCAAGGGCACAGCAATTTTAGAGGGCTAATTATGTATTTTAATATCACATAAAATATTTCATAATTGCATTATAAAAACTTAATTGTGACTTAATCTTAAACAGCTCAAAGATAAAATCTTTCGTATTGCACATTCGCTTACAATAATAATTACTATATCACTTACAACTATAGTTTATAAAATATTAATTCAGTACATTACTTATCATTAAAAAAAATCGTTTAAATTATAGTAGCATTTATTGATAAGATATATTTTTAATTGTTTAAGAAACAACTTTGGTTTCTCTAAGTTTTTTATGGAATTAGGTAGATGGTTATATATTTTAATAAGCATATGGTGAGGGCTAGAAGTTATTATTTTTAATTTGGAGAAGGGCAATTTTAATTTATTTAGGTTTCGGTCGTTTCGTCTGATTTCAGTTATGGGTGTATAGAGATTTATATGATTTTTGACAAACTTACATGATTCCAATATGTAGATTGAGGTAAGGGTGAGCATTTGTAATTTAATAAAGTGGGGGCGACAGGAATCCATTTGGTCAATATTTACTAAGATTCTGACACATTTTTTTTGTAGTTTAAAGATTTTATCAATATCGGAACAGTGTCCCCATAGTACGATGCCGTACGACATCCTTGAGAACGCGTAGGCGTAATACGCGACCAGTAGGCCTAGCAAAGAGCCCATCGCTACCAGGCGTTTTCGTCTCTAACGAATTCAACGCCTAAGCGTAAACGAAGCCAGCAAAGAGCCCGCGGATGGAATGGAATATCGAATCGCCTTTTCCATTCGTTTTTCCCGTTACGTTGGCATTTTTTCCATTGAAAATGAAAAAACTTTGTTAATTGTCTATGCTTTGCTCTACTAGACACGTCAACGAAAGAAATGACATACAGGGGCACAGAGTACCTTTTTTATATACTGTAATAGAGACCTATCTCCGCGGTCAGAAAAGGTAACGCGAAAGGGTCGCCCTCTGAACTTGTGATTTGTAACTATCTGTCAGATTCATATACCTATATATATACACACAAGCATAGGCACCCTGAATTACTCTTTTCAATTTATTCTAAACGTGGTGTACTTTTTTGCTGATTTTGGATTTAATAACATAGATCATGCCAGCAAAAAAGTAACCCACGCTAAAGATGATAAAATAATAACACTTCGAATATTTTATTATTTATTACAGGCTTTATTTACATCCAACTAAGTACAGAATTCAACATTAATACAATTAAAAATTAAAACTAAACGTATTTAAATTAAAATTAAACTAAGCTACACAAATATTAAAGATATAAATAATAACCACCACTATAAAAAGGGCACCCCCTCTAGCAGGTCCGCTCGCGGCATGGTCCCCATGACACTGGCTACATTACCCCTCTGGATAGCTAGCCCAATCCTTTGGGAGAGGTAAGCACCAGCTCTAGGATCTCCGGAGGATTCTATGAACCGGGAGGACCAAGGTCCCATGGTTTCCACTGCAAAAAATGAATGGCCCCAAGTTATCCGGATTTAAATGTACCTACTGGACTTTTTCGGCTAGCTCACCAGTGCATGGTAGGCACTGTGCCTAGTATGTGGGGTGACTATAGGTGTTGCAAGTCATAAACACAACCAAATAATAGTTATTATCCGGTGAAAATTATAAAGTCGGTTATTTTTTGTAAACAAACTTTAGCATTACATCCATACATATAACAGATCTGCGGGTCTATTATGATCGTGTTTATTGATGCGGATAAAACTTCTGATACTTTCTGGACAGAGGCCCGTTTCACGAAGCTACAAGTTACAAATGACAAGCGGAAGTCTCGTTCTAACTCCTTTTTGCTAGAAAAGGAGTTCCGCTTGTAATTTGTAACTTGTAGCTTCGTGAAACGGGCCAGAGTATGTAAGAGCAAAAGTGAATCCACCATGATAAAGGCGACCATGATACAGGCCCTGAAATTTTACATGGAAGTGGTAAAGAATAACTCAGGGCGTAATTAATTGGTACTTAAATAACAATATAGTTAATTTTCTCACTAACCTGGCATTTTTTTTTGTCGGTACAGCTATGTTGCTGATACGATTATTCTGGCACGAATATTTTTCTTCGAAGTGCACATGACAAACAAGTCGGTACTTGAAAATATGTCTATTTTCAAGTCCTAATATGGGACCTCCAACATTGTAGACACACGTGTTAAACATCTCCTTATCCTTTCCCGGATTCGGAAACTTATGTAAAGTCTCCTTGGATCCTGAATGAAAAGAAACTAGCTCAAAATATTATATTAGCCCAGTATATATAAATGTGCCGCCAGTGTCAAACTCAAGTCAAACCGTGAATCGACCAGAAGCTACCAAATTTTACAATGTGTTGCAATACATTAAAAAAAATATCTCCCGTTAGAACGTGTATCTTTTTTGTGCTTGTGATTTTAGAATTTTCGTGTGCTGTTACTATCTTTATGCAAGTACTTGGTGTAATCTTAAAGTTTTGAATGTTAAATGAAAGAAAACACCTTCGCGTCATAATAAAAAATCTACTGTAAATATAACAATGTCTTTGAGCTGGTCATACTACCGTACTGATGTTCTTTTTCGAGCAATAACACCATCTATCGCAGTTTTCTGTTATCAGGTACTCAAAGAACAGACCAGATGCCGTAAAGTGCCATCTATACGTGTGATTTAAAGATGCGCGAAAATAATACTGCCAAAGAAAACGTCATTTAGTTCCATAGGATTCTTTGCTCTTTAGCCTTCTTTTTAATTTGACATACTTATCCGTTACTTCAACCCGAATAGCCAGTACTGAGATTGTGCACCCTGTACAGGGGTCCTTTTGACAGTTGATATACAGAATTATAAATTTAAGTATGTAAATATTTGAAATGCTTATGTATCAAGTGAAAAAGTAAATTGCCACTCCTTTGGTCGTTTTTCATGAGTCCGTGCCCGGCGCGTCCAACGCGTTCGGGCTCCGCGCACGTACCGTCCAGTATCCCAGCCCTCACGCCCGGCCCGTCTACGCTGCAGGCCCTCAACCCGACCTGTCCATGTAGCCCTCCCCCGTTACACCGCCGCTCTCAGTACAGTCGCCGCTCTTAGTACAGTCGCCGCACTCGCTACCCCAAAAGTGGCCGAGTTGCATGAGCGCAACAAGGACTGTTGAGGAATGTTAAAGAAATGTTGAGTGCTTCTGGCCACATTTATGCAGATTAACGAAGTAATCTGCTCGGGGAAAAAATGGAAGAGTACTGTACTGTTTGATTTTGATTAGTGTTAACAAGAATAAAACAGGGCAAAAGTAACAATTTTTTACAGCACAATTATATAAAAATGTTTTTATAGCACAATTATATAAAAAAACAATTTTGTTAAGTAGTTAAGTTGAGTAATTTATTGTTCCTATTTTTCTGTTGATTTATGCACAAATTTAATAAAAGTCATATTTTGTAGAAACTGTTTTCATAACCCAACCTAATTATTTATATTATAAGTAAACTGTTAGAGGTAGGATCTTAATAAGTAAGATCTCATAAATATATTTTTATCATCTAAAAGTTGTTTCATATTTAGGAAGTACAATAATACTGTTTTTTTTAATATTAAAATGTCCACTTTTGTAAAAATAAATCTTAAAAGAAAAAAGGTTGATACCAATAATTCAATAATAACTACACTTAAGGTGAGTCGGGGCTATTGCATCTACGGGCATATTGTAACTTTTCATACTTAAACATGTTCTACTTTTAAAATTAGTATGAAAAGTTACAATAGCCCTGTAGGTGTAGCCCCAACTCACCTTATATTAAATAAAAAACATTGATTAATGCTTAAGAAATTATAAATGTGATCTACAACATGTTTTGTTATATTTTAAACAATTAGATGCACTTGGTCCAGTCCGGTTTGCACATGAGTCAGTATTAGGCCCTGTTGTGTTCCAAATTTACATATGGTTTTGACTGTTTAGAATTTTCAATGTATCCCCTCTACAACATTATTTGAGCGCTACCCATGTCTATTCAGAGTTGTTATATCACCACTAGAGTCAGCGAGTAAGGTGGCTGACGTCCCTATGTCCTCCGTATGCCCAATGCTGTAAATAGCCTTTTCTGCGCCCTGTGCGAGCTCCTATAACTGTGCCCTTGTTTTTTTCAAGATATTATATTATAGGTACCCTAGAGAAATGCTATGTATAAAGCTCAATGAATTCGGTTTTGGTGGATTAATTACCTATCTAAATTTTGGAAGAAAAATCTATTTTTTTTTTAAACTGATTTGGGCAAACAAGCATACGAGCCATCTGATGTTAAGTGGATCCTTCGCCTATTAAACCATCCACTGTGTCTCACTCACTAAAACTCAAACGCAAGTTCACTAGTGAAAATGCGTTGCCCACCCTGATGCTTAAGATTTAATTTTTGGGCCACTATGGTCTTCATACTTCTATAATAAAATAACACCCTCCAAAGTTTCAGTAAACTATAAATTAATTTAATTATAAGAACTTGGTATGGTAGAGTTTTGAATAAGGAAGGTAGCATATAGTCCATTCGCTTAGATAGTGTCTCTACACTCCCACATGCTCGTGGTTATTGTAATAAAATACGAATATAATTCGAAGTAAACTGCCAAATTCACTTGCGGCGTAACACCCGTAAGTGAATTTGGCAGTTTACTTCGCATTATATTCGTATTGTATTACAATGACCACAAGTACGTGCGAGTGTAGCGACACTAAGCGAATGGACTATAATATAAATTGTTTAAGGCCGCACCCGCACTACCGCTAAACAGCCGCGGTTTTTAACCGCGTGACTTTTAAATCAAGTAAAACTGATGCAAGCGGCCGCACTGGCAGCTGATTATTTACTTGATAAAAGAGTCACGCGGTTAAAAACCGCGGCGGTTTAGCAGTAGTGCGGGTGCGGCCTAAGTATGAATTGGTGAAAAAACGTTTATTCGAAAATATTTGCAAGATTATTCACAGCTACACAAATGAATGAGACCACAAATAAATGAGTTCAGATAGTAAAGATTTATTAAAGCAAGCCATAAACTTTTTTAAAGATTTTTTTTCGTGCTTTCTTCATTGTGATATTGTTGATAACCTTTTCATACGACAGGCACCGTCCTATGTCGCGTTCAATCGACAAAATCGCTAGGCCGGTCCAACTTTCTCGGCCAATCCTTGAGCGCAAGTAAGTTTCTATTAATTTGAGCTTACTGAATGATCTTTCGCAGGAAGCTACAGTCACTGGCATTGTTAAAAATATCTTTATAGAGACTACCACATTGGGAAACATCTCTTTTAAATCTAGTTCGACTATAGCTTTAAGTAGACCTAGACTTGAACTATGGTCACATTTATCAAATAAATATAGTCATTACAATAAGCTCACTCGTGCGCTGCCAAAAAAATGAGCGCGATTTTTTGTCTAATTTAATAGACGTTTTAGATTATACTGGCATATAGGTATGTATGTGTTGGAATCGAGCACTAGGGGCGCAGTGGGAACTTATCAGGAGCAAACCGAAAAAATAATAGTCCTGCCTGGTCTGGCCATTCTTGCGCCCCCCAGAGTCTACGCCCTGTGCCTGGGCAGCGGTGGCACCGCCCTATTTACGGCACTGCATATGTCCTGTATACTGATCAGCATCGGGCAAATTCAAATAGTTGGCATTTCCTTGGGCGTATTACCAAATTTATTTACGCCTATGAGCTGTGCTGTGCATTTACCTTTTTGGTAATTTAGGAAAAATCTCTCACTTTTGTCCATTGACATTGATACTTTTTGACAATTTCGGCAAATGGGCCATCAACGGTAAAAGATCTTGGTATTTTGGTTTCGATGTTAGGTATTTGTATTAGTAGTATATTTCCGTGAACTTCAACATCTTTAAGTGCAATGATTGCCAGTTCCTCACGCCTGCAGGCTCCACAAACCCCAAATATGAGTGCAACCTACGAACAGAATCAAACTTTACTTATAAAATCAAATGAATTACTAACCTTATGATGAACTAAAATCATAAATAGGAGAGAAATCATACCCTTGTAGCCAGATATAGATGATCTGGAGCATCATTAATAAACTTTTTCATGTCTTCTGCCGTTAATACTTTTGATTTTTTACTTTCATAACCTGTAGATTGTGTCTTTAAAAACGCAGTAAATTTATAGATTTTTCTGGCAAAGCACTCTCATTTGCAATTGCAGCCTTCTCACAAATGTCTGGTGGTGTTAAATCAATTTCAAACTCTTAATTCACTCATATTTTTTTTTTAAATCTTCTCTATTCTCATCTGCGATCGGCTGTATAAGCCATAATCAGATTTGGTGACTGTAGCAAGTGTATGGGTGCTGTTTCAGTGAACTTCATCCCATTTTAATTATAATTTGACATTCACTGTCTCTGATCAAGGTTAAGGATTTGCGATCTTTTAAGGCGTCGCGTATTATTATAGGAATTTATAATACTCCCTTGCTAGTAAGTTTTGCTTGATTTTCGAGTCTGCTTTTACAAGCTCATTTTAAAAGCAACTTTCTGAAAATTTAAGATTGGTAAACAAAGTCGTTGTAAGACTTGTAATTATTTTGCGCAGTGATAATTTTTGACATTATGAAGAGGTGTTTTTTTTAGCTTTTATTCGATTAGAATGGATTTTGTTATTATTATTGAACCCACTTCAATGAAAGTTTTTTTTTCAAATGCGTGTTCTTTAAGACATAAACAATTGTAAATATAAAACATTGTACTATTATTACCTAAGTTTCGTTATTTAAGATTATTTGTGCATCGTATATTTATAAAAACAATATCGAATGTTGCCTTTGGCAACTTGAAACATGATTGCAGTAAGAAAAAACGCCTTTTCTTTGACAGGCGTTTCGGCAGCTATTCCGTTCCATTCAGACAAATTATCAAGAACGGTTTTTCAATATTCAATATTAAAAAATAAACGTGTTATAATGATGAATAGGTAAGTAATAAAATATGAAATATGTATATTTTTCTTGCATTAACAGTAGGTTTTTTGATAACGACCTTTAAAGGAAACTAAATGTTACAATTAATTAGTTATAATAAAATTTGACCTTCACTTGACCCCTTAATGCCGGTCCGAATTGCGCTCTTTTGAGGTTTTACATAAAACATTATAAAATCTCTGCAGTATTTGCCATAGTAACATCAAAACGAATTAGTAAAAATATTACGACTTACAAAGTTAAGCAAGTGCAAGCGTAGGTAGTCTATAACATGATGGGTGACCGCCTAAAACATAGTGTTGATAAAATCAGTTTTGTCACATATTTGTAGCAGTTTTACTTGAGATTGCTATTTAGTCGGAAACTATGAAAATTAAATAATTATTAATTATAATTATTATTTAATTATTAGTGGTATTGGGCTAATATTATATAAAAGATTCGCGTGAATGTGGAGCCTTAGTACGTTCGCGTACAAAGTGCGTACCCGCGAACGCCCTCCACATTCACTTTCGCGCGTTCGCGCGTGAATATAAAGAGTCTATTACGCACAAGTTTCGTAGTAAGTAAGTACCATGAAGTTATAGATAAAGGTGGAGGCAACACTCTCTGAAGTCGAATGAAGCGTCCTTGAAGTCATTCTATCTCAAACACGTGGGTCCCCACCTCTCTTTCTAACTACCCTAGTTAGAAAGAGAGGAGGGATGAAAAAGTACATTCAAGAGGCTTCACTTTGCTCTAAAACTCGGATTCATAATTAGATCCCATCAAAACTACCAAGAAATGTCTATGTCACAATAACATCTGTCAATGTCATTATGACAGTCCAGAAGCCACCAACCCTTTCTTAATAATAAAAAATATGGACTTGACAGAAGCGCGTGGAGCTAACCCCATGTGCTTCTGTTTAGTCCACCAGAGTAAATCTCTTTAACCGAACAATTGTCCTCGCGTGTGATATCCATGGACTTGTTTCTCTAATAAGTCCATGGTGATTGTCTAAAACTCGATACTGGCGAAATACACCTTGTTAAACACAAGGAGTGAAAGACATTAATTAAGAAAAAAAAAATTATCTTACTGCAGGTGAAAAACTTAACGAAAGTCTTGGTAGTGGTGTAGAGAATTAAGGGAATTTACGTCCAAATTCAAATATAGTCCGTTTTCTGTACACAGACACTATACAATTACATAAACTTAGGGGTTTCGTTAAGTTTGTCGACTATATTACTTTGATCCTTAGATGTTTGCTATGTATCGAAGTAAACATTTATATTAATACACAGGGTGGGCCAAACATAGACGTCCAAAAAAAAAACATTGTGTGATAACACAAAAAGTCATCATGAAAAAGAAGCTGGCATGTAGTTTTAAAAACATCCTAAGTTCATAATTATTCCATCAATGTAAGAAACCAATGAAAAAACATTAAAATAATACATGAACTCAAGGGTTTTTCATAACATGGACATAAGGAAAAATTACAAAAATTCTGATTAAAATGATCAATATCTCTGAAAATACTAAAAATCGCGGAACATACATAGGGGTGATTCGGATACCCCACAACACGAGGGACCTAAATTTTTTTTTGGACGTCAATGTTTGGACCGTCCTGTATTACTAAAATCTAAGTAAAAAGGATCCTAATTGTTTCGCACTAATTAGTGAGATGATTTAACGACCATCCTCCAGTTAGGATGCTACAGTCAGGATAATGTAATGCGCCTTAAAAATAGCCAACACAACTAGGTACCGGTATTTTTTTTTCGAATTTACGTCTTTTAGGTATAATAATTAATAATATATGCACATCTTCAAACGATAATATTATTGTATCAAAACGGATACCAAATGTTATCGAGCTGAAGTTTTACCATTGCAATATGAATATTTTTACCACAAAATTGCTTCAATTAAATATTTATTTATACAACAGGTTTTTATAAAAGCATTTTTATTTAAACAAAACATTTAAATGTTATTCTTAAAATTACTAAGTAATTAATTACTTACGTGCATTATTTCGCCAAGAGTAAATTTACTATGTTGGAATGTTTCATTTCAATGGCAACACCGTGGTAGATTTGATGGAATCTAATTATGAATCCGAGTTACCTATAGAGAGTGTGGGCTCCATCTTTATCTATAACTACATGTTCAAAACGGAACGCCTGTGCGATTCCATCACGACTCCATCAAAAACTCTTAGCAAAGATCATTTAGAGTATGGAATCGCCTATTCCTTGCATTTTGTTCGTAGATGTTGGCAGTTTATCGATTTAATGTCTATGATTTACTCTACCTGAAACGTCATTCAACGTAATGAATGACATATACTGTCAATGCACAAGCAATATAATAAAGTTGAATGAACAAATGAAAGGTAATACAACCCTATAGGATAAAGCCCTATCCTAATCTTGAAGATACGGTTGAAAAGTCCTATCAAACCGAAATGTAAGACTATAAGTACAGGTTTTATTACGTCTTAATGCCATAATAATATTAACTCGTTGGAACTTCACGACCATGGGGATCAGAGCACACCATATCTTTAAAGACCTCAAAGTGCCTGGCCGACGCTACTCGTGACCAAAATCCTGGCATATACTTGGCACAAAGATTAAGCATTGACATTCAACGTGGCAATGCAGCCAGCATTTTGAGAACAATGCTCACAGTAGCGGTTTGTTAGATAAGTGTAGTTTTAAGTAATTTTGTATGTTCATATGAATGTGGAAGAAGTGGTATCTGCCTACCTCTCAGGGAAACAGGCATGATTTAATGTATGTAAGTTCGTTAGTTTGTTTTTATTTTAAGTATGTCACTATTTAAATCTAAGTTTTTATCAGACTGTTCTTACAATGTAAATTAAAAATGTAATTACTTAAATTCAATTTATTACAGAATACTAAATCAACTTTTCCTTTATAAACCTTATTGATAATCGAAATAACTTCTTTTCTCTTTTACCAATACATCTAGACCTTAACATGACTTTGTAGAGTCAAACCACATTAACTCTCCATCCTCTGCAATGAAGTGACAGCGGTGGGTTTCTTATGTGGTAGATAATAAACAATATTTTTCTGTGTTGATGTGCAAATATCTATGTAAAGTTATAGTGGTTTCGTTTAGGTTTAGCTGTTTAAGGTATTGTAACATAACAATAAGAGGATAGGGGGACAGATAATGAGGTGGGAAAATGATTTTCCTGAAGGATGGCGCTAGAAGGCAAAAAATAGATACCAATGGCACTTTAACTAAGAATTTAATTATTAACACACACACACACCCATACACACAAACAAACAACCACAACATCACACTTGCCTGTTTGTACAAAATGTGGTTACATAATTAACAACAAGTTTATAGGAGTTGTTGGTAATCTGTAGCTCTGCCTACCCCACTCTGGGAGTGAAGGTGTGAGTGTATGTATGTTTAATTACTAATAATAATATTAGATGTAATTAGATTTATATTTATATTTAATGTAACTAGCAGTAGAGATCAGTGAATAAAGGCCTTTCTGTTATTTTAAGATTTATTAACTTATATTCATCTTTCAGATGCAAAACTGTAAAGTAAACAATACTGAGTATACACGCAAAATTAAAAATGGTTTATTAGCTTTCCTTCTCTTTAGGTACTTACTTTGTCTTTTTTCAAATTAGAATATGTAACTATGGTGGAATTCGCACGTGTTTCCTTCAACCCCTCGTATGCGAAAGGTGAAAAAAAATACCAAGTTCTAGTCTCTTCGGATTATGAAATAGTCCAAAAAAATAAGCTTAAAAAGAAATACAAAAAGATATCCAAATTATGGGAGCAGATCTGCTCCTACGCATACGAGAGGTTAATAAATGCTGGATTATGTCCTTTTAAGTCTGTCCACAAGAGCTGCTATGAATTAAAACTAGGTACATATACATGTGAGTTAAATTAATACAGGTTTTGGGTCCTCATGGCAGTTCTTTTAAAACGCACTTATACTAGATAATAAGTTTAATATAGTCGAAGTAGCTTTATCCAGACATAACTTATTTCATTACATTAATACATGGGTGATGATAAGGAAGAAAATAAATCAATATTCATTATTTAGTCTTTTAATTTCCTAAAAAGCATCATTCACAGCCTTATGACGATGTAAAGAAGAGCCTTCACTTATCATCAGTGCAATGAGTAAAATCCAACACCCTATTTTGCGATAATTATGTAATATACATAATGTACACAATATATGCCACTATGGTGCTAATACTGGAATGAATGTCTAATCTAGCAAGCATCTTGAATAAATAGGATTTCATCAACTCTGAAACACCAGTCTACGGTCCTTTCTTGAACTCAGCATCATTATCCACGGTCTCTGTGTGTAATCTGGATCACCTTGAACACAAAATTTATATTACAGTGCATAGTATTATGGTATACTATGCACTAAGTTTATAAATTATGACAATACATAGTATACCATACTATACTATGTATACAGGGTGAAATATAAATCGTGAATCAAATGATCACCTCTGTGTTCTACCCACAAATATGATCAATTTTCATTATGGGACCAACTATGAAATCTGGAAAAAAAACAGCTGTTTCAAAGAAAAGTTCAATACATACTCGACCAAAATGTATGAAGCAGCTGATTTTTTTTTCCTGATTTCAGAGTTGGTCCCATAGTGAAAGTTGTTCATATTCGTGGGTAGGACACAGGGGTGATCATTTGATTTATGACTTAGATTTCACCCGGTATGTATTATCATAATTTATAGGCAAGCTCACTACCAAACCAAAATTGAAGGTTAACAATATTAACTTAGAGCCAGGGGGTAAAGATAAATATTTATGTGATGAGCATGAATATTAAAGTTTCTGAGTCGAACAATTTTTATTTAGGTATGCATTTACTGATACAAAATGTGTTTTTTATGCTCAGTGGATACAGTTAACTTGTTAAATAAAAAGTGCAATAAAAATCACACTAGGAATAAATAAAATAATAAAACGATTGATTGAAGAAGGAAAAAAAGTGCCTTGTGATGTGATAGTGTGTGTATGTTTGTGTATGCATATTATGCGTGTGTGAGTGTTTGTGTGTGGGCGCGCTGTACCATACGGGTCAAAACACAATGTTATGAGGGAGAGTAAAATTTGCTCTGAGTAGTTATAGCGTTTGAACTAACCGCTTGTATTTTTGCAGAGTCAGTGAAAGTTTTTAGCACATATTTTATCATAATTGGTGTTGATCCTGCCAAGATGTAAACAATTATCATAATATGATAATTAAAACATACTTAAGTATTAATTTTCTATTCTGTCTCATAACAATATTAAAGTATCCAATTCCAACCCCCAACTTTTATGTTGTTATGAGACAGAATAGAAAATGAATACTTAAGTATGTTTTATTTTCACTTCATATCATTATCATTATATTCATTAGGTATATATGAAGGGGAACAAAGAGGTGCACTAATAAAGAAAGATGCCGTCTAGGGAAAACCACCACTCACTTGTGCTTCTTGTTTGGGAAACCGAATTCATATCTTAATGGTTGGTTGAGGGCTGGCATTACTAGTTTACTGGGTGCTTCAAGACATCTATTTGCTGTTGCCACATCCCATGGTAAATAAACATGACCTGAAAAAATACCATCTATGAAATACGTGTTTATTTACTTACTTATCAAATCAATGTAGGTAAGTAGTAGTAGTGTAATATGTTAATAACGTAGCTCGCATCATTCCTTTACTTACTTCGAAAATAATTACCCTTGTTCATCTCAAGAGTTTTACTCAGTAAGTAGCCGCACGGGAACTTTTTCACGTCAAATATCCACCAGCGCTTCCCGAGAGGAGACGACTGCTAAGAAGTTTTGCTGCAGCTTTAGTCAACCATTTCAATAGTTAGCAGCCAAAAAAAGTCGCAAGGAATACATAAAAAACTTGATTTAACACAAGTAATCCTCCCTCACAGCTGACTAAAAATCGCCATTTTAAACAAATTCCAATGGAATGGCTTCTAGGCGTGAGCCCAATTCCGTGAGAGAACATTAGCGTTAATCAACTGAGGAATATGGAAAAGAATGTTTGTCAAAAATGGCTCTTTGCTAGACATTGACAGCACTGTTCGCTTGGTGCGTTTCGATATGCTTCATTGTATGTTGTTCAATATTTGAGTAGCTTATTTTAATTTTAATTTAGATACGTTTAGTTTTAATTTTTAATTGTATTAATGTTGAATTCTGTAAATATTACGTTCTATGATTATATTATAACCATATCCATATTCCCGAAGCATATCGAAACGCACAAGAAGACCAACTTGTCATCGCATACATTTCATGTTCTGCCCTCCTAAATAAAAAGGACGCATGAGCAACTTGTTAGTCAAAGTAAATTTAACCTTAATAATAAAGAAATAAGGTCACTAATACATGCGCAGTTCTATGAGACATACGCCCTTTTTTCTAAGGAGGGCAGTGTTGATGGAATGGAAAACGCTAAGTGGCACTTTGCTAGACATATGTATGGGTTTTAACATTGTGACAGCACTGATCGCTACTTTGGGCGTTTCGATATTCCATTCTAACGCGTACCCTTTGGCTCTTTGCTAGCTTTATAGGCGATTCTTTGAGATAAACCACGTCATCCATACATTTCAACTCGATGGAATGGAAAAACTCTAACGTCGCTTGGATCTTTGCTAGGCCTACAGCGCGGTCTGCAAGTCCGCGGCCCGTTTGAGATGCTGGAGTGCGTATATAAATGAGGATAGTTTTTTGGAAAGTTTTAGTATGTGCGATTTCCAGTTCATATTGATGTCCAAGTCTATGCCTAATAAAGTAGCCGAGTTCACAGTTTCTAGTTTGATGTTATTATGGCTGTATGATATTTGTAGTGCATTTTTCTGGTGGGCTTTGAAATGGATCACTTTAGTTTTGTTTAAGTTAAGCTTTAGGTTGTGTGTGTCAAGCCAATCTACAATTTTATTAAGTGTTAAGTTAAGTTTAATTTCAGCTTCATAATTATTAGAGCAGGGCAGGAGAATCGATACATCATCGGCAAATATTTATATTATATTTTATGATTACCACGTTTTTATTAGTTTTTATTAGCTTCTTGTTTGTTTCTTTGTTCGTCTGTTCCGTACGATTTTTGCAATCGGTATTATTTTTTAAACTAACTTCTGTAAGCTCATGCTACAGACTTTACTACCAAAGTAAGCTATTATCCGGAAAATACAAGGCACTTACTTAAGCAAAGTGTAAAAAATATAGCGATTACCCTGGGCAAGTGGACGGTTGCTTACCTCAGATGTTCCACGCTGAGGCCTCCGTGACCTACTTACCTTACTTCTTACCTTTCGTTGGCGGAAAGCTAGTTAATAATAGTACATATAAAGAGTTAAGAGACATCTGTTTTCATAAATCAAAGTCAACAACAAAAAAAACATTTTAACTATCTCGTTAGATACTTTAAATGTTTTTATTATTATTTATTGCTTAACTTATTATTTAAATATTAATTATATTCAATACATATTATGTTAGTATTAATATAGGTTATTGTTTTAATTAAAATTAAATGTTCACGACTTCCATTATTTTCTGCATCAATCGAAGCTACTTTTTAGCAGGAGTAAAAAATAGAACCAGAAAAAAATGAAGTACCTCCTACCTTACAGCCATGTTAAAGTCTGTATTAATACTTGAAAATTCCCGTAACTTAGGCACATACATACATACCTTCACGCCTGTCTCCTTATGGGGTAGGCAGAGACTACTGAATAAGCAGCATCTTATATCTTTTATGGAACGCCATCCATTACATTCATCAATCTCTTCATGCGCATACGTCGGTTTCGGCACAGCGATAAACATAGTTCGACCTCAATTCAAACAAAGGTAAATAGCGCGTTTTGCTTGTGTGCGTGCTTCGACCATATGCGCCGCAAGCCACCACAAGCAAACTCACAGGATGGACCGAGCCGGTATAAGAAGTCACCGCATTTGGTTGCGTGCGTATTAAATATCGAGTGACGCGTATCGACGCAACGCAACCCTAGCGCCCGAGCGGCAATAGGTAACAGAAACTCCTAAAAAGGGCTAGAGACGAAATAGGTACTTGTTTATTAATACTATGGTTTTGCCTTTACTATTTAGCCTTTATTACCCAATTGGGTGCTTTTTATTACGAGGCTATCAAAAATTTAAATTAAAGCAGTTCAGTACGAGGTGAGGACGCGAGCTTCCGGCGAAATTTTGCACAAAGCTCAATCTCCATAACATTCCTTTCAGTCATGAGTTGGGTTTTCAATACTCTTGGTACCAATTTTTAAAGGAACCGTCCCTCCGCTCCGTCCGTTTTTCACAATCATTTTACTCAATACTTACATGTCTTATTGATGATTTTGGAGTATACGTATCTTGTGCTGCTACTTAGTTCGGTAGTTAAAATAAAAAAAACTCCATGGGCACTCTATACATGTAACAAAAGATGAAAAAAAATCTGCTGACATCAACGTATGGCACATATTTCGACAGTTCTTTTAAAACACTTTAAGGTCTCTATGTAATTTTTTTGATTAAGTGAATGTTTTCTAAAATAATGGCTCCGTTAGTAGTATAAATTGTGTCCCCCTTCATATTTGAAATCGTAAGTCCAAAAAAAAACGAAGGTATTGCTTAATAGACATACCGTTTTGAGTTATTGACGAAAATATGCGCTTCTCAACAAAGGGACATAAGTGCCATGAAGATACGCTCTTTTGCTGGTGCATACATGCTCTTGCCCAGTTTTTACATCTTATTTATAAACCTCCTCTAACACGTTAACAGGTTCCTTTACCTTTACGAATCTGACAACATATCTATAAGTGTATGGCATCAAACAGGAAAATGAAAGAAACTGGTATCTGTACTAGCCGCGATCTCGTCGGGGATGCTCTGCTCGCGACATTCCACTTTAATTATTTAATTCCAAAACGCGATATCCAAAATCCGTAGTGATGATAGTGATGACGTGATGGCTTGGTGATCAAGGAGTGATGTTTTTTTGGATTTTGTGGGCGCTTTTTGGTAAGTCTATTTATCCTTGACCTTGTCTTAGCTTGCTAGTGTTCAAATCATGTTTTGCACAATCGGTTTGATTAAATACCTGCTTCTAACTGTCAAATTGATGCCTATACATACATATACATACCTTCACGCCTTCATTCCCAGAGTGGGGTAGGCAGAGTTACATAATTAGTATAATTACCAACAACTCTAAAAATTTGTTTATAATTCTGTAATCTCATTTTGCACAATTAGGCTAAGATGTTTACCAGTGTATTAGTGACAGCAAGCCAATCGCCTAACAGTCTACAAGCCTTTATTCCCTTAATCGCATCTTGCGACATCCATGGGAAGACATGGAGTGGCACTATTCTAACCCGGCAACCACACGGGATTGTTGACTATAGTTGCGTCAATTTAGAATGAGCCCTGTGACAGTTTGTATACACAAGTCACAGGTCATGTTTCCTTTGCAATTTTACAAGCTGGCTTCTGATATTCCTATCAATCTGGTATTTCGATCGCGGCAAACCGGTTTAATTTATGCGTGTGAGCTTTGAGGGACATTGTCAAGATATTAATTATCCTTACTTAATATTATAAACGCGAAAGTTTGTAAGTATGGATGTATGGATGTTTGTTACTCTTTCACGCTGCAACGGCTGGACGGAATTGGATGAAATTTGGAGTGGAGATAGCTTATACACTCGATTGAAACAGGCTACTTTTTATCCTGGAAAATTTCAAAGTTCCCGAAGGAATAACGGTAATCGAAAACTACGCGGACGAAGTCGTGGGCAGAAGCTATGTTTGTGTGTATATTTCAATGGATTCCTGGATGGTTTGAAAACACAATTGGACCCGGTAGGTGGCGCTGCTGTCGGTATGTCACCAACTCCTCCTAAGCGACTGGACTGATTTGGATGAAATTTGGTGTGTATATTTCAATGGGTTCCTGGATGGTTTGAAAACACATTTTGACCCAGTAGGTGGCGCTTGCTTTCGGTATGTTCCCAATCATCTAACTCCTCCTAAACGGCTGGACCGATTTGGTCGAAATTTTGTGTGTATATTTATAGGGGTTTCTGGGTGGTTTAGAAACACAATAGGATCCGGTAAGTAGTGCTGCCGTCGGTATGCCAAAAAATTTAATAACCGAATTTAATTATCGTCACAAACACGGCACTCGTATAAACTTATTAAATTGAGATGTCAAAAGTCGATCCAAAGTGGCGACCCATATTAAGCAAAATCGATAAAATATGACGTTTGCCGTATATCGTTGTCAAAAATGGATAATGCAATGTAACCAATGCCACCATGTTAGCTTACGTCGACAATGATAAAATGTCGATGATCTTGAGATAAAAACGTTTTATTGCGTGGATAAGTGTCTGCATAATCGGCCCGCTGTTATAATATTCAAAGGCGTTTATTTACATAGCAGTTTATTTCTATGACATATGAACAAAGAATCATCACAACGGTTGCTACACATCAGTCATGTCTATGACAGCCACCATGATGTTTTGAGAAAAAGCCGACATAGGTATCGTGTTTCATGTTTTCGGGGATGGCGAATTCGAAAATGATGTCAGATTCGGAATTCAAGATGGCGGCACTGATGGTGTTCGAAAAAGTCGTCATGGGTATCGTTTCGCATGTTTTCGCGGATAGCGAATTCGAAAATGACCTCAGATTCGGATTTCAAGATGGCGGCGATGATGTTTATCGAAAAAGCCGTCATAGGTAATCGTGTTTCATGTTTTCGGGGATGGCGAATTCGAAAATGATGTCAGATTCGGAATTCAAGATGGCGGCCATGATGTTTTTCGAAAAAGCGGTCATGGGTATCGTTTCTCATGTTTTCGCGGATAGCGAATTCGAAAATGATGTCATATTTGGAATTTAAGATGGTGACCATGATGTTTATCGAAAAAGCCGACATGGGTATCGTGTTTCATGTTTTCGGGGATGGCAATTTCGAAAATGATAGGTATCAAATTTGGAATTCAAGGTGGCGGCCATGATGGTGTTCGAAAAGTTCGTCATGGGTATTGTGTTTGCACAGACGAAAAGGAAAAGAAAATAAAAAAAATGCTTAGCACGTATAATAGCTTAGGTCCTGGAATAGGACAGGGTAGTTTTTATTCCAAAAAAACATCGCATTCCTACGGGAAATCAAATTAATCGTTAAAAGCTGTGAATTTGCTCACAAGGTGGCGGCACTTTGTATGGGCGAGTAACAAAATTAAAAAGGTTAAATCTCATCTAGCCATGTGTGGTGTGTTTTTATATTTGTTTACGTTTGTCATCTCGTAATCCTCTCAGTTTGTATTCATCGATGTGTGCGTACACAAAAGTTACTAAAGAAAGACACTTTTGGTTCCCCATATACGAACTAGATGGCGCTAGCTCTGATTTAAAACTGTATCGAATCGGTTAAGCGATTTTCCCTATACAAACTCATATTATTTATCCTTGTAAGATCAAATTCTGAAGTCCACGCAGACGAAGTCGCGGGCAGACGCTAGTTTAATAATAACCGAATTAAATAATGTAGACATAGTGACCACAGTAAACAGTGAGATATCAAAAAATGATGACTCAACCGTAGATTCGTTAGAAGTAATTATGGAATCGCAAAAATAAAAAAAATGTTAATGTTAAATTTAAAATATCATATTTGATGTGCACTTCCTTTCAGGGCAGGACGACGTCTGCCGGGTCCGCTAGTTAGCCATATTTGGGTTTGTAAACTACACAACAACATGACTCTATTCTACGATGATAAACAATTGTTTTTGACGTGTTATGGTCTTGTTTGTAAATCGGCCGCTATTACTCGTACTATCAAGTAAATAAGGGCTAGAGTGACGACACTATTAATGGACACTTTTAGCTGACATGCACCGGTAATGGACACTTCACTCTTACCTAATTCAAATTTCATACGGTCCAAAATTGATTGTTATTAATTTGTTGCAAAACAAATGAATAACCCTTATCTTCTGTGAAATAAGAATCAAGTGTCCATTATTGGTGCCTCGTCCATTACTGGTTCCATCACCCTATCATAACCGAACCCCGGATTGATGGGAGCCATTCTATGCTGACGTTTAGGGTGCGGCTCCACTGAGGCGAAAACGAGCGGAGCGGTGCGGAGCTGTGCCAATATTAACTAATAGAATCTAAACTAACGTGCGCAATGCGTGAGCGTGCCTTCTATTGGTTAATATTGGCACAGCTCCGCACCGCTCCGCTCGTCTCCGCCTCAGTGGAGCCGCACCCTAAATAGTGCGAGGACAACTTAAACTAATTTTATAATTTGATATCGATAAAAATGACGTACCCCCGTAAAGCAAGACAAGATGCACTACGCTAACTAACGTTTCTATTCGATCCGTTTTTAAATCAATCGCGTCACTGGAAGATGACGTGATACGAAAAGTCACGTGGTCTACCAGTGATACGTTAGTTAATAGAAACGTTAGTTAGCGTAGTGCATCTTGTCTGAGCCCTCAGGGGGCCAGCACGGGTAGCACAAGTTGTATTTTCTCGCTTGTCGCTCAGTGCGTGTCTATCGTTACTAACTAGATAGAAAGGGAGATCCCAGCGACAAACACGTCGCGGGCAACTTGTGCTAGCCGTCCTGATAAGGCTGCGTTTATGGCGTGACAAAATGTGGATAACACATCCGTCACTTTCTGACACGTATATAAGTACGAAAGTGACAAGGAAAAAAGAAACCCTTATAGGATCACTCGTGCGTCTGTCTGTCTGTCCGTCTGTCACAGCCGATTTGCTCCAAAACTACGGGACGGATCGAGTTGAAATTTGGTACACATATGTAAGTCAGTGACCCAATGACGGACGCGTAACGTAAATGAATGAATTTTGGACAAGGGGGCCACTTTTGGGGGATAAATTAGGAAATTAAAAAAAAAAGTTTCGCAAACTTTATCGTGTGACATGTCAAATGAAAGTACCTGTTGTGAGCGTCTTAAATATTTTTTTTTATAATTCTAATATGAACAGTTTTTAAGTTATTTAAGAAAATAGGCGAAAATTGAACATTCCTGGAAAACCTATAACAAGTTTGAGTGTTCAAAGTAACATAGGAAAATTGCGAATGTATGTGCGCGCCTCGGGCATGTTGTGGAGACGGAACCCTCTCCACGCCACGATTTTTAATCACCCTATAGGTTATAGATTGTGGCGGGTTCTTTTCCGATTTAGATACGCGCCTATTTTGCGTGGGGGGTTGGTGACTACTCCTGCCAACCGACGACGAAGCCTAGCAGACCCTTAATGTTGCCGACGACTTCTGGTAGCGACCTCGGTTCCAGTCCGAGGTGTCGCGACCGGTATGTTGCCACCTCAGGACATTCCATGATGACGTCGGCAGAAATCTCCTCTGCTGTTATGCAGGCTTAACCTACTCAAACATATGCAAATTGACATCATCGGCACCAAGAGTTCGGCCTACTTATGATGTAATTTTTTGAATAATAATCCCTATTGTTATTCTTATTACGGTCACGTGATTCCAGCGTCCTCGCCGGCTCCGTGCCCCGCGCTGCACCGAGCGCGGCCGGCCAACGGCAGCGTGGCGCCGCTCTGCGCTGGCGCATGTGCATCGAGGCACAAGCGGTAACTACACAAACCACTTTACAATTTGTCGACTAGGTGTTAAGAATCGGACGTACCGTACCCCGAGCCAGACCTTTTTGAAGTGAAAAAGGGGGAGGTTCTATGTTCCACTGTATGTTTTTTTACGTATGTATGTTCACCGATATCTCTGTGAATAGGGAATATTCATGGTATTTTCACAGCTTCAATAAAAACTGATTCATGTAACAAACGGGTTAGAACAAATATTTTTTGAATAGCTATAAAAACAACCAAGATATAAACCAACAAAGATTTGTTCCTATCTTTTTCTAGCCAAAGAATAATCTTGGTTATATTTATAGCTATTCAAAAAATGATTTTTCTCAACTGTTTGTTACATATTGAAGATGTGAAAAAAAGTCATCAATATTCCCTATTGAGGGAATTCCTCAGATATCATAGGAAAACATATAGCAATTTTAGTATTTTCGGTAATAAGTCCAGCATTTGCATTCAGAAAATATCATTCGGGTCATCAACGTAAAACTGATGAGAAGATATTAGTATGTTTATATTCCTGCAGAGTGGTTCTTAGGAATGTTACAAGAGTAACATAGTTATTTGATGTTCTAAAATCAAATTCATCTAATAAAATAACACAATAATCGTTCAGCGTAAAATGCAATAATTTATCATTTAAATTGTCTAAAAGACATTTTACACCAACCCCAGGAGTAAGGTAATGACAAAAATTATAATTTATATTTAGTGAACCTGCTAACGTCAATATTCTGTTATGCTTGTTTGCACTTATCATGGATATTTTTCCCTTTGTTTCCCCCGCCGGTAAACTCGTGTCAGAGTCAGCGCTAGCAGGAACCGCCAGTGAAGGCGCCGGCGTCGTAGCACGCGCCTGCCCGCTGATCTCAAGGTCAAGAAGATCCTCTTGTGGTATAGTCGTGCTGTTTTCCACCTTACTTGGAGTAAAATTTTGCCTACTTTGATTATGTACATTTTCCTTAAATGATACATTCGAGATGGAAAGGCTTTTTCTCTTGTTAATTCCCGATGGTCGTTTCGAGTTAGACTTACAAATATCTGTTAATTTGACTATTTTATTCGTCTGCCCACCTACCACTTTCTTTAACTTAGTATTTTCAGTTAACAGATTATCTATCTCCTGTTCTGCGCTAAGGAGTTTCACCCGTAGCTCCTCAATTATACAGTTCAAAGCGTCCACTTTATCATGTAAGTCCTCACTTATTTCAGGACAGCTTCTGTTTAGGCCGATTTTACTCGCATTATTTAGAACCAATTGTGATGGAGTATTAATCGGTGAATACTCAAGGTCTTCAGAGTCTTCAGAGTCTTCAGAGTTCGATAATGAATCAAAAGAGTTCTCAATCGGAATGTTTATCTTGTATTTTTTACGCAAAGTTATTTTGCTTCCCGGTGAAGAATGCACAGGTGAAAAGTCTTTCTTCTCAAACGGTATCACAGCCTTAGCTTTAGGTGACTCAGTTATCTTTTCTTGTTTTTCCTTTACTGGAGTTGTGGGTGACGTCACGAGTTTGTCCGACTGTTGCACTACCACCGGCGGCGCAATTATAGGTGCCAACACGGGATTGACTTGTATTTGAGCTGTTGTTGAGGTGGTATGCGTCGACGAAGTATTCTTGACAATTTTTCTTCTCAACGTAACGTTTTTGTTTGCAGTATTATGTACCAAATTAGGAGGGTTTTTGTTAGCGACTTGATTAGGAGTAGTTGTGTTGGAGCAACATTGTGGGCATACCCATATCTTTTTGCTCTCCGCTGACATTAACAGGAAAAGTTTAAGTGACCTTCCAGTACATTGAAGATCATATTTGCGCTTACATTTGGAGCACTTAAGGCAATCTTTATTTTGTAGAGATTCCTTGCATTTTGCGCATAGTGGCGCCATCTTACGATTGCATGGGATGGGAGTGAGTTAAGTACCTTACTGGACTCACGCGCAGGTCTCTCTGTTTCTGCTTAAAAAGTTAGTTAGTAAGCCGCTAGATGGCACTTGCCGATACAATTCGATTCTTCACTCATTGTAGTAATATCGCAGGCGTAGTTCATGAAGCTAACTATAGATGGCGCTATCTTTCGATTCAAGCTTCTGACGCTTTGAAGTAGTTCACTAGTTTGACGTTAGGTGTCAGTATGCGAACGGCTCGGATAATGACAGCTGATGTTTGTTTACTTTCAAATAGTGTAACGGATTTTGGTTGCACACAATAGAAGCTTTTTTACTCACTGTTATTAGTTGGTGTCCTTTGTTATGATGTTCAAGTTGACCGAAACACATCAATCACTGTCTGGTAAACTATGTTATGTGCCCATAACCACCGTATAGTTACTTTAAGTCACTTAAATATCGTTAATATAAAAATGTTTCTAGCTCCTGTATTTGTAATTATTTTTAGTCACCAACACTTTCCGCGCACAATCATACTGTATTAAGAATATTGGTACGGTTCGCGATTTTAAATATCTTTTCTAAGTATTTTATGTCAATTTTAAATACGCACTCGATGTAAACAGTGGCAGTGGCGCCATCTCTCCAAACCACAAACGACCACCGGAACTCCTCAACATTACCTATTTCAAGGGTGGTGATAAGATATCTCAATTAAGGTAGTTGAGCGACTATGGTTAGCATATTTTAAGCTTAGATTTGGTCGGACGAAGAGACGGTTGGTGCACTTTTCTTTTTACATACCGCTAAAAGACCAAAGGGCACTAGATTGAGTCTATACCGCCGCCGCTGGGGTTTCCATTCGCTCACGTTGACCGGTCTTCTTTGTCCCAGATCAACAGCGAGCTGTGTCCTCCCAGAATTCCCAAAGAATGGGTTCTACACGGTGGAGGGCGACCCCAGCGCGGGCCCCGGCCAGGCCCGCAGCTCCGTGCTGCTGACGGCCGCCTGTCGCCCAGGGTACAGCGTGCTCGGAGACAGCCAATACTACTGCTTCCACGGGAAGTGGCACGGGCGGATGCCGCAGTGTAGCCGTGAGTTCAATCCAAGACCGAGACAAAGGGTAGCTTTTCGCCAGAGCTGTGCAGGAAAAGATTCGAAAAAACTATCAAAAGGATGCGTTTCTACTCAAGCGGCGATATAATCAATCAGCTTATTAGAACAGCGTGAATTCTGATTGGTACTGATTTTGCTTGAGTGGAAACGCTTTAACGGTTTTTGTTTCGCAATCTTTCACAGCAGTGCTCTGTGTTTTTTCCTATTTAAAGCTCTTAAATAAGAACGTAGGAATAATTTTGTCTTTACAGCATTCTGCAAGTTAACTCGGCATCCCAGCGTCACGTACTTCTGCAAGGTGACCGACCCAAACATAGTGGGGGGCAAGCGGCGCTGCAACGAGTCCGAGCCCGCCGGGACGGTGGTGCAGCCGGAGTGCAACCGGCCCAACTACTACCACAGCGGCATCCTCAAAGACATGCTGTGCGTCGACGGCTCTTGGGACTACGTCGCCGTCTGCGAACCTGGTATTCATGGCGTTAATACTAGCTTAGTAGTTGGATATCGCTATTACCTCCGGAAATATTCAATTTTCCAGAGTCAAAAGTATCCTATGTCCTTCCCCGAGATTTTTAACGAAATTACTTTAGCTGTTTAACTCTGAGAGTGAAACGAACAGACAGACATTACAAATTTCTAGAAGACCCATCAGGTGGGCTGTATGATCATTTACTTTCTTAAACAAAAAAAAAAGTACTTCTTTGAAAAACTCACTCTGCAAGTATAGGCCACAAAAATATTTTTACAAGCCTGAGTCTGCCAGCACCCACTAAGTAGGAACATATATTTTTATGGACCAACCGGTACTTAAGCCAATGACAAACTAGTGGTGGTTTAAAATGAAACATGTCAGTTGCTAGCTACGAGTATAGCCACCCGAACACCATAATCAGTGGACGTAGTGCACGTAGATGGTAGCGCGCTTGTCGTGTGTCTTTGCTCGCTCGCGTGGATCTTCTCCTTACTCCAGCCTTAGCCTCCTTAATGTGTCATCCGTCGGGCTTTTACCAGCGCCAAGACCTGATGGGATGACTCTTGTTCCGTGGTGGAAGTTGGGCCAGCCGTTGATTTGGAATGCCACATTGGACACCCTTCGCCGTCACACTTGCTCGGAACAATTATTAGAGGTCAGGGCTTGTGTCGCGGTGGTATCAGCGGAGACTCAAAAGGCGCAAATACAGTCAACTTGATCGAATTAACGAATTTGAGCCTATCGGGTTGAAACTTCAGGACAGTGGGGACCAGGAGCACACCGAACTTTAAGGAATTTTCAAAGCGCTAAGCTTGGTCGACGCAACTCGTGACCAAAATGCTGGCCTTTACTTGGCACAAAGATTGAGCATTGCCATTCAACGTGGCAATGCTGCCACCATTTTCACATAGTCACTGGTAGCGGTTTGTTAAATAAGTGTTTTAAGTAAGTTGGTAAGGTCGTTCGTCTGTTTTTGTTGTTTCTTTTCCACTCGCGAATTGGATAAGTATTTTCTGTCCTGAAAATTTTCAGAATGCGGTACAACGACGCCAAAATCGACGCAGCTTGTGCTAAATGGCGAAAACGCGAAACGCGGGGAGCTGCCATGGCACGCCGGCGTGTACGACACCACGTTCACCCCCTTCAAGCAGATCTGCGGGGGGTCCCTCGTCTCCACCACCATCGTCATATCAGGCAAATACCTATAAACCAGCCGGTGTTAACATTTACACAGATATAACATTTTTAACTTAGTCGCAGTGTCAATTAAAAAGGAAATAAGAAATCTGCCGTGAGGACGTGATGACTTCAATGCGTCCAATCGTTTACTGGTGCTTTCATTTCATAGTCGCTTACTAAGTGGTACTTGGTGGAGTGATATGATTGTTAGTGGCCACACCACAGACCCTTACTCTATAGGAAACACACAAATATACAACAATACTTTCTTCGCCTCTCCACGCCTTCAAGCCGCCGGCGAAACATGTGCTTTAACATGTGATGTGCCCTGCTGCACTGCTGCAGGATCCTGTTGCCACAGACTCAACTCTTGACAATCTTAGTTGTTGAAATATTGGTCATGTGACAAATCAGGTTTCCTCTGTCTACGATGTTAACCTCTGATAACTAATCCCTCGCAACAGAAGCACACTGAACTGTCAAGTCAGCCATCCAGGAGAGTCAGATCACTTTTCTGACCCGAGAGTCTCATACATTATGGCGGCGTAAGGCTAGTAATTTTTGGTAAGAGCCTTGAGCAAGTTGTGACATTGATAATGATGATGTAGCTTTACTCCTGTCCGTTCGCTGCAGCGGCGCACTGCTTCTGGAGGGACGTCTCGGGCTTGCGTCCTCCCGGCCACTTCGCGGTGGCTGTGGGCAAGCTCTACCGACCCTGGAACAGCCCCAGAGACCACGAAGCGCAGAAGTCTTTTGTAAGTAGTCAGAATCTGAAACTATTGGCTTCCTTCATTAATCACGTCAATTTTATGGGGATATTACCAAGTCAAGTAGGGATATCAGCCTTAACCGTGAATGTGATGAAATAGGCGAGCAACGTGGGTGACACTTACGGAACCGTTTTTCCATGCCATAACTTAGAAATACCGTATGTAAGTTTAGGTCTACTCTGGAAACCTCGACATTTTTTTTATACAATACCTATTCAAAGTCAACGTTTCACGTATTTTCATTTCATAGAAAATTCATTTCGTGGAACGTTTAATTCGAGTATGGTCAAATCACCGTTTTTTAAATTGTAAAATTAGTATTTAGTAGATTGATAATGTAATAGAACTTCATATCATATTTTTTTAATTCTTGTAATTGTCTTAGAAAATCATTTCAATATGTGTTATTCGAAAAGGCAGCGATTTTGAGTTTACGCTCAAATTTTGAGAATATTATCTTGAAAGGCTGCCATTTCATTTTGCTCAGATTATGTACAGGTAATAAATTGGTGATTTTTTAAAGATTTCTAATGTTTTTCGAGCTACTTCTGCCTTTTTGTGGTAACTTAAAAAGAAGTGTACGAACAAGTCGACGGAGCTCCGCTGCGCGGAGCTCCTTTTCCGCGTAGTTCTGACGCGTCACGCCTTGACACAACTGTAACCTAACCTAACCTATTGGTTAGGTATTTCGTTCATTAGGTAAAATTACCGTTATGTATCTAAAAATTCGGTATTTAAAATTGATTTGCATGACCCCCAGATTTATCTAAAATATAGTATGGGCTATAAAATAAAACCGTGTAACAATACACCAAATAAATAAAAATCGATATTATGTCACTCTGTTACTTGAATATTTGATAAAATGTATGTAAGAGCAAATAATAATCCATCAATATTTTTTCTAAGAATTATAATAAATTGTAATGAATAGTCGATGAAACCATATTCCTTGAAAATATGCTACTTGAATATTCTATAAATCGTTTTCTATGAATTGAAATTCGATAAAAGAGAGGGTACACATACATTTACGATTTCGTGATGGAACGTTGCGTAGGATCCATTTACGTTGCTACAACCATCTTGTTTAAGTAACCGCCAGGCAGCGGTGTTCTTGTCGTTCTGCTCTGGTGTAAAGATAAACAACCGGTGAAATTACTAGTATAGATAGAGGTATTCCCTCTTAGTTCTTAGAGTTGGTGACGCATTTTGTTTCCCAGGTGAGCGTGATAAGAATCCCCCCCCACTTCTCCGGCGCGGCGGCGAACTACCAGGCGGACATCGCGCTGGTGGTGCTGGCAACGCCCGTCGAGCTGACCGTCTTCATCCGGCCCGTCTGCGTCGACTTCGACTACGACTTCGACAGGGACCAGCTGCAGAGCGGGAACATGGGGAAGGTAGGGCACGAGGACCTGGTCACATGGTGATATGGGTGATAAGTTAAAGCCAGGACTCGGAATCGGTTTCAAGATACCGGTTAATATCGTTCTTATAACCGGTATAATTTCATTCAACCGATTAATGAAAGGAACGGTTTTATAAGATTTATTTTTAGGTTACCGGTAAATAGGAATAAAAAAATTGAAAATATACTATAAAACTGTATTAACAGGTTAAATTCAGGCTCATACGGAAAAACGATCCACCCAACCAGATACGCGATCGAATTCTTGTGACGTAACGTAACATCACTAAAATCTGAGCTAGTGTGTAAAAAAGACGTATGCTACGTCACTCTATCTACGACTTTATATAATGCAGTGTCAAGTTCAACTTAACCGGTTTATTTCACTCAACAAAACGAAATGCGTGAAAAATCGGTTTTTCAATTAAACCGGTAACCCCAACCTGAACCGTAATCGATTAACCGGTTTCCGAGCCCTAGTTAAAGCTGCTTATACATATAAACTTCATAGTTCTGGACCGTATCTTAAAGGATTCTTCGCAATATCTCTGGCGGTCTCAAGTGACACGTAAATTCAAGTGTATAATAGCATTAATACCCTAACCAGCAGCAAGGATCGTACGCCTTTTTGCGTCTGTAGTATAAAAAAAGCGGCCAAGTGCGAGTCGGACTCGCCCATGAAGGGTTCCGTGAAAGGTAAATTGCGGTTTACGATTTATGACGTATTAAAAAAAAACTATTTACTAGATCTCGTTCAAACCAATTTTTGGTGGACGTTTGCGTGGTAATGTACATCATATATTTTTTTAGTCTTATCATTCTCTTATTTTAGAAGTTACAGGGGGGACACATTTTACCACTTTGAAAGTGTCTCACGCGAAAACTATTCAGTTTAGAAAAAAATGATATTAGAAACCTCAATATATTTTTTGAACACCTATCCAAAGATACCCCACACGTATGGGTTAGATGAAAAAAAAAACCAGTTTCAGTTCTAAGTATGGGGAACCCCAAAATTTATTGTTTTTTTATTTTTGTGTGAAAATCTTAATGCGGTTCACAGAATACATCTACTTACCAAGTTCCGGAAAAAACATGGCGAATCCATAAGGGTTCCGTTTTTTGCCATTTGGCTACGGACCCCTAAAAAGACTGTGAGGCCTTAGTATTCCACTACCATCCCATCCTTTAATCTACCATCAAACAGCAGCATTCCAGTGTGGGGATATGATAACCGGTGAAATGACTATCAATGCTATCATAGAGGTATTCCAGCTTATTGTTAGAGTCATGTGGGGCAACTGTGCGCACTTTATTTTCAAACTAGTATCAAAATTAAACGATAAGCATGAAAGGAAAATGAAAATATGTATCTGGCGAAGCATTTATTAAGGTAATAATTAAATCAAGAAATTATCAATAAAACTTTGCCACCTCGAAGAAAAATCGCCTTAATTCAACCAGCTCAAAATGCGCACACTTACCCATACTGCGGGTAAGTGTGCGCAGCTAAGCGAAGTTTTTGGATTTTTTATTATACTTAGCTTACTGATTTTGATCAAACTTACCTCACTTTATTGAGACATATAACATAGCTTCAAATGTTATGCAAAATTGAAAGTTTAAATACATTACTAACAGAAATAAAATTCATTTACTCGTGTCGATTTTCGCCATGACAGCAAATTTTGCGTTTACGGCACCGAATTCTGAATATTTTCTTTTTCAAGTAAATGAATGATACCATCTGGGTTTTTCTTGCATTTAAACTAATTCTCCACCAACATATCTTTAATTTGCTTACACATATCACAAACTTCTCCCTCCCCATTCCTAAATAAAGGGGTTGCGCACACTTACCCGCTGCGCACAGTTACCCCACATGACCCTAGTCCTCAGGCAACGCATAAGCAGTTATAAGATTGCAATCTAGAGATTAAAATCGTCTTCTCTAGTGTAGTCTTGTGATTAAAATCGTTTATGGGTCTCAGGTTCTACCATCTGGCCTGTGTGCTCGTTTACTTTCAACATGGCATAAAAAACACCTTGAGCGAGCCAGCTAAATCGACTAATTAAATAACTTCCAGGTGGCAGGCTGGGGGCTGACAGCAGAAGACGGGGAGGCTTCTCAGGTGCTGAAGACCACGGAGATGCCCTTCGTAGACCTGGAGCAGTGCAAGGCGGATCTGCCGTTCGACTTCTTACCGCAAATTACCATTGACAAAATCTGCGCGGGCACTTTAACAGGCAAGTATTGAATGACTTAATTCTGGTGGAAAAATCATCGTAGTATAGTCAATTTGGACAGAAGGTAGTTTTAGGTCAGCTCTTGACAAGATGCTCAAAGATATCGTAAAGGATTTAAGAAAACTGTCAAAGTGTATATAATTGACTAAGCTATAATAAATAAAATATAATTGGCTAATAAGCGCTTGACAGTATTATCTAACAGGTTACGCCAGTTCTATACATTTTCGATAACGATAATAATCAAGCAATTCGTCTTGTCTACGGCTACTGATTCGAAAGTTCTACCTTAGCGATATTTTATTATAAGGAAGATATGTCAAAAACGAAAGATTATTCCTCAATGTCAATGATTCCTGCCATTTACCATTTTTAACTGCTTAATCTTCGTCATCATCAGGGACAGCATTATGCCAAGGTGACAGCGGAGGGGGTCTGGCCTTTCCCGAAGTGGAGAAACGGACACAGCGGTACTACCTGCGTGGCATTGTGTCCTCAGCCAGGGCACCGACCGGCTCCCTCAAGTGCAACGCCAACTCTTATACCACCTTCACTCGCCTGCACAGCCACGAGTACTTCATCAAACAGTAAGTGCCTCACCGATACCTATATTTATTTATGGCTGCGTTTCCACCAGAGCTATGAGGCACGCCACCTGTACACGCTTGGTTAGAAAACAGACCGAATGCGGGTATCTACAGTCAAACCACGTAAAAGTGACTCAAAGAATCAAATTTATGGTCTTATCATGTATAGATGGGCCCTTTCGGATATACTTCGACCCATACGATTATGTGTGCAATTACCCGTCTTAAATGTGCACGTTTTTCCCCACTATATTTTCGTTGGTACAGTCAACAGCATAAATAAGTGATCATTTATGTACCTTGTCGCTTTTCAATCGTTTCTCAATTTTGTATGACATTTCAAACACGACGTTAAAGTGACAAGGTACATAAATGATCACTTATTTATGCTGTTGACTGTATATGATGACCACGGGCCGGGGCTCGATGTCGGAACCTTACGATCACGTGGCGAAACCCTGAGCCACTAAGCCACCTACGCCCTACAAATCCTACAGACCATGGCTTTGGTAAAATCCTAAAAAGTTTCTTGGGGTTTTATTGACTACGTCACTTTGACATAGTTCCAGTTTACTCGAAAATCCATTTGTCGGAGTGGACAAGGCGCGCTGGCATTGCTTCGCTGCTTCTATTCTATTCTTGGCCAAAGCCTGTCCGAGTGTACACCCGGCATAGAAGTTTACACTACCTAGCCTACCTACCTACTTAATGATGGTTCATTCTGCATGCTGGGCCAAAGGTTATGGACGTGGGTTCGAATGGTAGGCGCAAATGTAGGTAAGATGAACAACGCGAGAACTATCAAATTAAATTAGGAACACATGGCCAGCAGCGCGTCAAGGTGAAAATGTCAACATACAACCCAACAAATGGACCACATCATCATGGTATTTGGCATGTGTACCGTGCACCGTGACTTCTGGAACATGGTGTAGAAACCTGGTGCTACCCACAGGTCGTCCTCCAGCACCTGCATCCTGCCGGAGTACCCGGAGCACGGCTCGTACGCGGTCTCCAACGCGCCGAGCGCGCGGCCGGGCCACACCCTGGACTTCGTCAACCTGACCGTCTCCTGCCAGCGCGGCTACGAGGTGTACGGCGGCAACCCCGGGATCTGTTCTTACGGAAGGTGGCTGAAACCCGTGTCTCAGTGCATCAGTAAGTTTGGAAACTCTCTTTGTGAAATAAAGTTAGATAGTTACAGAGTAAACCCATAGTTATTATTCCTTTGACGTGTTATTGTGTTGTCAACGTTAAGATAGCTTTTAGCCTCTTATGTATGGCCGTGTTAAAAACAATACGTTAACATGTCAAAACTTTGACTCTTAATCAACAAAGACGCCTTGGTTTCACGTACAGGTGAGAGCTGTACTCAAGACGGAGTATTAGGATCTTGCCGAGTGTTGAGCCAGTGCCAGCATGTGGTCAACAACCCCAACAGCCAATGGTGGAAGTTGAAGGTAAGTACGCATGTACGTTGACGACGAGCTTAGTCTAGTTGGTAGTGACCAATGACTCTGTAAATCAATCAATCAATCCATGAAGGCGTGCCCAGCCGCTGAAATTAACGCTGCACGAATTCAATTCAAAATACCTACTTAATTTATCTAAGATTAGTGGAATGTGACTTCGTACTTGTAGAATTAGTTTCAAGCTATTCTAGCATTTTTTCCCATTAGGGGTCGATTTTCGGAAAATCCTTTCGTAGTGCACCTCTAGGGTACCGTAAAATGGGGTGACTTTGGAAACGCGAGGTGACTTTGATAATTTTTTGAATCATCGATTTTGTGCAATGTCTGAGTTTTTATTTAGCTCTTTCGCGACATCACTTTCATATGTTTTATATGCGAGCACAAAATATTAGTAGTTCAAGTATTCTCAGACAAATTGGAGTTAAAACCTTCAAAACAAAAAACCACAATTTTTTGACATGCTTCAGGGGTGACTTTGATATTTTGATGTAAACACAGGGATAATCAAAGTAGCCCCATTTTAAGAATCGAGATTTTAAGCTGCGTAATTATTTTTTCCTGCTAAGCCGTCTACCGTAGTCTGCCTCTAGTTGCTTTAAGTTACTCCAAATGAGTAGTCGCCAATACAATATTTTTAATAATTTATTTTACGATTAAATGCGGGAGATACAGAAGATTTATTTTAAAAATTAATCAAACTAACCCCATTTTACGGTACCCAAGATATACCTATTTACTCCAAATTTCAAGTTCCTAGTCCAGCGGTTTCGGCTGTGTGTTGATATCACATGAATGCTGTGTAAATATATTTTGAAATAAATAAATAAATCACATGAATTTTAGTGTCTAGTGCTTTATCAAAGGAGATTGGACGAAACTTCTCAAGTATAACATATTTTGGTTTCAGACATGTGGTTCCGATGGAATCGAGCCAATAGTCTGCTGCGTGGAAGCCGCTACCACTACGACCACCACGACCACCACTCAAATACCAGTCGCCACCACGCTGCCGCAAGGGTATCAAAAATCTCTTATTTAACTTGCTCCGTTCGTATGTTTGTCATTTCGGTTCTAATCTTGCAAGTCTTGAACCATTTACCTTTATCGTAATAGACTGAAGTTTGCAATTTTATGGTGTCTAAGAGCTGATTTGATGATGGAGTCGGAAGATGGCGACAGGATCTCCGCTGTAGGTACTTAACGTAGAGGCACTGCTTTTGGACCAGCTAATTTGATCTCGGCAGATGACTGACAAAAAAAGTACGGGTAGCAAAACCTTTTTTCAAAAAGGTTTTATTTGACAGAAACTTATTGATTTGTTACTGGCAGTCTTTATGGAAATACAAGAGTGGTTTTCAATCCATGACGTCCCTCCCGCCTCGCTACTTCTTTTTTAATACATTGACTCAACTATGCAACGTCTATTACATACAAAACACTATAAGTGATAATTCGTCTTTGCCAGCCCTAGCAACATTCCCAGTAGTTTAGAAATCTACTGAAGAAATTTTGCTCTATACAAAAATTAGGAATATTCTTAAATTACATCACGAATTTAGGAGTTTTTACAATTCGAAAAATCCTCGCTACAATTCTAGCCGGCGCGTTGTCTAACGGAGCGTTGACTTATCATATATATTGACTTTAACATGGATTCATTCCAGGACGACCACTACGGAGTACACCCCCCCCGTATACGATTACGTGGACAACGTGCCGAACGTCGCCAGCTGCCCGGCGTTGCCCGCAAACCTCACCGCTGAGAAGACTGGCCAAAAGGCCTGGGACAGTATGAACACAACTATCCATCTCTCTGTTGCATAAAATTTACAAAGACGGACAAGGTGCACCCAAGGCTGAAATTCCAGGTTGAGAAAGGGATACAGCTACATGACTGTTATAACTCGGTCTCTTGTTGTCTGGAACTTGAGATTGTTACAGCTCATAATACGACCTCTGGTACAGTCGAGTTCATTAATATATGTACCTACACTTTAGTAGGTACCTTGTCTAGTTAATGTCATGTTTAAACTGCCATATATTAATTGTCATAGACATTAAAGTGACAAGGTACAAAAGTGTACACATATTTATGAACTCGACTGAAGTGAAGGTTCAGGAAACTTGCTGGAGGCGGGCGGCACGGGATCCATGACTGTAACGATCGTTGACAGAGACCTACAGGATTTTATTTGGGAGGTTATGTCCCCTGCTTCCAGGCTATTTGGTCTTGTGTTCTTTCTGTTTGGCAAGCTTCGGTAAATACCTACTCGTATGTGATGAACCTGTCCTATAGGCATGACCCCCAGGCTCCTTACTCTGGATCCGCCTCTGGAGACCTCTGTCTTGCTGGAACGTCTTTTAACTGGCAATATCGATGTCGCTTTAGATATGATGATGAATTTAAGGTGCGGAATTTTCATAGCAAAAATCAAACGTCAAACATTATGTTTTATCGACTAGGTATTCCAGTTATCGATTTTACTAGGTAGATAGGATTCCGGACTATGACAAAATTCGCGATTATGCCTATTTTATAGCAAAAAGTAAATACAACCAAAACAGCGTTATCGAGTACTACAAATATGCTCGTTCCTTCAACTGAGGTAGAACGCTCTTTCTCATCGTATAAATGGATCTGATGGACGAAAACAGGACCAGTTTAAATGATGATAATGTAGAAAAAATAATGACGATTCTTTATTACTACAGACACGTTGAAGAAAATATAATTAGTACAGATATAGATTTCGATTCTGTTATTTTGAATGAAGGTAAGTCTTCTGTCAGCTACACTGTTCTACATTTCCGCTTATGTATATTTAAATTGTAACAAAATATAACTAGTTACTGATTAATTAATTTATTATTTTGTTACCTACATTTACACACGTCTATTTTAATTTATTATTTTGTTAACCTTCATACACACACGTCTATGTTTTTTTGGTCGCTCATAGAGTGTCCCTCTGCAGGACAAAGCCCAGGTCTATGTTCATTACCTAAAAAATGTCGTGCTAAGTGACAATCATCGATATTCGATAAAACACAATAGTCAATCCCTCTTGACGTTTGTTTTTTGCTATGAAAATTCTGCCGCTGATGATGTATACCCCTCCGAATATTCCAGAGTGCGTAGAGTACCAGCAGGAGGTGGTGTTCCCGTGCGAGCGCGGGCGGCGCGGCAACTACTGCAAGCACGCCGCGCTCGAGCTGGTGGTGGGGGGCACGGACGCGCACCAGGACGAGTTCCCACACATGGTAACCAACAACCTCTGTCCTACTTGTCTTCTTAACACGCTTCTATTGTACTGATTGGTAAGTGAGGGGGGTCTGATAGCCGGTGAAATAAATGTCTTCAAGGCATTCCATCTTAGTCCTTAATATACCCAGAAGTTTGGTAATCTTCTCAAAAAAATACTTAGAACATTTGAGAGCATTGAGAAAGTTATCTATATATATAAAAGGCAAAACTGATTGACTGACTTAGATATCAACGCACAGCCGAAACTACTGTACCTAGAAACTTGAAATTTGGTACAGGGGTTCCTTTCATGATGTAAGTGAGCACTAAGAAAGGATTTTTAGAAATTCATCCCCTAAGGAGGAAAAACAGGGGGGAGTAGCGGGAAACTAATTCTACTCGTACGAAGTCGCGGGCGTCCTCTAGTCTTTTCATATAATTCTTTCCATTTCGGATAGCTTAGATAGCTAAGATATAATCATCAAAAGAACGTTCCCAAAAACAAACGCAAACACATTATTGATAAAAATAACTGAAGCCCTAGACAGCATGCTTAACGATAACGTAAACGATTTTCGAAATCTGACAAAATGTATGAAATTGACGCTGAACGTGACCGTCAAGCACAGCATTCGTCACATAATCTTATACATATTTGATAGCAATAACGTTCGCCGATTATATAATAAAAGAAAAACCGCCTAAAAACGCAAAAAATAACTTCTTATAAAATTGTAGGTACCTACCTAATAGGTTAGTGCAACTGACGTCGGCATTTATTTATTTTTCAAAGGACCACCTGATGGTAACTGGGATCTGAGACCCATAGACATTTGAAATCTAAAGACTTCAATCTCAAAACTGCACTACAATTTTACAAGAAGTTTTTTAAGTTTTTTTTGCGTTTTTGAAGGCGGTTTTTTTATAATACGCTGTTACGTAGTCCTACTTCTAAGTTGATATGAAACTTTAAGATATTTCAAGCGCACCGCAAGCAACGCCGCGGAATGTCATAGTCATATTTCAACAAGTAAATATTCTTGGTTGTAGTCGCTCAACTATCTTAATCGAGATATCTTATCGCCACTCTTCAAATAGATTCCGTTGAGGAGTTCCGGTGGCCATCTGTGGTCTTCATCATTAGTTCCACTTCACCAAGTGATAGTGTGAGTGATACTTTCTGAATGCATTTGACTTGTTACTAAAAATACTAAAATCGCTATATTTTTGCCTACAATATTTGAGGAGCTCCCTCAATTCCTCACTGATCCCCTCATCAGATTCAAATTTGGTGACAATGGGACTACTTCGAAAGTATACTCTATTAAACAAAAAAACAATTTTCAAAATCAGTCCACAATTGACGGAGTAATCGGTGAACATACTTTTTTTTTTTGATGTCGGTTTTTTAGCGCTAATCATCAAACGAACAAAATAAACACTACTACGGCTCACATCTTTTTAACGTCAGAGCGTTTCCTGACGTTAATACTTGAGTAAGCCGTCAGTGTTTATTTTGTGACTGAACTGCTTGTCCCCAGGTGCTGCTCGGCTTCGAGAATTCGAACGGCACGGTGTTTTGGTACAGCGGCGGAACACTCATCAGTAACCGGTTCATTCTGACCACTGCCTCAGCCACGTATGACCGAAACACGTAAGAATAGCATTTATGCAAGGTGACTGGAAATTCGCCGTATTTATTGAAAGGGGTTATTCTACAGCTCATTTGTAATGATTTAAGTCCAGTCAACTAGGGGTCAACGCTCATTGGTTTTCGAGTTATTCACGTTTTTAGATATTTTTAAAAAATACCCGCCTTTCGACCTGAATCTAGTAATTGTGTAAAAACTGTGCATTTTGAAATAAAAAAAAAAGCAAATTTTGCAAATAAAAGGATTTGAAGTTAGAAGTCCTAGTAATTATTTTCCAAATTTTGTAACATTTTAAAGAATAAACAAAAAAAAAGCGCAACGCTTCGCGTACAAATTACAGGAATAGTTTGCTCAATTCATAAGCTTTCTGAAAAGGTATATTTTATGACATTTTAAAATTAAATTAAATTTATATTTAAAATTTTACAATTAATAATTATAGCAGAAATGTTCGCGGTTAAGCTCGTTCGTTCAACGAAAAAACGCGGGAAGCGTCGTAGTAAAATATGGAACGCACTTTAAGTTTTTGACCCCTGGTTGACTGGACTTAAATCATTACAAATGAGCTGTAGAATAACCCCTTTCAAGGAATACGGCGAATTTCCAGTCACCCTGTATACTAAAGTAGAACGTTTGGGTGGATTTAACGCAATCAGCCTACCTAGTCGGTAGTTGGTTGATAGTACGGAATGCAAACCGGTATCGGTAGGCCGGTTTACCGGTTAATTCTTACCAAAACTTAATTAACCGGACCGTAATGGGCAGAGTTCACCAACCAATTTAACAGACGGTTAAGTCTTAATCAGCTGTTAGTCAATATATTTGACAACCGTCAAAACGCTAATAACCCGTTGGTGAACAATGCTCTAATAAAAAAAAATGTAACGCAATGTTAAGTACGTCTATTTAGGTACTTATTCTAAAAATACGATTATTATTAAACAATTTTAGTTTTTTGAATAGAAATGATATTTGTTGTTATAGTTCCGTACCAAAATGGTAATAAAGGAACTCTTATGGTGAGACTTCCGTGTCTGTCTATCTGTCTGTATGTTTTTTAAATTAGTTACGATTATAAGTTAGATGTTTTCGTTCATACATTCCTTAAACTTTTAATAATTCATAATTTTCTTCTATTATATAAAATGCATTTTTTTATGGCGCTCTTTCTTCTAATCCTGAAATAAGTACATGATTGTATAACAATGGGTTTCACCTGATGGTTCCAACGGAAGACCAGCGCTGACTTTAATGCCAGCATTATGCTGAGTTGGGACCATTTCGTGGATACTTTCTTCTTGTTATATATTTCACAAATCAATAATTTTCTTTCTTTCTTTCTTTCTTTTATAACTTATTTTGTAACGACCTGTTCCGACAGTCCGGACCTGTAATTATTTAATAATTTCTAATTGCTCCAGTGGGCCGGTGGCCTTCTCATTGGTGGGCTCCCTGAAGCGCCCCGAGGGTCAGCCCAGCCAGGGCCTGTACCGCATCAAGCGCGTCATCCGTCACCCGGACTACAAGCCTCCCTCTAAATACAACGACATCGCTCTGCTGGAGACCGAGCTCACGTGAGTATAGTACAGACAAACTACGAGGGCTGCCTTTTAAGTTCTGTCGTTTGCAAAACTCCCGTGATTATTAAAAAAAAAAACTAGTATCATCTTAAAATATTTGAATTTAGAATTCAAAAACAAAAGAATGTCTCGAGATCGGCCGATTCGTTTTAGTACAGTGTCGGTTCAAAGTTGACAAGTCGGTTGTGAAAATGGAAATTTCGAAGGAAAATTTACGTGCGATAATATTTTACAACTTTAAAAGGGGTTTAACGCGTCTTCAGTGCTTTGAAGAGCTGACTACGGTTTTTAAAAATGAAGCACCATGCATCCGGACTGTGGAACGTTGGTATTTGGAATTTCAACGTGGTTGCTCTAGTCTTAGTGATAGGCATCGTGAAGGCCGACCAAAAACAGCTGTAACCCAGGAAAACATTGATGCTGTACGGCAACTGATCGTCGAAGATCGCCATGCGACATACCGCGAGATAGAAGCTTCATTAAGCATTTTAGGGACCAGTGTTCAAAATATATTGCATGATCACTTAGGTGTAAAAAAATTATCTCACGCTGGATACCACATTTACTTAGTGAAGACCAAAAAACGGCTCGCGTTAGATGGTGCCGCAAAACTCTGCGCCAATTCAACCGAGGAGACTCTAAACACGTTTATGACATTATCAGTGGTGACGAATCTTGGATATATACCTACGATCCGGATTCTAAACAGCAGTCGACTGTTTGGGTGTTTCAAGATGAGCCAAAACCGACCAAAGTAATACGCTCACGGAGCACTTCGAAAAAAATGGTCGCCACGTTTGTAGCGAAAAGTGGCCACGTTGCGACCATTGTGCTCGAAGATCGTAAAACAGTTAATGCTGACTGATATACCATGGTTTTATAAAACTACAAGTTACAATTTTACAGGTCTAAACTGGCAACACTGCTCAAATAGCTGGTCGTCATTGGTCGAGGTTGTGTCAAATGGAAACTTGTAACCTGTAAATTGTAAATTGTAGGCCCCAGATGATCTTTTTTGGCCTTTTTAACAATATTGATATATTAGAATAGGAATACAAATAGGTACATTTATTGCCACACAACAAATATTAGTACTTAGAAAAAAACATGCAGCTCTTAACTTAACTAATAGATTTAGAATATGGTATGAAATAAAGCTAACACAGGACAAAAAAGAAAATATGCGGCAAAGGATCGGACCCAGCGTTTGCTGGAGGCGCGCTCCGGCAGGAACGCACTCTCACAGCGCTGGTTGTCAGTCCGTCCTTCACACCGCACAAACTTACTATCTGGCGGGTGCTTAGTACGCTAAAAAATGTTTAAGTGAATCTAATAATAAAATCTAGTTATTAAAAATCTTAAATCTAAACAGTTTGTTTTTCCTTTCCCATGAATTTGTTATTTGTTATAACTGTGCCGGTAGGCACGTTTCGTAATTGTTATCAATTCACGTATTGATGAATTGCATTTAGATTAGATATTATCTGTACGTGTATCTAGTGCACATTAGTTAGTACTGTATTAAGTTAACATTGTATATATACGCATGTGTAATTTTAATTAAATTAGATTGAAACTGACTGACAAAGTGGTTACTCTCTCACCCCCATCAACATGGATACTTCCGGTAAAGTGGTGACCCCGACAAAGAACACTATCCCGTCTGAACAATGATCGCCGCTACCCTGCCTGACGACCCACCAATATGGGGTAACCACCGGTACAGTGGTGACCCCGAAGAAGAACACCATCCCGACAAGTAACATTAACGCCGTTGTCCTGCATCAAGAAGAAGAAATCAATACAAGAAGCAGGAGGGAAATTAAGCCAGCAAGTTAGAAGGTATCAAGGAGCGCAAATTATTAATTTACTGCAATGTCGCCCCCGAAGACTGTCGCAGGTACGAGTACAGGTTCGTTGGAGATTGCGTCAACCACGGTGATATCCCGTATTCCTGAATTCTGGAGGGATCTTCCAGGTTTATGGTTCACCCAGTTCGAAGCATTAGTCGCGTCGCAGAAGCAGGGTGACGACTACAAGTTTAATTTGGTGATATCAAAGTTGGCCAAGGAAGAAATTCAGCAAGTTAGTGATGTTATTGCGAAGCCTCCCGAGACTGGGAAATACGATGCTGTTAAAAACCGGCTGATCGGATGCTACGAGGAGTCTGATCAGGTCAGGTTCGAGAAGCTGCTGTCAACTATGGAATTGGGCGATCAGAAGCCATCGCAATTATGGCACAGGATGCGGAATTTGGCCGGTGAAACAGTAAATGATGAAACTGTTCGGTTTATGTGGTTGAGACTCCTTCCGTCATCTGTTAGCGCAGTGTTGGCTGTAACGGATTTGTTATGAATAGACAAAATGTGTCAAGTCGCTGATAAAATTTATGAGAACACTAAAAGAACAGAGATATCAGCTCTAAACAGTCAACAAAACAAAACAGATGATTTTACAAACTGCTTAGCTAGCGTCGCGTCACAACTCGCAAGAATGCAATTTGACATAAATGAGCTACGGCACGAGCGCCGGCGCAGCGGTATGCAGAATGTGACTAGTAGGCGTTCTTCGTAAATCAAGGTCAAGTTCGAGAGGAAACTAGCAATTAGAACATAGTATGGTAATTATTATTTTGTTTTTGTAAATATTTATTTGGTTGACTGTGTAATAGTTTCGATATCAGAAGTTATTTGTTTTACCTTCATGCAATGCCGTGAAGATGTTTAATATCTCAAATGCGAATTAATTCTTGGGCTATCGGTCAATGAGCCAAGAATGTCGCCAACTGAGAAAAATTTGTGCCTTCATGCAGGGGCCATGAAGATGTTTAATATCTCCAATACGAATTAATTCTTAGGTTATCGTTAAATGAGCCAAGAACTTCGTAGAAATTGAAAAGAAATTTTGTGCCTTCATGCAACGGCCAAGAAGATGTTTAAACAATATCTCCAATACGAATATTTCTTAGGTTATCGTTCAAGGAACCAAGAATTTCGTAGAAATTGAAAAGAAGTATTGTGCCTTCATGCAACGGTCATGAAGAAGTATGTTTACCTCTAACTAATGCGAATTGATTTCTTAGGTTATCAGACAATGAGCCACGAAATCCGCTAACTGAGGAAACACTTGCTACCCCACGCCAATTACCGTCAAAGAGTCGATGAATATTTGGTATAAATTATTGTTTTAATGAAATATATTGCCCATAACGGCACACTTTACACAGTCATACCATCGAAAATATTTCAGTAGGAACTTATTGTGCTGGAGAATATCCTTTTAATTTGTATTTATTTTCTCTTGGGGGGAGTACTGTGCCGGTAGGCACGTTTCGTAATTGTTATCAATTCACGTATTGATGAATTGCATTTAGATTAGATATTATCTGTACGTGTATCTAGCGCGCATTAGTTAGTACTGTAGTAAGTTAACATTGTATATATACGCATGTGTAATTTTAATTAAATTAGATTGAAACTGACTGACAAAGTGGTTACTCTCTCACCCCCATCAACATGGATACCTCCGGTAAAATAACGTAACATAACATTTAATATAAGTAGGTACTTAATTTAAATGTCGTCAATTATTTGCGCATGGCAATGTAATATATTATTTTACTTAAAAGCGAGCAACTTCAAATCCTTTCTGACGTTTTAAGAGTAAAAAACTTAATTGGTGTTTAAAATATGTTCTATTTATTATAGCTGTCAAAAGTTTTTGTATTTTTTTATTTACTGCTATTTATTGTCAATTGAATACCTTCTCATTACTTTAAGCCAACCCGTTATTCGCTAGGTTCTTGACATCTTGGTACTGCACGACCTTAACTTTCACTTGCTCAAAGTAACTTCCTCGATTGGTAATTTTTAAAAGTCGCAAATTCTGCGCAAGATATTTCTACAATCCTTAATTTCTATCGATAGCGTTACAATGGACCTGATTCTACGTGCACGTCGCTTAAATAGCCTAAAACTAGATTGTCTAATTTTTAGACATAGTTTAGACGGCAGATTTAACAAGTGCTATTCCAGAATGTCAATATAATATTGAATAGACCGTCTAAAATAAGAAGCGTCAAATTCAAATTAGCGCTGTCATTTGATTATGACAGCTGCTCGTAGAATAGCAAAGTGTTTTAGCGACACCTAAATAAAATTAGAAAGTTTAGGGTTTAGTAGGGGATCCGGATAGGAGACGACGTAAAAAGTATTACATATCAAACTTAATATGCTAAGTAGGTAATGTATTGCGAAAAGTTTGACTGAAAAATTTCAGTCCAGTCCTTATATGATTAAAAAAAAAACGGAATATGGTCTTTTTTTAAATTTCTATTGCTTGTTAAATATACCAATTACATACTAATCGAAAGCATGAAGCCAATGAATATGCAAACGTTAGGTTGACTATTTTTTCCCGTCATAACGATTGGGTAGGTAGGTAAGTCGGCACATAATTTGTACATTTTCATTATCTAAGAACATCCCTATTTCTAGTTCTTTGTTGGAAAAACCTTGAATATTTTGGTGAATTAAATTTACTCAAGAGTGTTTCCGCTGTCCTATAATTCAGTTTAAATCATGAGGCAAGGCATTATTGCCAATATTGGCTTGTTGGAGCTGGGTACTACTGTATGTATTTGGTTCTATTTTAAAAGCTAATAGGACCTATTAAATAGGTCAACCAAGGTCAAAATATATTTACTGGGCAAATGAATTTTTCCTGATGTTAGATTAAGGCGCTTTATATCTAAATTTGTTTAAATCAAAGAAATGATATTTTTTATTACCTGGCTGAATCGAAGCATCTATCACAATTGCCATAACCACTGTCCATTAAAGAGTTAAAACGCTCTTCATTCAATATTCTTTATTGAGTGAAAGCCAGGATATGCTCCTTGACTTCCTTCTGAGTGGTTACATACTTTAAAGAAGTACGAAGTTTCTCCAGTCAGTTGACGTATACATAATACAACTTCCAACTTCATGCCAATGGACTTTGGTCCCCACGCATTACACCCGCCTGGAGAGAGATCTCTTTATTGTCCCTCTCTTCCAACACGCTTCTTACCGAGGCCCCCACGTCACTAAACTCCCTCTGCCCCATCAGGATGCCCCTGGGCCAGTCAGTGGTTCCGGCTTGTCTGGACGTGTTCGGTGGAGACAGGTCCAAAGCCGTCGCAACTGGCTATGGCAGAACATCTTTTCAAGGGAGCGAAGCTGAGACTTTGCAAAAAGTAAGTTAAATACAAAGACTTCATTATCTATTTTCAATTAAAACAAACGAACGAACTTACAGACTTACTTAACACTATACTAAACTAACAAATCACCATGAACAATTGGCATCGTTCCCAAAATGCTAGCAGTATTGCCATGTTGAATGGCAATGCTTAATATTCGTGCCAAGTACCTACAGGCCAGCATTTTGGTCACGATTTGCGTCGACCAGGGGCTTTGAAAGATCAGACTTTTATGTATACACCGGCAATGCATAGAAAAAAACGTGTCACCGCTGTCGCTGGTAGCTACCTACTCGGTACGCGCATGACGGCTGAAGTAAAGACTGGCGCGTGAAAAAGCCGGTGCACCCGCTCGCTCTAACGTATACTGGTAAGACTGGCTGAATGCTGATCTTCACCATTGGTTTTTAGAAGACTGGCTCCCTCCACCGCCCGCAGGCGACTTAGTGAAGATCGGCGTATTAACTGTTACTTGGTGCGCAATTTATTGACAGATCAGCCGGTCTACTAATATACATAGAAGTCTTTCGTTAAATACCAAGAGTTCCATTATACCTTATTTTTGTCAACGGAATACTTGAGTAGTAAGTACAATAAATATTATGCGACCAAAAACTGGTTCCGTACAGATTCTGTTTGCTCATCATGGTTTGCGTGGTAGGACCTTGTGCGGGGTCCGGTGCGTCCGAAACGCAACAACCAACTGATGACACAGTCAGCATATTTGTATCTGTCTAGTGTCTATTATGTATGTTATATTATTCCTAGTATAGCTATATTTTGCTTTCAGGTAACCTTGACAAGCTTTAAAGAAGAGGAATGTAAAGTTAAGTTTCCGGCCACTCGTTTAATGAGAGACGGGTTAAACTCAACGACTCAACTCTGCTATGGAGACTACACTAGATCCGCTGACACTTGTCAGGTATATATAATTTTCTCAAAAACGTTTCAAATTATTGCATTAAAGCCCAAAAAAGAAATACCACGTTCAACATTTATATTTGTTTCCGAGTCTTGGATGTTTTCTGTGTTATTTCTCTGTATAAGTACGTCTATCATGGTCTTAAGCCGGCTGAAGCCGGGTCTCTATTCCACTGGGTGGAACCATATTGCCTTCGACCTGTTATGGTATTGGCCGCCATTACTGTCAAGTAAATAAGAGCTATCAAAACGTTGACAATACAATAGCACGTCAAAGGCGATATCGGTTTATCCAGTAGAATATATTGTGGTCGTGTTTATCGATGTGGATGAACGTCGATAAAATATCTGTCACTTTCTCATCGGTATGTAAGTGCAAGAGTGACGGATGCTTTATATACCGCGATCCGCTGACCATTATACGGTCCCTAATCTTGAGGGCGAAATAGACAGAATAGGATTAGATTGCTGTCTTACTTTAATCTTTAGTTCTAGAGCAAGAAGCACAATTTTGCTGTCTTTTTCTAACTTGAAAGTTAGAGTAAGACGCCAATAAATTAACTTCTGCAATTTTCATAACTTGTCAAAACTTCGCTTTTGTATGGGATCAGAGGGCCCTGACGAGATGCATTACGCTAACTAGCGTTTCTATTCGATTCGTTTTTAAACCAATCGCGTCACTGGTAGATGACGTGATACGAAAAGTCATGTGATCAACCAGTGACGCGATTGATTTAAAAATGAAACGAATAGATACGTTAGTTAGCGCAATGCATCTTGGCAGGGCCCTCTGGTAAAGTCGCGCGAGATTGTCCCAAGAGTCCCAAGACATTTTTATTTATCTGTCCAGGGCGACGGCGGCGGACCGCTGACCATCAGGAACCCCCGGCTCAGCTGCATGTACAGCGTGGTGGGGGTCACCTCGTTCGGGAGGGGGTGCGGGTATGTCGGGGAGCCGGCTGTGTACACGAGGGTGGAGCCCTACGTGCCCTGGATCGAGAGCGTCGTCTGGCCCTAGAACGGCCAAGCAACGATTTGATAAATTAAAAGGAGGCGATGATTCGAGATTTAAGGTTTTTTATATATATAAGATAGACACAGTTAACAGTGCGAAGTCCAAAATGTAAGAGAGCCACAGATTATAAGACCATCTTATTGACAGATGACCTATTTTAACTTTAATATAGTTCAGATGACAGATGTCAAAATTAAGCAAAATTAAACGTTTCGTTTACTTAAGCTATGTTCCTGTTTAAACAGCCACTGTGTGACAAAAATGCAATGAACGATTGAATTTTGAAAAATTACAAATTACTCTTTCTGTCGAAACCGGTTAATCGTAAAATAAATACTGTATTTTTTTAAAGGTGTTATGTAAAAAATTGAGCATAAAGAGGTTTATCTAAAAAAAAATTTTTTTTTGACTTTTTTGATTATTATTTACTGAGAAAGAAAATATTGAATATTGCTAAATGTGACCTGGGGCACGTTTTATAAAGCTACAAGAAACAATTTTACAGGTCTAAACTGGCAACACTGCTCAAATGGCTGGTCGTCATTGGTCGAGGTTGTGTAAAATGGAAACTTGTAACCTGTAAATTGTAATTTGTAGCTTTATAAAACAGGCCCCTGTAATGAGCTATGTGTTGTTGGTCTTATTTCTATTTTTGTAAAGCTGTTTGTTGGTTTTTCATGGATTTACAAATAAATAAATAAATATTCTGTGTTTCTGTCCGCGACTTCGTCCGCTAGATTTCGATTAATTATCGTTATTCCCTCGGGAACTTAGGGTTCTGTACCAAAACGGTAAAAAATTATTTAAAAAAACAAAAAACCCGACTGCAATAAAAAAACGGCGAGGACAAGCTAGTCCAAATGTTAAGTTTTTTCAAGAAATAGGTTTTGTAAGAAATAGGTTTTGTAATTCATTGCTTGTCCCCGCCTTCAATACCTTTTCCAATATTCAAGTGAAATTTAAATTGTTATAAATATCAATAAGTATATTGCTCTTACAATTTTCTATAGATTATAGAGCTTGTTTTTCGCTTTTCAGTTGTTTTTTATTGAGTCGGGTTTTTTGTTTATTTTTAATAATTTAATTTATTTAACTCTTTTTAGTTTTTATTATTAAATAAAATAGTGGTTTAATGAATGATTACTAAGCAATATATGAGCTCTGGAGCTTAAAATTTTAATGTCGCGAAGCTACAAGTGACAAATTACAAGCGAAACTCTCTAGCGAAAGGAGTTTATTACTTAACTTAAAAAGTTTTATTCGTAAGTTTTTGTCTCGATGCCCAAAAGTTTCAGTCTCGACGCTTTAAAGGTAATTTTTTTTTTTCATTTAAATATATGAGCTGTGTATATTTTTGTAATCGTATTTTAATATTCTTCATTTTGATACCCTATTGGATTCATTTGATAATAAAAAAAGATCGATCATATTATTGCACCCAAAATCCGCCATGTTGATTTTTTGACGTCGCTTATCCTAAGACACTTGGGTTGCCGAGAGGAATCCAACGACACCTTAATTTTAGAAATCCGTCCAGCCGTTTGGAAGATACGAGGTAATAAAGAATATTACATATATACATACCTGCCTACATAGATGCTCGCGAAAAACATTACCCTTCTTGGCGGTCGGGTAATAAAAAGGAACCCTCATGGTGAGACTTCTCTGTCTGTCTGTCTGTATGTCATAGCCGGTTTTCTCAGCAACTACAAATGCGATCAACTTGAAATTTGGCATAGTTGTACAACTTGCTTGCCCGCATCTGTTTTTAGTAAAAAAAATATGAAATTAATTTTATAAATAATTGAAAAACGAAAGTGGTTTGATTATAGCAAATGGGGTTTCATATATTATGAAAGGGCACATTTCAAACTTTTTATTTTTATTTTCTGTTATGTACTTTTTGATTTATAGCCAAAAATTTGCAAAAAATGACTGTTATATCGCTCCGCCCCCTTATATCGTTTCTGTTCGTTCCTTATCTCCGAAGTTTACTAATCAAACAATCTGAAAAAATCCTGACGTATATATAATTAGTTAATTACTTACATTTTATGGGAAAAATAAAATAAAGTGTTCGTTCATTAAATACAGTTCTTGAGAAATAACAAAAATCTTTGAAAATCTGTATTAAAATTTAGGCTAGTCAAAATGGACCTTGTTGCTTAGAAAATAAAGTTCATGACAAATGAGTATTTTCTTTTGCTGTTACAAAGCATGTTGTCTTAAATACAGAACCCTCGGTGCGCGAGTCCGACTCGCACTTTACCGGTTTTTTAGAGTTCCGTATAAAAATGAAAAAAAAGGGACCCTTATAGGATCACTCGTGAGTCTGTCTGTCCGTCTGTCTGTCACAGCCAATTTGCTTCGAAACTACTGGACCGATCGAGTTGAAATTTGGTACACATATGTAAATTGATGACCCAAACACAGATGTGCAAAGTACTTTTTTTTTTAAATAAGGGTAATTTTCGGGGAACAAATTAGGAAAAAAAAGAAAGTTTTGCATAGGTACCTTACTGTGTCATATATCAAAGGAAAGGGATTATGAGGATCTCAAATATATTTTTGTTATAATTGTAAAATAAATAGTTTTGGTTTTATTAATGAAAGAAGACGAAAATTGACTATTCCCCCCCCTGATTTCCGAAACTACTGAGCCTAAAATTTTGAATAAAATTCTAAATATAGTTCATTGCGTGTAGATTACAGGAAAACCTATAAGAATTCTATTTAAAAAAAAGTATGTACGGAACCCTCTCCACGCGAGTTCAACTCGCACTTGGCCGGTTTTTAAGTCTAGCACTAGCCAGACTAGCCGTAACGTAGAAAAGACTTTAACTTGGCAGGGAGTTAATAAATATTCAAAATGGTTCAGTAGTCTGCACGTTAGTGCAACTGGGCAAAAGTTCAAGTAGCCTACGACCACTTAAACCTTTGCTTAGTTGCACAAACGTCCATTAAATTTAATGTTATCTTAAGTCGGAATTCTTTAGTACATTTTGCAGAAACCAACTTTACTTCTCCGAACTGCAGCAGAAGTGGTGTCGCATCCGGAGGGCCCTGCCAAGATGCATTGCGCTAACTAGCGTTTCTATTGGTTTCGTTGTTAAGCCAATCGCCTCACTGGTAGATCACCTGACTTTTCGTATCACGTCATCTACCAGTGACGCGATTGGTTTAAAAACGAATCGAATAGAAATGCTAGTTAGCGTAATGCATCTTGGCAGGGCCCTCAGGACAGGAGGCGTGTAGAAATAATGTATCGTTCAGGGCTACATAGCTGCTGCAACTCCTGACTTGAATAATAGGTAGTGGGGGCTTTACCTCTGCTACGTTTGACGAATACAATATCCAGAGGGCTCAGACAAGATGAACTACGCTATCTAACGTTTCTATTCGATTCGTTTTTAAACCAATCGCGTCACTGGAAGATGATGTGATACGAAAAGTCACGTGGTCTACTAGTGACGCGATTGGTTTAAAAACGAATCGAATAGAAACGTTAGTTAGCGTAGTGCAGGTGCGGATCCAGCTTTCAGATTAGGGGGTGGTCATTAACTGCTGAACGCAGAATTTCGGTCATGTGCGAGATAATGCCACACGACTATTTACTTTCTGACCCGTATCTACGAGTGCCGAATGGGGTGGTCATGACGTACTTGACCACCCCCGTGGATCCGCCACTGGCGTAGTGCATCTTGTCCGAGCCCTCTGGTCAGGTGGAGTCTAGCCATGAGCATAACTACCAGGACAACATCCTCATCGACTGCAACTAGAGAATAACGTACGACCAAAAACGTGATGTAATTGACAGCAATTGGGAATAGGTTTCAGGACCCCTTATGGGCCTTTGAAGTACATTTCAGTATATGGCATTTTTTCCACTAAGAGTGAAAGACATAGCATGATTAGAAAGAGACAGCAATACTGAGAACCTTCGAGAAGTGTGTGAAAGAGAAAACACGACTAGAAAGAGACAGTAATACTGAAGCGTGAACCTGCCAGAAGCGTGTGAAAGAGATAACACGAAATGAGACAGCAAAACGCGGAACATTCCAGACTCATCCAGACCCGTGAGTCAATGTCATTGCGATCGTATAAACAACAAGGTAGCAAGGCGTAGAACATTCCAGCAACGAACAGTCTCGATCGACCTTGGCGGGGCGAAGTACATCGAACATTCCGGAAGGCGTTCTAGAATAATCGGACTCGGGAACTATAAAACGGCGGACACGCGTTGCGACGAGTCAGTCGTTACTTGGAAAGCGAACAGTGCGAATAAGAGCGACCCGAGCGATCATTTGAGTATTCGAAGTTTATTGTGCGATAATTGTTTTGTAACGGTTTAAGTGAGTGCGTAATTAAAGTCTACTTTTGATTATCGGTGTCTTCGTGCATTTCTATCAGTTACCTACCCCCACGTACGTAACATTACTTTGGAAACCCCTAAACAACCAATCACGCAATAAAAACACGCATTTCAAGCTATATACCTACCACCGAAATATAATGATATGATGGGACTTAAAATAGGTACTGTGAAATGAGACCAAAATATGATGCTAACGATGTTTAATTTCGTTTTATAAAAGCATTATAACAAGCTCAACAGTATGCGTGACGCGAGGGTAGTTCCTAAGGCGGCCGCCGGGCAAATGGCCGAGTATTTCGCTTCGATGCAGCTCCCACCACGACGCCGCGCTGTCCTTGTGTGCGTGAGGCTGCTTCGGTGTGAGCGGCCTTTCTTACAGTACATAGAAAACCTCCAAGACTCATGAACAAAAATACACATAATGCAATAAGTAAATGATATGACTATGACTAAAGTGGGTTTTTCAGTTGAAATAGCTAAAGATGTAGTATGACAAAACCAAATGAATTAAATTAGGGTGTGTCCTGTAACAGGAGCAATAAATTTAAATGACGATTCCTTAGATATTTAGCAGTCATATTTAAAATATCTTAATGTTCCAAAGTCCTAAAATGTGGAGAAAATAGCGATTCAAATTAAGCTTCACAGTCAATGGAATTAACATCGCGATATGGTCGCCCGTCATTCGTTTGGTGTCTTGGTACGGGGGATGCTACTTCAGAAATACTTAAAACGATCGAAATTGGTTCGTATCCAGATGCACTTAGGAACTATTTTAATTAGTAAGAGATACAAAATGGCACTGGTTTTGGTTATTTCTTTTTAAATTTATGTTCAAGAAATTGTCAAATTCTTCAGTCTGAACTTTTTATTCAATTAAGGTTTTATGGTAATTTAAAACGAAAAATTCTAACATTGACAGCTAAGTGTTGTCAATTTTCATTCACCGATAAAAAATGGCACGGAATAATTATGATGCCCACGAACGTGTGACATGATTCAGTAGAATCATCGAGTTGAGTGCTCGAACAGCATTGCCTCTTGCTTCCCCGTATAGTAATACGGGGAAGCAAGAGGCAATGCTGTTCGAGCACTTAGTTTATACCGTGAACGACATCCTAACCGGAGGCAACCTTCGAGCGGCCGCGTCATAGTCAACGCAGTGCAACGTGTGCGGGATAATCTGCCCATAACCGGTAGAGTGCAACCGGCGGCACACGGGCCTGCGGCATCTAGCGTCAGACCAGCATTGGAACGGCAGATTCTACAGCACTTCCGAGAACGTCCAACTACAAGCACAAGGAGAGCGGGTCTCGTATTTGGTGTTAGTAATAGTGTTGTTCACAAAGTGTTGAAAAAGAACAAAAAACGCCCCTACAAATTTTTGAAAGTGCAGGCTCTTGCAGCGAGACCACACAGTGCGGCTGGCTTATTGCGAGTGGTTTTTATCTCAGTGCCATGGGAGTACACGCGACATAACATTTGCCCGAAACGTCATCTGGACAGATGAGTCAACGTTTACCAACAATGGACTCTGGAATCCGAAAAATACCCATTATTGGAGTACCAGCAACCCCCGGTTAATGAGACAAACAGCCCACCAATACCGTTTCTCGGTTAACGTGTGGGCAGCTGTTCACGGGAGTACAATAATCGGTGCAGTATTCATTGATGGAACTTTGAACACGGCACGTTTCTTACAATTAATAAATGGCACTCTGTTAGAGTATTACAATCAACTGCCTGAGAACGTAAGAAACGTAACATGGTTCCAACTCGATGGAGCCCCTGCTCACTCCGTTGTTGCAGTACGCCAAAAGTTGACTGAGATATTTGGAGATCGATATATCGGGCGTTATGCTCCCAAGCGTTGGCCCCCGAGGTCGCCGGATTTGACATGTTTGGATTTCTTTTTATGGGGAGCCATCAAAGATGATGTGTATTCCGCTGAAGTGGATACTGTAGAAATGTTGAAAAATCGAATTATACGGGCATTTGAGACCATACGGCAACGCGATCTGAATGCAGTGCATCGTAATACATTATTAAGATACGAAGCATGCAAACGAGCAAATGGTCAACATATCGAGAACATTTTGAATTAATTAGTTAATTCAAGGATTCTGGCAAGAAGCAGAAGAATTTAGGTTTTTTTATAATATTGTTTTCTTTATTTTATATTATTAAACGTGCATAAAATCAAAGTATAATTTCATTGTTATCAAGTAGTTAAATACTTCATCGTAATGTTTGACGCACTCAAGCGAACCATTCCTTTCCCACGTCACTACTAACCCGCATTTTTTAATTTGACGGAGTCAATGGAGCTCCGCCGTGCTCCTTTTTCTAGGTGGTTTGGGCCTTTGGGCCTGCTGAACAACTAAAAATAAATGTTTAAAAAAACAAAAACCCGCCTTCAAAAAGCAAAAAATAACTTCTTTAAAATGATAGGTAAATAGGTCAGTCCAACTGAAGTCTGCTTTTGGTTAAAATATTGTTGGACGCCGACTTCAGTTGGACTGACCTATTTACCTATCATTATAAAGAAGTTATTTTTTGCTTTTTGAAGGCGGGTTTTTGTTTTTTTAAACATTTATTTTATTTTATACTTTTTAGTGATCCTATTTATGCTGTTACGTAGCTCCACTTCTAAATATTAATAAGAAACTATAGAACATTTCAAGCTCGCCGCAGACAACGCCGCGGGAATGTCATAGTCATATTTAAACCTAAATGTGCTTCGTCATAGTCGCTCAACTTCCTTTATCGAAATATCTTATCGCCACCTTTGAAATAGGTACCGTTAAGGAGTTCCGGGGGCCACCTGTGGTCTTCATCATCAGTTCCACTTCACCATATAGTACTTTTCAAAAGCAAATGCATGAGTTACAGTGAAAAATACCAAAATCGCTATAGGTGTGCCTATAATTTTGTTGAGGAGTTCTCTTGATTTCTCCATGATTCCATCATCAGATCCTGACGTGGTGACAATGGGACCAACTAGAAAGTATACCCATACGAACAACGAAAAATTTTTTCAAATCGTTTCAGTGGTCTTCGAGTAATCGGGGAACACACATTAAAAAAAAAAACCCCCGACGAATTGAGAACCTCCTTTTTTTGAAGTCGGTTAAAATAACATAAACCAAGCAACGGGACTGCCCCAAGGCCGCACTACTGACCAAAACTAATATCATAAATATGAGATAGGGTAAGGTTATGTTACTTGTTCAGCAGGCCCGAAGGGCCAAACCACCCAAAAAAGAAGCTCCGCTAAATTCTAAATTTTAATTTCCGTCTTCTCCGTTAAATTTGAGTTAGAAATAGAAATCATTGGTCGGTAGTGCGGCTTAGTAGTGCCGTGGGGAAGGAGGGAACCGACCTACCTCACATTTAAAATACTAGTTTTGGTCAGCACCCTTACCATGAGTTACAGTTACCGTACTCGTTAGCGAGTCGAATGCTGTCCCTCGCACTCTAAAGAATACCGCGAGGACTGCGACGGACAGAGCATTCCACTCGCTAGCGAGTACGTTAATTGTAACCCATGGTAAGGGTACAGTAGTGCGGTTTAGTAGTGTCGTAGGGCAGTCCCCCAAAGACGATTGTTATTCCGTTTACGAGCGCCTCGAAACATTAGTATTGTGTACCATAATTATTTTGATTACGACCGCAATCCCCTTCATAAACAAAAGCAAGTGAATGTTTTTTTTTTAGAAATTTTAGAAATAAGAATAACAAAATTTATTTCTAGTATTTTTCATAGTGTAGTTATCATCATCATTTCAGCCGAAAGACGTTCACTGTTGCTGGGCATATGCCTCCCCCGAGGTCTCCTGCGCCCTTTGCATCCATCGGTTTCAGGCAACCTTAGCTACGTCATCGGCCCTTGTTGGAGGTCTACCCGCGCTGCGTCTTCCGGTACGCGGACGACTGGAGAACTCTTCCACCCTATTGACCATCTGTTCTGAGAGTGATGTGCCCCGCCACCGCCATTTATATGCAATGAAGCCGTAGGCACACAAATTCAATTAATTTCAATAAATGTGTGACTAGAGATTTGATGAAATATTTTATCAGCGTTAATAATATTAAAGGATCTATCCATTATGCCCCACACCTCTTCTAAAGCTACTACATCTTCTCCTCCGCCGTTGCTGGCTTTCGGCGATGACCATACTAGGCGCATCAAATTAGCGTAACCTGGAAATAATTCGTAAACTCGTTGTTTTTATTATTTTATCGGTTATTAATATTAAGTATCAAATATTAATTTAGGTATATTAATTAAAAATCGGCGGTCGTAACCATTATAAAAATCATGAAACACTAATGTAAATCAGACATTGCCCGGGCGCTAGTCACTATAGGTGGGCAAATTGTGGCGGCGCTATAGGAGGTGGCGCAGCAGTTAGCCCAAAGAAACATTGTCATGAATAAAAATAATAATAACAATAAATAAAATGACACGTTTTACAGTGTATTTTTAATGCTTTTCTAATGTCTACTTTGTATAAAGATTATTCAAATCAAAGTTGTAAGGTCTATGCATGGTGTTGGTGAAAAGCTTTAGTGCTTGTTTACGGAGACGCGGGGCGTCGCGCGAAGCGTTGGGCGGCGCGGTCTGCACTAAATTCAAACATATGGCGTTGTATAAAAGCGTTTACGGAGAAGCGGTTTTACGCGCGTTTGCTTCAAATACAGCGTTACTTGCGGCGGAGCCCGCGGATGGCATCGCCGCGTTGCACGCAGCGTCGCACGTGTCAATAACGACGGTTCCCGCCACTGCGCCCGCAGCGGGGCCCGCGGCGGAACCTTCTGACAGTCTTGTGCTCCGCCGCGCGCTCCGCTACACGGTCGAGAGTCCGCCGCGGATGTAGCGGACACCGCTACTCTTTACGCCCCGCACCACGCGCCGCATCACGCCCCGCATCTTTATAAACAACACCGTACATTGCCATATGTTTGTGTTTGCGCGTGTGATAACGCGGTCCGCTGCACGCGCCGCCTCTCTGTAAACGGAAAAAACGCCCGACGCGCCGCGCAACGCCAAGCCGCACGCCACGCGCGACGCTCCGCGTCTCCGTAAACAAGCCCTTATGCGGGATGTAAGTTGCAATTCTTCGCAAATCACCGGGTCTTGACGCCAACTATTTGAAGTACCTAGTAATTATACAAAAATATAAAATAACCAGCTTCTGCCCGCGACTTCGTCGGCATAGATTTCGATTATCATTATTCCCTCGGTAACCTTTAAATTAAAAAAAATAAAAAGAAGCCTATGGTTTAATCCAGTGTATAAGCTATCTCCATTCCAAATTTCATCTAATTCCGTGCAGCCGTTGCCACGTGAAAGAGTAACAAACATCCTTACATACAAACTTCCGCGTTTATAATATTGGTAAGGATAAGGATCTAAGAACCGAAACGACCTCCACCCATCTGTTTAAGGAGAGAAAAGTATTTAATATCAAATTTAGATGTCATGCTCCCTGGACACCCCACTGTCGGTTTTGTAATGTTTTAAAGCATAACCCTAATATACACAATATGTACCAAATTTGTACATACTTAAAAACAAATGTACCTCAATAGAGTACAAATTATATGATATTGGGGTTGCTGTGGAGCATCTCCCCAGCAACCCCAAAGATTAATTTAAGAATTTGTTATTTATTAAAACATAACGCTGTTGTACCCAATATGTACTCAATTAGTACGCAATTTATTTTAAATGTACCTCCATAGATCGAGAGTACAAATGATCTAAACTAGGGGTTGTCGTGGAGCATCTCGCCAGCAACCCCAAAATTGAATTTAAGAAATTGTTATTATAACCAACATGGAAAAAGTCGATTTTATTCTGTCGACATGTTGAGCAAAAGCTTTATTCTCTTTATAAAATGCAGCCTACGCTTGCAAATCAGAATCATATGCGAAAGTGTTTCAGTTCATTTGTACTCTCGATCTATGGAGGTGCATTTAAAAAAAGTGCGTACTAATTCAGTACATATTGCGTACAACAGCGTAATGATTTAATAAATGATAATTTCTTAAATTCAATGTTTAGGGTTACTGGGGAGATTCTCCACAGCAACCCCAAATTCAGATCATTTGTACTCTCGATCTATGGAGGTACTTTAAAAAAAAAAGTGCGTACTAATTCAGTACATATTGGATACAACAGCGTTATGTTTTAATAAATGACAAATTCTTAAATTAATCTCAGCCCAAACTCATATAATTTGTACACTCGATCTATTGAGGTACATTTCTTTTTAAGTATGTACAAATTCGGTACATATTGTGTACATTAGGGTTATCCTTTAAAACATTACAAAACAGACAGTGGGGTGTCCAGGGAGCATGACATAAATTTAAGGCAGAGTTCACCGACAATTAAACAGACGGTTGTCTTAATCAGCTGTTAATCAATACATTTGACACCCGTTAAAATCGCTAATCGTCCGTTTAATTGTTGGTGAACTCGGCCCTAAGTATGTTAAACGAGTAGTTTGGCTAAAAAAATCCTGGCCAAGCTATGGGTAATTAAAAAAAAACCGGACTGCATGTCGGACTCGCCCACTGAGGGTTCCGCACATGACACGGTTAACTCAATTCAAAATTTGCACCGCCGCCGTTCCTTGCATAAAGACCCTGTTTCTTTGTGATTTAATTTAAAATGTTGGGTTTCAGATTTTTTCATACCTTGGCCAGGAAACCCACTCGAGATATATTTTCTAACATACAAAATTTGATATAAAATATTTTTCATTCCTTAAACAGATGGGTGAATGTAGTTTCTAATACGGATCCTCTACTAAAAGGTCAATCACTTTGGGCCACTTCGGAGATGTCAGGATTATTAAGGACATGATAGATAACTTACACACAATTATTCGGATTCGTCGGTTGCGTGGTGATTTTTAATAACGAGCTTGCTTAAAAAAATATTATCAGTACACAGTACCCTAAACGAATCTAAACGAATTTAAACCAAAGTTTGACAGCGATACATTAAACAATTAATAACAATAATTCATTTAATCAGGCGTCGCCATCTATGAACATAATCTATTTAAAAAAAACTTATTTCACAGGCGTATAATTTGTGGCAATAAAATTATCTCCATCTATTTTTCAGACCCCAATGCACCTTTCCACAACATTCCCGGCCCGAACATAATGCTTGTGAGAGTAGTACGCGCCTCCGGCGTATCAGCAGTCCCGTTTAGGATCGGCTCCATTAAAGAGGTTCTTTGGGCGTAGCTGGAGTCTCCTGCAATTTTTTTAAAAGATGTTACATGATTATCAAATTTTATTAACGTAAATTTGATCATATTACCCAATAATCACTAAGAATTCGTAAGAAATTAATTAAATATTTATATTTTAATTGAATAGCCGGGAACAGAATGTGGATACCTCAGCTAATGAATCATAGTTAAAATTCAATAAACACGCAATATTTACGGGGTATATTTTACAGTCGAAGCCAAATATTAGATTTAAAAGAATCATACTTATTAATTAGACAAATGTTGACGTGTCATCAAATGCATTACATACTTTAAATTTACATAGGGTTATTGATTAAGTAGTGAGCTATAACTATAAGTAGTCAATTTCGCATGATCTAGATACACAGCAGTCCGGCCAGATTCGAAGTAAAAGCTGAGCGACAGTGCAGTGTGTGTATTTTTAACCGACTTCAAAAAAAGGAGGAGGTTCTCAATTCGTCGGGTTTTTTTTTTATGTATGTTCCCCGATTATTCGAAGACCACTGGACCGATTTGTTTTTTTTTTATATGAATATGACATTCCCGCGGCGTTGTCTGCGGCGAGCTTGAAATGTTCTATAGTTTCTCATTAATATTCAGAAGTGGAGCTACGTAACAGCATAAATAGGATAACTACATACATAATCTCACGCCTTCGTTCCCAGAGTGGGGTAGGCAGAGAACATCTCTAAAAACTTGTTGATAATTCTATAACCACAATTTGCACAATTAGGCTAAGATATTTACCACCGTATTAGTGACAGGTTGCAAGCTCATCGCCTAACAGTACTACAAGCCTTTATTCCCTTAGTCGTCTCTTACGACATCCACGGGAAGACATGGAGTGGCACTATTCTAACTCGGCAACCACACAAAAAGTATAAAATAAAATAAATGTTTAAAAAAACAAAAACCCGCCTTCAAAAATGCAAAAAATAACTTCTTTTAAAATGGTAGGTCAGTCCAACTGAAGACGGCGTCCCACAATATTTTAAACCAAAAGCCGAATGCAGTTGGACTGACCTACCATTTTAAAAGAAGTTATTTTTTGCATTTTTGAAGGCGGGTTTTTGTTTTGTTAAACATTTATTTTTACGAACCCATTTATTTAAGCCCTTTTCAATGCAGTAGGTATGTAACATCATTATGAAATCTGTATAATATTTAAGAAAACTATGAAATTAGGGCTCAAAATACATTCAGCGGAAATAAATTCGCTTGACTGACATCTAGTGTAAAACTTGGTTCTTTGTCATGTCATATACTTTAGGTGGCACAAGAGAACTTGACCTATTTATTACCCAAGAGATGGTTTTGTTTTATAATGTATGTACGGTCAAGGAAATGAATTCGCGTACCTTTTTCACTTTTGTCACAATGACAATAAGAGTCAAAAAGGTATGCGAATACATTTCCTTGACTGTATGTATGGAGGGATAAGTACATCTAAATTGCAAAATGATTGCAAATGACCACTTCTATGGAATGCATCCATAGATGAACTAAATAGCTTTTTATGTGTGTCTAGTGTTATAACTTATTAGTTAATTCTTGCATAATTTTATTGATTTTCCCTTACATGGTGGTTTTTAAACTTTAAATTTGCAAATAGGATAATTATTTTATACTCACTTGACACTTCCTCAAGACAACCTCTCTATCTTTGCTTCTCTTGGGAAAATTTATGAACTTTTGTCACACTCTGGGGGTTGTTTAAAGCCTCTGTCACCTATAATTAAAACAAAACTTGACACTTCCTCAAGACAACCTCTCTATCTTTGCTTCTCTTGGGAAAATTTATGAACTTTTGTCACACTCTGGGGGTTGTTTAAAGGCTCTGTCACCTATAATTAAAACAAAACTTTAATAAAGGTAGCACACATAATTCCATCATTGTTTTTCAGTTTAACGGAATATTGCCTAGCCTAAAGCGGAACAAACATCTCCTTAAAAAATGACATCAAGATCAAGTCGGAGAGGCTTTCACAATTTTAATATTAAGTATGTATATAAAAATTTAATTGTACAAAAGAAAAACCAGAATAATACAATTCACATTAAAATATGTACATAGGCTACTATCTACTATGTACTAACTGTGCCCGTGACTTCGTACGCGTGGCAATCGCAACATTGTGTCTAAAGGGTTCTAGGGTTTCTTTGAGTACCCCTCGGTGTATTATCTTAATTAGCTATTAATTATTAGTTGAAGCGTTATTCACAACGATGTGTATGCGCCCAAATACGGCGAGTTAATGATTTTTCATCTACTGCCGATTTTTTATCAATGAAATTGGAAACCACTCTAAACACCTAGGGCTAACAGTCCACCGGCCGATTTTGGCCTGTCAGTTCATTCTATTAGAACAGAGACTGCCCTGAACGACAAATGAAAGTAACAAACCTACCCATCTTACAAAATGTTGTTGATACGGGCCGTTTCTTATGCAGGGGCTGCGCCGCGAGCCCCGTCTACCCCGCTCTGGACGGCGAATAAAAACTATCGAATTCGTTTGGTAGTTTTTGCGCGATCGAATCACAAATAAACATACATACAGACAGACAGATAGACAATAATTACAAAAACAATCAAAACATGTTTTGTGGGTGACTTTTAAGCCCCTGAAGTATTTTGTCCCAAATATCGTACACCTACAGAATTCTTACTTCTTCAGTTTTATTATAAAAAATTGTAATAAGAATAGTATTAGCTACGTACGTACTTCCCAAAAACAGTCCCGCACTTTTGACTGGGACAGTGCCAAATGGTGGTCGTATGCTCCAACCTGTTTTTGGTACGGCCCATTTCCAAAAATTGCGATGGCTGCTAGTACCTACAACAGTATATTTAGTAGGTAATTATTCACTCAAACTGACGTGTGCAAACCTAAACATTAATAAAACCGGGCAAGAGCATGTCCGACCATGCTCAGAGTAGGGTTCCGACAACCTTACTAATCCAACTAATCTTCTATTGACACCACACTCGATGTTATTACGAATTCAAAAAAAAACCTTACATGTACGGAAAGGGACCCTAAATGACATGACAATTTTCAAGATTTTATTTTACAACTTAGTAGGCGTAATTTAAATGTATAACTATGCCAAATTACAACTTTGTAGTACCAAGAGTCTTTTAGATAAACCGCGGATAGAAGGACAGACAGACAGACGGACATGGAGTAACTGAAAGGGTTCCTTGTTGACTACGAAACCCTTAAAACAAGTACAACATAGGTACTTACTTAAGTTAGAACAAAAAAATATATTTATAAGCTTTACATGTAAGGAGGGACACACGAAAAGAAATTGTTTCTTTGTTGGCGTTATTTAAATCTATAACTTTGCCAAATTATAGCTTTGGTGTACCTGGAGTATTTTAGGTTAACCGCTGACAGACGGACAGACAGACAGGCAGACGGACATGGCGTAACTAAAAGGGTTCCTTGTTTACTACGAAACCCTAAAAACAAGTACAACATAGGTACTTAAGTTAGAACAAAAAAATATATTTATAAGCTTTACATGTAAGGAGGGACACACGAAAAGAAATTGGTTCTTTTTTGGCGTTATTTAAATCTATGACTTTGCCAAATTACAACTTTGGAGTACCAGGAGTATTTTAGATAAACCGCGGACAGACGGACAGACAGACAGACGGACATGGCGTAACTAAAAGGGTTCCTTGTTGACTACGGAACCCTAAAAACAAGTACAACATAGGTCCTTACTTAAGGTAGAACAAAAAAAATGTTTATTTGCTGTAAGGAGGGAGATACACAAAAAGAAATTGTTTCTTTGTTGGCGTTATTTAAATCTATAGCTTTGGAGTATCAGGAGTCTTTTAGATAAACCGCGGACAGACGGACAGACAGACAGACAGACGGACATGGCGTAACTAAAAGGGAGATACACGAAAATAAATTTTTCGTTGGGGTTATTTAAATGTACAACAATAGGTACTTAAGGTAGAACCAAAAAAATAAATTGCATGTATGGGACGTTATTTGAATAAAATAATTGCAGCTTTGTAATATTAAGTCTTTGTTATGAACCACGGACAGACGGACCGAAGGACAGACGGACCGACGGACAGACGGACCGAAGGACAGACGGACCGAAGGACCGACGGACAGACGGACCGAAGGACCGACGGACAGACGGACCGAAGGACCGACGGACGGACAGAGGTCAGATTATATCGAAAGTACAAGAGTTCCTTGTTGACTACGGAACCCTAAAAACAATTTATCTTTGCTTCACATGTAGGTACCCTATAAAACATGTTCTTCAAGATTTTATTTAACAACTATGTTAGCGTAATTTATGTAAATGTATAACTATGCCAAAATATGGCTTTGTAGTTCCAACAAAGAGTCTATGAGTTAGACCGCGGCTAGAAAGACAGAAGGACAGATGGACAAACAGAAAAAAATCTTTTTTTTGTTAATAAATCATTACGGCGAAACTATAAGGGTTACTAGTTTAACTTCGGAACTCTAAAACAAGTACAACAATACTTATAAAGTTGGAACAGTTAGAATTAGTGGACATACATACATACATTCCTAGGTACAATCTATGGCATTATTATGACGACACATTTTTCAATTTCAAGATTAGCGCTTATATCGTAAAAGGTTACTTATGTAATGATGTTACCTACTATTATACTTATCAATGTACGGAATAGGAACTTAGCTCGAGATTGAAAATCGATTGTATGTTTAAACATAAAATCGAATCACACAAACACTGTCTCTATGTCAATTGTTGAATATAACTAATAACTTGATGCATAATAAGTTAGTAAACATACCTTCAGCTCCGGCTGTACGGCTGTACCAAATTTCAGGGCTAATTTCATTGCACAATCAAACAAATTGTGGTTTTGTTAGTCTAAAATGTGCCCTGATAAAATTGTCGAGCATCTCCAGGGGGTTGCTCTCGAGCCTCAGAAGCCGACTCGACACCCTCACGTGCGCTTTGAGACGCTCCTCCTTCGCAATCGCCAGCAAATAGCTACGAGGCATTTTGAATCACTTTATTCAAAGGAAAACATATTTGAGTACCTAATTTTGAATAACCATGGTGCCTATTTTTATTATTATATTATTACAGAAAAAATCTGACTTACCATCAGTCACTCCGACAGCACCAATGTCAATACGACGGTTGCTATTTGGTTATAATCTATGAGTGTTTTGAAGTTTTCAGCCAGTGTGTTTGATAAAAAAAAACAATAATCGAAGAGTATCATGTCACAAACGCTTACAAACCACGCAATCCCGAATGCGAACTTTTTGATCAGGTGAAGAGGTTTTATTTATTTAAAAATACGGTACCTACATTAATTGACTATGTCAAGTTGTCAATTCAAAAGTTTTGAACAAATCACAATATTACAATGGAAAGCTTAAATTTCTATTGCCATGAATTGCGTTTACGTTACTGTGAGATGATATCTTACTCTGAAGCAAGAGAAAATTTAAGCTGAGGTTTAAACCGTAAACAATAACATACCACGGCACGGGCATCATCATCCATCAGCTACTAGCCGGGTTATGTAAATATTGTGTAGGTACTTACAAAAGCATGCGGGATAACCAGGGCAGCAGCCTGCACAGCACATGGCCAAAGTGTGGCCGTATTCTCTATCGTCGACAGAACAGAGCATTTTCTAACGCTTTAACAGAACTCCCTACTTCCGGCACCAGAGGAGCTGTTTGGCGTTTATCATGAAAATTGTAGGTACAAGAACAACTAAAAGAACATACACATCTCCAGATAAGTAAGCCATGCTACCCTGAGTTTACCCAGTGTCAAATAATTGTGCTCATTCTTTGGACTTAATAAACACAATTATCCTTTTCTTGTTGTTAATCATTTTTATTTATGTAGTTTACGTCTTTAAAAGTTGTTTTTTTAAACGTTTACATAAACTTGCGTTTATTTAAGTGTTTAATAAAGTAATTCTTATCATTAGCAAGATTGTTAGCAAGTAACGTAATATTTGAAGAACACAAACGTCTACTTTTATTGACGTGTGTGTGACAAACGGTCGCGTTCGCGCCATGTTTAACGAAGTATTCCGACTAGACACGATCGTGATTTAACGGTTGCCGTGAGGTGTTTATGTACATTGCTGGTGCAATTAACTTTGTTAGAGAATAACATTTTTTTTTTTTAATTTTAATTTAACTGAAACCATTTGGAAACGTTTACTGATAAGTTAAAAGGCCTATATTTTAATTTATTGTTCCTGTTACAGGACACACCCTGTATAAACGAAATATTGTTTACGCTTCTGATTGCGAGTGCGTTAGGTAATCGCCCCTCAGGTTCCCAAGTAATCCAAACTTAAAAGAGAAATGGATGGAAGCAACTTCGCAAAGAAATAGGTTTCCAACAAAAAATTGTCGTCTTTTTATCAGCTAAAACAAAATGAAAAGCCATATTCAGGTTCCTTACTTTGAATTAACGTGCAGCACCGCGCCTTCGCTTTCAGTGAAAGTTGGGGTGACCAGTATACCGTGGGTTTTATCTAGAATCAACCCACGATAACTCTGCAATGAGTTGGCAACAGTAGAAATCATAAGTTTGTTTATGGCAATACTGATTTTTAGTCACACAACACGTGTTGATACTTACAAGTATTGCTCTAATTATTATGTACTACGGGTGGCGTTTTATATTTCCCTAACTCTATCTATGGAGGTATGTATATGCATACTGAATCCTTGCTTCTACACTAATATTATAAAGAGGAAAGATTTGTATTTTCGTATCAGACTGTTATATTTTTCTGCGCGGATGGAGTCGCGGCAACAGCTAGTATACTATAAATGCGAAAGTATGATTATCGCTTTCATAAACTCGTGCACTTTGGCATAGGGATAGTTGGAGTCCTAGAGGACATCCACAACACTATTTTTTTTCCTGGACAATTTGGCAGTTCCCGATGAAACGCGATGAACCAATTCTACACAGACAAGGTCGCAGGCAAAAATGTATGTCGCATAAGTATGATAATTATAAGTGGAGGTCTTAACATGCATAAGGCACAGTTAAAGAATTTGGTTCGCAGGCCACTTTAGACTGTGTCATGACGTAGCCAATCAATCAAAACGTAGGAGACTTCATATGATTTTATTTACAGTGCCACTTTGACATAGTCCAAAGCGGTCCAGGAATCAAATTCTTTGTTTTTACTTAATAAAACAAAAAACAATTTTTGACATGTTTAATCACTAAATGAGATAGGTATCTGAATCTAAAATTCCACTGTAACTGTACTTTTCTTCCTGAACTTCGACTTCTCCGAACCCTTCCTTTTTCAACTCTCATCATCACGTTGCACATTTATAACGTACGTTAGGTTCAATTTGTCTAGTTCTATTATGCTTTGTACAGAATTTGCGAATGAAGTCCATGTTGTAGTATGAACAGCTTCAGATAATTCACCTTAAAGAAATTAATAAACAAGTTAAAATACAATCCTACTATATTATTATAAAGGCGAATGTTTGCGTGTGTGTGCGTTAGTTCGTTACTCCTTCACACTGCAACGGGTTGACGAATTTGGATGAAATTTGAAATGGAGACAGCTTATACCTCGGATTAGTTAACATAGGCTACTTTTAATCCCGGAATATTTAAAAATTCCCGAGGGAATAACTGTAATCGAAATCTACGCAGACGAAGTCGCGGGCAGAAGTCAGTATTATAATAAAATAACATCATCATCTTAGCCTAATCATTTAGTTAATATGTTGTTTTTTCATAATAGAATATTATTTCATGGTATCAATATATATAATAACACAGAAAGTACTAATAAAATATCAAGATTTTTCTGGGGACTTACTCGTAGAGTTGAGAATTTCATGTAAACATTGCTCCTTTTGCTTACGGACGGACTCCATTTCTTCTTTTACATTTTGGAAATGAGTTATCATCTTGAGTATAAGTTCTCGAACTCCACTTTTAATAGGTTTACCCATTTTGAAAATAGGAATCGTTAAAAAACCTCAACAAAATAACCATGTGATACCAATATGTCATGTTTGAGTGACATGAACGAACACGGATTATGAGAATATTTTATGGGATACCGTTTAATATCTTATGCAAAGTTATTGTGGGATGACTCTAGGGTTGCCACCTTAGACAGAATAAAGTATTACTTACCAAAAGAGGAATAAAAACATACGCAGCGTAAAACATTTTTTTAATTATTTTTAAATACATATTTCCTATCAAGTTATCACTCATCAGACCTTTCTTATTCTAACAGCGAATTTGGCAATAATTAAAGTATCAGTCGCGTTCAAACATGGCAAAACAAAGTTTTTGTCGAGGGTTTTTGACGGTTGCGTTGAGGTCCAATTTCGTTTAAATTTATTGATTATTAGAAAAAAATGTACCATTAAAAACCGAATGTCATAAATAAAGTACTTTGCCGTACTTTATGTGTTGCATAAAATATAACGTACGGGAAGCTAAAATAGAGTACAATACTTTATGATAAAGTACGGGTGGCAACCCTAGATGACTCTAAATAGTTTTTTTTTTAATACGTCATAAATCGTAAACCGCAATTTACCTTTCACGGAACCCTTCATGGGCGAGTCCGAGTCGCACTTGGCCGCTTTTTTCCGTTAGCGGACCGCGCCATCACACGCGCAAACACAAACATATGGTATGGTGTTGTTTATGAAGATGCGGGGCGTGATGCGGCGCGTGGTGCGGGACGTAGAGAGTAGCGGTGCCCGCCGCTGCATCCGCGGCGGACTCTCGAGCGTGTAGCGGAGCGCGCGGCGGAGCACGCGGTGGGCAGAGTAGTATGGGCAAATTAGAGGAATTTTCACTAAAGTCTGGATTTAATTCTAGGAACTGATAAAAACATTTCTGATAGCTTTAAAAGCAGTACGGGTTAAAAATCAAGCTTTATACATCCCTTAATAAATTCGCCCCCCGGAAAGGGGTGCAATTGGTTGAAAACCTTGCATGGTCATAACTAACGAGGGAAAAAGATGTACTCGGTGCAATTTGGAATACGTTTTAATCCATCTCAATCTACATTTGCACGTATTATTTCATTTAATTAAACCTACGGAATATATAAATAAAAAAATAAAAAAGTAAAACTTACTTTCGGCCATTGCGGCTCTGGGGAAAATATAGAACGCGGTGCAAATTGAGGATATGATTAGAAAAAATATCTAAATACAATATCTAATTTGCACCGGGGTGCAACCCCCGGAAAGTAGTTATTCACGTTTAATGGTCTTTGTACTTTGGGGGAAATTTTGAAACGATTGAAAATCGTCACAATCGTATTCATATCCAGCCATGGTCTAATAAAACAAGGTCTTCTCTTCCGAAAAGGGACACTTTCTACGTCATCACAAAGTTGCCACTTGATTAACCACTACCCAACAATAAGGAAAAAAATGTGATGATTGAAATGATTTTAGGTTAGTGTTCGATTTTATTTCAAAATATACATATCACGAATAATATAAGTCACGAGCATAATTTACATATTTACTTTCATTGAATGTTTTATTTTAATATTATATAGGTATACAATTATGCATGAAAGTAACTAACAGGGTTTTTTTTTTAACATAAAGGTTACATTACAATGTGGAATTACAACCTGATACTACAGGCATCATCGGGTTCACCAGATCAAACTGGCCGGTTACTTTGTCAACTTGATGTTTCTCTTCATACTATTCGAACCTATGGGAATATCATATTTCGCTCTCGCTCGGTATCATTACTCTAATGACACGCCTATGATTTTCAAACTGTCGCGGTAAAAGTTGTCGATGACATTCTATTATAAAATTTAAAATAGTTAAATGCTATATTAAAAGCTGTAAGACCAAAAAGGGTAGAACACAGTCGGTTTCCATACTTTTCCACCAAAAGAATCGCTTGCCGAGGAGTGGTTGCGATATTGCGGGCCTAAAACCACGGTTTAATATAACGGTGAGTAGTATTTTATGTCCTGTTGTACCTAAATGAGAGTAACCGCCTAATAAAAAAGTGCTTAGCAATATTCAAGTTCTCATAATCCACAGCCCTAATATTTAGAACTTATTTTTTATTTTGTTATGAGTATAGTCGTATATTTTCCGTAATGAAACACAAATATATAAACGTTCGACATTTAAGTGCCGGTGGTCACAGCACATTTAATTGCTCGTAGAACTTATACCCGTACCTACGTCAAAATGCAGCAACACGTCTATATGTTTTTTGTTTTGTGTCAAAACGTAAAACATATTTATATACAATGATAGTCTTAAGTTAATATATACGAGCAATAGTTTAAAATTACCCCGATTTTAAAGTTTGGAAATCTTCGTTTGACGGATATGACGTAGTACGTGTCCACTCAAGTGACCACTGCTTCTCGGAAGAGAATACCAGGCGAAGTATATTATTGTACCATGATCCAGCCATTTAGCGAGAGTCTCTTGAGATGTTGGTCGAGACTCTTTGCTTAACCTGTCGTGTGTCAGCCAGATTTTAATTGCAGCATCAAAATTCGAATTTTTAATCTTTTGTCAATAAAAAAATAATTCAAATCTTAATTAGTATGGCTGACGCACTAGTAAGTCAAGGGCAGAGGAGAGGCAGAGGTTTGCCGAAACAACCATCGGGACAGTGATTATTATTATTGTTTTAGATATTTATTTAATTTTCTGTACACTAGGTTTTTTATAACAAATATTCAAATATAAAAGTAAAATAACAATACTAATACAAAAAAATTGACATTATAAAAAACCTAACCTACGAGTGCCGCCGGCAGCGGGGCAGGGCTCAAGCTACCGGTGGTTAGGGCTGCAGAGAGAGGAACCTCCTCACAATACGTGCCGTGTCGAGGAGTAGCCTTCTGTATCTGGCCCTTGATCCAGCCATCTAGCGAGAGTCTCTTGAGGTGTTGGTCAAGACTCTTCGCTATAAGACCGTTTGCCGAAACAACTATCGGGACAATGATAGTCGAGTCAACATCCCACATGGCGGTCACCTCGTGAGCCAAGTCAAGGTACTTGCTGAGTTTGTCCTTCTCGGCCTTCACAAGGTTCTCGTCATGCGGGATGGTGATGTCGACGAGCACTGCCCGGCGTTGAGATCGATCTGTCAACACGATATCAGGCTTATTGGCAACAACAGTCCTGTCCGTGATGACAGATCGATCCCAATAGAGCGTAGCACGACCATTTTCGAGAACTGACGCCGGTGCGTACTTATAGTACGGCACTTCAGACTCAACAAGACCATATTGAAGAGCAAGTTGCTGATGGATGATCCTGGCTACGAGGTTATGTTTGTGCAAGTACTCGCCGTTGGCCAAATGCGAACAACCGGAAATTATATGTCTGAGGGACTCACCGGGGCAACGGCATGCTCGACAAATGTCAACCGTGCCATCCCTCAGAATGTATTTCCGGTAATTGTTCGTCATTATGACCTCGTCAGCAATTGCACAGACAAAACCTTCGGTTTCCCCAAAGAGGTCACCAAATCGTAGCCAGTTCACAGACGCTAAAAAGTCTACGTCGGGCCTTGTTAGGGCCCGGTAGAAGCGTCCGTGTAGCTCCTTGCTCTTCCATACGTTCTTGCGATCTTCAGTGCTCAACACCGTTGGTTTGCGCCAGTTCTCGTTTGCCAAGGAAAGAGGCGTGAGGCTCTTGTCTACTGCAACCACATCACGATGCATCCCACACTCATTGCTAAGGAAATAATCCCTGAGATTGTACACCTCGCGGTTGTGGAGATTCTTAGCATTTAACATGCCTCGACCTCCACATTTCCTCGGGATGTACAATCTCATAACAGATGAGCGTGGGTGCAACATGCGATGTGATTTAAGCAGTAGACGGACCCTCCTATCCAGGGCGTCCAGCTCAGTCTGAGTCCACCTTAGTATGCCAAAGGAGTATGTGAGCAGCGGCATCACCCAGCCATTGAAGGCGCGCACCTTATTGCCACCCCACAAAAGACTATTAAGAACTTTTGTCAAGCGGCAGAAGAAGCGCTCCTTCACTGACTGCTTGACATCGCCGTCCACAATACCCAAAGACTGTGACATACCAAGATATTTGTAGGTTTCAACTTCGGAGAGAGATCTGAGAGTCATTGTCTCAGAAAGCTGCAAATTCGACGAATTTACAACTTTCCCTCGTTGAACATGCATGACCGCACACTTATCTACACCGAATTTCATCTAGATCGCGTTACTGAACTCTTGTGTGATTTTCAATAATGCGATAAGATCTTGGCGCTTCGATGCAAACAGTTTGAGGTCATCCATGAACAATAAGTGAGAAATGACTTCAGCTTCTCTACGAAGTCGATAGCCAAGCCCAGAATCCGTCAGCATAGAGCTGAGGGGATTCAAGGCTAGGCAAAACCACAAAGGACTCAGACTGTCACCCTGGAAGATGCCTCTTTCAATCTTTATCAAGCTAGGCGAATCAGAGGGGACATCTCGAGCACCTGGTTGACGAAGGACTGTGACCCACTGCGGACTGCCTCATACACACACCTAAAAAGGACCTCAAAGTTGCATCAACTTTATACAACTCTAAGATCCTTTCGAGCCATGAATGAGGCACCGAGTCATAAGCCTTCTTGTAGTCAATCCAAGCAGCCGAAAGGGCCACCTTGCTTCGTCTGACTTGCTGACAAATGTCTATGAGGAGGAGCTATTATTGTTATTATTATTGTTAGATAAATAAATACTCAAAGCGCCGCCATGACAGACAGTACCAAAGACGCGCGCGCTGCGGCACGACGCCCGCTAGAAATAACACAAAATAAAAATTAGTGGATTGTGCGAATACTTGACGTTTAGCTAACGGTGTTTTGAAAAGCAGTTTTAAGTGTAAGGAGTTAGGTTTGATTATTATTTTCTGTACACTTGTTTGTTTTTTAAGAAGTTTTTGCAACTTATTTGGACAGAATGACATTTGTTATTGGTTTAATTACGCCAACTTTTTGAATTGCCGATTGCTTTAATGATAAGTATTCTTAAAAAAATATATGCCCTTTTAAAACGTGGTGGAGTAACCGTGGAGTAGCTAAACCAAGTACTTAGCTTTGTCCTTAACTGTCAAATTCAAATGTCACAATGACAAATAGGGAAAAAGCATGGTTTAGCCACTCCACGTTTATAAGTAAAAGTGTTTATCAAATCAATAATGTTATTATTGACCTTAGAGTTCTGTTTGTAATAAGCAATATTAGATACCTTATTGTCCATGATATAAGGGACATAATAATAATCTACGACCAGCGCCTCTTTTCTATGCGGTAAAATCGAAATCGTATTTGATCTGTTATGATATTGTTTTTAACTCGGCAGCCATTACTGTAAAGTAGATAAATAAGAGCTATCAACACGTTAACAATACGATAACAGGTCAAAAACGATATTCTTTTACCGTGTTGAATAGAAGCCCTGTTATCAATGTCGTCATGCAATATTGCGAGGGTTGCGTGGTCAAACCCGATAAGTCTATGTAACTTGTTGTGTCAAAACAAAAAAGTTATTGCTTGCATTTTTGAAGGCGGGTTTTTTTTTTTTATCATTTATTTTATTTTATACTTTTTAGTGATCCTATTTATGCTGTAGTCGTCCCACTTCTCAATTAATGAAAAATATAACATTTCAAGCTCGCCGCAGGCAACGCCGCGGGAATCTCATAGACATATTTAAACCTAAATGTTCTCCCTCATAGTCGCTCAAATATCTATATCTTATCATATATATATCTTATCGCCACCCTTCAAATAAATACCGTTAAGGAGTTCCGGTGGCCATCTGTGGTCTTCATCATCAGTTCCACTTCACCAAATAGTACTTTTTAAAAGCAAATGCATGAGTTACGATGAAAAATACTGAAATCGCTATAGGTTTGCCTATAATATTTGAGGAGTTCCCTTGATTTCTCCAAGATCCCATCATCAGATCCTGATGTGTTGACAATAGGACCAACTAGCAAGTATACCCGTTCAAACAACGAAAAAAAAAACATATCGGTCCAGTGGTCTCCGAGTAATCGGGGAACGTACATAATAAAAAACAAAGATCCCGATGAAGAGAACCTCCTTCTTTTTTTGAAGTCGGTTAAAAAAGAACATTAATGAATACATCAAGACGATTCAAATTTGAATAAACGATTATTTCCAGTTATCGGGTTTGACCACGCAACGCTCGTATGATTCTTTATGAGTTCAAAGTTCTAGGCTCAATTTTATCAAAACAAAACCATGTTTTTTTGTATATTTTTATCTGTTAGTTAAGCAAAGCACTGCCGATTACCTCATAAGAGGATTGTATTTTTGATACGGTCGTCAATGTATGTTAAAAACGATTGAAAAACGTTTTTGTAATTTCTGCTGCAAAATCAGCTGGACTTTTGTATGCAGAAAAAATGGAATTTTGTATACTCGACCGAAATTATGAGACTCACTACTTAACGCTCGTCTGGCGTCGCCCTTTAGGGCAAAACACACTGAAACCGGAGGCGGCGCGTTCCAATACTAAAAAGCCCCTCCGCCACGCTTGGGAACACGCAGCACTGCGCCTTCGCTTTCAGTGCGGCTTAAGAGGATTGTAAAGCTAAAAATTTCCATAAAAAATGCGTTGACGTTTCTCTCCCGTTAAATAAAAATATTTTAATGCAGATAAATCAACCCGTAATTTGTTAGTCACAAGAATACTTAAGAACTATGTTAGTACAATTAAATTCTTAATGGAGAAAGGCCTGAAGAATTCCATGAAGCGGCTCAAGACGGCAGAGTCCATTCTGTCCGCTACCATCTGCAGAATCTCGTTGCGGCTTCCCCGCATTCGCCTAACTATGGATGCGGATTACCTACTTGCGCATGATTGCGTAAAAGTCGTCGACGCCGGCATCCGCAAACATACCAGAGGGCCCTGCCAAGATGCATTGCGTTAACTAGCGTTTCTATTCGATTCGTTTTTAAACCAATCGCGTCACTGGAAGATGACGTGATACGAAAAGTCACGTGGTCTACCAGTGACGCGATTGGTTTCAAAACGAATCGAATAGAAACGTTAGATAGCGTAGTGCATCTTGTCTGAGCCCTCTGATGCACTGCAGAAGCGGGGAAGCCTCAGCAAGGCCCTGAACACGTTATAATAATAATAATAATAATCATTTATTTCGAGTAAAAATAGTTACAACTCATATTGTTAGTGTTTGCTTAATCGTATATGTTAATAAAATACACTTATACTAATTATTATCCTTAAATTTACTTATTATTACATGGAGCATGTAGCCCACAGCAGTGACGCAAATAGGGGCAGTCTACCCTGCTCCCTATCATGCTGAGGATGATGTTGGGGCTGGCCCGCACGCGGCGCACCAGGGATGCGGCCCGCTTGCGCATGGTGGTATGAAAGCAGTCGACCCCGGCGGCTGCGAACATCCCTGATGCGCTACAGAAGCGAGGCAGCCCCACTATCACTCGGAACGCGTTGTTATACTGGACGCGGAGGGCTCCATAGGCCCGTTGCATATAACACCTCCATAAGCTGCACGAGTACAGGGAGGTACAGTATGCTCTAAACAATGTAAGCTTCACCTCCCTCGTACAGCGCGCAAACTTACGAGCTATCATGTTGGCCCGGACCGACAGAGCCCTCCGTTCCCGTTCGATGTCCTCATCGTCTTTTAGGTCCCACGAGACTAGATGCCCCAAATATTTAAAATCATCAACCCTGTCAAGGGCTGCCCCGTTAAACTTGATGGGTGGCACTTCAAGTGTCCTGCCACGCCCGACCTCAAATACCATATATTGGCTCTTGGCGACATTGTATTTAAGGCTATGGGTACCAACATAAGTTTCACACACTCCCAATAGTTTACGTATGCCGCATACTGATGCGCTCAGTAGAACCATACTGCACACGAAATGCATTATATGACTTCTGTGTAAAATTGACCCACAGACTACTCGTGTTAAAAAAATTGACAACCTTAAACCTAGTCCGATTTTTTGAATATGTTGTAGATATTATGAAAAACTAGGTCTGTACGTTTTCATTTCCAATATTTCTGGGAAAGAAACAAATAAAGAACTTGAATTAGGGTAAATGTGTTAGAAGAATATTGTCTTTTTTTTTCAGCGGCCACGGATGATTTTTACATAGATATATATAATTAATGGCGTTAAATAATATCGGACCGGATATTTAAAGATTTCAGACTAAAGTACAAGTACACACAAGTATGAATATTTAAATATCTCGGCTCCGATGCACTAAAGAGTATTACATTTCATAACAAAATATGTTTATTTTTAATAATTCTATCATAATTTACCACTTTTACGAATGGCCGCTCACCTTGACAATGTATGACTTTTACAAATGACAACACTTTTACCCAAACCCCTTTGTATGGGAAAATTTTGACAGCTTAAGATTTAAGCGTCGGTTCACAATCCTCTTTAAAAGTTATGGTCGGGGTCACCATTAAACCGTGGGTTTTATCTATCTGTTACATGCAAATCCCAGTTAGGCAGTGATCACAGTGTACCGAAAGTGGGCTAACCTGGAGGATGCGGAAGCTGGCCTTCGCAATCTTGCTGGGCTTGGTCTACGGAGCCGTGGCTCAAGAAGGTAAGTTTTTGGCATGGTGAAGGCATACGGGACCATTAAGGCCTGGGTTCTATTCAACACGGCAAAACCATATTGCTTCTGAAGTGTTATGTTATGGTATTGTTCTTAACTCGGCCGCCATTACTGTCAATAAGAGCTATCAAAATTTTGACAACTATCTTCTGTCTGCCCGCGAATTAGTCCGCGTACATTTCGATCATAGTTCTCCTGGATGGAAAGTCTTTATTCCAAATTTCGTCAACTAAATTACTTAGGTAGTCTGTACGTAGGGCCTTTATTCTAGGCTGTTTAAACCATATGGTCTTTGACCTGTTGATGGCTCTTATCTACTTGACAGAATTGCGGCCGAGTTGAAGACAATACTACTAATAACACGTCAAGACCATAATATGGTTTTTACCGCCTAGAATTAGACCCAGAGGGCCCTGCCAAGATGCATTGCGCTAACTAGCGTTTCTATTCGATTCGTTTTTAAACCAATCGCGTCACTGGTAGATGACGTGATACGAAACATCACGTCGTCTACCAGCCCTTTTGATGTTAAATTTGTAATCAAAGAGCGGTGATTTTTTCTATTTTAGATCAGTAAATACCTAAACCTAATCTCTAACTAAGCTCTAGGGCAGACATTATGGCATTATGTTGTCACTTTAAAACAATAACAAAAAGTCAACCAATAAACATAACAATAATAGTAGTTTATGTGACTGTACATAATAACATCACACAAGTGGTTTAATGCCTAATTATGTACAGTTACATACACTACTTTATCTACCCACATATCACAAGCCTCCATGATGCATTCAGGAGCCGCATATTAAATTTTAACCGGTAATGGCGGTAATGAAAAGATTGAAAAGTTTTCTGGCAGCTGTCATAGTTTTTTTTTTAATTCAGAGACAAACTGACAAGCCGACTGGCTTTAACTATCATATCGTTCGATATCTTACTTCCGTGCGGCATTTGTCAAATTGTGTGCAAAATGACAATTCATTTCGAACTAAACGTCAACTCGACTGATATTAGAATAGAGGTCAAATCAAATTTCTTTGTTTTTCGGAGATGTTCGAAATTTGAATGTCCATAAGATTACTGCCGCAGATAAAAATTTTGCTGTAACAACAGAGATGATTATTAAGCTGGTCATAATTTGCGGTTTCTGAACGAATCATAGAGGGTTTATGATATGAGTGTAGATAAAGTCAAATATGTGTATTATGGTATACACATATTTGCATTTGTATTTAGACATATTTAATTTTATTTGTGTATATGATGTTTATGTGTATATGATTTTGGAAGCAATCAGTCGAATAACTAAAAAGTTCAAGATGGCGGCTCCTTTTTCTCACTCTGTCCACGGATTTGTTGTCGGAGACCACTCAGATCTTCAGATATCAATTTTGGAAGCAATCAGTCGAATAACTAAAAATTTAAAGATGGCGGCTACTTTTCCTCAATCTGTCATCGGATTAGTTGTAGGAGACCACACAGATCCCCAGATATCGATTTTGAAAACAATCAGTCGAGTAACTAAAAAGTTCAAGATGGCGGCTACTTTTTCCCAATTTGTCAACGGATTAGTTGTCGGAGACCACACAGATACCCAGATATCGATTTTGGAAGCAATCAGTCGAATAACTAAAAAGTTAAAGATGGCGGCTACGCCTGCGTGTTCCAATTTTTAATCGAGATTTAATATTGGAATTTAGTCAATTAAATCGCGATTAAATCAATCGAGATTAATTTTGGACGATTGATTTTTTAATCGATTAATTGTTTGTTTAAAAAATTAATCGATTAATACCTATCTCTGCCCGACACGCTTAGTTATAAAACTCTCATTAGGTACGGTAGGTATAAATACTTAGGTACGTTGTAAAGCTCTTCTGATATGCACTTTGATTTCTTCATCATTTTTAGCTTGCTCCAATACCATAGTAAAGCGATGATCGAAATAAAGAAAATCAATTGAAATAAGTAGGTACGAAAGTGGATAAATATTACAGTTAAATAGGTACTTTTAGCCGGGGTAAAGGAAATGTAAATATTGTGCAAGTAAAACATTACCATAATTATCACAACAAGAATCTATCCCGAACTAAAATACAATAGGTATTCCAACCAACGCAACCTCAGTGAGGCCAACCAATCACATGAATCTGCGTAACAGAGTTAACGGAGAGGGAGAATCGATAGGGTAACAGAAAGTAATACTAAGTACTTAAATCCGAAACTCTTACGAAACTGGTAACCTCAATGGTAGTAGTTAACTAGTTCGAAGCAGTTTCCATATTGTTAGGGTAAGCCTATCGATAGAGTTACCCTAACGAAGGGTGAGCAAATGATGTAGTTACCCGATCGATAGACTTAATCAAATAAAGGGGTTTTCCGGTCCCTGCTATTTGGGCGTTTGTTCACTTTCGTGGTCACATTTTTGTAGAAGTGGTTGCAGATTTCGATTTCGTTTCTGGTTAGGTAACTAAGTTTACCGGACATCTAACAAATATCCAAAAACGGCATCAAAATATACGCCCAATTCTTCAAAAATATGTCCACAAAAGTGAGGCGGTTGAAACGCTCGAATAATGACCCGCTTGTACTAAATGAGAGTACTAGACAGCAGAAAACATACTTAGGTATATAGAGAAATACTCGTACGTACTTAAATACATAGGAAGCATTCAACATGCAGCAACAAATATTGCTGCTAATCACAAAAATGTTTCCCCATACCGGGAATCGAACTCGGGACCGCTAGCTTCAAGACATCAAAGTCGACCGCTTTTTTTTGCACGAAGCGCGGGAAAACCAGTCGGAAGTGATCCTGGCAGCGGAGCTCGTGGGTTTAATTGGATCCCGGTAAGGGCAAACATTTGTGTAATGATCACGAATATGTATGTATGTTTGTAAACTCTTTATTGCACATAAAACCAATCACAAGTAAGTATGTACATACACTTAGGATAACGTTTGCAGTGGCGAACTTATCCCTTTAAGGGATCTCTTCCAGTTAACCTGACTATGATGAATTGATGATTGAGGAAACTGTACGAGGATAGGCTAAATTACAAGAAGTGCACAAAAAGTTAATAAACCGATAATTCTACACCTAAATAACCATAATCTATACTTATAATAAGTAAACATCATATACACAAATAAAATTAAATATGTCTAAATACAAATGCAAATATGTGTATACCATAATACACATATTTGACTTTATCTACACTCATATCATAAACCCTCTATGATTCGTTCAGAAACCGCAAATTATGACCAGCTTAATAATCATCTCTGTTGTTACAGCAAAATTTTTATCTGCGGCAGTAATCTTATGGACATTCAAATTTCGAACATCTCCGAAAAACAAAGAAATTTGATTTGACCTCTATTCTAATATCAGTCGAGTTGACGTTTAGCTCGAAATGAATTGTCATTTTGCACACAATTTGACAAATCCCGCACGGAAGTAAGAGTAGATAAAGTAGTGTATGTACATACACTACTTTATCTACCCACATATCACAAGCCTCCATGATGCATTCAGGAGCCGCATATTAAATTTTAACCGGTAATGGCGGTAATGAAAAGATTGAAAAGTTTTCTGGCAGCTGTCATAGTTTTTTTTTAATTCAGAGACAAACTGACAAGCCGACTGGCTTTAACTATCATATCGTTCGATATCTTACTTCCGTGCGGCATTTGTCAAATTGTGTGCAAAATGACAATTAATTTCGAACTAAACGTCAACTCGACTGATATTAGAATAGAGGTCAAATCAAATTTCTTTGTTTTTCGGAGATGTTCGAAATTTGAATGTCCATAAGATTACTGCCGCAGATAAAAATTTTGCTGTAACAACAGAGATGATTATTAAGCTGGTCATAATTTGCGGTTTCTGAACGAATCATAGAGGGTTTATGATATGAGTGTAGATAAAGTCAAATATGTGTATTATGGTATACACATATTTGCATTTGTATTTAGACATATTTAATTTTATTTGTGTATATGATGTTTACTTATTATAAGTATAGATTATGGTTATTTAGGTGTAGAATTATCGGTTTATTAACTTTTTGTGCACTTCTTGTAATTTAGCCTATCCTCGTACAGTTTCCTCAATCATCAATTCATCATAGTCAGGTTAACTGGAAGAGATCCCTTAAAGGGATAAGTTCGCCACTGCAAACGTTATCCTAAGTGTATGTACATACTTACTTGTGATTGGTTTTATGTGCAATAGAGAGTTTACAAACATACATACATATTCGTGATCATTACACAAATGTTTGCCCTTACCGGGATCCAATTAAACCCACGAGCTCCGCTGCCAGGATCACTTCCGACTGGTTTTCCCGCGCTTCGTGCAAAAAAAAGCGGTCGACTTTGATGTCTTGAAGCTAGCGGTCCCGAGTTCGATTCCCGGTATGGGGAAACATTTTTGTGATTAGCAGCAATATTTGTTGCTGCATGTTGAATGATTCCTATGTATTTAAGTACGTATTTCTCTATATACCTAAGTATGTTTTCTGCTGTCTAGTACTCTCATTTAGTACAAGCGGGTCATTATTCGAGCGTTTCAACCGCCTCACTTTTGTGGACATATTTTTGAAGAATTGGGCGTATATTTTGATGCCGTTTTTGGATATTTGTTAGATGTCCGGTAAACTTAGTTACCTAACCAGAAACGAAATCGAAATCTGCAACCACTTCTACAAAAATGTGACCACGAAAGTGAACAAACGCCCAAATAGCAGGGACCGGAAAACCCCTTTATTTGATTAAGTCTATCGATCGGGTAACTACATCATTTGCTCACCCTTCGTTAGGGTAACTCTATCGATAGGCTTACCCTAACAATATGGAAACTGCTTCGAACTAGTTAACTACTACCATTGAGGTTACCAGTTTCGTAAGAGTTTCGGATTTAAGTACTTAGTATTACTTTCTGTTACCCTATCGATTCTCCCTCTCCGTTAACTCTGTTACGCAGATTCATGTGATTGGTTGGCCTCACTGAGGTTGCGTTGGTTGGAATACCTATTGTATTTTAGTTCGGGATAGATTCTTGTTGTGATAATTATGGTAATGTTTTACTTGCACAATATTTACATTTCCTTTACCCCGGCTAAAAGTACCTATTTAACTGTAATATTTATCCACTTTCGTACCTACTTATTTCAATTGATTTTCTTTATTTCGATCATCGCTTTACTATGGTATTGGAGCAAGCTAAAAATGATGAAGAAATCAAAGTGCATATCAGAAGAGCTTTACAACGTACCTAAGTATTTATACCTACCGTACCTAATGAGAGTTTTATAACTAAGCGTGTCGGGCAGAGATAGGTATTAATCGATTAATTTTTTAAACAAACAATTAATCGATTAAAAAATCAATCGTCCAAAATTAATCTCGATTGATTTAATCGCGATTTAATCGACTAAATTCCAATATTAAATCTCGATTAAAAATTGGAACACGCAGGCGTAGCCGCCATCTTTAACTTTTTAGTTATTCGACTGATTGCTTCCAAAATCGATATCTGGGTATCTGTGTGGTCTCCGACAACTAATCCGTTGACAAATTGGGAAAAAGTAGCCGCCATCTTGAACTTTTTAGTTACTCGACTGATTGTTTCCAAAATCGATATCTGGGGATCTGTGTGGTCTCCGACAACTAATCCGATGACAGATTGAGGAAAAGTAGCCGCCATCTTTAACTTTTTAGTTATTCGACTGATTGCTTCCAAAATTGATATCTGAAGATCTGAGTGATCTCCGACAACAAATCCGTGGACAGAGTGAGAAAAAGGAGCCGCCATCTTGAACTTTTTAGTTATTCGACTGATTGCTTCCAAAATCGATATCTGGGGATATGTGTGGTCTCCGAAAACGAATCTGTTGACAGATTGAGGAAAAGTAGCCGCCATCTTGAACTTTTTTGTTATTCGACTGATTACTTCCATAATCGATATCTCGGGATCTGTGTGGTCTCCGACAACTAATCCGTTGACAGATTGGGAAAAAGTAGCCGCCATCTTAAACTTTTTATTTATTAAAGTGATTGCTTCCAAAACCGATATCTGGGGATCCGTGTGGTCCCCGACAACGAATCCGCGGACAGAGTGAGGAAAAGTAGCCGCCATCTTGAACTTTTTAGTTATTCGACTGATTGTTTCGAAAATCGATATCTGGGGATTTGCGAGGTCTCGTCACGTTCCGCCTCATTGTAACGTTCCGCTTGAGCCCGACTGCACGCATGAAACAGCGTGACTCATTGTTACGTTCCGCCTGAAATTAACTAATGAGGTGATAATGCCTTTCAATAAAAGTAAAATTCTGTGTAATGATCTATACCTACCTATAATAAAGTTGTAGAAGGGATTAAATCTGTATATTCGAGATATTTACCCAAAAATACTACAGGGACCCTCTGAATGTGCAACAGAACACATTTCTACAATTTTTAGAGTTGTTTTCTTTTTGTCAGTTTAATTTTATTTCTCCTCGCATCAATTGAAAACCACTGAACCAATGTTAACGCGGTTTTCACTAAAACGTTTCAATAAACGGTGACCAGGTTTATATATTAACTCCCACTCACCGGGAACACTCACTCTTGAATAACATGGTGCTGAAGAGCTCTGACGTGGATATATTTTTTGACTCGCCTAGCCAATTTATTAATAAGGTGATATTGTTTTTTAATAATAATAGCTTCCTAGATGATTTAATATAATGTATAATATTAAGAATTTTAGTTTTAATTATGTGTAAGTAAGTTAACTTGATTTTTATATATTACCATGTGAGCGTCTTGGCTCCTATGCTGTAAAAAAAAAAAATTTTAAAAAACAAAAAACCGCCTTCAAAATCACAAAAAATAATTTCTTTTAAACGGCGACTCACAAAAAAAATAACCAAAAGCCGACTTCAGTTGGACTGACCTATAGGTACTTACCATTTTAAAAGATTTTAAAAGAGTTTTGGATAGGGTATTTGATTGACTGGTTTTTACACACCCTAACGATGCGGTAAGCATATCATCGAGTTACCCCAATGAAAAGCTTTCCAACACGATACAATTAATTCGACTAAGCACTTACCGAATCCTTAAAACCCACGTTAGGCTTTCCCTATCAAGTGTTATTAAACGGCTTCAAGCTATTTCAATCCCTACGCGCAATTCATATAACATATTTTTGTACTACTTAGCAATCCACACAACAGGCGCACGCGGCGAGGTAGGGGGAATGAAATGTTGTCCTTGAAGCACTATTTCGCTGGGTCAAATTGTACCTTCTAGCATTTGCACATAACTAGGGCACACTAGGGTTTTGTTTTTTAACGATCGCTTCGATTTTGCATCGCGTGATTTCTGTAGACCTTGATCTTCATTGTGGTCGGTTGTCCTTGAGTAGGATTTGGTTTTGCGCGAAGTGTGTGTGAAGTGTTTGTTACCCGACTTCAAAAAAGGAGGTTCTCAGTTTGACCTGTATGTATGTATGTATGTATGTTTGTTCGCTATTATCTCGCGTTTGTCTGAACTGATTTTGATGCTGTTTTCAGAAAGATATTTGTTACACTTAGTTACTTTAGTATTTTAACCGACTTAAAAAAAGGAGGTTCTCAGTTTGACTGATGTGATTTGATTTCTCCGTAAGTTATGGTCCGATTTCAAAAAATCTTTTTTTGTTTGATAGAGTATACTTCCGAGGTGGTCCCAATGTCACCAAATAGTAATCTGATGAGGGGATCCATGAGGTATTAAGGGAACTCCTCAATTATTATAGGCATACATATAGCAATTTCAGTATTTTTAGTAACAAGTCCAGCAATTGCATTCAGAAAGTATCATTTGGTGAAATGGAACTGATGATGAAGACCACAGATGGCCAACCGAACTCCTCAACGTTACCTATTTTAAGGGTGGCGATAAGATATCTCGATTAAAATAGTTGAGTTACTATAACGTAGAAAATTTAATTGTTTATATATGATATGACTTTTCCGCGGCGTTACTTGCGGTGAAGTTGAAATGTCTTAAAGTTTCATATCAACTAAGGAGTGGGACTACATACAAGCTTATTATGATCACTAAAAAGTGTAAAATAAAATAAATGTTTTAAAAACAAAAAACCGCTGTCAAAAACGCAAAAAATAACTTCTTTTAAAATGGTAAGTACCTATAGGTCAGTCCAACTGAAGTCGGCTTTTGGTTATTTTTTTTGTGAGTCGCCGTTTAAAAGAATTATTTTTTGTGATTTTGAAGGCGGTTTTTTGTTTTTTAAAATATTTTTTTTGGTTTACTTAGTCGGTCGGTTCGTTAGTCGGTTTTATTTATCACAGTTTATTCTTGATCGAGTTTTCTGTCGATTGATATTAGGAATAAAAATAAGTTTCTGTTGTAAGTCTAAGTTTCGAGTTACATTGACAAATTTAGGGTGGTTAGGGTGTACATACCAAAGGTGCTGGTGGTGGTGGTTGTGGTGATGACCGATGTGTATGTATGTGTGTATACAATGACGACGGTTGAAACGCCCGAATATTCACCCGACAACGAATCCGTTGACAGATTGGCAAAAAGTAGCCGCCATCTTGAACTTTTTATTTATTCGACTGATTGCTTCCAAAATCGATATCTGGGTATCTGTGTGGTCTCCGACAACTAATCCGTTGACAGATTGGGAAAAAGTAGCCGCCATCTTGAACTTTTTAGTTATTCGACTGATTGTTTCCAAAATTGATATCTGGAGATCTGAGTGGTCTCCGACAACAAATCCGGGGACAGAGTGAGAAAAAGGAGCCGCCATCTTGAACTTTTTAGTTATTCGACCGATTGTTTCCAAAATCGATATCTGGGGATCTGTGTGGTCTCCGACAACTAATCCGATGACAGATTGAGAAAAAGTAGCCGCCATCTTTAACTTTTCAGTTATTTGACTGATTGCTTCCAAAATTGATATATGGAGATCTGAGTGGTCTCCGACAACTAATCCGTGGTCATAATTGATATTTTAGGATCAGTGTGGTCTCTATCTATGACTCTCGAAATTGACACTTGAAAGACAACTTAATACAAATTTTTTTAAAGCTTTCAATGCTTGTATTTTTTTCTACCTGCTCTCATTAAAATGACAATATATAAATATATTGTTAGATTTTTTAGACGTTCCAAATGGCTACGTTTGTGAAAAACATTTTGACGCTATGGATATTTTACAGGGAATGCATCGCTAAAAGCTTAAAACAAGTTCATTACCATCTCTCCATCTACCGGAGCACGTTTTATAAAGCTACAAGTTACAATTTTACTGGTCTAAACTGGCAACACTGCTCAAATATCTGGTCGTCATTGGTCGAGGTTATGTCAAATGGAAACTTGTAACCTGTAAATAGTAATTTGTAGCTTAATAAAATAGGCCCCAGGGGCACGTTTTATAAAGCTACAAGTTAAAATTTTACAGGTCTAAACCGGCAACACTGCTCAAATCGCTGATCGTCATTGGCCGAGGTTGTGTCAAATGGAAACTTGTAATGTAACCTGTGAATTGTAATTTGTAGCTTTATAAAACAGGCCCAGGTATAAAAAACATCGGTTGTCTGTAAAGCCGGTTTACGGACGATAATTTTACGTGATAACGTTCGGCTTAGGCGGAACGTGACGCTTTTTCAGCCATGCTGTTTCGTGCGTGCAGCCGGCGTTCATCGATTTATAAGACGTTATCACGTCAATAGGATTTTGGTTGTCCAAATATTGTCTTAAATAGGTATGAATTCGAACTTTATCTCTCGATATACTATGCATTAAAACAATGTTTCCAAGCATCAACGTGACAATGTTAGTTTCAATCACAACGTCGCTTCTATAACGTTAATCTATGATCGCGTGCTTTTTGTCTTGATCTCTCTAGTTATGAGAGGGATATTATGGTTGTCCTGTTCTTTGATGCAGGTCATCATGGCGTGTCATGGCGCCTTATTTGTTACAACAACGTATTGGAATATTTTATTTTGTCTATTTATAACATTTTGTACATTGAATTTTTAACAATCCTTGAATATAGTTACTATTTAATAAACGGAGAATAAAATTTTGATATTTGTAATCACGTAAAGTGATCGACGGCCCTCGAATAGGGTTTTAAAGAAATACATGTAATTGGCCTAATTTGATAATTTCTTAGTTGTTTTAACTTTAATCGAGAAATCCTGAAATAGGTATAGTTTAATTTGTTACGAAGAGTAATTATACAAAGTTTCAAGTAACCAGCTCAATCCGGTAACTTTTTTCCTTACTAACTTTGACCCCCCTTTTTCCCCCCTTTAATTGTCATATCTTATTTTTTTATTATATTTATTTATTTGTCATGTCAATTTCATACACAAGCTTACAGCATAGGAGCCAAGACGCTCACATGGTAATATATAAAAATCAAGTTAACTTACTTACACATAATTAAAACTAAAATTCTTAATATTATACATTATATTAAATCATCTAGGAAGCTATTATTATTAAAAAACAATATCACCTTATTAATAAATTGGCTAGGCGAGTCAAAAAATATATCCACGTCAGAGCTCTTCAGCACCATGTTATTCAAGAGTGAGTGTTCCCGGTGAGTGGGAGTTAATATATAAACCTGGTCACCGTTTATTGAAACGTTTTAGTGAAAACCGCGTTAACATTGGTTCAGTGGTTTTCAATTGATGCGAGGAGAAATAAAATTAAACTGACAAAAAGAAAACAACTCTAAAAATTGTAGAAATGTGTTCTGTTGCACATTCAGAGGGTCCCTGTAGTATTTTTGGGTAAATATCTCGAATATACAGATTTAATCCCTTCTACAACTTTATTATAGGTAGGTATAGATCATTACACAGAATTTTACTTTTATTGAAAGGCATTATCACCTCATTAGTTAATTTCAGGCGGAACGTAACAATGAGTCACGCTGTTTCATGCGTGCAGTCGGGCTCAAGCGGAACGTTACAATGAGGCGGAACGTGACGAGACCTCGCAAATCCCCAGATATCGATTTTCGAAACAATCAGTCGAATAACTAAAAAGTTCAAGATGGCGGCTACTTTTCCTCACTCTGTCCGCGGATTCGTTGTCGGGGACCACACGGATCCCCAGATATCGGTTTTGGAAGCAATCACTTTAATAAATAAAAAGTTTAAGATGGCGGCTACTTTTTCCCAATCTGTCAACGGATTAGTTGTCGGAGACCACACAGATCCCGAGATATCGATTATGGAAGTAATCAGTCGAATAACAAAAAAGTTCAAGATGGCGGCTACTTTTCCTCAATCTGTCAACAGATTCGTTTTCGGAGACCACACATATCCCCAGATATCGATTTTGGAAGCAATCAGTCGAATAACTAAAAAGTTCAAGATGGCGGCTCCTTTTTCTCACTCTGTCCACGGATTTGTTGTCGGAGATCACTCAGATCTTCAGATATCAATTTTGGAAGCAATCAGTCGAATAACTAAAAAGTTAAAGATGGCGGCTACTTTTCCTCAATCTGTCATCGGATTAGTTGTCGGAGACCACACAGATCCCCAGATATCGATTTTGGAAACAATCAGTCGAGTAACTAAAAAGTTCAAGATGGCGGCTACTTTTTCCCAATTTGTCAACGGATTAGTTGTCGGAGACCACACAGATACCCAGATATCGATTTTGGAAGCAATCAGTCGAATAACTAAAAAGTTAAAGATGGCGGCTACGCCTGCGTGTTCCAATTTTTAATCGAGATTTAATATTGGAATTTAGTCGATTAAATCGCGATTAAATCAATCGAGATTAATTTTGGACGATTGATTTTTTAATCGATTAATTGTTTGTTTAAAAAATTAATCGATTAATACCTATCTCTGCCCGACACGCTTAGTTATAAAACTCTCATTAGGTACGGTAGGTATAAATACTTAGGTACGTTGTAAAGCTCTTCTGATATGCACTTTGATTTCTTCATCATTTTTAGCTTGCTCCAATACCATAGTAAAGCGATGATCGAAATAAAGAAAATCAATTGAAATAAGTAGGTACGAAAGTGGATAAATATTACAGTTAAATAGGTACTTTTAGCCGGGGTAAAGGAAATGTAAATATTGTGCAAGTAAAACATTACCATAATTATCACAACAAGAATCTATCCCGAACTAAAATACAATAGGTATTCCAACCAACGCAACCTCAGTGAGGCCAACCAATCACATGAATCTGCGTAACAGAGTTAACGGAGAGGGAGAATCGATAGGGTAACAGAAAGTAATACTAAGTACTTAAATCCGAAACTCTTACGAAACTGGTAACCTCAATGGTAGTAGTTAACTAGTTCGAAGCAGTTTCCATATTGTTAGGGTAAGCCTATCGATAGAGTTACCCTAACGAAGGGTGAGCAAATGATGTAGTTACCCGATCGATAGACTTAATCAAATAAAGGGGTTTTCCGGTCCCTGCTCAGCAGTGGTCTTCTCTTGGGAAGCGCTGGTAGATTCTTGACGTGTAAAAGTGCCCGTGCGGCCTACTTACTGAATAAATTTCTTTTTTCTTTTTATCTTTTATTAATGGGAATTTATGTATTAATGTGAGAGACTAGGGACAGAAAATCGAATCACGGTGTACCGGAAACCATCCGGCAGCTATGACTGCCGATGGGAGACGTTGCTTTTTGGGGCCGGCAGCTATGATATGAGCTATGCCGGTGGGACATAAGGGGTTCAATTAACTTTGATTGACCGTTAGGTCATCCGGTTTGGAGCAGACACTTACAGGTTCTGAACTCCTGGTAGGGTGACAACACCCCTCATCTGAATGATTGTCAAATTAGAACAGCTTGACGAACTCTGCCCTGCTAATCCAATGCCTCAGATAAAACTCCTGGTAGTATCTCAGATAAAACTCCTGTAGCAATATCAACCTTATTACTAAAGGGCGGACAATGGATGCAATATGGTGACGAAAGCATAAGATGGATAAGACTTTTATTAATTAGGATATTAAGAAATTGCTGGCCACTTGTAAATTATCTCCTCTTGAGAGTCTTAAGACAATTAAGTGTTTATATCTATTACGTCTTAGACTTGTAAATCACATTGACGTTTTCACTTGGGACTTTATGTGCGATTCCTTCAATATTTATATTTAAAATAGTTATGACAAATGAAATCACAATTCGTAAATGGATCCTTGATGAACCGGATCTAATTTACGATACATCTAAAGGCTCGATCTTTTACTACAACAATAAAATTATATAACTATTTTGCAATTAGGTTCTCTTCTTTAAACCAATGATAGTCATATCCATATTACGTATATCGTTTGACATGATTTTGACGTATATTGCATCCGTCGTCCGCCCATTGCTTATTACTTACTGAAGAGACTGCTTTGGTTATTGAATGTTAGATGCCGCTCATTAGCTTAGGAGGACAGAACTGGATTCCTTCATGTTCATGATTTTATCACTAGGTGCGGGCTGCGACCAGGATGGAGTCCCGGGGACCTGCACGCTCATGAGCCGGTGCGAGTCAGCCATGGACAGGCGGACGCAGTGGTGGAAGCTGCACGTAAGTTTCTTAAGTCTTACGGAGAAAGAGAACGCAAATCAGCGTTCTTTACCAATCATTAACCTTAAACCCCTCACTAGCGAGCTGTGACTGTAGCTGTTGCACGTAACATTGTGATGTGTGCGCGGCTCGCGAGCCTGAGGGCCCTGCCAAGATGCATTGCGCTAACGTTTCTATTCGTTTCGTTTTTAAACCAATCGCGTCACTGGTAGATCACGTGAATTCGTATCACGTCATCTATCAGTGACGCGATTGGTTTAAAAACGAATCGAATAGAAACGCTAATTAGTTAGCGTTATGCATCTTGGCAGGGCCCTCTGTTCTCCGCTAGAAGCTCATCACTGTAATTGCTGCGGTTACAGTTACCGCTCGCTAGTGAGCACCCGGCTTAACACTACGCCGAGCGTGCAGTAGCGCCCTCATTACTATTACTTTGTTTTCTAATAAACTATATTTTCTTGGAATCGGAAGATGTTTTTTGTTGTACAAATGAATACATAATGTATAGCGTACCTTAATAACCTTTAACCTTCGTGTATACAACTTAACGGAAAAAGGTGGTCACATTTTTTTGGTTCAATTGTTATTAAGTTGTGCCCTATAAATTGTGTAGGGGTTTGTTAGATCATTTTCACAACAAGCACTTCTTCATAGTAGCGAATTTTCACATAGCATCGTTTTTCGTCATGTTGCTATTTTTTATATAGAGTTATATTTAATGTTCGGTGATTTTTACTAATCACATTTTTTCATAGTAGCGAATTTTCACAATCGCAAATTTTCCGAATAGTAATTACATCGTAATACGTAGGCAACGTAGGTAGGTTAGGTTAGGTTCGTTTTTATATCAGGCCAAAATAACCCAGAAATAGGAGTTCCGCCAAACGGAGCTCCGTCGACTATGTCAAATTTGATTTTTGGAATGAGAAAAAATGCAACTAACAAAATAATCTACTGGTAATTTTAGCGTTTAAAATAAATGCGAACATTAAATCACGCTGAAAAACGCTACGTGAAGAAAAGCGAATAAGAAAATTCGCTACTATGAAAAAAATGCTATGTGAAAATTTGCTATTCCGATAAAATGCTTATATTGTGAAAATGATCTAACAAATCTTTAAATCTTTACCTATTCATTTGTTTAACAAATAAACATCCTTCGATTTCAAGGTAATATTTTAGTTTATTAGTAAACACAATAATAGTAATGGGGCCGCCACCGGACGCTCGGCGTCAAACTAACAACATATTGGAAAGTTGTAACTATGTTCTGAATCGAGGTACCTACCTAGAAAGGGCTTCTTCCTTAATATTCACATCAAGTTCTGGATCTGTATGAATTAAATCCACTAAAGCCCTAAGGCCGTATTCCTCCATTTGGAGCAGATCCTTTCCAGTTCCTGAACTCCTAGTAGTAGAGTGATGAACACTCTCACCAAATGATTGCCAAATTAGACGCTTGGCTAAGTGGAGTCCTTCGAGGAGGCTTGACTGTATCTGCTAACATGTCACCGTTTCAGAGATGTGGTTTCATTGGTCTGGAACCCGTTGTATGCTGCGTGCCAGTGGCTACCACCACAACTACCACAACCACCACCACCACCACGCGGAGGCCAGTCGCCACCACTCCTTTGGTGGGGTAATGTTAAATTTTTCATTTTCTTGGTTTCCGTACCGAATACTGCATAACGGAACTGGCCGTCTGTCTGTCAAGACCCTTGCTCTCTGAAGCGGCTTAAGATCGGGCTGGGAATGTTTGTATTTTTCAGTGGTCCAAACAAAGCCTCATCATTAGAAATCTGATAGTTAGAACTATTTCATTTTGCAGCGAAAAAACGGAGTAACCGTACCAAACTGTAAATATTTCAGGATTTTTAAAAAACTAACCTAACCTAACCTATATGTTTCTACACGATGGTCCTGAAATAAATCCTGAAATATTTAGAGTTTCGGAAAAAATAGCAGTTTGTCAAATGATATGTTTGTGAAATGAATCATTTGGTGAAACGTTTTTTGGTCAAACGACAGGACCCCAACCGTACGACTTATCTGTATTCCGCTTACCTTCGATTAATTTTAATTACCATTAAGTATGTTTATTTCACTTTTGTTTAGCCGACCATGCTTTAATATCCTAATGTTGACGTCATGGTAGCTAAGCTCCCACGGTCAAGTAGATCATATTGTTTTTAACTCGACCGTTATTACTGTCAAGTAAGAGCTATCGTAACGTTGAAAATACGATAACAAGTCAAAAGCAATATGGTTTTACCGAGAAGAATACCGCCGCTGCGCCTATATTTATTGTACGCGATAAAAACGACATCGTATCTGGGGGTTCCCCTATGGAACCCATAATCGTCATTTGTCCTAATGCATCGTTTCTCCGAATTTTCGTTTATCCTAAAGCCATTTCCGCTTAAATTTTAAAACTTTTTAGTGTTGTCATAATACAACCGTAACCTAACCGAACCGTAGTTATAATTGGAAAACTTTAAAAGTTGCCTGACTCATCTGAAAACCTGTTTAGGGCAAATGAAAATTCGGAGAAAAGATGTGTTAGGACAAATGTTGTTAGGGATTCCGAGGGACACCCGTATCTGGGGTACGTTGGTAGCGTAAACGCTACCAACGTTGTTCTTTTCTATCACTCAGAATGAATGGGATGACAGTTGTCCACGTGGTTTATCGCTTCACATGAGAATGTCATCCCTGTCATACATTTTGAGTACCTAATACCTAGTAAAGAAAAAACGTTAGTAGCGTTTGCATCTTGGCTATGACCTCTGTCCTATTATGGAATTCACTGTTAAGTAAATAGGAGCTATCAAAAAGTTGACTATTGTCAACACTCATCATATTATCATATTGTTATTATTATGTCGTATTCGATAACAGGTCCAAGATATGGTTTTTACCGCCAAGAATACCGCCCCTGAGCTCTCAGAATCAACAATATGATGACGTTATCAAACTAAAAGCTAAACCAGACTGGAAGTGGCCTTAAGGCCCTAATCAGCTGAACAGCTATTCAAAACCCAGTTATTACAAGTGTCCATGTAACGTTAAGCTTTAGTACCCGACCACGGAATTTTACGTTAATAGTTATCGAGATAACTGTATAACTGTATTAAGTAGGTAAGGTACTTAAATGCGCAAATAGAGATTGACGCTGATTTTCGTATCGTCATCAAATAGTAAAGGTGAGGTATGCGTAAAATATTGTATGGAAACGCGAGGAGTTTGTGCTACAGATAGGTTCAGAGATCCTAGACAAGATGCATTCGGTGTTCGTTATCGTTATCCAAAATGTATAGGATTGACGATAGCTGTCAGACGGAAGCGGAGGCCAGAAATGACGAAACTATAAGGGTTCCGTTTTTGACATTTTGGCTACGGAACCCTAAAAACAGTTTTCGAAAATCGTTTACGTTAGCGTTAAGCAACTTTTCTAGCTTCACAGAGGCCCTGCCAAGATGCATTACGCTAGCCAGAGTTTCTATTCGTTTTGTTTTACGTTTACTTGATGGCGATACGTGACATTACCACAAAATAAGTAAAGGCACAGGTAATTATGTTCATGCTCGGTACATGGTTTGTTCAATCCTTAATAACTCGTCAACGATCATCATTGATAACGCAGTAACAAATTAGATAAATTGCAAAATACACCTACCTACCTAATGACTAACACAGTACGTAGATGGATTTGGCACCTTATTTAATTTGTTATTTTCGTGTTATGTTATTGCATTATCAACGACGAAATTATAAAGTGGTTGGTGTAGTTACCGCTTGTCCCTCGGTGCGCACGCGCCTGCGCAGAGCGGCGCGACGCTGCCGTTAGCCGGCTGCGCTATAGGTGCAGCGCAGGGCACAGAGCCGGCGAGGACGCTGGAATGACGTGACCATAATAAGAATAAGAATTGTTTATTATACGAAGTCAGCGGGCTGCGGGGCGGCGGCGGCAGCGTCGTGTTCCAATGCATAGATTTATAGGAAACGTGCCACGAGGGCAGCGGCGCGGGCTGCGGCGCACGAGCGATGCATTCCAGTCAAGCAGCCAAGCAGGCGACCCGCGCCGCCGCCGCCTCGCACTCCGCTGACTTCGTGTCCGCGGCCTTAACGCTATTTTGCAGCGGACCCCAGACTAGGCCGAGCCCGTATCTTGGGCATCCGGGGCCCTACCCAAGATGCAAACGCTACTAACTTTTTTCTTTTTAAAAAATAAATGTTTAAAAAAACAAAAACCCGCCTTCAAAAATGCAAAAAATAACTTCTTTTAAAATGGTAGGTCAGTCCAACTGCATTCGGCTTTTGGTTTAAAATATTGTGGGACGCCGACTTCAGTTGGACTGACCTACCATTTTAAAAGAAGTTATTTTTTGCATTTTTGAAGGCGGGTTTTTGTTTTTTTAAACATTTATTTTATTTTATACTTTTTAGTGATCCTATTTATGCTGTTACGTAGCTCCACTTCTAAATATTAATGAGAAACTATAGAAAATTTCAAGCTCGCCACAGACAACGCCGCGGGAATGTCATAGTCATATTTAAACCTAAATGTGCTTCGGCATAGTCGCTCAACTACCTTAATCGAAATATCGTATCGCCACCCTTGAAATAGGTACCGTTAAGGAGTTCCGGTGGCCATCTGTGGTCTTCATCATCAGTTCCACGTCACCATATAGTACTTTTCAAAAGCAAATGCACGAGTTACAGTGAAAAATACCAAAATCGCTATAGGCTGTGCCTATAATATTTGAGGAGTTCTCTTGATTTCTCCAAGATCCCATCATCTAGAAAGTATACCCATTCAAACAACGAAAAATTTTTTCAAATCGGTCCAGTGGTCTTCGAGTAAATCGGGGAACATACATAAAAAAAAACCCGACGAATTGAGAACCTCCTCCTTTTTTTGAAGTCGGTTAAAAATATCCCGACGAATTGAGAACCTTTTCCTCCTCCTCCTTTGTTTGAAGTCGGTTAAAAAACTCAAAATGCCATGGGATGCCATTCTCGTGCGTTACGATAAACCACGTGGTCAATCCCATCATCCCATCCATTTTCAGCAATAGAAAAGAAAAATGGTATAAGTACTCTAGTAGCGTTTGCTAGGGCGTTTGCGTCTAGAGCCCAGCGGTGATGTTAACATCTAGACTAAAACATTCTAAAATACGGATTAGGCATTTTTTTCTCATCGCCATTCATCATCATCATTTCTCTTTGATTTCCAGCGAGAATCCACCGTCTTCCTACCGCCTTTATTTGGTCAAACTTTGCTTTTCATTGAGTTATTACCAGTTAATATTTTGATCCAATGGTATATCGATACATGCAATGAACAACATTGTATCTCAAATTTTATGTTAGCTTGCGATACAATTTTGTTTATAATTAAATAATTTTGAAATTACAAGTCACAGTAAATTGAGATACAATGTTTTTCCTTGCATGTGTCGATATAAAATTCGCTTAAGTGCATATCTTTCTATTGTTATTACAATGGAACAAGTTTATGTTAGTTTCGCAGCAGGCCTGAAGCTCCAAAGCACAAAAAAATAGGAGCTCCGCAGAAACGGAGCGCACTGTCGACTCTGTAAAATTGATATTTGAAATGGGAAACTCGAAAAAAGCTACATACAATGTCATAAATACGCGTGGTTAAAGTTATTAATAGAAAATAATGCGACCGAATAAAATCACGGATAGGGATAACTATTAGATAGATAAACCCCCGATATAACGGTGACCCCTTTCTTTCAGAGAAACCTAGCTAAGAACCACTGCTAAAAACCTGTATTCAAATGACAATAAACCGCATTCAAATCGGTTCACCCGTGTAATAGCTACGGCGCCACAGACACACACACACACACACACACACTTACACGTCAAACTTATAACACCCCTCTTTTTTTATGGGGGGTTAAAATACCGCCTGGGAAAATTGCTATTCGAAATAAGTAATCGAGTTTGGCGAACAGATCCAGCTAGGTACTCAGAAAATAAAAGAGGGGTTTTATAATTTTAAGGCGTGTATCGGTGTATTAGTTTGTCTGTGCATCTGTGTCTCTGTTTGTGGCATCATAGCTCCCAAACAGATAAACCGATTTGGACGCAGATTTTTTTAAACAAAAGCTGGTTTAGTTAGCATGGTTCTTAGCTAACTTTTATGAAAATCGGTATAGTCGTTAAAGAGATATTCTTTTCAGCAATTACTTGGGGAAGAGCGGTAAACGACTTCAAAGTCACGGGCCAAAGCTATTAGATACACGAGTTGAAAGAATGATTATAATTTAGTGAGAAAAAAATATTGAATATTATCAGTATTTACTTCGCCCGCTTTGGACTTGTGGTCAGAATGACGTCATTTTGTTTGTAACCGCGTTTTGCTAGCATTAGTATTGACGTAGAAAAGACCATGTGGCATTTAAGGTCTATGGCCATTAACAAAAAATTGTTTATATAATTTTCTCTGTAAATAATGAACTTTTTTTTAATAGTTTTTTATACCAACCTCTACAGGGTGGAAAGTTCGAATGCCACATGGAAGGCCTTAAATATTGAAAATATCACATTCTGTGTAAAGGAGACTTTCCTTTATTTTTAAAAAGTATAAAAGCTGCATTTATGGATTTTTGAAAAATCGTCGGTTTCAGATCAGCTGCTAGCTGTGTCCTCCCAGAATTCCCGAGGAATGGGTTCTACACGGTGGAGGGCGACCCCAGCGCGGGCCCCGGCCAGGCCCGCAGCTCCGTTCTGCTGACGGCCGCCTGTCGCCCAGGGTACAGCGTGCTCGGAGACAACCAATACTTCTGCTTCAACGGAAAGTGGCACGGGCAGATGCCGCAGTGTAGCCGTGAGTCAACCTAAAACCTTTCCAAAGGGTGGCTCTTTGCCAGAGCTGTGCAGGAAAAGTGAGCGAAAAAACTATCGAAAGGATGCGATTCTACTCAAGTGGCGAGATAATCATATAATCAATCAGCTTATTAGAACAACGTGAATTCTGATTGATACTGATTTCGCTTGAGTAGAAACGCTTGGTTTTTGTTTCGCAACCTTACATAGCAGTGCTCTGTGTTTTTTCCTATTTAAAGCTCTTAAATAAGAACGTATGAATAATGTTGTCTTCACAGCATTCTGCAAGCTAACTCGGCACCCCAGCGTCACGTACTTCTGTAAGTTGACCGACCCGAGCATAGTGGGCAAGCGGCGCTGCTACGAGTCCGAGCCCGCCGGGACGGTGGTGCAGCCGGAGTGCAACCGGCCCAACTACTACCACAGCGGCATCCTCAAAGACATGCTGTGCGTCGACGGCTCTTGGGACTACGTCGCCGTCTGCGAACCTGGTATTCCTGACGTTAAAACTAGCTTAGAAGTTGGATATCGCTATTTCCTTAGGAACTATTCAATTTTCCAGACTCAAAAGTAAACTAATTAAGTGTTTTCAGTAAGTTGGCAAGGTCGTTCGTCTGTTTTTATTGTTTCTTTTCCACTCGCGAATTGGATAAGTACTTATTTTCTGTCCTGAAAAATTTCAGAATGTGGTACAACAATGCCAAAATCGACGCAGCTTATGCTGAACGGTACAAACGCAAAGCGCAGGGAGCTGCCGTGGCACGCCGGCGTGTACGACACCACCTTCACCCCCTTCAAGCAGATCTGCGGGGGGTCCCTCATCTCCACCACCGTTGTCATATCAGGCAAGTACCTTTAAAGTCGGTGTTGAATTTACAAAGATATAACATTTTTAACTCAGTCATATTGTCAATTAAAAAGGAAATAAGAAATCTGCCGTGAGGACGTGATGACTTCAATGCGTCCAATCGTCCACTGGTGCTTTCATTTCATAGTCGCTTAGGTACTAAGTGATACTTGGTGGAGTGATATGATTGTTAGTGGCCCACCACGGACCCTTACTCTACGCCTAACCACGCTTTCAAGCCGCCGGCGAAACATGTGTCTTAACCTGTACTGTGCCCTGCTGCACTGCTGTAGTATCCTGTTGCCACAGACTCAACTCTTGACAATCTTAACTGTTGATGAAGTATTGGTCGTGTGTGTCAAATCAGGTTTCCTTTGTCTACGATATTACCCCTGGCATCTAATCCCTCGCAACAGAAGCAGACTAAACTGTTAAGTCAGCCATCTAGGAGAGTCAGATCACTTTTCTGACCCGAGAGTCTCATAGATGATGGCGGTGTAAGACTAGTAATTTTGCGTTAATGCGTGATGATGATAATGATGATCAGATGTATCTTTACTCCTGGCGCTCCTGTAGCGGCGCACTGCTTCTGGAGGGACGTCACGGGCTTGCGTCCTCCCCGCCACTTCGCGGTGGCTGTGGGCAAGCTCTACCGACCCTGGAACAACACCAGGGACCATGTAGCTCAGAAGTCTTTTGTAAGTAGACAGAATCTGAAACTACTTGTTATCTTTCTTCATTAATCACGTCAAGTTTTTGGGGATATTACCAAGTCAAGCAGGGGTATCAGCCATAACCGTGATAAAATAGGCGTGCAATGTGGATGAGATTTATGGAATCCTTTTTTCTCGCCACATCTTAGGAATACCATATAAAATACATAGGATAAAAAACCGGTGAAATTACTAGTATAGCGGCATTCCCTCTTATTCCTTAGGGTTGACAACGCATTTTCGGTTTTGGGATTGCAGTCATGAGAATGCAAATGTCTATGTCTCAGATCCTACTCATCATCAGGTGGTCTGTGTGCTCGTTTATCTTCTTGCCATAAAAAAATGGGTTAGGTTCGTAAGGACTAGATTGCAAAACGAATGTAAGTAAAACGTCGTAGTTTCATTAAGATGTGTTTCGTTGCAAAATATCTACTTGTGTAAATCGTCTTAATAGTAGAATGCCTGGGTTGAAGATTGGACGTAGTTCTATAAGGTTTTGTTTGTATAACGCCCAAAATAACAAAATGTCCCAGTTGCAAAACGCCAACGTATGCAGAACGTTCTGATAGTAAAACTAGGTAGGCATATCGTCAAAAAGTCATAACGTCCAAGTGGCAAAACGACTAGATGTTTGAAAAAGGTGAGTCTGGCCACTAATATTAAAATTAATCGAATATAACCTAGTCGTTTTGCAATCATGACGTTTTTCTACCTAGACGATTTAAAACCAAGACCTTATACTATCCAGACAATTTGCTTAATGAGTCATAATTACAACTAAGGCCATGTACAATTTGGATCCAATGCTACTTTGCCATTTTCCAACCATGACGTTGTGCTTAATTAGGCATTACTTACAACCTAGACATTTTGCTTACTAGGGCATTATACAAAAAAGGCGTTTTGTTTAGTTGGTCGTTTTGCAATCTAGTCCTTACGAACCTAACCCAAAAAACCTTCATATTAACTGATCGTTTTCCAGGTGAGTGTGATAAGAATCCCCCCCCACTACTCCGGAGCGGCGGTGAACTACCAGGCGGATATAGCGCTGCTGGTGCTGGCGACGCCCGTGGAGCTGACCGTCTTCGTCCGGCCCGTCTGCGTCGACTTCGACTACGACTTCGACAGGAACCAGCTGCAGAGCGGGAACATGGGCAAGGTAGGGCACGAGGGCCTGGTCACATGGTGCTATTGGTGATAAGTTAAAGCTGCTTATACATACACATAAGCTTCACAGCTCGACTGTATCTTCAAGGATTCTATACAATGTCTCTGGCGCGCTCAAGTGACACTTGTAACTTCTATTATTGTAGCACTGATAGACTTATGGCCTGGCCACGACATTGCGCGAATTGCGGCACGGCGAGCGATTTCCTAATACATTGCGTGTGATGCCAACTAACAGCAGAACGTTGCGAGTCTCGACCGTGCAATGTATTAAGAAAACGCTCTCCGCGCCACAATTCGCGCAATGTCGTGGCCAGGCCGTAACCGCTTACAAGCAAGTGAATAGTACGCGTTTGTGATACTGTTGTTGTATAAAAAATGTTCCGTGAGTCCTTGATAACGTATGCGGGGTAAAATCTGGACAAAGTTTGAACCTCTGTTTAAAATATTTAAACTCCTCAGAAAAGTACAAAAGCGAGTTGTCTTTTGTTTAACAACTCATATTTAAATAAATACGATAAATTTCATGGACGTAGGATTTTTCTAACAATAATGATGGCAAATCGAGAAAAAATGCATCGCGAAATTATTTGTAATTCGATTCGAGGTCGAATGCGAAGGTCGTGGAATCTTTTACACAAAAGGTTAAGAGTCAAAGCACAGTTTATGTGCGGACTCGCACCTGTGACTCGGGGCAGGTTTGATGCAAGAAAAACTGCTGGTTGACTCTTCAGAAGTTTCGGAGAGGGCGGAGGCTCTTGGCGAGGAGTGGCAATGGAATGCAATGGTCGAAGGCTTTGGCGCTCTTTTTATACAAATTTTCTTAGCCTCCGTCCTCCCCTCCACTTTTCTTTATATTTCCCAATTTTCCTTAAATTCTAGAGTATACAGTGATCTTACGTACTAGGAAAACTTAATAACTACGGGCGCTACAATATTATTGCAATATTCACTAGACGAAGGGTTTTCCCGCCACACAACAATAATGAGTAATTTTTTATAATATTAATTCACCAACACAACACAAGAAACAACAACAAATCTAACCTAACTTGACGTAATGAATAGAATGCACTACCTACTAATTGCCTACTTGCATCTCGCTTGACGTGTCTCGAACTCTCGACACTCAAAAACCGGTCGAGCGAGCTGGCCTCGGCGCGCGGGCATCCTTCATGTATTAGCATCGGCAGCTATGTTCCGTGAGGCGGTGATTATAGCACGTACCTCGCGTAGAGAAATATCTGTTACGTAGTAACTCTTATTTAATCTGTGCCTACGCGCCCAATAAGCCATAAACATAAAATTATCTTGCCACCTTCCCGCCTTAAAATCATCTCATCCGGCGCTTACGTAATGACTATAAAAATATAGAACAATTTACCTGAAATATTACAAGAAAAAAATTAACGTAATTTTTTAAATAAACTCAAACAGTTACTAATTACAAAAGCTTACTACACTATAAATTAATACTTAGGCCCTGTTGTTTGATCAGTAGTTGAACTAACTAATTGTTAAAATTCGAAAAAGGAATGGAAAATTTGACACATTTTCTTGAGATTTTAATCATAATGATAAATCAAGGTTTCATTTTCAATAACAATATTTTTTATTAGTGTACCAGAACTTTTTCCACACAGCTCCAAATTAATTCTCTATTACAAAACTAACTCTTATTTTTGCCGTCTTATAAAATTGTTAATACAGATGTTTTTTGTTTAGCTATCACAGGAAAACAAATGAATAATGTATACATTTTTTTTCTCTAATTTAAGTTTCATTAGTGCCATGGTATAGTCCACATTAAAAGAATATCATTATGTAGTGGTTCTTACTGATTCTCAAAACTTATGGATTATTTTTAGTTTTACTGTGTGTGTGGATCAGCCCTCGCGGTATGTCTAAGACAGTTCTTTTGAATAGGGGTTCGCCGTTAATGAAGCGATGTTTGCCAATTGTGCGGGATTTTATAAAATCGGAACATAGAGGAGCTAATGTGGTGTTTTCGCCAGATTTGACTTCCAGTCACTATTCAAAAACAGTTAAGCAAAATAAACGAGCTAAAAAATCCCGTGCGTCCCCAAATTAATTAAATCCACCCCAGCGCTCAAGAAATTCGCCGAATCGAAGATTTTTTGGACAAATCTGAAACGGCGAATCTACTCGAATAATTTTCTACGTATAAAATGAACAAAGTTAAATTCGGAAGATTAAATTAGAATTAAATGAAATGCCGGTATCTCTGTTTACGTCAGCCATGGACAAAGTTCCATGGAAATGTCGCAAAGCAGCTCGCAAAGGAGTAATTTTTTTTTTGCGTTATAGGTACATTGTTAATAATACTATTATTTATTATAAACATTTTTAACAAAACAGATTTTTTATTACATTAAATATTGCTTGGAACTTTGTCCAAATTTCACTCCGCATACGTTAATCCACTAACATCCTGTATTTTAACCGACCGCCAAGCAGCAGAGTTCCGATTAATAAGATTGCAATCTTGAGATTGTAGTCTTGAGATCGCGAATGTCAGTCTTAGATCCAACTTACACCTGTGTGCTCGTTTACCTTCTTCATGTCTTTGTTTTCGACACACGTCTTATTTTTCACAAACACATCGAAACTGCTGTGATCTGCTCTGCTCTGCTCTGCTCTCTAATCTAATCATCCATGACCCTTGGGGTTTAAAATAAGTTTAAAACACGCTGCTGCGAAGCAAGCTGAAGGCGTCAGGGCCTACCTGGAACCCTTTGGAATCTACGTCCGCTTTAGTGGTAGAGAAGGAAAGCGTTCCTTTGAATGCTATGACCTACTGGTTAGACTGTGCGTCCCGGAGGTATGTACAGCGAATGGTGCAAAGGCTCCTGCTAGCCTCCCGCGCACGTGGTGGCTCACAGGAGCTCGCCGCTACGCTGCTGAGTGCGCTACTGACGTCAGCAGAGTGCGACCTGATGACGAGGCGACGGGCGAATGCGTGCTCTGACTGCAGTTTTTGGGTGGTGATGGATGACAGGCAGTCCTATACTTACCTTTAAGTTCAAATTAATGTAAGTACCTACCTATCTCCTTACATCAGTTTTGTTTAGTTTCGTTTCACAGTGTATTATAGTATAGTATAAACTGTTATGCTATTATAAATAAATACATAAACGATAAAAAATAACATGAGATCAAGCCCAAACGCGTTAAATGATATTCAGGTTGCAGGCTGGGGACTGACAGCAGAAGACGGGGAGGCGTCCCAGGTGCTGAAGACCACGGAGATGCCTTACGTGGACCTGGAGCAGTGCAAGGCAGATATGCCGTTCGACTTCTTACCGCAAATTACACTTGACAAAATCTGCGCTGGCACTTTGAACGGCAAGTATTGACGGTCTTAATTCTGCTGGAAAAATCGTAGTTTGGTCAATTTGACCTTAACGATATTTCATTTGAAAGGAAGATATGTCAAAAAGGAAAGATTACTTTTCTGGTCAGTGAGTCCGGTCATCTAGCTTTTGCAACTGTTTTATCTACGAAATCTTCTGTTTATCTTTATCAACAGGGACAGCATTATGCCCAGGTGACAGCGGAGGGGGTCTGGCCTTTCCCCAGGTGGAGAAACGGACACAGCGGTACTACCTGCGCGGCATCGTGTCCTCATCCAGGGCACCGACCGGCTCCCTCAAGTGCAACGCCAACTCTTACACCACCTTCACTCGCCTGCACAGCCACGAGTACTTCATCAAACAGTTAGTGCCTCACCGATACCCATGTTACCATTAAACCCGTGGTTAGATAAGGGCGAGGAAACGTATCAATAGTACATTGTGTATTAAGGGTATGTCACCAACTGGCATTATGAGTTGTGTAAATGGGCCTTAAATTATAAAATTTGTCTCTGCCCCCCTCTATGATTGTTTATGTTAGAATAGAAATGGCGATATTTGGTGATGTTTAATAAAAAGTGCAACTTGACGTGCGAATTTTAATTCATGCAAGTGAGAAGTTATAAATCCCTTACCTAAACCAGAATCCTACGAGCTATCGAAGAAGTAATAAGTGGTCCTATTCTCGCCGTATTACGAGGGATTTCCCTTTCTTCTGATGACGACATGTATTTTATTGATATATACATTTTAATATGTGTACCCTTTCAATTATTATTTTGGAATCACACAGTTTATAATCAGTATTTATAAATTAGCGGCACACTACATCATTGTCTATGACTTACCACAGATAATGTCAAACGTGTTCAGGAGTCCGATTCTAGTGACAGTCGAGATCAATAGTTTATATGCGACATTTTTAGAAAATTGTATGCAACTGACATTTCCTCTCGAATGAAACTTCATATCGAATGGCACAAGAATTGGGGTCCTGATGTATTATGATAGTTTGAGTCCACGTATTATATTTTAAAAAAAAGCTATTACCCACGATAGGGCGTAATGGTAAAAAAAAGGCCCGCGGGTATTATTTTGGATTTACGGTCGATTTTTCAAGCATGTTATGACACTATTTACGAGCAAGTGTGATGAAAATTACATAACAGTTGCTCTCTTGTTTATATATATCTTGGACACACACACGAATGAACACTTTTCTTTATATTCTTCCAAGTATGTTAACGTGTATGGTATATTGGTAGGAGATCGTTGGAATGCATACCTATTAACTAATATTCTAATAGTACATTACTGCAACGACCAGTAAGTGAGCCATCCTGGATGAGTAGGAGTTAGAATAGATACGGTCGAAGCATGTATAGTGCTTTTCTCAAAAATAGAACAAGTAGAATGATAAAAAAAAAGTGTATACGAGGGGTGCCTTTTAAGTTCTGTCGTTTGAAAAAACTAAAGACAATTTAAGTGTTAAATGGTATTTATTGTTTTTCAAAGTAATCACCGTGATATGTAATACACTTTTTCATTCGATCGAACCAGTTTTCGAAACACTTATTCCATTCCGAAGTCGGGGTCTCCAAAATGGCCGTTTTGTATGCCTCAACCGCTTCTTCAGGCGTCCGGTACCGTTGACCACGAAGTCGTTGCTTGATTTTTGGAAAAGTGAAGAAGTCATTAGGGCTTAAGTCTGGACTGTACGGCGGGTGATCCAAATTTTCGACGTTTTGTTCTTTTAAAAACGCAATTGTCTGCCGGGCGGTGTGCGAGCTAGCATTATCGTGGTGCAGTACTATACGACGTCTTGGGTTATTTTTTCGGAACTCGCCGGTAACTTCTGGTAAACAAACAGTGGTATACCAGTCAGCATTAACTGTTTTACGATCTTCGAGCACGATGGTCGCAACGTGGCCACTTTTCGCTACAAACGTGGCGACCGTTTTTTTCGAAGTGCTCCGTGAGCGTATTACTTTGGTCGGGTTTGGCTCATCTTGAAACACCCAAACAGTCGACTGCCGTTTAGAATCCGGATCGTAGGCATATATCCAAGATTCGTCACCACTGATAATGTCATAAACGTGTTTAGAGTCTCCTCGCTTGAATTGCCGCAGAGTTTTGAGGCACCATCAAACGCGAGCCGTTTTTTGGTCTTCACTAAGTAAATGTCGTATCCAGTGTGAGATCAATTTTTTTACACCTAAGCGATCATGCAATATATTTTGAACACTGGTCCCTGAAATGCTTAATGAAGCTTCTATCTCGCGGTATGTCGCATGGCGATCTTCGACGATCAGTTGCCGTACAGCATCAATATTTTCCTGGGTTACAGCTGTTTTTGGTCGGCCTTCACGATGCCTATCACTAAGACTAGAGCAACCACGTTGAAATTCCAAATACCAACGTTCCACAGTCCGGATGCATGGTGCTTCATTTTTAAAAACCGTAGTCAGCTCTTCAAAGCACTGAAGACGCGTTAAACCCCTTTTAAACTTGTAAAATATTATCGCACGTAAATTTTCCTTCGAAATTTCCATTTTCACAACCGACTTGTCAACTTTGAACCGACGCTGTACTAAAACGAATCGGCCGATCTCGAAACATTCTTTTGTTTTTGAATTCTAAATTCAAATATTTTAAGATGATACTAGTTTTTTTTTTAATAATCACGGGAGTTTTGCAAACGACAGAACTTAAAAGGCAGCCCTCGTATTATATAACCCTCAGGGCGCTTGTCCGACTCGCGCTTAGCCGTTTTCTTAATTAATTTAAACGATTCACTATATGTTAGACCGGTCGCGATGTACTAGGCTCGCATAAAACGGACATGGTGCGTGTGACGATCTTGTAAATAAAGAGAAACCGCGCGATGTCTGCTCTGAACGAGAACTGCTTTGGGTTTATGATGCGCTGGTACTTTTGTGGGGAAATTGTTTTACGCGCACTTTTTTATTTTTTTTTATTTATCTTCTAGTATCAAACTGCCAACTAGAGCTGAGGGCTCAGACAAGATGCACTACGCTAACTAACGTTTCTATTCTATTCGTTTTTAAACCAATCGCGTCACTGGAAGATGACGTGATACGAAAAGTCACGTGGTCTACCAGTGACGCGATTGGTTTAAAAACGAATCGAATAGAAACGTTAGTTAGCGTAGTGCATCTTGTCTGAGCCCTCTGATTATTCAGCTTTTCATGTATAAATAAAAAGCAATTTAAATTTAATAATGGTGCTCTTTGCAGAAATCCTAATGGAGTCAAAATAGTTTTTTTTTTGTGATGTGACCTTTTCTTGCTTACCTCTGTAGTCTTTTTGAAGGCTGTCCACAGGTCTGTACCGATAGTTCCAAATTCAAATAACATGATATGTAATGGAATTTCATACTTACTTACTGGACACTTTTGAAGTTTTGATCATTGCCTGGTAATTCTGCCGTCCTCAGAAAAAAGGGCGTATGTCTCATAGAAACGCGTATGTATAAGTGACCTTATTTCTTAAGATTGAGGGTTGAATTTACTTTGACCATCAAATTGCGCATGCGTCCTTATTATTTAGGAGGGCAGAATTCTTAACTTTCTGGTGACTTTTTAATGATGTAATGGCGACTTTACGTATCATTTTTGAGAAAAGAAATTTCCTGACGATTCACAAACAAGAATCCTGAACAGTAAAATAAAGAATTCATACAAGAACGCAGTCAAAGAGTACTAATACTACGGCAATGTTGCATACAAATTCCATTTCTAGCTTGTAACTTTTTAAAAAGTGAAAAGGGCCATAATAAAATGAGGGCACAAGTCTTATACATCCAAATTTTACTCGAAACATAACTTTTTTATTTGTGCCTGGAATAGCTTATGTTTTTTTTTAAAACAAAAATTGCGTTTCTCCTTGTCATAAACTTAAAGGCGGTAAGGAGTGGTGGTTTTTTCACATGAAGTTTCTGTTTGTATGCAATTCAAAAAATTGGTTTAAGCGATGAAGATTTGACTCCAACACAAATTTTTTCTTGCGGTTTTTGAGAAAAGCACTATATTTGCCTCGGCAGGAACAGCAATTGCGGGCTTCGTATTTTTAAACGGACTCGCAAGCTCGTCCAAGATGAGCGGAGCGGAGAGGAGACGTGTAGGAATCGACCAATCATATTAATTGAAATCCACATCTCGTCTTCGCTCCGCTTCAGTGAAAACAGTCAAGCGGAGACGAGCGGAGCGGAGAGGAGACTTGTAGGGGTCGACCAATCATATTAGTTGAGATCCACATATCTCCGCTCCGCTTCAATAGAAACAGTCAAGCGGAGATGAGCGGAACGGAGTGACGTGTAGGAATCGACCAATCATTTTGGTGTAAATCAACATCTCGTATCCGCTCCGCTTCAACGGAAACAGAATAAAAGAAGCGGAGATGATAGGGTGCTCGTCTCCGCCTCAGTGGAGTCACTTACCTGTTTTCACAGCTCTGCTCCGCTCAGCTCCGCTCGTCTCCGCCTCAGTGGAATCACTTAACTCTTTTCACAGCTCTGCTCCGCTCAGCTCCGCTCGTCTCCGCCTCAAAGGAGTCACTTACCTATTATTATTATTATTATAATATTATTACACAGCTCTGCTCCACTCAGCTTAGGCTGCGGCTCCACTGAGGCGGAGACGAGCGGAGCGGAGCGGAGCTGTGCCAATATTAACCAATAGTATATAAACTAACGTGCGCAAGGCGCGCTTGACGTGACCGCATGCGCCTTCTATTGGTTAATACTGGCACAGCTCCGCTCCGCTCCTCTTGTCTCCGCCTCAGTAGAGCCGCACCCTAAATGGAATGGGTTGAAATTTGGACCACGTATGTAAAGTGTAAAACCGATAACAATGCAATATTACGGTATCTAAGAGCTGATGGAGTCGGAAGGTAGCGATAGGATCTCCGCTATATTTAATTTAGACCCACCGTGTTGGGACTTGGGACTCAGTTTGATCTTGATAAGGACATAACGACTTTGCAAAAATAAGTTAAGTCTACATCAAAAGCTTGTGTCAATAATGATTTTTTTGACGGAAACCAATTAACGCTTATTTGGCTAATTTAATATTGTTGTCAGTAATCTTTTAAGTATATTATTATGTAATTAATGTACTTCATTACCAGAGATCGGAATAGGTAGAGCTAATTTGCCTAAACTTGATGCATGTTCATTCAATAATGTATTCCCATCTCTCTCACGCATGAATGAATATGCGTCAAGATTAGACAAATTAGCTCTACCTATTCCGATCTCTGTTCATTACTTATGTTGTGAGTGAGACGAGTTCACCCATGCTACATAATAAACATTTCCCAGATTGCTGAAGTGCGTTTTCGCTGGCACAATCAATGTTTTCTGGAACATGGTGTAAAACCCTGGTACTACCCACAGGTCGTCCTCCAGCACCTGCATCCTGCCGGAGTACCCGCAGCACGGCTCGTACGCGGTCTCCAACGCGCCGAGCGCGCGGCCGGGCCACACCCTGGACTTCGTCAACCTGACCGTCTCCTGCCAGCGCGGCTACGAGATGTACGGGGACAACCCCGGGATCTGTTCTTACGGAAGGTGGCTGACACCCGTGTCTCAATGCATCGGTAAGTTTGGAAGCTCTCTTTGTGAAAGAAAGTCAGATAGTTACAGAGTAAAACCATATTATCTCAACATGTTATGGTATTGTCAACGTTACGATAGCTTTTGGCCTCTTAAGTATATACTTGTGGTGTGGTGGCCGAGTATTAAAAACAATACGTCAGCATGTCAAAGGCAATATTGTTTTACTGAGCAGAAAAAAGTAATCGTTATACAACAACTGTTTTAATAAAATACTTTAGTTTACGCAGCACGTTTCTGAAAACTTTGAATCTTAATCAATAAAGACGCCTTGATTTCACGTACAGCTGAGAGCTGTACTCAAGACGGAATATTAGGATCTTGCCGAGTGTTGAGCCAGTGCCAGCATGTGGTCAACAACCCCAGCAGCCAATGGTGGAAGTTGAATGTGAGTACGCATGTAAATACGTCGACGACGCGCTTAGCGCTTGGTGGTCCAATGACTCTGTGAATCAATCTATGAAGGTGCACCCAGCCGCTTATATTAACGTTGCATGAATTCAATTGAAAATACTTTATCTGTGACTAGAGGACCTTCGATTTTCGGAAAATCCTTTCCTAGTGCTCCTCTAGGGTACTAAAGACCTAGGTACCAAAGATATTTCCTCCAAATTTTAAGTTCCTAGGTCCAGCAGTCAGTTTCTTCTTTTTATATAAGTATGTAGATTAATTTTATGGCTAGTGTTCTATCAAAGAAAGATTGGACGAAACTTCTCAAGTATTACATATTTTGGATTCAGAAACGTACAGTTCCTAAAGATGATACCGTAAGTGTTAGTGGTGGGTCCGTATGTACCGCGCTACCACCATCTTATCCAACTAACCCACCGCCAAGCAGCAGAGTTCGATTTTTGTGCTCCGGTGTGGAAATAAGACAACAGGTGAAATAACTAGCATAGAGCCATTCTATCTTAGTCCTCAAGGTTGGCACCGCATTTGAAGTCTTAAGATTGCAGTCCTAATATTGTAGTCTTGAGAAGTCAAATGTTGTTGGGTGTCCGATCTCACTTACCATCAGGTGGCCCGAGTGCTAGTGCCTTATAATTGCCAAAAAAAAGACTTACTTTGGTTTCAGAGATGTGGTTCCGATGGAATCGAGCCAATAGTCTGCTGCGTGGGAGCCGCTACCACCACGACCACTATTCAAACACCAGTTGCCACCACGCCACCGCAAGGGTATCAAAAACCTCTTATTTAACTTGCTTCGTTCGTATGTTTGTCATTTCGGTTCTAATCTTGCAAGTCACACACACAGGGAACACGGGGAATCCTAGCTTAGGACCCAAAGCCATGATTTATTTATAAACGTGTTTTTGTTAAATAAATATATTTCATTTCATTTACCTTTTTCGTAATAACAGTCTATTACGAAAAAGGTAAATGAAATGAAATATATTTATTTAACAAAAACACGTTTTTTTTTTTGGAATACAAAAGTAAAAGCACAATTTGGAATACAAAAGTAAAAGCGAAAGCAAAGCAATGTTACGGCGTCTAAGAGCTGATCTGATGATGGAGTCGGAAGGCAGCAATAGGATCTCTGCCGTAGGTACTTAAGAGGATTGTGAAGCTAAAATTTTCCATACAAAATGCGAAAACGTTTTGTCTCCCCTTAAACCTAGTCCGATTTTTACGATTTTTGGATATGTTGTAGATATCATGAAAAACTATGTCTGTACGTTTTCCTTTACACGAAAATATTTTTTAGAATGAAACAAATTGAAAAAAACAAAAAACAGACATTTACATAACAGATCTAGTTCTTTAAATAATAAGTACAACGTATTCAAAAATCGTGCAAATCGGACTTGATTTAGGGGATGAGAAACGTTTTCGCCCAGAGCTAAATTTGTATGGATTTTTTTTGACAGCTACGCGATTTTAGCGGCGCTTCACAATCCTCTTACGTAGACGCACTGCTTTTGGCTAGCGGTGGGTTTAGACCAAACAAGCTAATGCTGTAGAACATGTTTTGTCTTTATTTTTACAAAGAAAACGTAAGAGATAATGCCATAGAATTCTTTTTCGTTCACTTTGTCTAAACCCACCGTAAGCTAGTTTGACCTCGGCAGATGACCGACTAAAAAAGTAGGGGTAGCAAAACCTTGTCTCAAAAAGATTTTATTTGAAAGAAACTTATTGATTTGTTATTTACAGTCTATATGGAAATACGAGAGTTGTTTTTAATCCAAGACTGGGGGCCCCGCTACTACTTTTTTCATACATTGACTCAACTATGCAACGTCAACCAGCCCTAGCAACATTCCCAGAAGTTTAGAAATTCTCTAAAGAAATTACTAAGAACATTCTCGGAAACAATTGGGAAACATTAAGAATTCTGTTCCCCATATAAAATTTAAGAATATCCTTATACGCCATGAATTTATCATAAGAAACTTTTACAATTCGAAAAATCGTCACTACAATTTTAGCCGGCGCATACAACTTGGTTGTCTAACGCAGCGTAACAGCGTTGACTTATCATTTATATTGACTGTAACATGCATTCCACCCCATCCTTCCAGGATGACCACTACGGAGTACACCCCCCCCTTATACGAGTACGTGGACAACGTGCCGAACGTCACCAGCTGCCCGGCGTTGCCAGCAAACCTCACCGCTGAGAAGACTGGCCGAAAGGCCTGGAGCAGTATGAACATAACTATCCATCTCTCTGTTGCATAAAATTGACAAAGAAAGACAAGGACACTTATGAGCTGAAATTCCAGGTTGAGAAAGGGACACAGCTATATGACTGCTATAACTATGTCTCTTTCTGTCGACCAGGTTGTAACAGCTCGTAATATGACCTCTGTCGGGTACACAAAAGTTCTGGAAACTTGCTGGATGCGGTTGGCACGGGACCGACGACTGTAACGATCCTTGAAAGAGAGCTACAGGGTTAAATCCAGGAATTTATTTTGGGGGTTATGTCCCCTGCATCTAGGCTCTCCTCATCTTGTCTTATGTTCTTTCTGTTGGGCAAGCCTAGGTATATGTATACTCGTATGTGATGAACCCGTCCTATAGGCTCTATATAATATACCACCAGGCTCCCCACTCTAGATCCGTCTCTGGAGACCTCTGTCAAACAGGAACGTTCTTGAACTGACAATATCGATGTCGCTTTAGATATGACGATGATATATAACCCTCCAACTATTCCAGAATGCGTAGAGTACCAGCAGGAGGTGGTGTTCCCGTGCGAGCGCGGGCGGCGCCGCAACTACTGCAAGCACGCCGCGCTCGAGCTGGTGGTGGGGGGCACGGACGCGCACCAGGACGAGTTCCCACACATGGTAACCAACAACCTCTGTCGTACTTATCTTTTAACACGCTTCTATTGTATTGATTGGTAAGTGAGGAGGGTCAGATATCCGGTGAAATAAATATCTTCAAGGCATTCAATGTAAGTCCTAAACATTATCAGACGTTTAGTAATCTTCTAAAAAATTAAATACTTAACAAATTTCAGAGCATTGAGAAAGTTCTATTTTCGTACAATTTTTAAAATTTCGGATAGCTTCATTATAAGATTTAATATTGAGGGGCATGAGAGCGGTTTCCAAAAACTGAACTCAGGTCCTAGACAACATGCTTAACGTAAACGATTTTCGAAAACTGACAAAATGTATAGAATTGACATAACTGGACGCCACCGTCGGGCAGCATACACTACACATTTTCGATAACAATAAAGTCGCCTAATGCATTTTTTCTAGTCACTAGTTATACAGCTTAAACTATCGTCGGTCATTATATGCGAAACCAAACACTGTTACGGATTACTCACTTATTAACCTCAGAGGATCGCGTCACTGGTAGATCACGTGACTATTCGTATCACGTCATCTAGGTACCAGTAACGCGATTGGTTTAAAAAACGAAACGAATAGAAACGCTAGTTAGCGTAGTGCATCTTGGCAGGACCCTCTGGAAACGTTTCCTGACGTTAATTAAATACATGAGTAACCCGTCAGTGTTTATTTTGTGACTGAACTGCTTGTTTTTTTTATAAGTGGTAATAAATCGATTTTCTTTCTTTCTTTCTTTCTTGTCCCCAGGTGCTGCTCGGCTTCGACAGTTCAAACGGCACGGTGTCTTGGCTCAGTGGCGGAACACTGATCAGTAACCGGTTCATTCTGACCGCTGGTTCAGCCACATATGACATATTCATGTAAAAATCACATTTATATTCTAAAGTAGAAAGTTTGACGCAATCAGCTTAGTAGGTAGTATGGAATACCGACCGGTACTGGTTGGCCAGTTTACCGGTTAATTATTACCAAAACCGGTAATTAACCGGACCGTTATCTATACATATAAAATGCTTTGTCCTGAATGACTGACTGGCGGATCAACGCACAGCCGAAACCGCTGATCATAGAGACCTGAAACTTTGAGGGTGTGTTCTTTGTATGACGTAGGCATCCGATAAAAAATGATTTTCCGAAATTCTACCCCTAAGGTGGTTAAAAAGGGGGCCAAAGTTTGTATGGGACAACGTGATTCCTTGGTCCAATCTACAAAGTTCATCATCATTCGGGGTCAAAGTTATTATGGAAAAAAAGTTACCGGATTGAGGTGGTCTCTTGAAACTTAATTGCATAATTATTAGTCTTCGTAACAAATTAAACTATACCTACCTATTTCGGAATTTTTCTGTTAAACTTAAAACAAGTAGGAAATTATCAAATTAGGCTAAAAATAATTCTTTAAAATCCTATTCGAGGGCCGTCGATTACTTTACGTCATTACAAATATCGAAATTTTATTCTCCGTTTATTACATAGAAACGTTAATAAAGGATTTTTAAAAATTCAACGTACAAAATGTTATAAAAAGGCAAAACAAATTATTCCAATCGGTTGTAACAAATTTGACGCCATGATGATGGCATCAATGAAAAGGACAACAATATCAATCCCATAACTAGAGCGATCAAGACAAAAAAGCACGCGACATAGATTAACGTTACAGAAGCGACGTTCTGATTGAAACTAACGGTGTCACGTTGTTGTTTGAAAACATTGTTTTAATGCGTAAAGTCGAGCGTTTAGTTCGAATACTTATTTAAGAAATATTTTGTACAATAAAACTCCTATTTTTAACTTAGCTTTGGTTTTACAATATTTTGATCTTTAATTATTGTCTTGTTTGGGTCCCGTAGCAATGTAGTAAAAAGAGAAACATTGCAATTTCGTCATGTCCATCTAAAACATATGTCACAAATACTTAACTATTTTTTGGGTGTTAGTTATTTATCAATCAGACTATGAAATAAAAAATAATTTCTTAAGTAGAAGAAAAAACATTACTGAATAAATTAACCCTAATACAGCAAACATTTTTTGAATGATTATTCTATATTAGTAGTTATTTGTCAAAATTGTACAATTGATTCATTATTTTCTCTTATAGCTTCTGCCACCCAGTGTGACAAAATGGAACAGACTTTGTACCTTCTGTTTTGATAGTCTGTCAGTAAGGAGCAGTGTCATATTGACGTTGACCGCGTTGATATATGCAGATTTTAACATTTTACCCTCTTAGTAAAAATGTGTAGTTTTTAGATGTAGTTAATTATCATTGTGCCGTCGCGTAGTTTAAATCGGTAGAGATCAGAATCCGGAAATTCAGTCAACTTGCGGGAGCTAATACCCCGATCACGTGTTCCTTCCAACCCTGACACTGGCAAGTTGTCCCATTGGACAGAAGCCATTATTAAAAAAAAACATTATACCCGCCATTTTCAAGTTTTACAGCTCGACCAACTTAACCACAGCATAAGAACATATAGCATAGAAACCGGACTATAAGACGTACTTTGCGTCAGCTATCTTTCTCTACTTTACTACTTTTTATATTACCTTAGCCTGGCTGGTGTTATTTTAGTATTTGTCCCATCAATGAAGCAGGTAGTTAATTTTATGGATTTGGGTTAATAGGTATTGTTTGTTTTTTTAAGGAGAAATCTCAAAATGAATTAGCTATGACGCGAAGAAGTCGTATGGATCGTAGAATTAGGGATAATAATAGAAACAATTTACGTCTTAATGACGAAATCAAAGAAGAAAGGGAGATCAGGCTGTGTAATAGAAGAGGAAGTAATTCTTTGCGAAAAATAGGGAATCGTCTATAGAACGTGACGTTCGTCTTAGAGTTGATAGGGATAGACATAGATCTCAGCGAGCCAGGGAATCCTATACTGAACGTGACGTTCAGCTTATAGGCGACCGGGATAGATATATATCTCAGAGAGCCAGAGAATCTTTTACTGAACATGAACGTAGGTCCACAAGTACTTCTGATTTATGGCCCAATAAAGTGAATTCTGCATTCCTCTGCAAACCTCTATGTAAATGCACTTATCTAAAAATTATTTCACCATTTGAAAAATATATTATTCCAGATGAACTTGGGTTATTTCAACTTATATTCACCGAAGCGAAGCGAGGGCGGGTCGCTAGTAAAATCTATTTTCTTAACGACCAATTTCGACAGACCGGACCTTTATTTATTTAATAGTATCTTATTGCTCCAGGGGCCCGGTGGCCTTCGCGCTGGTGGGCTCCCTGAAACGCCCCGAGGGCGTGCCCAGCCAGGGCCTGTACCGCATCAAGCGCGTCATCCGTCACCCGGACTACAAGCCTCGCTCTAAATACAACGACATCGCTCTGCTGGAGACCGAGCTCACGTGAGTATAGTACAGACAAACTAAGCGAATATTAAACAATTAGAATTTAGAATTCGCATGGTCCAAGATATTTTACGGCTTAAATCAGAATAGAATTGAACTCCAATTGCACAGCAGCGCTAAAAATCGAATAACAAGTATAAATAGAAGTTCGTCTCCAGCCTTAAGGAGTTTCTGTTACCTATTGCCGCTTGGGCACCAGGGTTGCGGTGCGTGGTGCGCGTCGCTCGATACTTAATGCGAGTACACACGTACACAACCGCGGCGACGGCGCGGCCTCGACTGAAACACTTATAAGATCTAGTGAATAACCCTTTCACATCGTGAAAACTCGGATCTCACGTCTACTTCCGAATGATGCCGACGTGTCTATGAATTATTGAATTATTAAGTGACATGTTTGTATTAAATAAATAGAGTACTTTAGTTATAAGTGTCAATTGTCAAACCACGAGTTTGAAGTATATCACACCGAGATGTTAAAACCACCACGACCAAATATATAGAAATTAGGTGTAGGTAAACAAGAAGAAATATAAATAAATGTTGAAAATAATTTCACAGGCTTGTCGATCTAAACGTTTCCCAAGTCTTAATGCTTTCGGCATGACTATTAAAAAGAACTAAAAACAAACTTAATCTTAATTAACAAAAAAATACTCTGGTATTAACCACTCTATATCGATTATCACTCTCCCCCACGTTGTCTTGATGGGTGAGTCAGACTGAAGTAGAATGACAAATACGAACATTTCCGAGAAAATACGATGTGAAAGGATATTTCACTACATCTGTAGTGTCCTGTTGAGTTTGCTTGTGGTGGCGCGCGGCGCGTACGGTCGAGGCACGCAAACATGCATGCGCTTTATACCGTTGTTTGAAGACGAACTAATTGTCTATACTGTGGCGTCGGAGTGAAACTTACGTGGCTCCTGAGTTCTCCCGATTGTTCTGAAGCGTCGCGAAGATTTCCGATCAGACCCGAGCCGAGGCGAAGTTAACCGACCGGTCGTCTGTTTAAGTCCCTACAGTCTGTGTTAAGCTGAGGACCCATCGCGTTAGCCGCTTATGTCATTACGAGTATCATTCATTATCAGTATCATCAAAATTTAACCTTGTTGGTGGAGTGCCCCGCCGTTCCTCTCTAAGTATTATTCGTTAGGTTCTTGACATCTTGATACTGCACGACCTTAACTTTCACTTGCTCAAAGTAACTTCCTCGATTGTTAATTATGTCCGTTTTTAAAGTCGCTTAAGTTAGTGTTACGCTTGTGGCAACCTAGCGACATCTAGCAACAGCTTGTATCATATCAACCAACTCGCCAGCGCCACCAGCGTCAGACAGCGCAACTAAAGTGTTCTACATTGCGCTAACGAAGTTTCTCCAGTCAGTTGATGTACCTATACATATACAACTTGCAACTTCATCCCAATGGACTTCGGTCCCCAAGCATAACACCCGCCTGGAGAGAGGTCTCTCTATCGTCCCTCTCTTCCAACACGCTTCTTACCGAGGCCCCCTTGTCACTAAACTCCCTCTGCTCCATCAGGATGACCCTGGGCCAGTCGGTGGTCCCGGCTTGTCTGGACGTGTTCGGTGGAGACAGGTCTACAGCCGTCGCAACTGGCTATGGCCGAACAACTTATCTAGGGAACAACTCTGAGACTTTGCAAAAAGTAAGTTAAATACATAGACTTCGTAAGATATTTTCAAAATAAAACAAAACTACACTAATCCAACAAACCCTACCAGTGGGCATTGTTGATGGCAGCATTGCCAAGTTGTTTGGTCAAGTACGGGCCAGCATTTTAGTCACGAGTTGCGTCGACCAGGGCCATCCTCGTATCACGTCAACTACCAGTGACGCGATTGGTTTAAAAACTGGTTAGCGTAATGCTTCTTGGCTAGGGCCTCAGGGACTTTGAAAGATCTAAAGACTTCTATGTATAAGCTAGACCAGCAATGCATAGTGAAAATCGTGTCACCGCGGTCGCAAGCGCATGACGGCTGAAGTAACGGCTGGCGCGTGAAAAATCCAGTGCACCCGCTCGCTCTTACATATTAGTGATAAGAGTGACTGCAATGCACTCATCATTCTTAATCATTTGTTTTTAAAGTGATGCGGTTGGTGAAATAACGATATAGTTTTATTGACGCACCAATAAGGTTCAAAATTCAAACATTTTTAATTACACTCATTACGGCATTATTTTACGAGCTGATATGTGAAGTGTATTTAAGATGGCGTTAGCGAATATTTATTTGCGAAACGACATATACTATTTCGCATAAATGAAATAAATTTAACTTTAAATTAAAGCAACCAAGCGCGCGCGTAGGTAAATAATGATTCTATGACATTAATTATTGAAATCAAAATATGTGGTAAGTAGTTCGTCAACAAAAACGTTCGCGATTTTTACTAACAGAAGACTGGCTCTCTTCATTGCCCGCAGGAGACTAAACGAAGATCGGCGTATAAACCGTTACTTGGTGCGCAATTTCTTGACACTGGACAGCCGGTCTACTTATATATGTATAGAAGTTTTTATTTTACTTGAGTAGTACAATAAATATTACGCGACCAAAAACTGGTTGCTATCGATTCTGTTTGCTCATCATACTTTGCGTGGTGGTCGGACCTTGTGCAGGGTCCGTCCGAACCGCTGCCATCTGTCGTGTTACGTGGTCTTCCGATAATTCGGAAGACCAGGTACCAGACGTTAATGAAAGATCAGAGAAAAAGAGAGGTAGATTAGAGAGAAAAGGACAGCAATAGTAAGTCAGGGTCTGGGTATTTATTTAACACTTAGGCTTTCTTCACACAGATAAAATAATTATTACACATAAATTAAAAAATAAAATAAAATTAGTCCTTAATATCACCAGGGTAAAGTTAAAGATTTGGTGGTGAAGGTAGTTCCTCCGGGACTTCCTTTAGTTCGCGTCCCGGAGTCGTCGGACCAGGAACACCACTGGCGCTGTAATGCGGGGCGCTAGAGGCAGCGGCCCTGGTGGTACACGAAGGTAGGTGGGCCCGAGGTGGGACCCGTCAGAGAGAGTAGCGGTTCCCGAGGAAAGCAGGAACCTCGTAGATGAAGGATTCTTGAAGCGTAGGGCCCGACTTGGCCACACACAAAGTCGACTTTTAGTATGAGGGAGATAGAGGCTTCTAGGGGTCCGACTTGACCCTATCTTCAGAGTTTCAAGTTACCACTTTAGAGGCTGAGGGAGAACTGATCGCTCTAGTCCGAGCCGCCGTTTATATACCCTGGTGATCTAGCTTTTTAATTTACAAATTCTAAATTCATAAATTTTCAAAGTTATACATGCCAGATATTAATTCCATGGTTAACCATCGTTTTAACTCCATGGTTCAGTATAAACCTAAGATATCGTCTCTGCCCGTTGTCTAGACAACGAAAATAACAAGCGCTGTCAGATGAAAAAATATAAACAAAAAGTGAATATTTTCGGCTACAAAAGTAATATCGTTAAAAAGAATAGCAATTATTCAAAGGAAAAAGGTACGCAAGAGCCATGGAAAACCAATACACCGTACAGCTTCAAAAAATCAAGAATTATACGTCTCTAAAGTTAGTCGGTCCAACCGACATGTGAACCGCGCCCGCGAGATCAAGAGGAATGGGACAAGAAACCGAACGCAGCGCAATATTACACATCATCTGATGACGCAGTTAGCATAGTTGTATCCGTCTAGTGTCTATTATGTTATGCTATTATTCTAGCTAAGTTGTATTTTGCTTTCAGGTGACCTTGACAAGCTTCAAAGAGGACGAATGTAAAGCTAAGGTTCCGCCTGCTCGTTTCCTAGAAGATGGTCTAAACTCAACGACTCAAGTCTGCTATGGAGACTACACTAGATCCGCTGACACTTGTCTGGTATAGACACCTCAAAAACGCTTCGATATTTTGTATTAATTTCCATAAAAAACACATTTAAGAGGCCACCTACGAAGGGTGATCCATAAGTTTTGAGAATCAGTAAGAACCATCTACATAATGATATTCTTTTAAAGTGGACTATACCATGGCACCAATGAAACTTAAATTAGAGAAAAAAAATGTATACATCAGGGTGACGGCACCAATGAGGGACACTTTTAGCTGGCAGGCACCAGTAATGGACACTTCACTCTTAATTCAAATTGTATACGGTCCAAAATTGATTGTTATTCATTTGTTGCAAAACAAATGAATAACCCTTATCTTCTGTAAGATAAGAATCAAGTGTTCATTATTGGTGCCTTGTCCATTCCTGGTTCCATCACCCTAGTCAGTTGTTTTCCTGTGATAGCTAAACAAAAAACATCTGTATTAACAATTTTACAAGACGGCAAAAATAAGAGTTAGTTTTGTAATAATTTGGAGCTGTGTGGAAAAGTTCTGGTACACTAATAAAAAATATTGTTATTGAAAATGAAACCTTGATTTATCATTATGATTTAAAGGATAAATAAGTTATCATGGCAGTGGATTTTTTTATCTCCAGCTCTGTCACCAAAATTTAGGGTGGTTTTTTCGGCCTTTTCCAGGATTATTGCGGCCTACAAATAAATACTGCGACATTCGTTTTTAGCAATTGAGTTCAAATAATCTAGAAAAGTTTATATAACATTATTCTATCCTAATTATGACAAAATAATAAAAATAAACGGAAGAAAAAAAAATACGAATTTTCGGCAGGAATTGTGCTTCAGAGCCTTCTAATTGATAAGGATGCCGCTCGTCGACCAAAGATCGGAACTCATAACCGCTCTCCGCGTTATTTAGCCCTAAATTTCGACTACTACTTCTCATTCACTAATGTTCAAAAATACAAGTGAAGCAAACATAGTGAAGCTACAAAATTTGGACATTTTGACCTCCAAAACTAAAATTATTTTTATAGTGGTAAAATAAAACAATTGAATGACGTTAATAAGTGTTTGGAAATATAGAAAGTGTGCTCATTCCAATTAAAATATAACGATTTACATATCTCTCATTTTTAATACCGATTATCAAAACTTATGGATCACCCCTCGTATGCTAAAGTCTGGAGTGTTCCGAGATCTGGATCTCAATAACCATAACGCCTTTGTATCTGTTTTTTGGATATATTAAACTTGCCCATATTTGCTTGAGACTGTCAAACGTGAAAAAACGATTAGAAATAAAATCCTCGCTACTTTTATTTTTCAAACATGACACCTTTTTTGCATGTTTTTGGTTGAATCTTCGAGACCCTATAATCTTTAACGATGATTTTCGATTCAATAGTTGAGGATATGTAACTTCTTAATCCTGGTAAACCATTTTTTCAACAAATGTTGTGGTTTTAATGTAAACAGCAATTAATTGAATTTGAAGCTGCCGTCAAGGCGCGCGCGAACTATCTCCATCTCACATGCTTCGCGCGGAAGCACATAAAGCCATCCCTTTTTATTCTTGTGGGGGAGTGGCACCATAGGTGGCCTCTTAACATTTAAGCGTTCGGTTGTTTTATGCGATAAACACTACGTCTAAACGCGACGCGTGAGATGCGTTTGACGCACATTATTTTACATCCGATAATCAAATTCCTACCAAACATTGTTTTACGCGAAGAACGCAGCGGTAACCGCAAAAATATCTGATGTAAAAATGATGTGCGTCAAACGTATCTTACGCATCGCGTTTAACGTAGCTTTTATCGCATAAAACCACCAAGCGCTTAACATTTATTTCAGGGTCTTGGACGTTTTCTCTGTTATTTCTCTGTGTAAGTAGGTTAATCGTTGTCTATTACTCGTAAAACAAGCCCTGAGGGCCTAGTCAAGATACATAACGCTAAGGCTGCGGCTCCACTAAGGCGGAGACGAGCGGAGCTGTGCCAATATTAACCAATAGAAGGCGCATGCGGTCACGTCGAGCGCGCCTTGCGCACGTTAGTTTATATTCTATTGGTTAATATTAGCACAGCTCCGCTCCACTCCACTCATCTCCGCCTCAGTGGAGCCGCAGCCTTAGATAGGGATAAGTACATACATTTGAAAATCGACTATAATGTATGAGATTGAGGTAAGCTCATGACAACCGGTTATGTCAACTCCATACATTTATAAAACAAACGTTAGAAGCGCTTGCTGGAAAGATTTCCTAGGCCTACAGATGTTAGTACGGGATCTGGTAAATTCGTATGAGAGTGTCCCATGACCTGTACGACTTTAGGGTTCCGTACCCGAAGCGTAGCCCAGCGGGACCCTATTAATGTGTCTACACTGTCTGTCCGTCCGTCCGTTCTGACGTCCTTACTTTAAAGAGCTGTTTCTTGTGAACCGTAATAGTTAGCAGATAGTTTTTTTTAGAATAGGTACGTTTTATTACGGCGGATTTACTAACAAACAATAAAAAAAAGTAAAAGAATAAATGGCTTATTTTTGTTGTACTTATCGTAAAAACGGTAAAACATACAAGCATCAAATTTGGTATAATTTTGTAGTACGGGCCACGGAGAAGTTCTCTATTCCCTGGTGCCTTGCAGAAAAACAACCAATAATAAGTAATAAAAACTCGTCTGATTCAATTCGAAATGGAATTCAAATTTGAATACAATAATACTCAGTACCTAGAGTCCGACTCGCACTTGACCGGTTTTTTATCTGTCCAGGGCGACGGCGGCGCACCGCTGACCATCAGGAACCCCCGGCTCAGCTGCATGTACAGCGTGGTGGGGATCACCTCGTTCGGGAACAGGTGCGGGACGGTCGGGGTGCCTGCTGTGTACACGAGGGTGGAGCCCTACGTGTCTTGGATCGAGAACGTCGTCTGGCCCTCCATTCCTAGCTCAATTTTGGGTAGTCTGCTAGGGGGAGAGTGATATATACGTAACAGTAATAACGGGTATGTCAGTATTAAACTAGCTGCCGACAGTACGGTCTTTCATTTGCCACCTTGCGACACTCCATCTGGCGACGACGCGGATCTACCCTCGTTTTGTTTTCGTGCAATAATGGAAAATGTTGTAGGCAAAATTGGTGTTTTTGATCATAGTGTGCAAGAGTGGGACATTTTTTTTGGACGATTATCGCAATTTATAAAGCTTAATAAGATTTCGGACGATATTAAAAGTGCAGTGTTATTGACGCATTTATCAGATGAGTCGTACCGCTTGGTTCGGAATCTTGTACATCCAGGCAAATTGGAAGAAAAAGCTTATAAGGAGCTAGTTGAAGTGCTCAGCCTACATTTCACGCCTAAAAGGTCAACGTTCGCGGATAGGACCAAGTTCTTTGAAGCCACCAAGGTGACTACAGAAAGTAGTGAGGATCGGGCAGCGCGTTTACGCGGGTAAGCGATTAAATGCGAATTCGGTGCGGAACGTTTCGTACTCGGGTTCAATGAGGGGCGGGAACGCGACCGATTGTTCGAGAGTGATTCTGCTACGCTAAAGCATGCGCCAGACGGCATTCTACCACAGTTTCTGCCAGGTGACCTCGGTAGAAGCGCGGTAGAAGCGCTGCTGTCTACATGGTTTAAAACAAGCCCCAAACTTCAGTGTGCTTGAAGCGCTTGTGCTGAGCTAACGTCGTGCGCAAAACTCCTATAAACGCTATGGAGTCTACACTCGGAGCGTGCGGCTGCGAGACTGTCCTTCGAATGGTTTACAGCAAGCGGCCAGACGGCATTCTACGACTGTTTCTGCCAATGGTTTGAAGCGCACGCCCGTCTACCAAGGGCGTTTAAAGGTCAATCGAAATTTGTTTTAAAACCACTGGCTACATGGTTTAAAACCACTGTTTTTCTACCAAGGTCACCTGGCAGAAACTGTGTTAGAATGCCGTCTGGCGCATGCTTAACGATCGCGAAGGCGCTCGAGATAGCGCAGCAGGCGGCGAGCGCCAGGCAGGCGCGCTCGCAGGTCGTCAAGGAAGAGCCCGTGTTCCGCGTGGAGGCGTGCACCGAGCGGCGCGCAGCCGGCGGCGCTGGCGCGAACAGCGGCGGCGCAGGGGCCGGCCGCGAGGACGACGACGCCGGAGGCGCGCGGTGCTGTGTGTGCGGGTTTAAGAATCACGATACAGCGAGATGCAGGTATAAGAACTATAAGTGCCAAAGTTGCGGTCAAAAAGGACACTTGAAAAAGGTGTGCGGCGGCAATACAGCAAAGTTACATAACATCGTCACGGAGTCTCAGGAATTTCAAGAATGTGAGAGTTGTAAGGAATGCCAAATGTTTAATATGAGGTATAAATTGTAAACCTTTTATGCTATCGGTTAATATAAACAAAATTAATATATGTATGGAATTGGACACTGGTTCTGGTTTTTCGGTAATGTCTGAGAATTTGTATAGACAAAATTTTAATGCGTTCGCATTGTGTAAAAATGATTTGAAAATGTGTTTGTATACTGGTCATCAAATCTCGCCCCTGGACTATTTTTGTGCTGAAGTTTTATACGATAATAAATCAGAAATGATAAGATTTTACGTTATAGCTAACGGTGGACCACTTTTGGGCCGAGATTTCATGACTAAGTTTCAATTATATCCCATCAAAAACATAAATGTGAAAACGGGTGCCAAGTTCAATATTTTAAGATTATGCGATGCATGGTTATTACCCTATTGTAACGTTTTAAGTGGCACATTGCTATTTCATATGTGCAGGCGCGCTCAAATAGCAATGGAACGGAAAATAAGTAAATTTTGCTCAAATTTTACTATACACATTTAACCCGCGATGAGTTTTGTTGCTAAGAGGTTTTTTCAAGGAGTATTAATTTTAGTTAAAAAAAACATTTATTTCAAAAGAGCTCGCTTAGGCTAAGCCAAATTTTTGCTAAATATGGTGCCTAATCTATTTATCTTTAGTCAAAGTCAAATTTATGCTTATAAATAAATATCAGTAAGACTTAGAAAATATTTAAATAAATTCTAAATTATAAAAAAAGAATACTGCATCATGCCCTTTTTAAGATAAATAAGCAGAATTGCTTCGTCATTGCTTGGCCATAGATCCGAAATAATGACTTTTACAGAAACATGATTTTTACCAAATTGATTGAGTTCAAAGGGATCATTATATCGTAGTGAAGAAAAGAAATGAAAAATACTGCCGGATTCTTAGACTACAATATTATCCATCTTTTATCCCAAAATAATAACTTAAGTTCGGACTCAGATGTCCACACGTTTGTATGATTGAAGCTCGCCCACAGCGCGTCATGATCATGATGATGCATAAAGATTTATGTCTCTGGCATTATTTTTAATTACAAGTGGTAGTTTTGATTACGTTGTTACATGATACCTGGACAATGAATGCTTTTTGTAATGTTATATGTACCTATTTGTGGTCCGAACGCTCCGCGGCCTTAAATGAAAAATATGTACTGGCTGCTAAGACTGGCTGCTGACCTTTTTTTACAGGCGTTTTTCAGCGCGCTTTCCCTGCCTTAATAATACAGGAAGGACGAGGGAGGAGGACATTGAAAAACGCCTGTAAAAAAAGGTCAGCGTTGTTTTCCGAAACGCTGTGATGTCAGATTTTTCGGAAAAGTCGTCATGGGCATCGTTTGTCATGTTTTCGGGGATCGAAAACGATGTCTGATTCGGAATTCAAGATGGCGGCCATGCTGTTGTTCGAAAGTTCGGGATGGCAATATCTAAAAAGCCATTCATGTTTTCGGGGATGGCGAATTAGAAAATAATGTCAGATTCGGAATTCAAGATGACGGCCATGATGTTTATCGAAAAAGTCGTCATGGGTATTAAGATGGCCGCCATAATGGTTTACGAAAAACCGTCAAGGGCATCGTCTCTAATATTTTCGCGGAAAGCGAATTCAAAAATGATGTCAGATTCGGAATTCAAGATGGCGGCCATGCTGTTTTTCGGAAAAGTCGTTTTGGGGATGGCAATTTCGAAAACGATGTCAGATTCGAAATTCAAGATGGCGGACATGATGTTTTTCGAAAAAGCCGTCATGGGTATCGTTTTTTATGTTTGCACGGAAAGCGAATTCGAAAATGATGTCAGATTCGGAATTCAAGATGGCGGCCATGGTGTTGTTCGAAAAAGTCGTCATGGGTATTGTGTTTCATGCTTTCGGGGATGGCAATTTCGAAAATTATATCAAATATGGAATTCAAGATGGCCGCCATGACGATTTTCGAAAAAATCGTAAGGGGTATCGTGTTTCATGTTTTCGGGAATCAGGAAAAATCACAATTCCGAATATTCCTATTCCGAATCCCGAATATTCATTACTCCGAAATTTTTGCAGCCCGAATTCTCTAAGATTATTTATGGGTATCTTTAATCGATCAGCAAAATATTCTTATTTTGGTGAACAAAAATATTTATTTGGTCCGAAAAAAAAAGGTAGTTGGTAAAGCAACTTATGGTTAGAAAATATTTATAAGTCTGTGCAATTAATGATACTGATCTGCTCTAAATTATTTTGGCCATTGAGCGGCATTAGTCAAATTTTGTACATCAAAAAAAGGGGGCAAATTTACTGCCGTGCCGGCAACGCACAATTGCCAATCCCACCATCCAATTTACAATTTCAACAGAGTCGACGGATTTATATAGATAACCAATGTCTTTTCATCACACTTGCTCGTAAATAGTGTCCTAACATGCTAGAAAAATCGACCGTAAATCCAAAATAATACCCGCGGGCCTTTTTTTTACCATTACGCCCTATCGTGGGTAATAGCTTTTTTTTTAAATATAATACGTGGACTCAAACTATCATAATACGTCAGGATCCCAATTCTTGTGCCATTCGATATGAAGTTTCATTCGAGAGGAAATGTCAGTTGCATACAATTTTCTAAAAATGTCGCATATAAACTATTGATCTCGACTGTCACTAGAATCGGACTCCTGAACACGTTTGACATTACCTGTGGTAAGTCATAGACAATGATGCAGTCTGCCGATGCCGATGCAATTTATAAATACTGATTATAAACTGTGTGATTCCAAAATAATAATTAAAAGGGTGTCTTTGTGCACATATTAAAATGTATATATCAATAAAATACATGTCGTCATCACTTCATCAGAAGAAAGGGATAATGCGACTCCAACGGACATCGCCAACGCGACTAAAATCATTAGTGAGAATCGTAAGTTAAAAATATGATCTTTTGTCGTCTGATTTTATTTAATTTCCTCGCAAATGTGATGAAAAACATTGTATGTTACATGGGTGGTAAAGGAAATACAAAGCTCGAGTCATTAAAGCCCTCAGCCTTCGGCTTCGGGCTTCTAACAGATTCTCGTTTGTATTTCTGTCTTTACCACCCTTAATACACAATGTACTATAATATGCACACCTCTCAATTTTTTAAACTGCTTACAGACATGTTTTCTCTGCTGACCAATTGTAAAATCTTGCTGCCCAAGTAATTATTTTGCAGCTCGACTGTTTATTAGGCAGACAAATGAAAAAAAAGCAGATTGATATTGATTAAATTGTTAACCGTTTGTAAATTGTACTCCAGCGGTTGAACAATAATAGGTTTTGATAAAATTAGAGTTTGTTCTTTTTTGATATGTCGTTGTAGGCATGTTAAATAACAATAATCTAAAAAGTAAGAATTTTTTTGTTGGGGGTTTCGGCCATATTGATATATTTTAATTTTTGCCAACAGCTCTGTAAATATAGAATTAGAGTTAAAATTAGAGCGGTCAGCGGTGGCGGGGTTGCGCGACTTGCGCGGTGCCCTTGACTGCGGCGCGGCCACGATCCCATCCCGTTACTCGAAAAAAATTGCAAAGCCGTTAAGTACTACAAACACAAAAAACTAAATCAAAAAACAACAAGTATTAACTAATTTTCTATTAAAAAAGTTATTTGGTGCTGTCTTAAAAGATTTTTAGTAGGTATTAACTCTTTAATCGCCTGTTCTTAAGAACCAATCAAGTTCGGTTCCGAAGCCGTATCTACAAACAAAATGGACCTCAAGACGAACTTAACTTTGCCGTTGGAAAACTGTTATTCCCATACATCGAAATAGGTCGCGATCAATTTACCAACACCACAAATAACAACAAATAAATAATTACGTGTATGGGAGGTAACCTAAACTTTTTTCAAGATTTTATTTTACCACTTTGTCTGTATGACATATGTATATTCGTGCCAAATAAAAGCTTTCGGACGGACGGACGGACGGAGATGGGGAAACTATTAAGGGTTCGGAGTTGGACTACTAGCCATCAACATCCATCAATAAAATTTTGGAAGCCACTACTATGAATAATTTCACAATGCTCCAGACCAGGGGGACCGGTGCGGTCCGGTAACCCCTTCAAGGGGCTTTGAAAGGGTTTTGTGAAAGGCTTTGGTTACCAAAGTAGTTCCTCGTCAAAACCCCTTCAAAATATTTAAGCGTTATTTTTAGTGGTAACCCGTTGTGGTATAAAAACCCTTTCCATGGGCTTATAAAACCGCTTCCAAAAGGGTAACCTGTTGAAGGGGTTATCCTTTCGATGTTTGAGCAATTTTGCATCTCTTTTCCAAAACGTAAAAGTCTATATTGCAGAGTGAGAGTGTTACTTTATGTTCGCCGTCTAGCGGTGCAATGTGCAATGCTAAAGCTACCTTGACTTTACTATTTGTTTCCGATCAGCGTAGTGTCAACATTTCTTAATTGAAAGTAATTACTTATCTTATTTAATCAGTGGTCTGGATTTTTAGATTTTGATTTTAGTGTTTTATTGCAATTGGTATCATATTCTTCAACTATGCCATAGCCAATTTACAACGTCCAGAGGGAAAAGCTACCGTTTAATTCTACTAATTATTTTTTTAAATTATTTTTTCATTACATTACTACTTAACTAAATGAGGCACGATTTCTTTTTTGCTAAGAAATAGCCGTAAAAAAATACCTAAACATCATTATCATTACCCTGGTGGTGTATTGTATTGAGTTGAATCGTTAGAATCGAATGTAAGTTAGTGATTTGAAAAAATAATTGGTTCCTGTGTTTATCGCAGTTTTTTTTTAATCTACAAAAAAGGTGTTCGGAGCTAAGTTATCATTTCCTTGGTGTCTCAATTAACAACATCAACACCCCTAATTAAACGGTTTCGGACGTCTGTGCGTTTCCCAAAACATCCTTTCTCAAATCACCCGTTCGTTCCAAAATAACAGTTTCTTTAAATGACCGTAAGCCAAAAGACCCGTTTCTTATCACATTATTATGTAAAAACACCCGGTTCTCATAGCCTCCGTATGCGAAAAGATCTGTCCGTCATGACACCCGTATACCCAAAATACCCATTTCTTATCGCATCAGTATGTCAAAATACCCGGATCTCATAGTATCCTTATGCCAAAAGATTCGTCTCGTATACCTACCCATATGCCCAAAAGACCCGTTTCTTACGTAATCCGTAAAGAAATCCTCATTTATCTTTATTGCCGCTCAAAGACCTACGAAATTTATGACCATTCACAGCAAGAGGGACCACCAAGTAGGGGTACGGCGGAGTTGTTGGCAGTTTCTAAAACTGCATACTATAAGCTATTCGGCAATCCATTGAAGAAATAATCAAGTCTCGTTTTTTTTTTGTGTTTATATTGCATTCATTTATTTACGTTACACGTTCGTGTTTGAGTCACAGAAATGGGAACGGATGTTTTATGAAACGGATATCAAGACACACTATCTTTTGGGAGAATCATATTTTGGGAACGGGTGTTTTCTGAAACGGATATCAAGACAAACGTATCCTTCGAGCGAAACGATTTTGGAAAACGGATTATTTAGGAAATGGTAGTGACGGGAACCTTCATTTTGGGATACGTCTTTTGGGAAACGGATATTAAACCAAATGTATCTTATGGGAGAAGGACATTTTGGGAAACACTTAAGTATATCGGGAAACGGATTGTTAACAAAACGGTAGTGACGGGAACGGATGTTTTGGGAATAGATATTTTGGGAAACGGACAGAACGGTCCGAAACCATTTAAACGACTATCGAAGCGATGCTCCTGCCACCGTTACTAACGCTTTCAACGCCGTGGGAATTACGAGTATAATTGCTCTGTATTTTCATACTATCAACTAGTTTTTAGAGTTTTTGGTAATTCTTTAACCCTGCATACCCCAGTCTGGGAATGAAAGCGTGAGTTTGTTTATGTATTTTCATATTAAATTTATTTCCTGCGATTGGCATAGGGCATGGCATATTGACAGAACTGCACTGACTGCTTTGACTGCATGTGTTGATTTAATAGCTATTCCTACAAAAATATCAGTTCCGACATAACCGACAGGCAACATACTTTTTTCATTCCCTGGTTCTCATTCCCTTGGCTTTTGAAGAGGGTGATGATAATGTTCTTATAAATAAAAACAGGTTTTCCTTTTATTCGCATTACAACTGGTTAATTAATTAATTTAAAACTTTATTCCATTCATAATATGTCAAAATATTTCTCTGTCAATTGGGATAGACTAAAAAAATTAACTTACTGTTTTTACAAAGAATAGGCAATTTAAAGAGACGTATTTTATTAATTTTGTATTTGACCCAATACTGTTGTTTTAAATTTATTTAGCAGACATTTTATGGATGACATGATTATTTTAAAGGGGTTTGGGTAAAAGTGTTGTCATTTGTAAAATTCATATATTTTCAAGGTGAGCGGCCATTCATAAAAGTGGTAAATTATGATAGAATTATTAAAAATAAACATATTTTGTTATGTAATGTAATATTCTAAAGTGCATCGGAGCCGAGATATTTAAATATTCATACTTGGGCGTACTTTTGTACTAAAAACTGAATACTTAAATCTTTAAAATCTCCGCTCCGATATTATTTACCGCCAAAAATTATATATATATATATCTATATGTATTTAGAGGTCCTCTAAATAACTATGTAAAAATCATCCGTGGCCGCTGAAAAAAAATATGACAATATTCTTCAAACAAATTTACCCAATGCCCTTTGGGTTGACATTTTCTAATAAAATACAACAAACAATGATATCTAATGATGAAAAGTGATAGTAATAGTGTATTAATACATGTGTAAATGTGTATTCAAGCGGTTTTCACCTAGCCCGTAAGATGGTTTACTAATGTTTGGTCAAAAATCTTTTCCCAAAGTATCACTTCCTAAACTATTTTACTCAAATTATCATTTGGCAAAAAATCATAAGTCAAAACAACTTTTCGCAATTTAACAGTTAGCAAATTTTTTTATAGCAAGTTATTAACAAATTATTACTTGGTCAAGTTTCATTTTACTAAATTTCATATAGTCAAATGTATCGTTTGGCATAACATACTCTTCCCAAAATATTGTATGGCATACGATTTACACCCTACTTGAGTAGTGCATAGGATAAAATTTAGGGTAGTATGATTATCTTTCGTTAAGTGGGTAGTTTTCTTACTGCGTGCTGGCGCATAACCATCGTATATGCGCAAACTTGGTGTTTGTTTTTACTGAAAGTAGATACGATGGATGGAGTTATTTCCGTGACACAGTCGACGAAGCCCCGCTATGCGGAGCTTCTATTCTGCGTAAATTGGCCTTTCGGGTCTGAAGAACTCTAACCTAACCTAAACCTACTTACCTTATTTTAACCTAAACTAACCTTACTGGACATGCTATAAATTGAGTATGCGAAATAACAATTTAAACAAACATATTTTTGGAATATATTTTTTTCCAAAGGAAAACATTTGCTTGATAAACATTTGTCTTAATAAAACTTGACAAAGTAAAATGATGCCAAATGATAATTTGACCAAATGAATAAAATGCGAAATGTAAATGTTCTAAAGATTCGTTTGGGAAATGAAACTACTGCGATAAGTTTTTTGGGAAGTGAAATTTGACGAAAAATACTTTGACCAAACGGCAGTACACCCCGTAGGATATACCTAGGAGGGCTTCAAGCCGAAAACGAAAGTCAAACAAAGGTTAAAAAATACTTTTATCGAAATATCCGAAATAGATAAATATTTCAAAAACTTAATAATGCAGAACGGCTTTAAAACCCTATCCCTCGAAATGTTTTTCGAATTAGAGTAATTGTAAAAATATGAACAGTCACAATTATTCCCAATTAAGGACAGATTAAAAAAAACCTTTTTTGGTTTGATAGATTACGTACGAATACTGTAATAAATCTAAAACGGGACTTAATCGCGTCGTAAGGTTTTATATCTACTAAGAAGTGGGATTACATAAGACCTTATTATGATTACTAAAAAGTATAAGTAAAACAAAATAACATACATACATACATACATAATCTCACGCCTTCGTTCCCAGAGTGGGGTAGGCAGAGCTACAGAATTACAAAAATCTCTAAAAACTTGTTGATAATTCTATAACCACAATTTGCACAATTAGGCTAAGATGTTTACCAGCGTATTAGTGACAGGTTGCAAGCCCATCGCCTAACAGTACTACAAGCCTTTATTCCCTTAGTCGTCTCTTACGACATCCAACGGGAAGATATGGAGTGGCACTATTCTAAAACAAAAATTAATGTTTTAAAAAACAAAAAACCGACTTCTAAAACGCGAAAAATAACTTCTTTTAAAATGGCTGTTAGGTAATAGGTCAATCCAACTGACGTCGGCGCTTACAATATTTTTAAACAAAAGCAGACTTCAGTTGGATTTACCTAAATTACCTGCCATTTTAAAAGAAGTTATGTTTTGCGTTTAAAAGACGGTTTCTGTTTTTTATATACTGTTTAGTGATGCTATTTTGAAGTACCACTTTTCAATTAATAAAAAACTATAGAACATTTCAAGTACGCGGCAAGCAACGCCGCGGGAAAGTTGTGGGCATATATTTAAACCTAAATGTGTTTCGTCATAGTCGCTATCTTAATCGAGATATCATATCGCCACCATTGAAATAGGTACCATTAAGGAGATCCGTTAGCCATCTTTGATCTTCATCATTAGATCCACTTCACCAAATAGTGCTTTCCAAGAGAAAATGTACGAGTTACACATACCGAAATCGCTACCTAATAGGTGTGCCTATAATATTTGAGGAGTTCCTTGGGTTTCTACAAGATCCCATCGTCAGAGCCTTTTGAACAAAAAAGAATTGTTCAAATTGGTCCAGCGGTATTTGAAAAATCGAGAAATTACATAAAAAAAAATCCTACGAATTGAGACCCTCTTCCTTTTTTTGAAGTCGGTTAAAAATCGTCGGGCAAATTTCCGCTAGGCCCCGGGCAGGAAAAACCCACGCTACGCCACTGTAACCTCATAAGGGTAACCCTTTCGTATAGGTTAGTCAAATAAATGGTTTATCAATTGAAAGGGGTAAGCAAGTTATTTGGGTTATCAAAATGAATTGATTAGTCTTTCAAGGGGTTTTTTCTGGGAAGAGGTTGTCGGGACCCTGGTTCCATCTTCCCGTATATTTTTTTATCTTTTCCGTGATTTCTTTCTTTGCTCCCAGTTATTAACCGCTCAATTCCTCGTTTTTTTTACAGTTACTACAAATAACCAGTCCACGTATCAAACATTTATCACTAATTTAAAAGATGGAATAGGTACGACAATACACTTAAAAACTTTTTACATTCACATTATGAAGGGACCTGCATCTAATAATATGCGCACGTAAATAAACAATTATTGCGAAATATTTGACGAACGCAGGGCGTGCGCGGCAGTGCGGGGGACGAGATCGCTCCCTCGGTCAACTCCGACTCCCGCGCGCCGGGCGCCTGGCGCGGCGCGGTTATGAATTTCGCGCCTTTTTAAATACATTATACTGTTGTGCTACAAGCTACACACAGAAATTTCTAAATTTCTGTAGAATGGCTGCATACCTTCTTTTACAGTAGTAGACTTATCTTTACAGACTCTAATTCAATATTAGACGTTTTATGACGGCAAACGCATATATCTTGTAAAGCAGATATCTCATTGTTCTAAATTTTGGCTTCGTAAATTATAACTTAAGAATTTAGACATGTTGTTGTGGATTTTTCACACTCTAATTCAATATTGGCACAATTATACACTAAATCTCGTTTGGCAAAGTTCCAATCTAAAAAAAATTCTAACAACTTAATAGCATAAAGCGACAAACATATCATAAACGATGAAGCAAACACTTTGCACTCTAATTCAATATTCATTAATCAGCAATAAGAAAATATAAATACCTAATTTATACCTAAAGCTCGTTCTAACTTTTCGCTATATTTTACAAATATGCTTAGAAATATGTCCCATGCCATATAAGCAACATTTTTCCAACATTAGAATTGTAAAAACTTTTAGGGCAAAAATCCGGTAACCCGATCGGTCTAAATGCGTTATCCAACCTCGACATTGGCGGAATCATCGCACCGATCGATGGGGCCATAATATCCCAAAATTAAATTGAAGATTTGTGAGGACTTGACAGAAGCGCGTGGAGCTAACCCCATGTGCTTCGGTTTAGTCCATTAGAGAAAATTCTCTTTTACTGAACAGTTGTCCTCGCGAGTGATATCCATGGACTTGTTTTTCTAATAAGTCCATGGGACTGTCTATAAATAACTCGACATTGGCAATATACACCTTAACATAGCAGTTGTGGACGGTGCTGTCTAGGTATGGAGTGAGCAGCAACCTGGTGCAGGCTTTGAGGTCCCTTTATGAGGGCTCCAGAGCCTGTGTCAGGATCAATGGGGCATACTCGGCCTGGTTTAATATCTCTAGAGGTGTTAGACAGGGCTGTGTTGCCTCACCATGGCTGTTCAATCTATTCATGGACAGTTGTATGCGAGATTTGAAAGAGTATGATAAGGGTTTGTGTATGGAAGAGTTGCTAATCAAATGCCTCTTATATGCCGATGATCAAGTTATACTTGCTCCATCGGTACTTGAGTTGCAGGAGATGGTGACAGTGATGAATGAAGGATTTAAGCAAAAAGGGATGAAAGTAAATGTTGCCAAGACCAAGGTCATGGTGATAGAGAAGGACGAGGAGATGACTGAGTGCGTGATAAATGTAAATGGTGAATTAGTAGAGCAAGTGAATGAATTTGTGTACCTGGGAAGTATGTTTACAAGAGATGGTAAGTGTGAGAAGGATGTCGAGAAGAGGGTGAATGCTGGAAACCAAATTAATGGGGCCCTGTACTCCTTTGTGAGCAGAAGGGGCGTTTCACAAAAAGCGCGACTGGCTGTTCACAATGGAGTGTTGATCCCTACTCTGATGTATGGTAGTGAATGTTGGGTGTGGCAGGACAAGCATGAAAGTCGTATAAACGCAGTTGAAATGCGCTCTTTGCGTAGTATGTGTGGTGTGAAACTGATTGATAGAGTAAGGAATGAAAAGGTCAGAGAGAAATGTGGACTAAAAGAAGATGTAGTGACTAAGATTGAAAAGGGCATGCTTCAATGGTTCGGTCATTTGGAAAGGATGGATGAAAGAAGATTGACGAAAGAGATATACAGAGCAAAAGCGAGTGGGAGGGTCGGAAGGGGCCGACCTAGGCGTACTTTTTCGAATCAAATCGGAGAAATACTGGAAAAGGGCCGTATCTTAAGTACCCGAAACCGACGTGCATGCATGACTCGATGTATGAATGTGGAAGAAGCGAAAGAGATTTGTCAGGATCGTAGCAGGTGGAAAGAAGTGGTCTCTGCCTACCCCTCTGGGAAACAGGCGTGATTTAATGTATGTATGTATGTGTACACCTTAACATGAGTGAGTCATTAATTAAGAAAAAAAAAGATTTTTTTATAAATTATAGCACAGGTAGGTAAGCAGCGTAACAACAGCATTGTTACAACACATATACAAGATGCCCTGTTAAATATTTAACCATAGAAGATTTTTGGTACCTAACAAAATTCTTATTGCACTTGTTATTAATTCAGGTCTTTATAACATTAGTACGATATATTAACAACAGTTATTATGAACAACGTTTGATGCAATTTAAACTAAGTTAATTCGAACTAAGTGTAAGGAACCTGAATATGGCTTATCATTTTCTTTTAGCTGATAAAAAAACGTCAATTTTTTGTTGGAAACCAATTTCTTTGCCGGGTCGCTTCCATCCATTTCTCTTTTAAGTTTGGATTACTTGGGAACCTGTCATTTATAACCTATAATTATGTTATTCAGACACGTTAAGAAGACGTGATTATTATATCACCAAAAAATATTTACCTAAGAATCGATTAGAATCATGAAGCATCGAAAGGTTGTATGTACATCACTATTTGTTTCATTAGACAAAAAATGATAATTGTACAGGGCGCGCTATCTTCTTCTTAGGGACTAAGAAGCCGAGCGACACAAGCTGAAATTCGATCGTTTTATTCCCATTGCGCGTTTAATATAGACAGGCGCTACAACTTTGCAACTAAAGTTGGCAATGTATAGTGAATATGAAGTATCCCACAAAGTCTTATTTTTCATAGTAAAACCACGACAAGTCTAAATTAATGATTTTTTAATAGATAAAACATAATTTTACAAGAAATATACTAGCTTAAGAAAGGAAACATGGCCATTATTTGGGTCAGCTTTTTCATTACAGTTTTTACAACTTAATACGGAACAACCAGTCAGTGTTACAGATATCAGTTGACGTCCGGAGCCGATGACGGTCGAACGCGGACTAAACGAAGCCGCGTAGAAAGCAGAATTTAGACTGCGTTTTGACACGCGAAGTACGTACACTCACAGCATTGGGCGCAAAAATATCTGACACGTCTTTATTACTAGTGGTGTAAGAGCGTGTCAGATATTTTTGCGCCTAATGTTGTATAATATATTATTGCTGGTGACTGTACAGTCAAGGAATTTAATTTGTGACCCACCTTAGGTCCAAAGTTAATCTGACATTCTACAGCAATAAGGTTGAGTTTCCTAAAAGTTACAAATTACTTGGCATCTCTAATGACATTGACAACTTCAAGCATATTTTTCTTGAAATGGGTCACAAATTAACGTCCGTGACCGTACACTCGTGTTGCCTAGATTAAGGTCTGTGTCCGTGGCTCTTTTACATTTTGGGCTTCGCACTGTTAACTGTGTCTATCTTATAATAACAAAACTTTAATCTCGAATCATCGCCTCTTGACATTTATTAAATCGCCCAGTGTCCGTGCTACTGTCTGTTTCACCTAAGCCTAAGTCTAAGATGACTGTGACAGCTCATATAAACACGTATTTCACTTGTTTCTTTGATTTGTTTCTTTCTTTTCTTTTTGATCACAATGCCTACGCCGTAAAACTACTTTGAAGGATTACTCCTAAACAGCTATATGACTACGAAGCAAAATTACTAACATTTAAAACGCCTACAAAGCAAAATGCCTCAAATCAATATCTCTAAAGCGGTTTGCCTCATTTGCAATACGTCTGCATTCTTTCTTGTCTAGGCAGCATAACGTCTCAAAAATTAAAATTACTTTAAAGGATAATACATAACATGCCATACGACTAAGAAGCATAATTAATCGCTATCAAAAACGGCTATAAATCAAACTGCCTCAAATTAATGACATAGAAAACTCTATGTGAATTCCCTATTTTCAGATTAGATACTGGCCACTTTAAGTTGAATTGGTTGTTATCTATTAACACTTAATTGTCTATAATGTCAATCGTTTGAATTCATTCATTACGTTTGCATCGAAAATGGCTGAACGGCCTGAAGAGTTGGTTTTCGTCAAAAATCAAAAGGGCGGGCAATCTTTGATGTGGTCCGGTTACAGATTTACAAAAAATCATGACAACGCTAGTGACGGAACTACCTTATGGAGGTGTGTTGATAGAGACTGTAATGCATCACTAAAACTTAATGCGGACAAAAATGCAATTTTGAAAAATAGCGTACATTCTTGCTGGCCTAATTTTACAAAAAATAAAATATCTTCTATGATCGAAGAATGCAAAACAGAAGTTTGCAAAACATTTAAACCAGTACAACATGTTTTTGAGAATGTTTACACAAACAGCAACATTACATCGGACGACGAAGATATGCTGCCTATATTTAAGTCAAAAAAAGACACTCTTCTACGGGCCAGAAGACGTTTTCTAAAAGCTCCAAAGTTAGTTTTTAAGAATTTAAATGACGTAATAGTACCAGAAATGTTCCATGATTTTCTCGTGTGTGATCAAGGGAAAGATGATGACAAAATTTAAATTTTTGCAACACCGTTTGGCAAGAAGACCCTTCAGAATGTGGCAGGTAAAACACCCCAGCTGTTCGCAGATGGAACGTTTAAGCGAACACCAACACCGTTTTACCAGCTCTATACCATACATTTGGATATAGCCAGCGGCGAGGAAATGACTAACATCGTGCCATTGATCTATGCCTTACTTCCCAACAAGACACAGGAAACGTATGTAAGATTATTTCTTCTCATAAAAGAACGATGAAATGAAATGTGACTACGAAATGGCACAAGTAAACGCTTTACAGAAAGTGTTCCCTAAAATTGATATAAGTGGGTGTTATTATAACTATAATAAGGCTATATGGAAGCAAGCGGACAAACTCAAGATGTTGGAATCAAAGAAAGGTAGGCATACAACCGCTCGCAACAAATTTGCCTCTTCTACCAACAGAACATATTATGGACGGATGGTTGGCAATAGTACAAGATCACACTGAATGTAGCGATGCTATTAAAAACTTCACGGCATATTTTGAGAGACAGTGGCTGAAATTATTACCAAAAGTTCTGAGTTGTGCATCAGAAACAAACCGCACGAATAACGGATTGGAGGGATGGCACCGACGAATAAATGCTCGCATACCACCGAATGCAACATTTTTGCTTTTTCTCCAAAAGTTATTGAACGAAGCAAAATGGCAAAATGTGAAAATCAAGGCTGCTTTGTTTGAAAAGAATAACAGAAAAAAAACTGACGTTAGATTTAATAAAGAACTCAATAGGGAACTGAAAAAACTGGTTGAGGGCAACATAACACCGCTCACATTTTTGAAAAATATTATGATGATAAAAAGACAAATTTTTAAGGAGCATTAGTGTAGCTAAGGATCTAATAGTACTAAAAATAGAATTAATAAATGTATGAATAAAATATATTACAGAATGTTCGTTTGTTTTAGATGTGGAGTTGCAATTATTTTAGTTGTTGTGAATTGAAGATGAAATAAAATAATACTATAAATAATACTCGTTGTTTATTTCATAAAGCAGGCCAGAAACAGGTTTTTATAGTTACATTTTATGAGGTAACCTCAGTGTTCGTAATTTGAACTGCAAAATGGCAGTTCGGGTGCAGTTACGAGGCAATTAAAGAAACTGAAATGCCATTTTGCAGCTAAGTTGCAGTTCAAATTCTGTCCTTCTGTACCGGCCCTAGATGACCTGTATTACAAAACACCAATTTCATAGGTAACTAAAACTATCATTGTATTTATACCTCGTTTATGTTTTATTTCTTGTAATTTGGAGCATTTTGGTGTTCAGGTCATAAAACTACGGAGTTGTTTTGCATTTGAGGTATTTTGCATCCCTAGGCATCTTCATAGCCAGGCATTTTACAACAGAGATGTTTTGCATTTGAGTCTTATTAAGTTCATAGTCATTCTAATGTTTAGAATTTTTACTACAAAGTCCTTTTGCATATGAGGTAAAGTAATGATAAGTTATTTTAATTTGAGGCATTTTGCTTTGTAGGCGTTTTAAATGTTAGTAATTTTGTTTCGTAGTCATATAGCTGTTTAGGAGTAATCCTTCAAAGTAGTTTTGCGGCGTAGGCATTGTGATCAAAAAGGCTATAAATCATCTATAAAGCACAGAAACGAGTCTATAAATAAACAACCTTTTAAGCTCAATAAGTTTTATAGTTTGGGATCCGGAGTTACTTTATACGTTCCTTTCCGGACCATTAATAAAAAAAAAAATTAAGTTGAAAAAGCTTTATTACAAAATACTATTCTTATCTATAAATTCGTTTTTAAGGTTTCCAGTTTTTTTTCTTCAACATCTAGGGGATAAACAAATAAAACTCCTTCATTCAATCAATTATTTCTCATTATAGTCGTTCACTTTTTAAAACACTACCTTAGTTAAACCATAAACACTAAAATCAATACAAATACGAAAACCAATTCAAGACACAAACAATGTATTGGTCAATATGTATTCCGTCTGATACGCCCCTGACTGACTAGACACCTCAGGTGTCGCCAAGCGGTAGGTATTTAACGCGCCGAGCGCGGGTCCGGAGCCGGGAGTTTCGCTTCTACGTGTAGTTATTGTTTATTCTTATGATACTACATTAGTACATCCCTAGCCACGCCGTTCAGGAATTTAAATAAATAATCGCCCATTTTTAAATACCATGCCAGTGAGTAAAGTAAGTGGTTGAAGTTACGAAATACGGCCGTCACTCATCATCCTAGCAGACTAGCCACAATTGCGCTAGGAATGGAGTGGGAGTGGGAGGGCCAGACGACGCTCTCGATCCAGGGCACGTAGGGCTCCACCCTCGTGTACACAGCAGGCAACCCGACCCGCCCGCACCCGATCCCGAACGAGGTGACCCCCACCACGCTGTACATGCAGCTGAGCCGGGGGTTCCTGATGGTCAGCGGTCCGCCGCCGTCGCCCTGGACAGATAAAAAACCGGTCAAGTGCGAGTCGGACTCTAGGTACTGAGTATTATTGTATTCCGATTTGAATTCGGTTTCGAATTGAATCAGACGAGTTTTTAATATTTGTTGTTTTTCTTCAGGGCTCGTGTTATAAAATCATACCAAATTTGATGCTTGTATTTTACCGTTTTTACGATAAGTACAAAAAATAAGCCATTTATTATTTAACTTTTTTTTATTATTTGTTAGAAATCCGCCGTAATAAAACGTATTCTAAAACAAACAATCCGCTAACTATTAAGGTTCACAAGAAACAGCTCTTTAAAGTTAGGACGCCAGGACGGACGGACGGACAGCGTGTAGATATATTAATAGGGTCCCGCTGGGCTACGCTTCGGGTACGGAACCCTAAAGTCGTACAGGTCATGGGACACTCTCATACGAATTTACCAGATCCCATACTAACATCTGTAGGCCTAGGAAATCTTTCCAGCAAGCGCTTCTAACGTTTGTTTTCTATCGACTCGAAATATATGGAGTTGACATAACCGGTTGACGCAATCCGTCATGAGTAGACCCCGGTATCGGAGGTGCAAAATGGTAGCTGTCAAGTTCTTAGGGATGGGTAATCATATTTTTGATGTTGATATCGATACACGATTTTTCTATACATTAGGTTGTACACAGTTATTTTTTTTTGATCTATGATAATCATTGATAAGATATTATAATTGTTGTGTATATTTATTGTAACTACACTAGTTTACTGCAAAGAATCTGATCATTCATCAAGAACATGGTATGACCTTTGGTGAATATAAAAGAGTTTATATTTTGTTTTAAATTTATTTATGAATGCTTTATGCTAAGAAGATAACTAAAACTTCTTAATGATGAAAGATTTTTTTTTGTAAATAATAAAAATGTTCAATACATGTTGGTTTTGTAATTATATAGTCCTACTTTATAGAATAAACGCTATCATTATGATATAATAAAATATCGACATATAACTATGTTTATCGACATGAAGTTAATATTTCAAAACAATGTTTACCCTTCCCTAGTAATGGCTCGAAATTGACAGCTACCATTTTGCACCTCCGATACCGGGGTCTAGTCATGAGCTTACCTCAATCTCATACATTAAGTTAGTCGATTTTGTAATGTCCCTATTTTGGTATTTTTCACTGTAACTCGTGCATTTGCTTTTGAAAAGTACTATATGGTGAAGTGGAACTGATGATGAAGACCGCAGATGGCCACCGGCACTCCTTAACGGTGCCTATTTCAAGGGTGGCGATAAGATACTCGTATCTCGATTAAGGTAGTTGAGCGAGTATGACGAAGCACATTTAGGTTAAATATGACTATGACATTCCCGCGGCGTTGCCTGCGGCGAGCTTGAAATTTTCTATAGTTTCTCATTAATTGAGAAGTGGGACTACATAACAGCATAAACAGGATCACTAAAAAGTATAAAATTAAATATGTTTAAAAAAACAAAAACCCGCCTTCAAAAATGCAAAAAATAACTTCTTATAAAATGGTAGGTGACCAGTCGAACTGAAGTCGGCGTCCCACAATATTTTAAACCAAAAGCCGAATACAGTTGGACCGAGCTACATACCATTTTATAATAAGTTATTTTTTGGATTTTTTAAGGCGGGTTTTTGTTTCTTTAAACATTTATTTTATTTACGTCAGATATTACTGCGGTTACCGCTGCGTTCATCGCGTAAAATGTTTGGTAGAGTTCGAACAACGAGTGGTGGGTGACACAAGCGTTTTAGCGTACTCATCATGTGACAGCTTGTTTCGTAGGTAAAATTGTTGCCATGTGAAGAATTTGAGAAAAATGCTTGTGTCTCCCACCACTCGTTGTCCGAACTCTACCAAAAATTTTACGCGATGAACGCAGCGGTAACCGCGGTAATATCTGACGTAAAAATTATGTGCGCCAAACGCATCGCGTTTGGGTAAGTAATACGAGATATAACAACTGATAATGTAACACTCCCAATATATAAGCTCACTTTGTATAAACATGTTCAGTATAACGTTCACTGGATATAATGAACGAAAGATATAATTTCAAAATATCTATTTCCATAAAGTATAACTTTATTAATATATAATACCAATTAATATAACTATTAAAACGTATAATGTTCATGACACCTAAGATTTGAAACATTTATATATCGGTGAATCTAACATCAAAAAACATAATGCATGTATAATATAAACGCCTATAGAACAACTTTAATACTTACTTTACTGGCAGCAGTTTTCTGGATTTTCTGGGCAGAAAAAAAAAACCTCGAAAGCCAAGGCGGGAGCTTGCTCCGAGTCGGTTCTACCCTGACTCGTCTTGCTCGTGACATTTTCTGGTTAGTTAAAACAAATTACAAGCAAGACCTTTCTGGTACAGAGTTCATAAATATGTGTACACTTTATTACCTTGTCTATATATTTAATCTCATGTTTAAACTGCCATAAGATATGAATTGTCACAGCGATTAAAGGGACAAGGTACTAAAGTGTACACATATTTATGACCTCGACTGTACCCGCTCCTTTCAGTACCTACCAATTGAGTATAGCATACGATCTTAGATCTTATGATCCTTATTTATACTAAACTAGAGGGCGCCCGCGACTTCGTACGCGTGGAATTAGTTTCCCGTTACTCCCCCTATTTCTTCCCGTTGGGGGTCGATTTTCGGAAAATCCTTTCTTAGTGCTCATTTACATCATGAAAGGAACCCTTGTACCAAATTTCAAGTTTCTGGGTACAGTAATTTCGGCTGTGCGTTGATATCTAAGTCAGTCAGTCAGGTTTGCCTTTTTATATATACAGATGATAATATGTATTATGATCGCTATATGTCATGTATGTTATACGAACTGAAATTAGACAATGTGAGTATTATAGAAAAAAACATTATATAAAATGAATGAATATTATGTTAATTGACCGTTATTCCTTATACAAATATTGATTTTGTTATTATAGCTAACGTTTATTATATCTTGTAAACGTTATTAACATGAAATTATTGATTTTGTAGTTATATCTCGTAAGACGCACCCGTTTTTACTTGGAAATTAATGCAAGATATCGAAGCGTTTTGAGAAAAAGATCTATATACCTGACAGGTGTCAGCGGATCTAGTGTGGTCTCCATAGCAGAATTGAATCGTTGAGTTTAGACCATCTTTTATGAAACGATCAGGCAGAAACTTAGCTTTACATTCCTCCTCTTTGAAGCGTGTCAAGGTCACCTGAAAGCAAAATACAGCTTAGCTAGGAATAGTATAACACTTCACGACACAAAATAAAAATCGCCCCCATAACTTGCCTTATAAGATAATGTAGTAAACGTATTCATCCCCAATAGGGGTGTGTAATGTTTAGTATAAAAACAAATAGTCTAATTTTCATTTTACATAACACGAATTGCATAATTTCGAGCTCTATAATAAACCAACGATATAATAATCATGATGCATAAAACGAAATCCATAATTTCTAAAACTATATCGTTCATAAATTATTAACCTAATCTAGTTAGAAGAAATTGACTAAAAATGCATAATAACATGGTTTATGACAGTTATAATAAATGAATGTTATGTTCTTCGATCGTATGCCTGATGAAATAATACGATTGGTTTTTATGCTAAAATTAAGCTTTTCGTGGTTAGTTAAATGAAATTATACAAAACGTTTTTAGACTAATTGAAACGCACCCCCTCAATAGTATTGTAATAATGAAGTGCCATCTTGACCCCTATTCCCAGAGCATAGGAGTGTTAAGTTTGAAAGCTGTTTGTTTACATTTCGTTTCCATAAGTTTAATTGATAATTAATGATAGCTGTACTTAGCATAAGCTACAATTAAGATAATTACCGTAGTGCATTTCATTGCCTAGGAGCATACCTACTTAGCCCCGCGACGCTCACCGTACGACTGTGGGGCGACTTCGCTGGTCATCTCGATCCTCCCTTTTTTTTTATCAAAAAGGGGGTTGAGGAGCCGGTGCTGGGCTGTTGACCCCGTACCGGGGTGTTCAGCCCCTGCCGTAAAGACGGCTGGGTCCTTGGGGCGTAGCCGGCGCCGAAAGTGCAAGGGTAGAGGGTGATAGATGGTGGTGCCGCGTGTTGGAGATGGCGGCGAGGAGCGGGATCTCGTCCTGATGCCCGCGGCGTTTCGCAGTGTAGCCCTCAGAGAGTTGCTAGGCTCTAGCAATCGACGACGACGTCCTCGCCCGTCTGCAGGGCTATCAGGACCTCCTGCAGAATAGCCAGGGCTAACCGACACCGTCTCGGATCTGCCGTCTTTGGTGGTGCGGGTGCTGGGGCCGGGGCTGGGCTCTCCAGGGTTTCACGATGACCCCCGGCACGCCCCACCCTGCCCGCTTGTTGCAGAGGGAGATGGCGGTGTGGCGGCTGCAGCGGCAAAGGACAGGCCTTCGCGATGTATGGTCGGGCAAGATTTTTGGTGGCGGCATTTGTGTAGCCCTAAAAAGTGCTTTTCAAGAGTGGCCCCACCTTTGCGGGCTCGCAACAAGATGGGCAAGACAAAAAACGATTTTGGAGGATAGATATAAACGCGAATAATTTAATCTACCCTGCGGCTGGCAGTGCCTCACGCGACCGGCTGGGCGCCGCTGCCTTTTTCACCAACTCCCGCTTCCCCCGTCCCAAGGTCCCCGCAAGCGGGAGACCAGGACTAGGTACAACGAGTGGACAGTTTCCGGCCAGCGGCGGGGAAGCCAGTTTTGTTCGGTCCGTGCGTAAGGTGTGGGGTAGTCGGTTGTTGTTGACTTGTTCGTGTTTTCAAAACACGTCACCCACTTCACTTGTCACAGCGGCCGCTCCGATGTGGGGCGAGCGCCGCGCGGACGAGTATTTATAGAAACGGTGCAGGGGATGGGGAAGTATAAATATGGCAATTTTTTTTTTCTCTAGTGTATTTCTGCCTAATGTTCCGCTTCTTAACCCAAACTTTAGACAAGACAACTGCCAGGGACAGAATTCCAATTATGTTAACGTAACATCTATATCTTTTAAGGAGATAGAGGCTGGCATTAGGCGTCTTAAATCAAATTCTTCCCTGGGACCCGATAACTTACCTGCTTATATTGTAAAGGGATGTACGGAGTACCTGAAAACTCCGATTCATTATATATTTAACTTAGCACTCACCTCTGGAACCTATCCGAGCTGCTGGAAAGTCTCAAGGGTAAGGCCAATACCGAAGGCGAGTGGCAGTACTGATGTAGAAAACTATAGGCCTATAGCAGTTCTTTCTACGCTAGCTAAGCTGTTTGAATCTATACTCCACCGGACCTTGTCTACACAGGTTAAGCCATTTCTATGTGACGCACAACATGGATTTAGGTCCAAACGCTCTGTCAACACAAATCTATTACTTCTGGTTGACATAATTTCTGAACATCTAGACAGGGGCATCCAGGTTGATGTAGTTTATTTCGACTTTAAGAAGGCCTTTGATCGCGTAGATAACGATGTGCTCCTAAGAAAACTTGATGGTATTGGCTTTTCTCCCATGATGCTTAAATTTTTTGCTAGTTATCTACGGGATCGGCAGCAGTATGTTCGGCATGGATGCTACGTTTCGGCCCCGTATCAAACTCGATCTGGCGTCAGTCAGGGCTCTATATTGGGACCCTTCTTATTCGGTATAATGATAAATGACCTTAAATTGGTTCTTAAGTCTGCCCAATGTCTTCTCTATGCTGATGACCTAAAATTGATTTACGGTGTCGAACAAAGGGCGGATTGCGAGTCATTACAAGAGGACGTCGACGCGGTTGTCCGGTGGAGTATGGATAACAAACTCCTTTTCAATTCAGCCAAGTGTTATGTCTGTACATTCAGTCGATCATGTTCTCCTCTACATGCTCGCATGCGGTATATGCTCGGGTCAGAGCCGATTAACCGTGTCTTTTCTATTAGAGACCTCGGTGTGGTGTTCGATGCGCGCTTTACTTTCCGTGAGCATATCTCAAAACTTGCTGTCGACTGCTTTCGGAGATTAGGATTTGTAATACGTAACGTTAGAGATTTCTATGACTCTAGCGCCATACAATTGATTTATAATGCTTTAGTGAGAAGCAAGATGGAAGCATACTCACTTGTATGGCATCCGCACGAAATAACCTACTCCTTACTTTTAGAGAAAGTGCAAAAAGCCTTTCTAAGGTTTTTATATAAAAAAAAGTACGGGTACTATCCGTTTTTATATCCCACTAAATATCTCCTTGGGACTCTTGGCTTTAATTCTCTCGAGGTGAGGCGCAATTATAGCTAGTTGGTTTCGGCTTGCCGCGTTCTGCGTGGTGAATCGGATTGCCCTGAGATGGTGACTCAACTCATGAGACTGCGCGTTCCAGATGTGCCCAGGATTGTCCTTAGGGCGCGTCACCGCGAGCTGTTCGCAGTGCCGCCGGCGCGCACCGTGTCGCGCAGGACCTCGCCCCTCCCCCGCGCGCTTGCGCTGCTCAATGGGCTCTTATCATCTGCGCCAGAGTGCGACCTGCTTGCAGGCCAATGGTCGGCTGTGTGTTATGAATGCATGAGATTTTGTGAGTTGAAGGATGCTAGGCAATCGAGTGTCCCAATATAGTCTTATAATTTTTACTTAGCTTAATAATGTTAATCTTGTTTCATGGTGCATTAGTCTACCAACTGTAATACCATGTAAATATACTTATAAATAAATAAATAAATAAATGGCGCGCCACAGTTTCGGCCACCAGTCGTCCGCCAAAACAGGAATGATATAGGTACAGAGATAGAATAGGTATATGTCCCAATGTTAACATAGTACATAAGAGGATTATAACATAAAGTAATATAAGGAATAAATAAAGGAGACACTCACAGGGGGTGAGGTCAGAGGCTAAGTGGTAGGACAGGTCAGATTAGTATAAAAATGGCGTCGTTCCGATAGGAAATCAGAAGAAAGAAGGCATTGGCGGGCCCATCAACCAAAAGAAGAGAAACCAAGAAGATCCGAACCCTCAAGCGCTCACTACCAAGCTATGCCTTATGGCGTCTTACACAGGTTAGCACTAGGGAGACAGCATTGCAAGCTTATCACGGTTATGTTAGCAGTAGGCTTAGATATGGTATCATTCTCTGGGGTAATTCCAGCCACGCAAAACACGCGCTGCTAGCACAAAAACAGTGTATTAGGAGCATTTGTAATGTTGGCGTGTTGGACTCTTGTAGGCCATTATTTAAACATTTAAAGTTACTGACAGTGACTAGCATGTATCTACTTGAAGTCTGTTTATTTGTAAAAATGCATCCTGAATTATTCAAAACAAACAGAGACACGTGTAGATTTAATACGAGATACCCAAACCGTCTTGTCCTTCCCGCCGTAAGGACTATCAATGAATATTTTGAGTATTTTAAGCATTAGACTGTGACATTGATGTATGTTTTTATTGTATAAATTAGGGGACACCGTTGATGTAGGAAAACATATCGAAACTTTTATGTGGTCGTCTCGCACCATCTTATATACACATAAGTATGTGTTTTTTTTTTCTCTATCTCTCCCGTAAGATTCTTAATTGGCATGTTTTCCTGCTGAACTACGCATGTTATTTAATACTATATTTAATTTAATATTTATAGCTTTATATAATGCTAGACTAAGTAGTACCATTGTAATAAGAAATATGTTTAAAAAATGACTGACTGCTGAGTTTCTTGCGGCGTTTCTTCTCGGCAGTGGTCTTCTCTTGGGAAGCGCTGGTAGATTCTTGACGTGTAAAAGTGCCCGTGCGGCCTACTTACTGAATAAATTTCTTTTATCTTCTTTTATCTTTTATTAATTATATTACTTATTACTGACATCTAAATATTTACTATTTTGCAATGAGTATCATTTAATCTACTAGTATGAAATGATTGTAAGTGATGTTACTTTAATTTTGTTTATGAAATATTGGTAGTAACATTGGTAATATTGGGAATGTACATGAATAAGATTTTAATAAGTTAGATAATTGTATGTATTAGTTTTTAAGAGCATGTCCAGCCTAGTGATGCATCTTGTCTCCTGTTTGCATGCCAGTTGTTGGCAAAATGTGTGGGACTACAAACATATTTATTAACCAGATTATGTACCACATTTTATGCAAATAAATAAATTTGAATTTGAATTTGAATACGCGCATACCGCCGCACTACCACCGCCTTTTACCTCGCCTGCCTCAAGTACTAAGCACACCTAGTCGTTTTCATTATGATCTCACGGAGTGCCGCCGTTCCCCCACGCCAACTTTATATCGAAGGGGATACTGTACAATTACATAATAGACACTAGACAGATAGAACTATGCTAACTGCGTCATCAGTTGGTGGTAGCGTTTTGGACGGACCCTGCACAAGGTCCTACCGTCGTACCACCACGCAAAGCATGATGTGCAAACAGAATCTGTAGGAAACCAGTTCTTGGTCGCATAATATTTATTGCACTACTCAAGTATTCCGTCGACAAAATAATTATAAGGTATAATGGCACTTATGATATTTAACCAAAGACTTCTATGTATACTATTTAGTAGACCGGCTGTTCAGTGCCAAGAACGTTTATACCCCGATCTTCATTTAGCCGCCTGCGGGCAGTGGAGGGAGCCAATCTTCTAAAAACCAATGGTTAAGATCAGCATTGCAGTCACTCTTACCAGTAATATTTTAGAGCGAGCGGGTGCACTGACTTTTTCACGCGCCAGCCATTACTTCAGCCGTCATGCGCGTAGGGAGTCGCTACTAGCGATAGCGGTTGCACGATTTTTTCTATGCATTGCCGGTCTAGCGTATACATAAAAGTCTGATTTTTCAAAGCGCCTGGTCGACGCAACTCGTGACCGAAATGCTGACCTGTAGATACTTGGCACGAAGATCAAGCATTGCCATTCAACGTGGCAATGCTGCTAGCATTTTGGGAACAATGCCAATTGGTAGTGGTTTGCTAGTTTAGTGTAGTGTTAAGTAAGTATGTAAGTTCGTTCGTTCGTTTTAATTGAAAATAGATAATGAAGTCTTTGTATTTAACTTACTTTTTGCAAAGTCTCAGGCAGGTTCCCTTGAATAGTTATGCCATAGCCAGTTGCGACGGCTGTAGACCTGTCTCCACCGAACACGTCCAGACAAGCCGGGACCACCGACTGGCCCAGGGTCATCCTGATGGAGCAGAGGGAGTTTAGTGACAAGGTAGCTGAGTAATTCTATGTAATCAATGTATGGGAATATCAAACAAATTAATAAAGTTTTAAAACTTGTGTGATATGATACATTTGGGTGTGGTTTTTAAAGTACAATACTTCCCCCCCCCCCCCTCCTCCAGCCTCTTCAATCGTGAAATGTGTCCCCGTTAACGGTTTTTTTATCATTCTTGGGACAACTATAATAGATACGAAAAAAGTGGCAAGGACAAAAAATCTTCCTTATTAAATTCTAAAACGAAAAGGTCAATGCAATTTTTTTTTTAGGATCGACGGTATTCAAGTTATAGCTACAGTTCCGGACACTAATTTTTAACGTAATAAGGAACATTTTTGTCCTTGACCCTTTTTTCGTATCTATTATAGGTGTCCCAAGAATGTTAAAAAACCGTTAACGGGGACACATTTCACAGTGGGGGAGGAGTGACGCGGCTAGGGGAGGGAAGAGAGAATAGTGAATCGTAAACACCACACCCAAATGTATCATGTCACACAAGTTTTAAAACTTTATTAATTTGTTTGTCAAACTAGCCCTTTAGTTGAGTAATTCTATGCTTGGCTATTCTGGGCTTGCCAGCGTGTTGGAAGAGAGGGACAATAGAGAGATCTCTCTCCAGGCCGGCGTAATGCCTGGGGACCGAAGTCCGTTGGGATGAAGTTGGAAGTTGTATTATGTCAACCGACTTGGGAAACTTCGTTAGCGCGATGTAGAACACTTTAGTTTCGCTGTCTGACGCTGGTGGCGCTGGCGAGTTGGTTGATACAAGCTGTTGCTAGATGTCGCTATATGTCGCCACAAGCGTTACGTACGTTAGTAACGTAAGCGACTTTTAAAGCCTGATCATGATCAGAAAAATAAAAAACCTCACCATACTTATTGCGGAAATTATGTGAACTGTCATTTCTATTGCAATTTACGAAATACAGATAAAAATATATTTAGTGGCGACCCTATTAAAGCTTTTTTATTTTTCTGGACAGGCTTTTACAACGGACATAATTACGTCGGAAATCTCGCTGCGATAAAAGAGGGAGAATTCAGAAGGCACGAAGGTTTCACTCCAATGCCCGACTGAAGGAGTTCTTACCACAGTATAGACAGTGGTTCGTCTTCAAACAAAATTGTATCGCTTGCTTGCATGTTTTCGTGCATCGACCGTACGCGCCGCGAGCCACCACAAGCAACCTCGACAGGACGCACCAAGCCGGTTTAGTCGGGGCCGCGCCGTCGCCGCGATTGGTTGCGTGCGTACTTGTTACTCCAGTAACTTTAGTCATCATGTGTGTGCGTCAAATCCGGTAGTTCTGATTTTTTTGCTGACATGTTTATAGTAGGGGAGCCCAAGAGGGGATTTCGGGATTTACTCGAGCGCGGCAGATTAACATGTTACCCCAAACAGAACGCCTAATTGCAAAAAATTGCGAAGTTCGAAAAAATTATGAATTTTGAAAAGCTTTATATCAAAAACTATTGGGTTTTGATCTAGTTTGTAGCAAATACGGAATTGTAATGGCCAAGTGATCTGTCTAGGGATAAAAGAACTAGAAACTTACGTCATAACCCGAAATGTAACCCAAATACTTTTGAGAAGTGGCTACTGAGAACAATCCTACAAAAGCTAGAAAAAACATGTTTGGTTCTCCTGAACCAACCTAAGGAAAATATAACTCAAACAATTTGGAAATCTAATTAACACTGAGGAAAGGAAACTATCGAGCTGATTGTAGAATGAGATTATGGGAGTGAAAATTAACTAAAAACTGAGTACATGTTTGGAAAACATGTAAGGTTTGCGCTAACGGTAGAGCCCCACACCCGCTCTGGAGCTGGTATTGACCCCTGGGTATCGCCAGACATATGAGACTCGTCACCAGACTGGGTATCCCTCTAGCGCGATCTAAGATGCTAAGATGATACTAAAGGAATTCCCTATTTATTGTATGTCTGTCGATCAGTAGTCTCTGTCAAGCTAGGGGTCAGGAGGAAACCCTCTATAGAGTGCGTAGTTTGTGATTTTGTTTCTTTTCTTAACTTTTATTTTAGAAGACAAGCACTCTGATAGGGCAATACTTTAAATAGCCAAAGAGAAAATATTATGAAGGACTTGATATATGAATGAATGAAAGATGGAAAAGATAGCTTAAGTAGTATATCCTTGGAAAACAGTTACATCAAGCAATTAATTCAAGCTTTGGGCATTACTTTCGCCTCTCTTGTATTTCCGTAGGAAGTTTAAATTACTGTATTGTCCGTAGACTTGAATGATCATTTTCTTATATCAGTTTCTCAGGGACAGCGTTCAGCGAGACCTTGATCTTCATCTGAACTTCGATTCATCAATCGATGTATGAGATCCTGAGCACTAGAACGTTCACGTCAATGGGACTTTCCCCCAGATAAATATATCAGTTTGATTTTCTTTATTACATGAATTTCTTAATTGCAAGATGAACAGATCCAGAAGTTGAAAGGATGTACTTACTCTACGATAAAAGCTGAAAATAAATGATTAAAAACATAAACCAAATTATTGGTATCCGCACGAGAATAATTTATACTGGTTCACAAAAACTGATACAGATGATTACTTCCCTGAATTTCTGCCTCTACTACATGCCATACTGGCTAACATTATCCGATTTCGTAGCGCGAAAATAGATTCTTGTACACTTTATTTACTAATTCTTTTAAATAATCTTTTTCATGTTTTTCTGTTCCCCATTTTTCTTGTTTTTTTTCCAATCCTCTTTTTTTTTCCTCTCCGTCAAAAAACCATCGCTAAACCTATTGCAAAGGTTTTGCTTGCTATCCAAGATAAAAAACTCCTTCATCCAAAACCTAATTAAAAACTTAGATATTATGGAGGCGTTACATTATTTATAACCGAAAGTCTACTTCTTTATGCTCTATCTCTATAAAATTATATATTTGTGAAAGGGACAGACGACTTTGGCAAAGTCGTAGTGACACAGTACTATACTCACGTGAGCTCGGTCTCTAGCAGAGCGATGTCGTTGTATTTAGAGGGAGCCTTGTAGTCCGGGTGGCGGATGACGCGCTTGATACGGTACAGGCCCTGGCTGGGCAGACCCTCGGGGCGCTCCAGGGAGCCCACCAGTGCGAAGGCCACCGGGCCACTGGAGCAATTAGAAACTATTAAATAAATAAGGGATCTGTCGGGATCGGTTTTTTTTTTGTTATAAAATTACGAATTTCAGGATGAGAAGAAAAAGCGCCATTAAAAAATGCATTTTCTTACAATTCTTTTCACTATTTCATAGTCCAATAATTTTAATAGCAGAAAATTATGAATTATTAAAAGTATAAGGAATGTATGAACAGACCTTTCAGATACTAATTTAAAATCAACAAGTATCATTTCTATTCAAAAAATAAAAACCGATTTCAAATTAATCGTACATATTCTTAGAAAAGTAGACGTAACATTGCGTTACATTTTTAACGTATTACGGTCGGGATAATTACCGGTTTTGGTAAGAATTAACCGGTAAACCGCCCAACCGGCGGTACCGGTTTGCGTTCCGTACTACCGGCCTAGGTACTACCTACCAAACTACTAGGCTGATTGCGTCAAACTTTCTACTTTAGAATATAAGATTCTTACGTTTTTGGGTAATTTGTGGCTGTGGCAGCGGTCAGAATGAACCGGTTACTGATCAGTGTTCCGCCGCTGGTTAAAACCACCGTGCCGTGCGAATTCTCGTAGCCGAGCACCACCTGGGGACAAGCAGTTCAATATAATAAGAGATCCGAATAGGAGACGATTTGCACCGGGCTGTTTATTCGATAAAAAGTATTTTATACCAAATTTAATATGCTAAGTAATATATGGCGAATAGGTAGGCTGAAAAATTTCAGTCCAGTATAAAATTAATAAAAAAATTAAAAATCTACTTCGTTTTAAAAAAATACACTAGCTTGTTTAATGGACAAATTACATATCAATCGAAAGTATGAAGCCTATAGAATATGCAAACGTTAGTTTGACTATTTTTTTCTCGTCAAGCTATTGGGTAGGCAGGTATAAACAGGTAAGTCGGTACTAGTAATTTGCACCAAACCTAACGTTTGCATATTCTATAGACTTCATACTTTCGGTTAGTATGTAATTTGTCTATTAAACAAACATTTGCAATTTAAAAAAAAACATTTCTTTTTTAAATGATATAAGTACTGGACTGAAATTTTTCAGCCGACCTATTCGCCACATATTATTTAGCGTATTAAATTTGATATAAAATACTTTTCATCGAATAAACAGCCCAGTCCACATCTTCTCCTATTCGGAGCTTAGACCAAGAACAAATTAAACACTGACGGCTTTGGTACTCACCTATTAACGTCGGGAAACGTTCTGACGTCAATAATTTAATGATTCGCGCTAATTTTTTCTTGTAAGTGTGGGTTTAGACAATCGAACGAACAAGAATTCTATGGCATTATCTATTACGTTTTCTTTGTAAAAAATAAAGACAAAACATGTTCTAAGGCATTCGCTCGTTTGGTCTAAACCCACCCTAATGTATAACTTTGACGAATGCTGCCGGACGGTCGCGGCCAGCGTCAATTCCATACATTTTGACAGTTTTCGAAAATAGTTTACGTTAGCGTTAAGCATGTTACTCGGGCTTCAGTTTTTGGGAACCTCTTTTTGATGCCCGAAATTATATCCTAGCTATCTCAGCTATCCGAAATGAAAATAATTGTTTAAAAAGAGAACTTTCTCAATGCTCTCAAATGTTCTAAGTAATTTTTTTGAGAAGATTTCCAAATTTCTGAGGACCTAGCCAAGATTCAAACATTCTCGTGCGGTGCGATTAGCCACGTGGTCAACTGTCATTCAATACATTTTGAGCGATAGAATAGTACATTTCGAATTTTCGATGCTAGTGCGGAAAGTATGTCATTACTTCATGAGCACCGAGATATCTGGCAAGACTCGGCACGAATGAAGAATGACATTTCCCCACGTGTATCGAACGACGTTTTTTAATACATGTATGTGTATATGTGGTTATCTGTGTCTGTCCTCTTCCCCCCGGACCTCTGAATTGAGATAATGATGTGAGAACACACTCTGTCCGAAATTACTTAAAAAAATAAAATCATTAAAACAAAAATTATAACGTCAGATACCAGGAGTGCATAAACATTAGAAGTCCCTACCTAAGTCATCCGCGCTGTGTCCCGCGCCCGCTGCGCCGCCCCGCGATGTCATCGCCTGCGATCTAAGTTGCGCTACGCTCCCCCTAATTACCTCTGGACTCCTGGTACTTTATGAAACATGCAAGCTCTTTGGCTGGATGCACGGCTGTATATTTAAAAAAAAAAATGGAAAAATAAAACGCACTAGTGCGAAATAGGAAAAGTAAAAAGCACTAGTGCGAAAAACCCATCTTTCCGCACGATATACAGCTACGAAAAGTACCACTTTTTGAGCAACTGTATTAAAAAATGATATAATATATTGAGTGATATATATTTGAAGTCTCAGGGAATGTTAAGGACCAAGATGGAATGCCTTGAAGACATTTATTTCGCCGGCTATCTGACCCTCCTCACCGAAACACAGCAGAGCAGGACATACCATACGTATAATTATTGGTATAGTTTATAATTAGTGTAGAATTATTGGTTTATTTACTTTTTGTGCACTTATTGTAATTTTGCCAATCCTCGTACAGTTTCCACATTTATAGACAGGTTAACTGGAAGAGATCCCTTAAACGAGTTCACCATTGTACACGTTATGTTAAGTTAATGTACGTACTTACTTGTAATTGTTTTTTTTGAGGAATAAAGAGTTTACATATGTTACGTACGTGGGGGTAGGTAACTGATAGAAATGCACGAATACACCGATAATCAACAGTGGACTATTCTGTCAAAATAACTTACAGACACGGAAAATTGTATTCTTAAGTGAACTTTCGGAAGATTATGTATTTGAATGTTGTGGCATAGAAATCTCATCAATGAAATGTATAGTTATATGTATTTACAGAACGCCAACAGCAAATTTGTCTCGTTTCTTACATAAATTAGAAAACCTCGTCTACAGACTCAAGCTCAAAACTAAATATAAGATAGTTATTGTAGGGGATTTTAACATAGACATTTTAAAATCCACAGAAAGCTCTAAAGAGCTTAAAAGAATTGCCTTATGTAATAATTTTAAGTTGCATATTGTTTCTCCAACACGTAAAAAATCATGCCTTGACCAGATATTGTCCAATGTCTCTGATGCACGTAGTGAAATTTATAACCTGGGTTTGTCAGACCACGAAACTGCCCAAAGCATTGCGTTCCCTGTTCTAAACAAAACGATGCCAATGTCGTTCATGTACCGCTACAAGAGGGATTACAGCAAAGAAAATATCTTGAAATTTCTTAACTGTCTAAATGCGTTATCTTGGTCTGATGTATATAACGAAAACAATATGACCAAGGCTTTCAACAATTTCTACGACCTCTTTACACTGTTTTATTGTTTAAAATTAAAATTATTAAAATTAAACAAATAGTTCGACCTAAAACTGTTAATTGGTTCACTAAAGGTTTAAAAAAATCTATACTTACAAGATGTCAGCTACGTTTCTCTTATTATAAACATTTAGGAAAAACGTTACATAACTATTATAAAAATAAGTATCAGTTTTACTCTAAACTCCTTAAAAGGTGTATTAATAATGCTCAAAAAATTGTTAATTCAAGATATATAACCAAATCAAAAAACATATGCAAAGCAACATGGGATATTATCAAAAATAAAGCAGATAACGAGCCTTGTGTAGCAGGTATTAATAAATTAGTTTTAAATAATAATATCATAAATGACCCCATTGACATTGCTAATACTTTTAATAATTACTATATGGATATGACAAACTCTAGATTTAATCATGTAAATCAATCTGATATGTTACTTCCGAATTCTAACACTGCTAATTTGTTCTTAGCCCCTACAGATAAGCAGGAAGTTATTAAAATTATTAACTCACTTAAACCCACTAAATCAACAGGCTATGACAACATTCGAACAGATATATTAAAAATATGCAAACTAAAAATTTCACCTGTAAGTTATCTGGTGAATTTGTCCTTCACAAGTGGCATTTTTCCAGAGCCTTTGAAGGTATCTTTAATTAAACCTCTCCATAAAAAGGGTAGTAAAGTAAATGTGGAGAACTTCAGGTCAATTTCCCTTATACCTTTCTTGTCTAAGATTTTTGAAAAAGCTATGCATACGCGTATGACAAATTTTCTAGATAAATTTAAAATAATTAAAAAAGAGCAGTATGGATTCCAGAAGCAAAAATCGACATCGCTAGCTGCCTTTTCTTTATTGAATAAGGTTTTTGAGTATCTGGACAAGAGTATACCAGTAGCTGCTATGTTCTTTGACATGAGCAAAGCATTCGATAACGTATCCCATGATACATTGCTTAGAAAGTGTGAACATTATGGACTAAGAGGAATAGTTAACGATTGGATTAGAAGTTATTTACATGAAAGAACTCAGTTCGTGGCAATAACTAACATTGATCCTGGCCATGTAGTGACAATGTCTAAATCCTCCGTTAGGGTAAACGCAGTCGGTGTACCACAGGGTAGCATCTTAGGACCACTACTTTTTCTATTATACATTAATGACCTTCCAGATATCACAGAATTTAACTACACACTCTTTGCTGATGACCTTTCTATTGTTATACCTGGTCACGATTTGCAATCATACAACAAGAACATAAATGACACATTGTCTAAAATTATAGTCTGGTTGCATAACAACAATCTTAATGTTAACTTGGATAAGACTACGTTTATACAGTTTATAAACAAAGGGGGCCGCAAGCTCCCTCTAATGATAGCTTCTGAGAGTCAAGTTATTAAAGAATCCTCGCATACAACTTTTCTAGGAATTACCCTAGATGACAAATGTTCGTGGAGCGAACATATTGATAAGTTATGCAGTAAAATTAACTCATTCGCATATGCTCTCTGGCGACTTGTAAAAATTAGTAGCAAAAAAGTGGCAATACAAGCGTACCATGGTCACGTGTGTTGCTTGTCATGAGAATCGGGTACTAATAGCACAAAAGCAATGCATCAGGTCAATATGTAACGTAAACGCTCAAACATCTTGCAGACCCTTATTTAGAGATCTGCGACTATTGACAGTACCGTGTATGTATATCTACGAAATTTGTTTGTTTGTTAAAAGTAATCCACGGCTGTTCAAAACGTGTAAAGAAATGTGTAAATTTAACACGAGGTATCCTAACCGTCTGGTAATGCCAGCTAAAAGGACAAAATTATACGGTAGAAACACTTACTGTATGAGCATTTCTATTTTCAATATTTTATGTGATGAAATTAAAAGTTTGCCCTTGAATATGTTCAAACGCAAATTTAAAAGTTGGCTACTACAGCACTGTTTCTACTCCGTTAAGGAATTCTTTGACCATTTCCATAGGTTAAAAATGTGACGTGTTGATTTTATTGTTGTTTTAGTTATTATTTATAATATAAATGACACATTTAATAGTTTTTATGGTATGTTAAATCTGCTTCTTGGTCCGGTTTGACTTGTTTCAATTTTATTTCTATTATGTAAATTCATATTAATTAACATTTTGCATGCCTGACAATGGCAAACTGTGTGAGACAATCTTTTTCAACATTGCGATCTGTACTGCACCACTTTTTATGCAAAATAAATATATTTGACTTTGACTTTGACTTTGACTTTAATTACGCACTCACTTAAACCGTTACAAAACAATTATCGCACAATAAACTTCGAATACTCAGATGATCGCTCGGGTCGCTCTTATTCACACTGTTCGCTTTCCAAGTAAAGACTGAATCTCCGCAATCGCGGTCCACTTTTTATAGTTCCCGTGTCCGAATATTCCAGAACGCCTTCCGGAATGTTCGATGTACTTCGCCCCACCAAGGACGATCGAGACTATTCGTAGCTCGAATGTTCTACGCCTTGCTACCTTGTTCTGTTTACAATCGCGATGTCCTTGACTCACGGATCTGGATGACTCTGGAATGTACCGCGTATTGCTGACTCATTTCGTGTTACCTCTTTCACACGCTTCTGGAAGGTTCTCAGTATCGCCGTCTCTTTCTAATCGTGTTATTTCTTTCACACACTTCTCGAAGGTTCTCAGTATTGCTGTCTCTTCCTAGTCGTGTTTTCTCTTTCAAACCCTTCTCGAAGGTCCTCAGTATTGCTGTCTCTTTCTAATCATGCTATCTCTGTCACTCTTAGTGGAAAATTTCCATAAATTGAAATGTACTTCAAATGCCCATAAGGGGTCCTGAAAATGCCTGAAAATGGGTTTTCAGGTTATGGCGTCATCTGATAGAGAGTGGCCTGAAACGGACTGAAAACATGTTTCAGGCGCCTGAAAACAACGGCAAGTTGGTCGAAAGTTTGATAATCTGGTATGTGATAGACCTGTAGTGCGGTACTCATAAGTAGATCTAAGCATAGCATACAAGTATCACTATAAGCGTTACATGTAAGATCAGTCTCATTAAATCACTGTACCTAATGGACGTGTTCATCTTTTAATACCTCTGCCTCCCACTTCACCTAACCTCGCCACATGGCGACCCTGCCATGGGCGCGCAGCGCAGAGAGTGCAAAAGGCAGCGTCGTACGCGTCGGAGCTTACAACGGTTTTGCGTTGTCCTATTAGCGATCATTATCGCAGTAACTATAATAAAAGCAGGCTTAAGTCAGATTGCGGCAAAAAATAAGCGTTGCTAATAAAAGACCTTACCAATCAATTATGGGACAATCATACCAAAAACAAGAAGAAAAGGAAGTTATAATTGCCCAAAATGCTGCTGGCGGGAACAACGAAGGAGAAGGAATAAAGGAACACATGCGCGTAAATAATGCGCTGGTCACATCGCTACTTATCATCCTCGTGTTGGGACTTCTAATTTTGATATATGTTGGCTACAGAAGGTGCCATACAGAGTGGATACGGAAGGAGATAAGGGGAGAAATGACGAAAAGAATCCGAACGAGATTGTCACAGCGCAGACGTGAAGAAAAGGACGACGATGATGAAGAAGCAAAGTGAAAGTGTAGTGAGTAATAAGTGAAAAATCGTGGGTAACATGTTTTATAAGCAAGATAACAACTTCTTTATTTTTAATAACAGTTAAGTTTGCCTAAACTTAAGAAGTAAGTGTACTCATTAAAAGGAATTAAAAATCCTTTGTCATATGGAACTAGAACTAAAAAATATTCTAACTAGTTTGGAAAACATTCAGATAGATTTAAGAAAGTTAGGTAAGCAAAGACGTTTACAGAATGTCGGAATAAGTAAAATAGATAAGGCAAAACAGATATATAACGACTTTTTAGATTACTTAGATTTAATTAAAAGTAGTACTAGCACTTCTGAAAAAACAGAAGAATTTACACAATTGTATGTATTATGTGAAAAGATAGAAACAACGTATAAAAAAATATATGAGTATACTTTAGAAAATAATACTGTTTGTCAAGAACAAGTCAAAATGGCAGAAAGATTTGATATGAAGGAAGTAGGTTCCATGATTCCTGTGTATGACGGGACGGAAGATATAACTGAGCGGATTATTGAAGGAATAGAAATGATGGATAGTGTGTTGAAAGAGGCTGAAAACAAGAAATTGCTGATTTCATATATATTAAAGACGAGACTAAATAAAAACGCGAAACTCAAGTTAAACACAAAATATGACGATGTATCAAGTTTGATTACCGATATAAAAAAATATCTTTTACCAAAAAAATCAGCAAATTCATTGTTAATACAGCTAAATAACATTACACAAAATAATCAGACAGTTACAGAATTTGGCAATACAATAGAAGAGTTGTTTACAAATCTCACGATAACGCAAGCGGGTCATAATACCGCAGCATGCGAAATCTTGAGACCAATAAACGAAAGTCTAGCAATTAAAAAGTTTGCAGATGGTCTACGAAATCGCCGTTTAGGTACCATAATAGCGGCGCGCAACTACAAGGAGCTAAAGGAAGCGGTTCAGGCAGCACGAGATGAAGAACCCACCCAGCCCATGCCCGTGGTAATGAATATGAGACGAGGAAATCAACATACAAGGGGATTCCGTCCACAATGGTATCCACGTCGAGGAAACAACTGGCAGACCTATCGAGGAAGAGGTTCCCGGACCAATTGGACACCTAACAACTACAACAGAGGCCAAGGTAATTTTCAAAGTAATTACTCTAGGTACTCAGCACCTGCGAGTTACATGCAGGCTGGCGCACCTCGTGGTACATCGAGTTACTACTCTAACCGAAACCGTGGCACAAGAGGAACACGTGGACATCGACATAACATGTACACAGCTATGACCTCTGGTCCGTCGGAGACCACAAACGAGACTCAGGTAAATAGAGATGAACCAAATTTATTAGAATTTTTTCGTCCCTAAAATATTAACATGTGACGGTTTAGATTACGTAATATTTAAAATACAAGGACATAACGTAACATTTCTAGTAGATACAGGAGCAACCCTATCTGTCATACATATAGATAAAGTGCCCAATAATTTAACATTGTATGAAAATAATACGCCCATAAGAGGTATAGGAGGTGAAATAATTTGCAAGAACATAACATGGTTAGCATTACAAACAGATAACGACATAACGTTCCCACACAAGTTCCATGTACCTATTAGATGACATGCCATGTCATGCAGACGGTATCATCGGGTTAGATTTCATGAGAACTTATAACGCAAACGTCGACTTACAGTCGAACTTGCTAACTTTGCATTCTGGGGAACAAGAGTGTGTGGTACAAATTCACAGAGGTAGCGATAGTGAAACACATTTATCGCTACCGGCGCGAAGCGAATCATTACATTTAATAAAGGTAGATGAATCACTACAAGTAGGAAATGAATATGTGGTAGAAGCAAAGGACTTATGTAAAAATATATTTTTGGCAGGAAGTATAGTAAAAGTAAAAAATGGCAGAATACCAATCAAAATATTAAATACTAACGAAAAAGATGTAAAATTACCTATTTTCACACCGGAATTAACCACAATAAATGATTACGAAATTTGTCACTTCTGCAAATATGAGACTGGGGTAGATAGAGTTACACGTTTATTAAACACATTAGAGTTGAATCATTTAAATGCAACCGAGAAAAACCTTATTGAATCAGTTTGCGTAAAATACGCGGATGTCTTTTACTTGGAAGGAGATAAATTAGAAACTACAAATATATTGAGTCAAAATATCACCGTAAAACCTAACACAAAACCAATATATGTAAAACCATACCGTTTACCAGGTAACATGAAACCAGAAATTAGTAAGCAGGTCAAAAGTATGTTAGAGGAAGATATAATTGAACCCACAAACAGTGATTGGAACAGCCCAATACTTTTAGTACCTAAAAAGACAGGAGATAATACAAAAAAATGGAGGTTAGTCATTGATTACCGAAAAGTAAATACTGTCATTCAGGACGACAAATTCCCTCTACCTAACATTGTTGAAATTTTAGATTCCTTATCTGGAGCAGTATATTTCAGTCATCTCGACTTGCAACAATCATACTACCAGACAGCTTTAAATACCAATAGTAGAAATATAACAGCATTCACAACTAGTACAGGTCAATATCAGATGAAACGACTCCCAATGGGGCTCAAGATAAGTCCGAGTGCTTTTTCACGAGTCATGTCTATAGCAATGTCAGGGTTGTCATATGAGAAATGTTTCGTTTACATGGACGATTTAGTAGTTTTTGGTCGAAATATAAATCAACACAATACAAACTTAATTGACGTATTAGAGCGTCTACGGAAAGTAAATTTAAAAATAAACCCCCACAAATGCAAATGTATGAAAAAACAACTATTATATTTAGGACACATAGTTTCAGCACAAGGAGTTCTTCCCGATCCAGAAAAAACCAAAGCTTTACAACATTATCCGGAACCGACAAACACGGACGAAGTCCGACGTTTCGTAGCATTCTGTAACTACTATAGGAAATTTATTCCATCATTTGCAACAATAACATTACCATTAAATAAATTATGTAGAAAAGGAGAAAATTTCAATTGGACAGATGATTGTAAAACAGCATTTCAATGTTTAAAAGAAAAGTTAATGAACCCACCAATTTTACAGTACCCAGATTTTTCAACTGACAACGAGTTCATACTACAAACAGACGCTTCGGGGAAAGCGATAGGATCAATATTATGTAACAAAGATAAATTACCCATCGCATATGCAAGCAGACCACTCAATAAGGCGGAATTAAATTATCCAATTATACAAAAAGAGCTATTGGCAATAGTATGGAGTGTCAAGTATTTTAGACCTTACTTATTTGGAAAAACATTCACTATTATGACAGATCATAAACCATTATTATATTTATTTAGCATGAAGGATCCATCGAGTAGACTAATTAAATTTAGATTGCAACTTGAAGAATATGACTACAAAGTTGTTTACATAAAGGGATCAGATAACGTAGCAGACGCATTGAGTAGGGTGACCATCACTTCGGATGAATTAAAAAATATGAGTGAGACAATTCTAGTATTGACTAGAGCACAAAGTAGGAAAATTACAGAACAAAAGTTAGACAAAACTACGGATTTTAGTATAGCCACTGATTTGAGGTCTGATCAACCAAAAATTGCGGAAATATTAAGAAAACCTAGTGAATTCGTCGAAATAGATTTTATAAAAGGAAAAGATTTAAACAAATTAAAAAGAAATAAAGAAGTTAGTATAGAGAAGGAATGTTTTTCGTATATACAAAGCAAGTCTATTATATACATTAACCTTGACTATATGTCGTATTACACGCGAGCCGTTTTTGCGAATATGTTAAGTGATTTCTGTGTATTAATAAATGTAGAAGAGATATGTATAATAAAAACAGAAAATAACGCGTTATTCATAAATAATTTATGTGAAGAAATAAATAAAAGAGAAAAGTGGTCCGGACCACGAGTAAATATTCTTAGGAATATAAAAAGAGTTATAAACGATAAAGAAAAAAGAATTATATTAAATGACTATCACTTATTACCGACCAGTGGACATGCCGGTATAAGAAGAATGATAAGTAATATCAAAAGTAAATATTTCTGGCCAAAACTCGAGCATGACGTAAAAGATTTTGTTAAAAAATGTAGTAAATGTCAATTTATGAAATATTCATCAACAGTTAAGGAACCAATGGAAATAACTACGACAGCCGAAACATCATTTGAAAAAAAATCCTAGACATTGTAGGACCATTACAAACAGATATGGAAGGGTTTAGCTACATCCTAACAGTTCAGTGCGAACTAAGTAAGTATATCGAGGCCTATCCACTACGCAGCAAGGACACAGTCACCGTCGCACGAGCATTGGTAAATAATTTCATACTAAGATATGGTATACCCAAGGTGATAGCAACAGACCGAGGGACCGAGTTCACGTCGTCAACAATGACGGAGGTTTGTAAACTATTACAAATAAAAAAAAAACACTTTCCACCGCTTACCATCATCAGTCTCTTGGCGCGATAGAAAACATGCATAAGCATCTTACTGCATTTTTACGTATAAATTGTGACGAACATACAGAAACGTGGAGCCATTGGCTACCGTTTTGGTGTTTTACATACAATACAACAGTACATACTTCGACTAAATATACTCCTTTCGAACTTGTCTTCGGAAAGAAATGTAGTTTACCAAGTAATTTAAGTGATAGAGTGGATCCACTGTATAATTCTGATAATTATATGTTAGCACTAAGGTATAGATTACAACTTGCGCAGAGAGATGCTCGAGCGCATTTAGTTAACAGTAAGTTAGTTAATAAGAAATATTACGATAGATATGTACATCCTACTACATACAAAAAGGATGACTTAGTATTAGTAAAAAATGAGACAGGAAAAAAGTTGGAAAAATTATATAACGGACCTTTTGTAGTGCTTGAAGAAGTTAGTCCGAATGTAAAAATAATTAACAAAGGTAAAATTGAAACAATACACAAAAATAGAACGAAATTGTTTATTTCAGAATAATTAAAAAAAAAACGTTTTCTTTTTTTTTTTTAAACGAAAAAAAAAAACCCCGGGATGTAGTGCGGTACTCATAAGTAGATATAAGCATAGCATACAAGTATCACTATAAGCGTTACATGTAAGATCAGTCTCATTAAATCACTGTACCTAATGGACGTGTTCATCTTTTAATACCTCTGCCTCCCACTTCACCTAACCTCGCCACAGACCTATCTCTGAAACGGACTAAAACGATATTTCAGCCTGGTGAAAACGCTTCTAAAGCACCAAAATTAACGATAAAAAATGAGACGGTTTATGCCATCGGTAACAACACATACATAAGTAGGATAGAGGTCATGTTGGTTACCATGTGCGGGAACTCGTCCTGGTGCGCGTCCGTGCCCCCCACCACCAGCTCGAGCGCGGCGTGCTTGCAGTAGTTGCCGCGCCGCCCGCTGTCGCACGGGAACACCACCTCCTGCTGGTACTCTACGCACTCTGGAATAGTCGGAGGGTCATACATCATCATCATATCTAAAGCGACATCCGATATTGCCAGTCAAAAGACGTTTCTGCTAGGCAGAGGTCTCCAGTGGCGGATCCAGAGTGGGGAGCCCGGTCATGCCTATAAGACGGGTTTATCACATACGAGTATATACTTAGGCTTGCCCAACAGAAAGGAAACAAGACCTAACATAAGGAGAGCCTGGGTGCAGGGGACATAACCCTCCAAATAAAATCCTGTAGGTCTCTTTCAACGATCGTTACAGTCATCGATCCCGTGCCCCCGCCTCCAGGAAGTTTCCAGAATCTTCATGTACCAGGGTTCGCATTAGGAACTGTAACAATCTCAAGTTCCAGACCGCAACAGACAGAGTTATAACAGTCATCTAGCTGTATCCCTTTCTCAACCTGGAATTTCAGCTCGTGGGTGCACCTTGTCTTTGTGCGTTAATTTTATGCAACACAGAGATGGAGAGTTGTGCACTCACTGTCCCAGGCCTTTTGGCCCGTCTTCTCAGCGGTGAGGTTTGCTGGCAACGCCGGGCAGCTGGCGACGTCCTCAACGTTTTCCACGTACTCGTATGAGGGGGGGGTGTACTCCGTAGTGGTCGTCCTGGAACGGTGGGATGGAATGTTAAAGTCAATATAAATGATAAGTCAACGCTGCGTTAGACAACCAAGTTGTATGCGCCGACTAAAATTGTTTTGTTTCTTATGATAAATTTGCGGTTTCATCTATGAATATTCCTAATTTTTGTATGATGGTATGGAGTAAAAAATCTAAATGTTCCCCAATTGTTTCCGAGAGTGTTCTTAGTAATTTAAAATAAATAATAAATAAATTTCTTGAGAAGATTTGTAAACTTCTGTGAATGTTGCTAGGGCTCGCAAAGACGAATGATCGCTTATAGTGTTTTGTATGTAATAGGCGTTGCATAGTTGAGTCAATGTATTCAAAAAGAAGTAGCGGGGCGGGACGTCTTGGATTGAAAACAACTCTCGTACTCGTATTTCCATATAGACTGTAAGAAACAAATCAATAAGTTTCTGTCAGATAAACTCATTGTGAGACAAGATTTTGCTACTTGTACTTTTTTCGTCAGTGATCTGCCGAGATCAAACTAGCTTATCCAGTACGGCGGAGGTCCTATCGCCATTGTACCTTCCGACTCCGTCATCAGATCAGCCCATAGACACCGTAATACTGTTTTGCCTCGAGCTTACTTTTTTATTCCAAATTTCAGCGCACAGTTAAATTATGAACCATTTACGATAAATTCAGAAAGAAAGATGAAGTACTTGCAAGATTAGAACCGGAATGACCGAAGCAAGTTAAACAGAGGAGGTCGTTCGTTACCCTTGTGGTGGCGTGGTGGCGACTGGTATCTGAGTGGTGGTCGTCGTGGCAGCGGCACCCGCGCAGCAGACTATTGGCTCGATTCCATCGGAACCACATCTCTGAAACCAAAGTAAGTCTTTTTTTGACAATGAGAAGGCCCACGACCACTCAGGCCACCTGATGGTACTCGTCAGTGAGATCTAACACCCAACAACATTTGAATTCTCAAGACTACAATATTAAGACAGCAATCTTAAGACTTCAAATGCGTTGCCAACCCTGAGGACTAAGATGGAATGGCTCTATGCTATCTATTTCACCGGCTGTCTTATCCACACCGGAACACACCAAATTGAACACTACTGGTGGTAACCCTAGACCCTCCACGAGGTCCTACCATCACTAAAACTTACGGTATCATCTTTCGGAACCACATTTCTGAATCCAAAATATGTTATAGGTACTTGAGAAGTTTCGTCCATTATTTCTTTGATAGAACACTAGCCACTAAAATTCGTATTATTCTAAGAGCCCACGACACTAAATCTAGTTCAAGCCTACCAGATGATATATATATATATATATATATATATATATATATATATATGTATATATATATATATATATGTATATATATATATATATATTTAGTCACGTCATTAATGGGGGAACACGAAATGGCAATGCTGCAATGCGAAAAACCAGGCACAGCTATTATTATTTTTTAGTTATAATAAGTCCAAAGTATAAATGCAGCTGTGGTTTTTCTTACACAGAAATTGATGATCTTTCAGATGAGCTTTGGTTCTTTGAGGAGATCGGTCATACTAGATACTTTAAGTACGAGGCGTCGCTTATCATGCTGCTGCCACTGATTAGGCCAATCAGGGGGCTTGCAGCACTGCGTTGTCGTATAGTCCTACCCCTCCCCTGTTCCGAAGAATAAATGAATCCTGGGAGTCTTATTATCATACTATACTCGAAAATCTAATTTAAGATCAAAATCCTAACCTCAACCGGCGCACATTCGCTGTGATTACTGCATTTTGGTTTAAGTGTAGGTATTTTTATTAATAAAACTTACCCTAATAAGACTGTATCGAAAAGTATAAGGACAAGTGAAATATGTAATAACTTCTAAAATGTTTATTATTTTACATAAGTATGTTCTTGGGTTTTGATTGATAGACATTGTAAAACTTTTTACTGTTAACTAAGAGACTATTATGTTTGCTTTTGGGTGACTTTTCGCCCTTGGCTTCAGACATCTATCATCAGATTACGGACAAAGTTCGGTGACCAGTTTCGACGCTTTTAGACAGTCTTTTTTAAATTTGTCTACGGAATCCGCTTCATCCGTCTTCATGATTGCTCCATATTCCTCGATGGGATGTACCTCAGGGTAATTTGGCGGATTTATATTCTTATAAACATATCGCTCATCGTGGGTTTCCATCCACTCTTTGGTGCGGGCAGCATAGTGACAACTATCCAAGTCGGGCCAAAATACAGTAGAGCCCCTGTAGTGTCGAATCAGTGGCAGAATTCTTTTTTGCAAACACTCCCTGATGTGATAAGATCGGTAGTCATCGTGGAAGTAGTGATGAACGCTGTAGGCTGATGACGCATTCGCATATATCCTGCCACACCATTGCTTTAAACCAAAAAAAAACGGCATAAATTGACGTTTCATTCCCATTCAGGAGTTCTCCTTTGCGAACAATATAGTACTGGGGACCGGGTAGAACAGAATAATCCAGTTTGACGTAGGTTTCGTTGTCTTGAATTATGGCACTGTTAATTTATGGTTAAAAACGTGTCGTATAACTTTCGAAGACGATGTTTAACATTTGCAGCTTCTTTTGGAGTTCGTTTTGCTTCCGTTGCTTTCGATAAGTTACTAAGTCGTTACGCTTCTTGGCCCTTTGAACCATTCGTACAGAACTTCTGCACCTTTTAGCCACATCTCTTATCCAAGCACTGGGCGAGTTTTTGATTGTTCGCAAGTAATATTTTGGAATCGATTTTACAATTATGTGAACCCTTTCTTCGAACACTTTTCGGCTTGTCATTAAAAGAGAAGTCTTCCCCGTACTTTTTAATGCCATTGTAAACCGCAGAACGACCCACCTTCACGATTTTTGCGATCTTTCTCGTGGACATACCCTTTTCTCGTATGTATTTGTCCACAGTTCGTTTCGTTGTTCGGGTGTTAGGCCTCTCATTTTGTGAAATCAAAAGTAATACGAAAAAAAAACTTAGTGATTGAGTTCAATACCATAGTATCTATGACATAATGTAACATTCATATTTTTAAAACAAATAAAAAAAGAATGGCGGCTGGTTAAAGTTGTCCTTATACTTTTCGATACAGTCTTTAATATTACTGGCTACACGAGTTCTCAGTCCTATTTTTTATAATGTTAAAATAATGAAATAATCAAGATGGGTACTGTCAGATTTTGGTCTTTAATTAGATTTTTGTGTATAGATACGAGTATATGCCAGGTTTTTTGATTTGCAGCACTGCCATTTCTTGTTCCCCCATTAATGACGTGACTAATTATATATATATATATATCATCCGGTAGTCTTATCGAACTAGCTTTAGTGTCATGGGCTTTCCTACTATGTGATCTACGCCGCTGGACCTAGGAACTTGAAATTTGGAGGGAATATTTCTTGAGTACCCTAGAGGTGCACTAGGAAAGGATTTTCCGAAAATCGACACCTAACGGGAAGCAATAGGGGGAGTACCTTGAAACTAATTCTACACGTACGAAGTCACGGTGCTCTAGTCACAGTCACAGATAAAACAAGTATTTTCAATTGAATTCATGCAACGTTAATCTAAGCGGCTGGATACAGGTGCGTAACGATGGATATAAAAATATTTCCTATAATATCAGTCGCTATGACGTTTATTTGATATAATTATGGAATTATAAAACAACATTTAATATATTTAAATATAATTATTATTTTATATAATGATCATTTGATCTAATAACATTTTATATTTTATATAACATACTTTAAGTAACTATAATGCATATTTACGATAATTAACATTTTATATAACATACTTTAAGTAACTATAATGCATATTTACGATAGTTAACAGTACAGTTGTCATAACCATTTTTGATATAATGTATGATTTATAATCGAAAACTTACTACCCAACTAAATTTACTAAGGCAAAAGGGGAAAGGGGGGACGGGAGGGCAGGCAATAAAGCGGCCCGGGGGGCGAAGCCCCCTATTAAAAAAAACTGTCTATACTGAGTCGTCCAACCACTTGGGTGGGTTCGTTAGTTAGTTAGCTTGTGACCCCACAGAGCGGAAATAGAAGCCCCGCGGTAGCGACGCTTTGTCGAATCGCTCTTGAATCCCTTGCCCGTGCTCAAAACGAAGTACTACTAGAAATGTAGGTTAGGTTAGGTAAGAACTGCGACCCCTGCATTAAACGAAGTAAAGACCAGAAAAGTAGTTGATACAATATGATTTTTAATTCAAATGATGATTATAGTAAATAAAAATAGATATTTTGATATTATACCAATCGTTTATTATAAACAATGGATGATTATATCAAATATTATTACATTAAATGAAATTATATAATTATTTTTATACCAATCATTACACACCCGCTGGTTACGCCTTCATGGATTGAGTGATTGATTGATTGATTCACAGAGCCATTGGTCACTACCAACTAGGCTAAGCGCGTCGTCAACGTACATGCGTACTTACATTCAACTTCCACCATTGGCTGCTGGGGTTGTTGACCACATGCTGGCACTGGCTCAACGCTCGGCAAGATCCTAATACTCCGTCTTGAGTACAGCTCTCACCTGTACGTGAAACCAAGGCGTCTTTGTTGATTAAGATTCGAAGTTTTGATATGTCGACGTATTGTTTTTAACACGGCCATCATACCATAAATACATAAGAGGCTAAAAGCTATGGTAACGTTGACAACACAATAACATGTTAAAGCCATAATATGGTTTTACTCTGTAACTATCTGACTTTCTTTCATAAAGAGAGCTTCCAAACTTACTGATGCATTGAGACACGGGTGTCAGCCACCTTCCGTAAGAACAGATCCCGGGGTTGCCCCCGTACACCTCGTAGCCGAGCTGGCAGGAGACGGTCAGGTTGACGAAGTCCAAGGTGTGGCCCGGCCGCGCGCTCGGCACGTTGGAGACCGCGTACGAGCCGTGCTCCGGGTACTCCGGCAGGATGCAGGTGCTGGAGGACGATCTGTGGGTAGCACCAGGGTTTTACACCATGTTCTAAAAGTCATTGATTAGAGGGATAAAACTGCGGTGCATGGTACACATCCCAACTATATGGGTCTATTTGTTGGATTCTAATCTAATCTAATCTAATTTTTAATTAATGGCTTTCACTCCTATTAAGGTGTATTTCTCTCATGTCGAGTTATTCATAGACACTCCCATGGACTTAGCAGAGAAATAAGTCCATGGATATCACACGCGAAGACAATTGTTCGGTAAAGGAGTATTTTCTCTAATGGTTTAAACAGAAGCACATGGGGTTACCTCCACGCGCTTCTGTCAATTCTTCCATTTGTTGTTGTTGTTGGATTGCATGTTGACAGTTCCACCTCAACGCACTGCTGGCCATGCGTGTCGGTACCTAATTTAAAACGTTCTTGCGTTCATCATACAAAATTTGCGCCTACCATTCGAACCCACATAACCTTTGACACAGTATGCAGATTGAACCTCCATCAGGTAGGTTGTCTTGAGTTGCTTCATTCACATGTGTATACTTTTATGCCTGGTGTATCACTCGTGAGAACATACATACATACATAATCTCACGCCTTCGTTCCCAGAGTGGGGTAGGCAGAGCTACAGAATTACAAACATCTCTAAAAACTTGTTGATAATTCTATAACCACAATTTGCACAATTAGGCTAAGATGTTTACCAGCGTATTAGTGACAGGTTGCAAACCCATCGCCTAACAGTACTACAAGCCTTTATTTCCTTAGTCGTCTCTTACGACATCTACGGGAAGAAATGGAGTGGCACTATTCTAACTCGGCAACCACACGAGGCACTCGTGAGAACCTTTTTGCAAAATTAATTTACTAATGTCTTTATTTTTTTCTCAGCGACAGGGTTTTGCAGACAAGCTTCGAGCATGCCAGCGCGCCTTGTACACTCCGACAAATGGATTTCTAGAGCAAAATGGAACTATATCAAAGTGACGTAGTCAAACAATCTCAAATTTTTTTTAGTACTTTACCAAAGCCATGGATTGTTGGGTGTCGGTGGCCTAGTGACTCCGGGTTTCGACTCGTGGTCGTAAGGTTCCGACATCGAAACATTCTAAGAAAAAACCTGCACATTTAAGAGGGGTATTTGCATAGATCATTCTATGGATCGAAATGGATCCGAAAGGGCCCATTTATACAAGATGAGACCATGAATTGTATTCCTTGGGTCACTTTTACGTAGTTTGACTGTATATAATCGCATTCGGTCTGTTGTCTAACCAAACGTGGACAGGAGGGATTAGGCCACATTTCCACCAGAGCTGTGCGAGCCAGCTAAGCGGTGAAGCGAGGAAAAATCCACCAATAGGATTATTTTGTTTTACTAGCCCCATTATCTTATTGGTGGATTTTTCCTCGCACACCACTTAGCTGCCTCACAGCTCTGGTGGAAACGCACGCTTAAGTTAATATAGGTATCGGTGAGGCACTTACTGTTTGATGAAGTACTCGTGGCTGTGAAGGCGAGTGAAGGTGGTGTAAGAGTTGGCGTTGCATTTGAGGGAGCCGGTCGATGCTCTGGCTGAGGACACGATGCCGCGCAGGTAGTACCGCTGTGTCCGTTTCTCCACCTCAGGAAACGCCAGACCCCCTCCGCTGTCACCTTGGCATAATGCTGTCCCTGGTGATGACGAAGATTAAACAGTTAAAAAAGGTAAATGGCAGCAATCAGTTACCAGAAATAATCTTTCGTTTTTGACATATCTTCCTTTCAATAAAATATCGCTAAGGTAGAACTTTCCAATCAGTAGCTCTAGATAAGATAAATTGCGAGATTATTATCATTAACGAAAACATATAGGACTGACGTAAGCTGCCGGATGGTCCTGTTAAGCGCTAATGTCAATTCCATACACTTTGACAGTTTTCGAAAATCGTTTGCGATAGCTTTAAGTATCTTGTCTAGGGCTCAGCTTTTAGACTCAACCCATAACACGGTCAAGAACTGAACCAAAACTACGTTCTGTCCAAATTGACCAAACTGCGATTTTTCCGACAGTATTACTTAAGTCTTCCTTTTGCCTTGAGGGCCTATCCATGTGGTCACCCTTTTGGTCCATCTCTGGTCTTGTAGGCGCGCTACGTGTCCGGCCCACTTCCATTTGAGTGATTGAGCGTGAGTTAATCCGTCTATTGCCTTTGTGATTTTTCTAATTTTTGCGTGTCTAATTTTTTCTATTTTTTTAATGTTTAACATACTGCGCTCTATTCCGCGTTGGCATGTAATTATTTTGTCTCTTGTTTTTTTGTTGAACTTCCACGTTTGGCAGGCATACGTTAGGCACGTTAGAGTTCAGTACTTTTGTTTTAATTTTAGTTGGCATGGTGCTTTTAAATATATCTTTCATTTTCCAGAATTTGTTCCACGTCAACTGTGCCCTGCGCTCCACTTCTTGATCGTTGTTTTTCTGATCAAAGCTAATTTGCTTGCCTAGGTATATGTAGGAGTCCGTGTATTTAAGAAGTTCACTGCCAACATATAGTGGTCTTTTGGTGCTGTTAGTCATCAGCATTGTTTTGTGTAGGTTCATTTCTAAGCCTACTAGTTTACTGGCGTCATCGAGTGTTCTTATCATGTATTGTAGTTCTGGTCCTGTCTCTGATAGGAGGACTAGGTCGTCTGCGAACCTTAGGTGGCTAAGGTAACCTTCCTTGATCTTTATACCGCGTCTTTCCCATTTCAGCTGGCTGATAATCGACTCTAATATGGCTATAAATAGCAGTGGTGAGAGTGGGTCGCCTTGCCTTACTCCTCTTTCAACCGGAAGCCATGGCCCTGCTGTCTCTAATTTTACTCTACTCTTGCTGTTATTGTATATACTCTTGATCACATGAACGTATTCTTTTTCTACCTTTTGCGATATTAGTGTTCCCCATATGCTTGTATGTGATATGCAATCGAAGGCTTTTTGGTAGTCTATAAGCTATACTATATAGAGTGGTCTATTTTTTTCTCGATATTTCTCAATGAGGAGCTCTAATGTGTGTATATGATCAGTCGTAGAGTATCCTTTCCTAAACCCAGCTTGCTCGATGGGTTGATGTGTTTCTAGCGTAGAGTTTATTCTTTTATTTAATATTGAGGAAAAGAGCTTGTATATAGTAGCTAGCAGGCTTATTGCTCTGTAGTTCCCTATATCGTTTGTGTCTCCTTTTTTGTAAATAAGAATAATGTCAGATTCTGACCACTGGATGGGTGTTTCTCCACTTTCAATAATAAGGTTGAATAATTCGGTCAGGTGGGCGGTAAGTGATGTTGAACCAGTTTTTAATATTTCGTTTGTTATCCCGTCCGAGCCTGGGCTTTTTTCTGACGTAAGAGCTTTTATTGCTCCTTCTACTTCGCTTATTTCAATCTGTGGTACATTTAGATTGCTGCCGTTGTAACTTAAATATCGATCTCTACTCTCTATACTATGTCTTTCTCGAGCGCTGTATAAATCCTTATAGAAATCTGTTGCTACAGTGATGATCTCACTGCGGTTAAGTATTCTTTCGTCCTGTTTCAGTCCATCGATCCAAGTTTTGCTCGTTCTCAGCTCTTTGTAAGCTTTTCTTGTACCCCCTGTTTGAATTATATGCTTTTCGATAGTATTGTATTTATGGTTGGCGTAGTCCTTTTTAATGTATTTGCTTACAAGCTTGTAGAGTGCAGACATCTCGTTTTTCGTTGCTCTGAATTTATTTTTTATTCTCTGTAGGTCTTGTCGTCTCTTTAGAAATCGTAGTGTGCGCTCTGACAAAATTTTGTGGGGTTTCTGATCTTTGTTTGCATTTCGAATCGTTTGTAGGCTTCTAGTTATGGCTTTGATTATACTATCGTAGTATTTCTGGACCGACTCATCTATTCGTGGGCTCAGTAGGTTGCTTATCTGATCGTTAAATTTCGAAATGTCTTCTTCGTTAGTTATTGTTTTTGTTTGCTGATTATTGAATTTAGCTCTACTTTTTTTTGATTGTGTATATGTAATCGTTTCCCTTACTGGCCTGTGGTCAGAGGGGTAGTTTATATTCAGTACTCCCAAGTTTTGAAATAAGTGTGGTCGATTTGATAGCACGAAATTTATTTCGTTTTGGTATTTTTTATCAAGTGAGATCCATGTCCATTTATTTTTAGTTTTTTTCTTATAAAATGTGTTTAAAATCGATAGTTTGTTTTCAGTCGCGAAGTCAATCAATCGCTGTCCTCTCTCATTTCTTTCACCGTAACCGTTGGGTTTCATAATAAGATATTCTTCAGATTTTGGTGTCCCGATTTTTGCATTCCAGTCTCCCATCAGTATGTAGTCTTTGTGTATTGGAATGCTCCAATGGAGCTAATAAAACTTGAGATTGTTACAAAATTGTATAATGAACAAATAGTAACTCTATACTTTACAAGTGTTGTAATTTATCAAAAATAACACGCGATAGCCGCGGCGGCGTTGATGGGTCTGGTAGCGGCAGTTCCCCCGCGTCCCGCTGCCCGCTGGGTGCGTTTAAGCACAGGTTTAAAGCGCGGCGTGGACATTCTCCGCCCCTTGAAAGCTCTCAGCTTTCAAAGCAGATCAGGTTCCACGGGCAGGCGAACGATGTGATGAACAGCTCTGCGAATAGTCCCCCTGGCAGTATATATATCCACGACTCTGCATACGTTGTCGCCTCCCTCATGCAGCTTGGTAATCCGGCCGAGTCGCCAGCGCTGTGGTGGTTGGTTCTCGTCTCTTATCAGTACCAAGTCCCCTATCTTTGGGTTTGCAGTACCTAGCTTCCATTTGGTGCGCTGTTGCAGTTCAGCGATGAACTCTTTCGTCCATCTCTCCCAAAAGTCCCTTCGGATCTTCTCTAAAATGTGGTACTTCGGGCTGGTCTCTTCGGCTGTAAGAGAAGGCACCGACATCAGTGGCCGTCCGATAAGGAAGTGCCCTGGGGTAAGAGGGTTTAAGTCTAAAGGATCCGATGAAATAGGTGACAGTGGGCGGGAATTTAATATTGCCTCTATCTGCGTGAATAAAGTAGTTAACTCTTCGAAAGTTAACGAAGCATTACCGGCTACTCTTCTCAAATGATGTTTGGCGGATTTCACTCCTGCCTCAAAAATACCTCCGAAATGTGGAGAGTATGCCGGACTAAACTTAAAATGTATACCTTCGGTACAGGCGAAATCGTCAACAGCCTCCCGACTGGAGCGCACCATCTTACCTAATTCATTGTTAGCACCCACAAAATTTGTTCCGTTATCGCAATAGATTCGATAGGGTTTACCTCTTCGCGAAACAAATCTACGCAAACATAAAATGAAGGCGTGAGTGCTAAGGTCACTGACAATTTCTAAATGTAAAGCTCTAGTGGTTAGGCAAACGAACACACACAAATAGCATTTACTAATACGATTACCTCTACCCTTTTTACTGGAAATTTGAAAGGGACCGGCGAAGTCGGTACCAGTTGAATAAAATGGGAAGGTTGGATTAGTCCTATCAAATGGTAAGTGACCCATTATCGGGTTCCTAGTCTCACCACGGTAACGTACACATATCACACATTTTTGTACAGTCTTTCGGGCGAGGTTTCTTCCCCCGATTGGCCAATATTCTTCTCGCATAGAAGAAAGAAGAAGTTGGGGACCTGCATGAAATAGGTATGAATGTTTATGCTTTATTAGCAAAATGGTAAATGGGTGCTTACTGTCAAGAATAATAGGATGTTTTTTACTATATTCAAATTTTGAGCTTCCTAATCTACCACCAACTCTCATTACACCCTCTGAATCAATAAATGGATTTAATGATACAAGTTTGGACCTTTTATGTAGAGCCTCTAAATTTGTTAGCGCTCTTATTTCGGGTTCAAAGGAATCAACTTGCGCCAATTTAATAAGAGCTGTACAAGATCTGACTACTTCTTCTGTCTGTAACGTGAGCGTCTGTAATTTATCGTTTTCTTTACGGTTGTGAATAATTCTCAATACGTAAGCAAAGGATCGAATTAGAAAATTGTAACTCGAATATTTTTTGAAATCAATAACTAGAGCACCTTGAGATACTTCTTCAACACCTACTGTGACGTATACTTTAAGCTCGGGCAAATCAGTGTTAGTGGTTGGCTGGTGAGGCCAAGCATGAGCGTCCTTTCTCAAGAAGAAAGGTCCTTCCCACCACAAGGGTTCATCCTGCAAACGCTGAGGGTTAACGCCTCTAGAAGCTAGATCTGCAGGGTTGAGGTTAGTAGGGACATGCCTCCAAGAAAACCCCTGTGTAAGTTCACAAATTTCAATAACGCGGTTGGCAACAAAGGTTTTAAGCACGTTCGGTTGTGTTTTTATCCATCCTAACACAATAGTAGAATCTGTCCACATTACCTTTTGAGTTATCGGAAAACGAATTGATTTGAGCACCTTTGTTGACAGCCGCGCTCCGAGCAAAGCAGCGGTTAATTCAAGGCGCGGTATAGTCATCATCGATACCGGTGCGACTCGCGCCTTAGCGCACAGTAGTCTTAATAAGACGTTATTTTTGTCATCGACAGATCGTAAATACACGCAGGCCCCGTAGGCCTCCTGTGAAGCATCGACAAAACAGTGCAGTTCTACTGAACAAGGAGAGGCACACAATGCGTTTCTGGGCAAAACAATTTTAGGCAAATAATTTAAATTTTTCATCACTTGTGACCATTTCTTTGCAATAACAGCCGGTACTGGGTCGTCCCAATCCAGCTTCTCCTTCCACAACTGCTGTAAAATAATTTTGGCTGTAATTATGCAAGCACACAAAAGTCCTAATGGATCAAATAATTTACATGTGGAAGAGATAATAATTCGCTTAGTTATTTTGCTTTTTTCATCAATATCTACTGCAAAGTGCAGCGTATCTGGTGTAGGTGACCAATTTAGCCCTAATACTGTCGACTGCTTGCTCAGCTCTAAAGTATCAGAGGTTGACTCTCCCTGTAGCACCATGGGACAGTTAGTGCGTATCTTATGCAATGGAAAACATCCGGAAGAAAGTACACTAGTGACTTTCTCATAAATCTCTTTTATATGTTGTTCTGACTGAGCTCCAGTAATTAAATCGTCCATATAAATATCATGTTCTAAAATATTAGCTATTCGAGAATCTGAACACTCGCGAGCCAGCTGAAGAATACACCTCGTACTCAAATATGGCGCAGAAGCTGTCCCATAGGTGACAGTATTAAGCTGCAGGACCTGAAGAGGTTTCGTTTCATCGTCCCTCCAAATGATAAGTAAAAGGTGCCTCTGTGACAGATCTATCTCAACCTGCCTATACATTTTTTGTATGTCACCAGTCAGTATATACCGATGGCAACGAAATCTCAACAAAATTGAAAGTAAGTCATCCTGTACTACAGGGCCTACACACTGTATGTCATTTAGTGATTTACCAGTACTAGTTTTCATAGAAGCGTCAAAAACTGTGCGAAGTTTAGTAGTCTCGCTGCTCTCGCGGATTACTGCATGGTGCGGTAAGTAGTAACCGAACTCCGGCTTGTCCACTTCTGCTAAATGATTCATAGAACGATATTCATTTATAAATTCTACATACTTTGCTTTAAAGGATAGATTTTTCCTAAATTTTGCCTCTAAATTAAGAAACCTCTTTTTCGCCAAATAAAAAGATTCACCCAGTGCTTCTTCAGGAACCTCCTTCATTGGCATTTTTACTGAAAATTTTCCACTTGGAAGTCTATTCATATTTTCGTTAAAATGTAATTCGCATAACTTTTCTTCATGGCTAAAACTAGGCTCTTGGGACGTGTTGAGCTCTTCTATTTGCCAAAACCTTTGAAGGTCATCATGTATTTCCCTAGTAAAATTGCAAGTCACGTGGCTGGGTGAATTAGTACCCGTTGGTCCACTGATTAGCCACCCTAAATGGGAATGCTGCAATATAGGTTTTCCTACACCTAATGTGATACGCTTCGAACCTACAATGTCCCAAAAAACATCTGCCCCTAACAGTATATCAATCTCAGAGGGACGATGAAACTCGGGGTCCGCTAGCTGGATATCACTAGGTATTTGCAACTCCTGTCTATCTAGTGGTGCGCTTGGTAACATTCCTGTAATCATAGGCACAACAAGACAGTTTACGCTTGCATTAAACGAATTATAAGCTGAACCTATTTTTAAATAACACTTCTGCATTATATCAAAAGAAATGTTATTAATACCTGAAACGCGTATTGGTTCAATAGTTTGAGTCAGTAGGTTTAATTTCCTTTTTAACTTTTCCGTTATATATGACGACTGACTACCAGTGTCTAATAGGGCCCGAGCCGTATGATTTTCGTTTGTGCACTCATTAAATATGCGCACCGTAGCTGTGCACAACAGAACTTGGCCGACAGAGACAGCTGATAGCGTCACGGGTACGTTTGGTGCAGGCGAGGGCTCTGGCTGCGACGGGAGGGTGGACGGTGACGTAGGAGCGGTAACCGGTAAGCTTGTATTGACGTTCCTTTGAGTATTTTTATGCAAGTGTAACAATGAATTATGTTTCTGTTTACAATGCTTACAAAAGCCTTTCAAAAAACAATGAAACGCATTGTGACCCTCTCTTAAACAGTTTTTGCATAGTTTTAAGTCTGATGCTAGGTTAAGCCTATCATTAACACTCATCTTTTTAAATTCTGAACATTCATACACCCTGTGGCCTTGTGCATTACAACACAAACACACATATTCACTGACATTTTCTGTAGATACGGCAAAGGAGTTTGATTTTGTAAATTCTTTATTAGGTTTCATAGTAGAATTATAAATTTTATTGTTCCAATTATTCCTGTTAAGGTTTGTACTTTCAAAATTTTTATTACTGTCATTGCCATTTCTATTAATTGTAGTGGTTTCCAAAATGTCTGCCCTGTTACGAATAAACTTATAAAAGTCATCTAAACTAGGAATATCTGCCAAATTATTCCTATGTTCCTCCCACTTCCTATGTGTAGTTGGATCCATCTTCGATATCACCATAAAAATGATTATCGAGTCCCAATAGTCTGTTCGCTGACCAAGACCATTTAGAGCATGCAAATTTTTTGAAACAAGGTCTATTACAGAGCGTAAAGAACTATAGCACTCACGATTCACCTGCTGAATACTGAATAAAGCCTTTAAGTGGTTATTTATTAGTACTGTTTTATTGTCATAGCGGGTACATAACAGGTCCCATGCTGTTACATAATTGTTTGAGGTAAACTCTAGCGAATCTATCACTTGCAGAGCACCACCTTTTAAGGATGACCTCAAATAATGAAATTTATTAATATCTGGCAATGATTCATTAGTATGAATTAATGATTGGAAGGTGTCTCTAAACTCTAACCATTCCAAATAACTACCATTAAATTTTGGAATAGTTATAGTAGGCAATTTCACTGATTGTAAGCCTTGCGAACTGTTAGCACTAGTTGAGGGCTGCAGTTCCACGTTCTGTTTATGTTTATCTAATATATCTTGCATGACTGACATAATTGTTATAAACTGATTTTCAACACCTTCACGTAAGTCAAACTGTTCCTCAATATCAGTCTCTTTGCAATATTGTTCAATTTGGGATTGAACATCATCATATTGCACAAATAAATCCTGACACTTTTGCAGGCGCAACTTAATATCAATTATTTGAGTACTATTAAATTTACTCGCATCATTTGAATGTAACACTGAGTTTATGTGATCAGTAAGCTTTTTTAAACGACCTTTAATATTGCCGCGGACCCTAATAAGTTTTGGGTAATCAACCTCAGCGTCATCCATCATTGTAGCTGGTTCAATATTAACACTCGAAGTGAATAATAAATAGAATAGATATAGTTAAATAAAGTAGTAGTCCCTAGCAAAAGTACACACCTATAACAATGAACTAGGCAAGAAATAATCTGTGCATCGAACCCAACACTCAGAAATGAGCTGATCCACTCTCCAGTCGACAGCCTCCGTTGACTCCTTCTGCCTGCCCAGAACAACTCATGGCACGGTGTACATCACAGCTTATCCTCGAGCGCAGTCCCGAGAGACCGTTCAGGCGTCCGATTCAGCTGCGATCATACACAGCGCGACGTCATGCTGAAACTTTCGGCAAATATCTTTGAAGCAAAGGCTAGCCATGTGAAGTTAAGGTTAGGTGGTTAAGGTGCCCGTTTATTGTATAGGCATAGGTAAACTCCCAGTGGGAAAACACGTGCAACGTTTGCAAAATAGGCACAAACTTAAAGTAAAGAACCCATAGTAAGTTAAAGGGCAAAACTAACATCAAAAACACGTGCGGGTATTATATTATAGGCACGAACTCAAATAAAAGAAGCCATTGTTAAGGGCGAAACCAACCTCAAAAAACACACGTGCAGAGTTTATAATATAGGCACAAACTCAAAGAAAAGAAGCCCTTGTTAAGGGCGAAACCAACCTCAAAAAACACACGTGCAGAGTTTATAATATAGGCACAAACTCAAAGAAAAGAAGCACGTGCTAGTTTAATGAATAGTCATTGGTGTCTCTCAGTGAGAGAAACACGAGCTAGGTATTAAGTATTAAATAGGCACAAACGGAGGGCAAACCAACCACAAACACGTGCCGAGTTTATAAAATAGGCACAAACTCAAAGAAATGAGGCACGATTAAAAGAATTTTTTACACGTAAAGATTATAAAATAGGCACAATCTTACATACATTGGAACATGTGCAATTATTGGTGCGAAGTTTGTAATGTAGGCACAAACAACGAAATTATAGAAATTAAGCCACCCACGGCCACCAAATTAGGATAATGTACGGGAAAAGCAGGGATTAAAGGATTGGCAACGGTACTTCCCTCGGACAGGCCTCCTGACGCGATGCCTCTCTTGCGCCGGTGACGTTCTAGTGCTCCAAGTCCAGCATTTTAAGATTCTTCCATTAAAAATTAAGGCTTGTCCAAATTCTCATGTTCATCCATCCATATATAATCCTTTGCTTCCTTGGATGATAATTAATTTGGTGGTTTGAGACCCAGGGCGTGGCCGGTGTTTCGTGGCGTAGTTACGTGCTTTGCCCGTTTCTTGTAATGACCGGCCGCGACGCGCGTTTTCTTCGCCGAAGTAGCAGTCTTCTTTTATTAGACGGTCGCCAAATGTATTGGAATGCTCCAATGGAGCTAATAAAACTTGAGATTGTTACAAAATTGTATAATGAACAAATAGTAACTCTATACTTTACAAGTGTTGTAATTTTTCAAAAATAACACGCGATAGCCGCGGCGGCGTTGATGGGTCTGGCTGGTAGCGGCAGTTCCCCCGCGTCCCGCTGCCCGCTGGGTGCGTTTAAGCACAGGTTTAAAGCGCGGCGTGGACACTTTGTAAGATATATCGATTGCCTTGTTTAGTGTAGAGTAGAAACTAGAAATTGTCGATTTCCTCTTGATTTGCTTTTTCCGTAGGGGCGTAGACTTGTATGATTGATAGCCGTATGTCTTCGAATGCTAAGTTTAGAATTGCGACTCCTTCGGTAAGGCCAATGTAGCTTTCGATGTTTTTTTTGTAGCATTTTTTCACTAAAAAGCCTACGCCATAGGCAAAAGGAAGAGAGGTAGACCTTTAGCTAGATGGGAAGATGAGCTGAAGAAAACAGCTGGACCTGACTGGATTCAAATAGCTCAATCTAGAGAAGACTGGCTATCTTTGGAGGAGGCCTTTAAACCTGTAGAGGGGTTCTTGCAGATAACTAAATGAACAATAATAGTATATAAGTAAAACTTCTGTAATAACACTTACTAACAAAATATAAATAGATACTAACATAGACTATGAAAACTTTATTTGTCAATTCACTGCAAAGAAATAAAAGGCTTTTTTTTTATTACTTAAGTCAGTCAATACTTGCCGGTCAAGGTGCCAGCACAGATTTTGTCAACTGTAATTTGCGGTAAGAAGTCGAACGGTAGATCCGCCTTGCACTGCTCCAGGTCTACGAAGGGGATCTCCGTGGTCTTCAGCACCTGGGAAGCCTTTCCGTCTTCTGCTGTCAGCCCCCAGCCTGCAACCTGGAAGTTATTTAATTAATCGATTGAGCTGGCTCGCTCCAGGTGTTTTTTATGCGATGGAGAAGGCATAAGAGCACACAGACCAGATATTAAGTTAAACCTGAGACCCATAAACGACTATGCGTTGCCTGAGGACTTAGTCGGAATGCCTCTATGACATTCATTTCCCCGGTTATCATATCCCCACACTGGAACACTGCTTTGGCAGTAGGTTAAAGCATATGATGGTAATGGAATATCAAGGACCCACAGGTTTTATTTTATACTACAGAAGCACAAAGGCGTACGATCCTTGCTGGTTAGTCTATTCTTCTTCTTTTTTCAATAATGGCGGGCCACCGCGGTATTTCGCAATGATTTCGCCAGTGTCAAGTGAGTACTTAAGTAGAGTAAATAGAGCAAATGAAAATTAAAAAGCCGGACATCTTTCAATCGGCCATCTGCCCCGAAGGTTAACCGGGTAGTGTATTAATGCTACAATACACTTGAAGTTACGTGTCCACCGGAGACATTGCGTAGAATCCTTGAAGATACGATGCAAGAACTATGAAGTTTATATGTATAAGCAGCTTTAACCAGGGCTCGGTTAATATTTGGTAATATTTGGTATATTTGGTAGATTCTTGACGTGTAAAAGTGCCCGTGCGGCCTACTTACTGAATAAATTTCTTTTATCTTTATCTTTTTATTTAAAACGATTTCGGTCATTAATAGCAAACCAAAATCAATTACGGTTTGGTTTTGGGATACCGGTTTACGAACCGATTAATTTTAAAAAAACCGGCTTATCACTCATTTCGTTCTGTTTAGGCAAATTGACCGTTTAATTTTGAACTTCACACAGCATTATATGTAGCTGGGTACCTTTCCTCCTGTTCCTTTCATTAACCGGTTGAGGGATGAATGAAATTATACCGGTTATAAGAGCGATATTAACCGGTATTTTCAAACCAGTTCCGAGCCTTGGCTTTAACTTATCACCAATATCACCACGTGACCAGGTCCTCTTACCCTACCTTGCCCATGTTCCCGCTCTGCAGCTGTCCCCTGTCGAAGTCGTAGTCGAAGTCGACGCAGACGGGCCGGATGAAGACGGTCAGCTCCACGGGCGTCGCCAGCACCAGCAGCGCTATGTCCGCCTGGTAGTTCGCCGCCGCTCCGGCGTAGTAGGGGGGGATTCTTATCACGCTCACCTGCAAAACGACCAGTTAATATGAAGATGTTTTTATGGCAAGAATATAAACGAACAGATAGACCACCTGATGATAAGTAGGAACTGAGACATAGACATTTGCATTCTCAAGACTGCAATCACAATATCGAAAATGCGTTGCCAACCCTAAGAACTGAGAGAGAAAGCCTGTATGCTAATTTCACCGGTTGTTTATCCTCACAACAGAACAGAACGATGCGACCACTGCTTGACGAAAACGAAATGTTTGTAGTGATCTGAACGGATCCTGCACAAGCTGCTGCCACCACTTAATCGTAAATATACTTAAGTATACGTTATTTTTAAGATGTGGCGTGAAAAATTGGTTCCGAAAGTCTCATCCACTTCACACGCCTATTTCATCATATTTACGGTTAGGGCTGGTATCCCTGCTGATACCTCAAAACTGAACATGATAGATGAAGGAAATGAAGAAAACTTAATAGTTTTAGATTCTGACTACTTACAAAAGACTTCTGCGCCTCGTGGTCCCTGGGGCTGTTCCAGGGTCGGTAGAGCTTGCCCACAGCCACCGCGAAGTGGCCGGGAGGACGCAAGCCCGAGACGTCCTTCCAGAAGCAGTGCGCCGCTGTAGCGAACAGCCAGAAGTAAAGATACATCATCACTGTCACCATCACGCCTTGCCCAAGAATTACCATAATTTATTACTATCCTGACGCTGCCATCATCTAAGAGACTCTAGCAACACTTCACCAGATCATTCACGGTGGCCTGACACTCTTGGAAGCTGACTTGACAGTTTAGTCAGTTTCGCCAGAACAACTAAACGGATCTCGATTCAAATTTGGCACAGAAATAGATAAATATCAGAGGACAAATCAGAGGACAAATCTCACACAAATTGACCTAGTCCCAAACTAAGCTCCAGGCTTGTTGTATAGGTGAAACTTAAGTAACTGACCTCTTGCATGTAGTTGTGTACAAAACTATTAATTATCTATGGAATTTACGTCAATTTTCAAATATAGAGTGTAGAGCGGTCTATGTATACAGATGTGTTACAACTACATGCAAGAGGTCATTTTCTTAAGTTTTTCACCTATACTATGGGTACTGCAGTAGCGGCATCAAGTGATGGCACTTTTGATAGCTGACAATAGTGTTGTGAAACACTCCATTTTATTATCGTTAAAATTTCAGTCAAGTCCCAGAAGTACATTTTTAAAAAGTTTATTAACGCATAAAAGTAAAAGGCTATAAATTGTAGATCAAACTCTCGAAATAAACTGTGTGGCTAGAAGAAGACGACATTGTCAGAAATTTGAAATATTGAGTCAAAATATACAAAATGAAAATTTTGATAAATGACTGAATAAATAATCATAAAATCACGTTAACTCAGAGGTAGGTCGCGAGTTCTCCAGCGGCGGTCGGTGACGTGAAAGGGCAGTGACTTCATTGTCATACGTTGTTGTACCAGTCAGCGGTCCTTCGTTATCATCACGCAAATTGTTTTTTTGTTAGTTATGATTAAAACGATGAACCCTAGAGTGCGAGCAAATAAAAACAACCTCAAGATGAAGCTAGTTACGAAATGCGTTTCGGTTAATTACAGCTCCAGCAGTACATCACTATTCCGGTACCTGCAACAATGAAGTTTGATATCTGTTCCTTTATACTTGCTGTCAATATTTAGGGAACTTCATGAGCGAGGAAACGTCAAAAGTGCCATCACTCGATGCCGCTACTGTAGAGAAAGGGTCCGTGGTGTGCCCACTCTGACAATCGTATCACTCCAACAAGTACCGCTATGTTTGTGTGTGGCATCATAGCTCTTAAACGGGTGAACTGATTTGGATGTGGTTTTTTTATTATTTGAAAGCAGGTTTTAGCGGTGGTTCTTAGCTCGTTTTCATAAAAATCAGTCGGCCCGTTTTAACTAATCAGGGCCGGTATTCTAGGCGGTAAAAACCATATCGTTTTTGACCTGTTATCGTATTGTCAACGTTTTGATAGCTCTTATTTACTTGACAGTAAAGGCGGCCGAGTTAATAACAACACCATAAGTAGGTACCATAACAGGTCAAAGAGGATATGGTTGTTACCTCATAGAATAGACGCCCCGCTCTGATAGAATAGGTCACCATACATCGGGGAATTGGATCTACCTAATAATAATAGATTGACACTACGACGTTAAAAAATGATATCTTTGTAAATGTTAACATCGACTTTATATGTACTTAGGAAATGAAGATCAAGAAGTCTCTTATTTCTATGTAAAATGAACACTATGTAAGGTTATTTTGAATTAGAAATATAAATAGAAACATTTATTCGACGAGCACAAAAAAACAGAACAGAGAAAAACATCATAGAAAAGGACGGCAACGAAACGGCTGTAAATCGGCTGGTATACTTGCCTGATATGACAACGGTGGTGGAGATGAGGGACCCCCCGCAGATCTGCTTGAAGGGGGTGAACGTGGTGTCGTACACGCCGGCGTGCCATGGCAGCTCCCCGCGTTTCGCGTTTTCGCCATTTAGCACAAGCTGCGTCGATTTTGGCGTCGTTGTACCGCATTCTGAAAATTTCCAGGACAGAAAATACTTATCTAAATCGCGAGTGGAAAATAAACAATTAAAAACAAATGAACAACCTTACCATCTTAATTATAACACTAATCTAACAAACCGCTATTAGTGGCTATGCCAAAATGCTGGCAGCATTGCCACGTTGAATGGCATTGCTTAATCTTTGTGCCAAGTAAAGGCCAGCATTTTGGTCACGAGTTGCGTCACCCGGCGCTTTGTAAGATCTTAAAAAATACGGTGTGTTCCTGGTCCCCACGGTCTTAAAGTTTCGACCCCAAAAGGCTATTTCGATAAAAAATATCAGGGAAGGATATACGAGTAGGATACTTTTAAATCTCGAAAATTGAATAGTTCCTGAGGAAATAGCGATATCTAACTTCTAAACCGCTAGTCTAGTATTAACGTCAAGTGGGACAAGTGCGTCAACGGGGTAAGTGCGATATTTTTAGAAGGTTTGACGCACTTGCCCCGCCATACCTTAATTCATGAATACCTGGTTCGCAGACGGCGACGTAGTCCCAAGAGCCGTCGACGCACAGCATGTCTTTGAGGATGCCGCTGTGGTAGTAGTTGGGCCGGTTGCACTCCGGCTGCACCACCGTCCCGGCGGGCTCGGACTCGTTGCAGCGCCGCTTGCCCACTATGTTCGGGTCGGTCACCTTGCAGAAGTACGTGACGCTGGGGTGCCGAGTTAGCTTGCAGAATGCTTTAAAGACAACATTATTCATACGTTCTTATTTAAGAGCTTTAAATAAAAAAACACAGAGCACTGCTGTGAAAGGTTGCGAGACAAAAGCCAATAAAGCGTTTCCACTCAAGCGAAATCAGTATCAATCAGAATTCACTCTGTTCATTATTAAAGCTGATTGATTATCTCGCCACTGGAGTAGAAACGCATCCTTTTGATAGTTTTTTTTCTCACTTTTCCTGTACAGCTCTGGCAAAGAGTCACTCTTTGGAAAGGTTTTAGGTTGACTCACGGCTACACTGCGGCTTCTGCCCGTACCACTTCCCGTTGAAGCAGAAGTATTGGTTGTCTCCGAGCACGCTGTACCCTGGGCGACAGGCGGCCTTCAGCAGCACGGCGGGTCGGGCCTGGCCGGGGCCCGCGCTGGGGTCGTCCTCCACCGTGTAGAACCCATTCCTCGGGAATTCTGGGAGGACACAGCTCGCAGATGATCTGGGACAAAGAATAACGGTAAAAATGAGCGAATGGAAATCAAAGAAGCGCAGAATCAATCTAGTTCCCTTTGGTCCCTTCCCATTTGGTGCTATTAAAAAAAACTTACCTTAAGAACACGATAGTGCTTAAAGGTGAAGTATTTATGCGTAAAATAATGTATATGAAAACGCGAGGAGTTTGTGCTACAGGTAGTTTCAGGGGCTCTAGATGAGATGTATTCGGCGTTCGTTATCATTATCCAAAATTTACAGGATGGACGTAGGCTGTGAGACGGAAGCGGAGGCCATAGGGAAGACTTGGAGCGAGTTGAAACGCGAAGCTCAACCCCCACCGGGCTGGCGGCGCACGTGGATGCCGTGTGCCCCTTCTAGGGGACATAGGACCTTAAGTCAAGTCAAGTCAAGTGAGACGGTTGCGTCGAGCGCCTACGTCAATTCCAAAAAAAAACAGGTTTCGAAAATAGTTTACGTTCGCGTTAAGCAACATGTCTAGCCTCTTAGATCAAGTTTACTTGATGGCGATCCGTTAACGTTACTAACTTGATAGAAGATATAGGTAATTAAGTTCATGCTCGGTATACGGTATGTTCGATCCTTAATAACTCGTTGACAATCGTCGTTGATAATAACGCAGTAAGTATTTTATGAGTTACGACGACGAAACTAACAGTTAGTTTCGTCGATTCGTGGTATTGCATTATCAACAACGAAATTGAAAAGTGGTTGGTGTAGTTACCGCTTGCCCCTCGGAGCGCACGCGCCTGCGCACAGCGGTGCGACGCCGCCATTGGCCGGCCGCGTCAGGTGCAACGCTGATCCCAGAGCCGGCGATGACGCTGGATTGACATGACCATTTTTTTTTTGAAAAGCTTTCTGCCTTGTATAAATTGATCAACCATACTTATATGCAAAAATATAGATGCGAAAACTCTAATACGATGTAGTACAATACCGATATTATTTTAATATAATAATATTTTTGACAGAGATCGTTTTTTCTCTCACTTTTCCTGCACAGCTCTGGCAAAGAGTCACTCTTTGGAAAGGTTTAAGGTTGACTCACGACTACACTGCGGCATCTGCCCGTGCCACTTCCCGTTGAAACAGAAGTATTGGTTGTCTCCAAGCACGCTGTACCCTGGGCGACAGGCGGTCGTCAGCAACACGGCGGGTAGGGCCTGGCCGGGGCCCACGCCGGGATCGCCCTCCACCGTGTAGAAACCATTCTTCGGGAATTCTGGGAGGACACAGCTCGTAGTTGATCTGGGACAAAGAAGAACGTTTAACATGAGCGAATGGAAACCAAAGCAGCGCAGACTGAATCTAGTTCCCTTTGGTCCCTTCCCATTTGGTGCTATTAAAAAAACTTACCATAAGAACGTCTCTTCGAATATCGTCATCGAATAGTGCTTAAAGGTGAAGTATGTGTATAATAATGTATATGGAAACGCGAGGAGTTTGTGCTACAGGTAGGTTCAGGGGCCCTAGATGAGATGTATTCGGCGTTCTTTATAATTATCCATAATGTACAGGATGGACGTAAGCTGTGAGACGGAAGCGGAGGCCATAGGAACCTTGGAGCGAATTAAACGCGAAGCTCGACACCGACGGGGCTGGCGGCGCACTGTGACTGTGGATGCCGTGTGCCCCATCTAGGGGACATAGGACCTTAAGTCAACTCAAGTCAAGTGATACGGTTGCGTCGAGCGCCTACGTCAATTCCATTAAAAACAGGTTTCGAAAATAGTTTACGTTCGCGTTAAGCAACATGTCTAGCCTCGCAGATCATTTTTACTGGATGGCGATACGTTAACGTTACTTACTTGATAGAAGATATAGGTAATTAAGTTCACGCTCGGTATACGGTATGTTCGATCCTTAATAACTCGTCGACAATCGTCGTTGATAACGCAGTAAGTAACACATATAATAAGTTGCAAAATACACCTTAACGACTTACATAGAAGTTGCATTTTGCTCCTTATTTAATTTGCTAGTATCGTGGTATTGCATTATCAACGACGAAATTGTAAAGTGGTTGGTGTAAGTACTTACCGCTTGTCCCTCGGAGCGCACGCGCCTGCGCAGAGCGCGACGCTGCCGTTGGCCGGCCGCGCTAGGTGCAGCGCGGGGCACACAGCCGGCGAGGACGCTGGGATAACATGGGCATAATAAGAAAAGTGCAGTCAGCTGCAGAGAAATGTAACCCCCTTTGCTAGGAAACTTGTATGCAGGGGGGTATAATTATCTCTACAGCTGACTACATACTACAGAGGCCGGGAAGTAGGGGGTTGCCGGCCGAGTTTATATAGACTAGACGGATAGTTACGAGGCTGGCAACCCCTTTTCACGGCGAGGTATGTATAGTGCTTTTCTCAAACATATAATTCATTAAAAATATAAAAATAAAAATTACAACGTCAAATACTAGGAGTACCTAAAAATTAAAAGTAACCTACAGTGCTCAGTCATCCGCGCTGCGTCGGGTGCGCCGCCGCGCTGCGCCGCGGCGCGCCGCACCGTTCTACATCGCCTGCGATCTATGTTGCGCTACGCACCCCTAATAACCTCTGCCCTCCTAGTACCTGGTGCCTTTATTTAAATACGCAAACGCTTTGGTTGGATGCACGGCTTAGTATATAAAAAAAAACAGCTATTTAGCCTGTTCCTTTGGCCTGTTCATAAAAACAGCCGCCATATTTATACCAAAATTAAAAAAGAAACCTTCCCCGCCTAGGCCTTGAATTTTGTACGAAATTCCTTTACAGTTCTCTCTAGGTGTTCCATGCGAAGCGAGGCCGTATAGTTACGAGGCTGGCAACCCGTTTTCACGGCGAGGTATGTATGTAAAGTGCTTTTCTCAAGCATATAATTCATTAAAAAACAAAAATTACAATGTCAAATACGAGGAGTGCATACACATTAAAAGTAACCTACAGTGCTCAGTTATCCGCGCTGTGTCGGTCGCGCCGCCCCACTGCGCCTCTGTTCTCCTGGTACTTTAAATAAACATGCAAACCCTTTGGTTGGATGCACGGCTTAGTATATTTTAAAAAAAGAAGCTATTTAGCCTGTTCATAAAAACAGCCGCCAAGTTAACATTAAAATTTTATAAAAAACTTCCCGGCCTAGGCCTTCAATTTTGTATGAAATTCCTTTACAGTTCACTCGAGTTGATCCGCCTGAAACGTGATACTTTGAAGCATAAAATAACTAACATAACGCCAACATTTCATTTCATATTTGAGAAATGAGAATTTATATTTATTATCCAAAACGTTGCATAACTCCTAAGGCCGCGGACATGAAGTGGGCGGGCTGCGGGGCGGCGGCGGCGGCGCGGGGAGCGGCGCGTTCCAAATGTTCCGATGTAGTGCCACAGGCAGTGCATAGATTTATTTAAATGAAACCTGCAAAACCTGCTGCTGAAAGGCAGCGGCGCGGGGAGCTGCGCACGAGCGATGCGCTCCGGGCATGCAGCAGCCTGTTGTTGTGTAGTTTACAAACCCAAATATAGCTAATAATATTTTGATGACAATGATGTCCTCGCGCGCATAAATTAAACCGGTTTGCCGCTGATTTGAACACTAGCAAGCTTAGACAAGGTCAAAGCGATTTGCTCTTAAAAATATTTAAAATATATATGAAAGACTTACCAAAAAGCGCCAATAAAATCCAAAAAAACATCACTCCTTGATCACCAAGCCATCACGTCATCACTACGAGATTGGATATGCCGTCTTGAAATTAAATATTTAAGATGAAATGTAGCGAGGAGAGCATCCTCGACGAGATCGCGTTTAGTATAGAGGGCTCAGACAAGATGCACTACGCTCACTAACGCTTCTATTCGATTCGTTTTTAAACCAATCGCGCCACTACTGGTAGACCACGTGACTTTTCATATCACGTCATCTTCCAGTGACGCGATTGGTTTAAAAACGAATCGAATAGAAACGTTAGTTAGCGTAGAGCATCTTGTCTGAGCCCTCAGATACCAGTTTCTTTCATTACACTGTTTGGTGTCGTTCACTTATGGATATGTTGGCGGATCGTCAGTATGGTAAGGGAACCTGTTAGCATGTTGTAGGAAGTTTTAAATAACATATAAGAAAGACCTAACGATCTGCCGAAAGGATTTTTTTGTAGGAGTACCTATGTTGATTGAATTTCATGTTGAGTAAATTTTGAGCTCATTTTAGGTGATTTTATGGGAAAACTCTATATCACTATTGCCGTGGTATTGGACACACTTAACCGCGAATTTTCGGTTCCGTACTTTAAAAAACAAGCGAAATTGAACAGAATGGTGTGGTTAATAACCCGCCGGGTCATAATATGGTACTGAATCTCATTATAACCCGCTGGTTAGCCGATGGCTATAATGACTTACTTCAGGTGAGGATTGCATGATATATAGGTATTTGGGCAATTTTGAGCATGTAGAGTGAAAATAAATTAACTGCACATCACCCAAAATTAAAATATGAGAATTTTCTTTCATAACGCTGTTTAACATTAAGTTTAATTGGCGAATAATATGTCAAAGTCACCTTCCGCACGCGAACGGTGAATGCAACAAATAATTATATTGAATTCTACAACTTGAATCGCTGAAATTTATATATCCATTTCTATAAAGTAATTGCACAAGTCCAGTCCATCTATTAAAGTGACATTCGAGCGAGCATATTATCGGTACCAGCACCTCCATATTGCCGTGTAGACAGACCGAGAGTAATAAGATGTTTATTTATTTTTCATCAAATCCTGTCAGCCGAAAGACGTCCACTGCTGGACATAGGCCTCCCCCAAGGCTCTCCACTCAGACCGGTCATCACACTTGCTCGTAAATAGTGTCCTAATATAATAATATAATAATAATTTATTTATTTGGTAATAAAAGCAGTTTACAAACAAAAGCAGTGCTATAGTCGCCACGCTAGGATTCCCTGTGTTGTAGCAGGCTAAGCTCTTCCGTATTTAAATTGAGAATTTATACATCAAAAAAGAGGGATAAAAAATACCAATAATAAATTACAAGTCCTAACATCGGAGCTCAGTTCAATGCACAAGAAGAAAGAAAGAAATATGCTAGAAAAATTGACTGTAAATCCAAAATAATACCCGTGGGACTTTTTTTACCATTACGCCCTATCGTGCGTAATAGATTTAAAAAAAAATATAATACTAGGACTCAAACTATCATAATACGTCAGGACCCCAATTCTTGTGCCATTCGATATGAAGTTTCATTCGAAATGAAATGTCAGTTGCGTACAATTTTCTGAAAATTGCGCATATAAACTATTGATCTCGACTGTCACTAGAATCGGACTCCTGAACACGTTTGACATTGTCTGTGGTAAGTCATAGACATTGGTGTAGTCCGCCGTGAGTCTGCCGCAAATTTATAAATACCTTTGATTATAGAAACTAAAGGATCCGAAATACCTACGAAATAAACAAAAGACAAATGGCTAAAAAGGTATAAAGTAAAGTATTATGTAGCTCAATCAATGTAATTTATAATAGGGTCAAACTGAAAGTTCTTAGAATATCAAAAACTGAGCAAACTAGCAAGTTATTAGTTTTATTATATCTTTTCAAAATAGTGTCCATTCACATCAAAGAGATTTAATATTATAGGTAATAGAGTGGGCATTGGAGACGTTCTCATAGAAAAACTTTGATCAGAATCATCAGGAATGCCATCTAGCGTGTAGTAGCGAAATACGCATGACAATAGCAGGAACACTTATTTCAGCTACTGGACGGTAGGTGACGCTAATTGAAGGCCTAGTACATATGCATAGTATTCCGTGTTAAAGTGATGTAACCAATTTGATATTGAGGTATCAATACTATCGATAAGGTTATAAGGTTTTATTTAAAAATTGTGCTTAAGCGTAGAAGTAGTTTTCCGTTCGTTCATCAAGAACTATAAATATGTACAATAGGCTATTTGACAACATTGAAAATATACTACAAATTGGGGTCATCCTATCAGATAATAGCGTAAAACAACATATTTCACTTTATTTTAAACTAAATTATGTATACTTTTTTGGAAATTACACGAAAGAAATTGTAATATTTTTTGAAACCTTGTCTGTGGCAGAAACGCTATGAATTGGTTTGCAGCTGTGGTTACTTGCTGGTGACGCCACATGCAAGTAACCACAGATCATAAGGGCATATCTCTTCAAATGATTGTTTATTGTTTACTTGCGTGTGACGTCACACTTGTCATATGGTCAGCGCCATGATAGAAACAGCGTTTTTAGCGCGGTTTTGAGAATTTAAACTTTAACATAGATTTTTATTGATAATACAGTCGAATCTCAAGGAAATATCGATGTAGTGTGCTTGTTATGTCATAAAGAATCATTTAAAATGGTTTTGTAAACTTAGTCAAATAGCCTATTTAAAAGTAGGTATTTCATGTCTTATTTGGGGATCAAGATATTCAAACTAAATTTTATTAAAATAGGAGTTCAAGCTTTTAGTTATAAAAGCTTAACAAACAGAAAGACACTTCTGCATTTATGATATTAGTATGAACTTTAATAGATTAAATAAAATTAAATCGGTTTTTCATTTTTTTTATTTACTTACTATTTTCTACATTACTTAAATATAAAACATTCTAACATAAAATACATATAATCCCTCCCTCCATAGTAAAACGAACCATTTACATTTTTTTCTTGCTATATACAAGGAGCCTGTTTTATAAAGCTACAAATAACAATTTACAAGTTTCCATTTGACACAACCTCGACCAATGACGACCGGCCATTTGAGCAGTGTTGCCAGTTTAGACCTGTAAAATTGTAGCTTGTAGCTTTATAAAACGTGCCCCAGGGGGCCGATTTTTGACTTTCGAGCGCTCGAAAGTTTCACTCGAAAGTGAGTAAAATCAGTGAAACCGTTTTTTGAAACACGAGCGGTAGAATTGAAAACGAATGGTCTGGACCACTCGTCTTTAAATTTTCTATCGGTCGTAATTTCAAAAATACTGTTTACCGATTTTGCTCACTTTCGAGCGCTCGAAAGTCAAAAATCGGCCATGCGACATTAAATCTGAAGGGCGGAAAACATATTTTTTTTTTAAATTAGTATACGGGTCAAGGACCATGAATTGGGTATCGATGAACTTCGCCAAAATGCTTGGAAATGTTTTCGTTGGTAGGAAATAAGGCTCCAAAGTAATTTAAAAAAATATCAGATTTTTAGGTTGCGTCATATAAGTATAAAAAATAAAAACAGCTTATTAAATTTGGGAGAGATTAAGATGGACAAAAACCTTAGTCCGTTACATATTTAAAATAAATAAAAAGATGTGCCATTGACAGCTCCTTGTCATAAAACTCATAAACAAAAGCATAACCTTAGCTGGTGATTTCACGCTCTCGCCTTCGGTATTTTCTTTGGATTTCTTTTAATTTTACGACTACTTGCTTACCCACACCGGACTTTTGATATTGACTGCTTCGACGATAACTTTTGCTTTGTACCCTGGATCTGACCTCGATAGCTGCTACGACGACTTGGAACTGAGTGATTGGAATTTCTGGAATTTTGTTTTAATCGCGTGGTATTTAATTTGGTTTTATCATGGACACTAACGAAGACAAACGATGGAGAGAACCTTAAATGTGTTTTACCAAGATGCACTAATAAGCTAAGGTTATGTTTTTGTTGTTTATGAGTTTTATAAAGGGCCACTTGCACCAAAAATTTAACATTGGGTTAAGACACTAAGTACCGATTTCACCAAACCATGTTAAATTTAATCACGGTTAATAGACTGTTAGTTCATACATTTTGACAGCTGTTAACGCTCTAATCGTCCGTTAAGTCGTTAACATCGTATGGTGAAATTGGTACTAACTCGAGGTAGTAAACGTCAAATTAATACGAAAACTGTCATTTTAACCCAAGTTAGGGTCTTAACCCAGGGTAAAATTTTTGGTGCAACTGGCCATAACAAGGTAGCTGACAACTGTCTATGGCACAAACTGTCTATGGCACAAAAATTAAACTAAAAAAAAAAATGTCTATGGCACATATTTTTCTTTTTTTTAAATATCTAACGGACTAAGGTTAGTGTCCATCTTAATCCCTCCCAAATTTAATAAGCTGTTTTTATTTTTTATAATTATGTGACGCAATCAAAAAATCTGATATTTTTTTAAATTACTTAGTGGGCTTATTTCCTACCAACGAAAACATTTCCAAGCATTTTGGCGAGTTTCATCGATAACCAATTATTAATCCTTTTTAAGTTCCTTGAAATAGAATTAGTTTAGTGAATTTTTGCCTTTTAGATTTCTTTTGATGACAGGGGTCGAACATTGCAACAAATCGAAGTTTAATATATGCATACGTTTCTATTACAGATCTTATTAAATAAAGTCGGTGATTGAGCATCGCAGGGCTCTCGAATGAATGAACAATTAAACCCTCAAAAATATTCGAGTGCAAAAATACTTTCATTACTTTAGTTTTTATAAAATCAATATCGTGCTTTGCAGACACACCTTTACCGTCATTTTCATTAATCAATTTTCTGATGAAAATTTCTGTGGCTTTACATATGTCAAAAACGCTTTTGCTAGAAAAGCATAATCCACCCATATCTTTTATTGTAATTAATTTATGAAAATCTAATTTCCTATTTGAAAGCAAGCTCGATACACAAATTTCACATTTTATTTTCCTACTCAGTGCACGAGACACATAACCAGAAATATAGCCAATAATTTGGTAAGCTGCTACAGACACAGATCTATCGCTTAAAATTCCATTTAAAAGCTCGCAATTCTCATTAGCTATGAAATCTGTTTCAAATTCCTTCTCTAGAGCCTCGTCCAACTGATTGTCTTCGTTATTACTCCAAAGGCAAGTTTTATTTACTGTTTCTACGGAAGAACATGTAAGAATAGTAAAATTGTCCATTGGAGCACAGTTGCCGGAAAAAGAATCGCGTAACTCTAAATTAGCTAAAATTTTTTTGTATGCCGCTTTAAATTGTATGGCATTCGGATTATTGTTATGACCCCCGTGTCTTCGTATGCAACCAAAAAACAACTCTAGGTGGTCTTGACTAAGCCTATAAGATGACAAGTATTGGATTTTTTTCGTCTTTACGATTTTTTCAAACAAACTTTGCAGACTTTGAATGTTGATTAGGAATCCCAAAAAACCAGTTCTGTTGATAGTATCTACAAACCTTTTTTTTATTATCTTTAAAATTATTCTATTCGGTTGATTGCGACGCTTTATTTCCTTTCTTATTTTTATATACTGCTTCAGGGATAGTATATAGTTCTTAGCTAGTTCCAAAAATGTGAACAAGGATGAACAATTTTTAAGGTTTACTGGCTGTTTAAATCCATACTTTCCATATTTATTAGAATTCATTACGTCAAATAAATCGTTTAAAACGGTAATGAACTCCACCGTAGCAGAAACGTTCTCGAATGTTTTTCCTGTTAGTAAGTCATTACAAAGTAACAACGCTTTTGCGACACTTCTACTTAATAACTCTGTCGCTAACCGAACTTTCATAATCTGATTTCTGAAATGTATGTGTTTGCTAGTCAATTTATTGGCAAAATGTAATTGCTCATTTTCCTGCAACTTATGTAACGATACTAATAAGGACCATTTAATTTTTTCGTTTTTTGCATTATAAAATATCTTTTTGCTTTCGAACGTGTTCCTTACTAGTTTCATCATGTGACTAGGGTCTAAAAATATCATGACACTTTCTTGATTATCCGGGTGAGGGAAATCGGTTTTTAACTTATCTGGGTCAGTCAATTTACATCCTAATATTTCTGCTGTATTCAAATTTGTTGGAGCACCGTCAAAAGTCATACTGACTATTTTTACGCCTGCTTCATGGCATAAACTTAAACATTGTTTAATCAATTTAGCCTTAGACTCAGCTGTCATACTATGTATCAAAAAATATCCTACTGGTATTTTCCAGTTTTGATCTAGAGACACAACCATAAAAACAAGCGCTTGCGAAGCTACTTCCTCCCTTATATCTCCAAAACCTAAATTGACAAAACCTTCATTTTTTTTTTTGTGTAATAATTTTTGACGTCTTATTGAAATTTCATCGAAAACTAATGAACAAATAAGTTCTTTTCCCGTTTTACACCTTTTTAATTTTAAAGCGCGAAACGACTCATTTGTAAATCCAGGCTGCGCGTCTATACTGACATACCATCGGCGTAATGTTCTTGCATGTGGAAAAACTTGATTAAAACATTTTCGAGCATATTTGTACGCAGCAGGAGAATAATAATGTAGGGTGAGTGCAAATTTTCGAAGAGTCGGACTAAATTTCTGACGGGATAATCCAGGCTTTTTCGATTTCTTATTCAGTCTATCAAAAAGGGCTTGTGTTTCCGCTGTAGCTCTTAGGGATTTTGCCACGTGTTTTTCAATATCAAACTTCTTTTCTAAATGCTTAACTAAATCTGATAGGTTTAAGATTTTATGTTTTAGATACCTATTTTGTTGCCCCAGTTTTCTAATTTTAGCCTGATATTTCAGTTTTTGCATTTTTAATTTTTTGAAAATATTTTGATAAAATCGATTTATTAAATAAATACACAAAATACTTACGAAAATAGACTAAAATCACGTCCAGCGGCTTTTCCGTATCGAGATTTACAAGCGAGCACTACGCAACTCGGCATGTTTCCATTTAAATTTAATTTTCTTAGATGACACTAATATGTCACAGATGCGACCTCACCATGCGGGCGTGTCAAAGTAGACTACACGACTTGTTACCTCGAGGTAACAAGTTTTGCATCACACTTTTGTTCGCTATGCCCCGTCTATTACTACTCAGTACATTTAATGTCTTTGATTCACATCAATAAATCGCAGGATCCGATGGAACAAATGAGAAAAGCACTTTGCCCATGCGTCCTTAGGGGTGTCTTCGGCGGCCTTGTCAAACGCAACCACTGCTTCCTCGGCGTCCATAAAACGTTATAAACATAAATGAGTAAGATCTGGCTTATTTTCAGTCAATGTAGTAGAATTATCTTGCATCTACCTCTTGCTGGGGTATCCGAAGTGATCCTCTGAAGTTTGGTAGCGATCGGATATTATTATTATTATTTTAGACAGGCAGTTGACACTGATATGACTAAATCACTGGTCACCAAACCGAAATCAAAAAAAAGTATTGGCAGCAAGGCGCCGGGTACAAGCTAGTAATTTAATAAAAACTGACGAATAGGCCGACAGTATCCACCGTAACTTATTTATCGATATTTCAATCACGATGCACGAACAACCCTATCTGTCAAAAGTACTATTTAATTAAGTACGAAAATACTAAAACGCATTTTATTAAGATACCTGGTAACGATACGGTTCCCTTTTCTGAATTGTCATTCTTTGAATTTCATAGATTTAATAATGCCACCTTATTTTTAAAACCAGTAGAAGAAAGTGAAATCGTTATAGTACATTGTGTATTAAGGGCGGTATGTAAGGAATTACGATCGAGGCTCTAGTAGAAGCCCGAAGTCGAAGACTGAGGGCTTTCTGAGTCGAGGTTCGTAATTCCCGTACCGCCCGTGAAACATACAATGTTTTTCATCACAATTGCGAGGAAATGTTATCAGACAAAAGATCATATTTTATTTACGTTTTTATTGATATACAAATTGTAATATGTGCACAAAGACACCCTTTTAATTATTATTTTGGAATCACACAGTTTATAATCAGTATTTATAAATTAGCGGCAGACTACATCATTGTCTATGACTTACCACAGATAATCTCAAACGTGTTCAGGAGTCCGATTCTAGTGACAGTCGAGATCAATAGTTTATATACGACATTAATTTTAGAAAATTGTATGCAACTGACATTTCATCTCGAATGAAACTTCATATCGAATGGCACAAGAAGAACTGGCGTATTGTGATAATTTGAGTCCAAGTAATATATTTAAAAAAAAAATACTTACCGACCTAGGGTTCCATGAGAAAAAATGCTTGAGGGTTTTATATGGGGCATTACGGCCAAGTTAACCTGTATTTTTAGATACTGTTTACGTGCAAGTGTGATGAAAAAATATTTTTTCTCAAAAATGTCCGGAAATGTTGACATTCCTATCTACATATTGAGACGCGAAGTACATAGTTTACTGACAGTTCTCAAATTTAAAAAAAAAAAAACATTGCGTGCTCGCTACACAAGCCCGCAATGTTGCATACAAATTCCATTACTATCTAGCTTGTAACTTTTTAAAAAGTGAAAAGGGCCATAATAAAATGAGGGCACAAGTCTTATACATCCAAATTTTACTCGAAACAACTTTTGTATTTGTGCCTGGAATAGCTTATGTTTTTTTTTAAACAAGAATTGCGTTTCTCCTTGTCATAAATAAAAAGGCGGTTGGTAAGTAGTGATGGTTTTTTCACATGAAGTTTCTATTTGTATGCAATTCAAAAAATGAGTTCAAGCGATGAAGATTTGACTCCAACATGATGTTTTTTCTTGCGATTTTTAAGAAAAACACTATATTTGCCTCGGCAGGAACAGCAATTGCGGGCTTCGTATTTTTAAACGGACTCGCAAGCTCGTCCGTTTAATCCAATACTCGGCCCGCAATTGCCTACTTCCATGCCTAGGCAATAATGTACTATTATCATTGAGCACTAACGCTATTAGAGTTGATGGTATCGGGAAAGATATGACCTTGCTCACACTGCCGACTACTTTGCCAACTATCACCAGGATCATTATCAATAAACCTTGCTGTTCAAAGAGGCAATTCTGTCAGCCTCCTGGGCACCATCAACAGCGACAGCGATTTGGCCCATATTTATATTTTGGCTGTGAACTATTGTAAGGATTTTTCAAGACATATTTCTTTGATGATAAATTTAAGTTTACCTGCTGTTAAAAATGATACAGAAATAAAACCATTACAGACAAAGTATAAAACATATATTTAATTCACTTTCTGTCATTGTAAAACATATGGCACAGAAAAAAAAATTAGTTTAGTTACATTTTTATCGTTTTTCCTTTTATTTTTCCGATACCCAGAGAGCCCTGCCAAGATGCATTGCGCTAACTAGCGTTCCTATTCGATTCGTTTTTAAACCAATCGCGTCACTGGTAGATGACGTGATTTGAAAAGTCACGAGATCTACCAGTGACGCGATTGGTTTTAAAACGAAACGAATAGAAACGATAGTTAGCGCAATGCATCTTGGCAGGGCCCTCAGATATTTAAACTTATCCCGACTACCCAAAACCAAGGCAAGGGTAACGTTTCTCTTTGTATGTATCCATGTTTCTTTGTGACCTTCTACAGGCTGAACGCCTTGACGGATTTTAATGCGGGTGTCGTTGGATTGGTCTTCATCCAAGCAGTGTCAAAGGCACATGCACAATTTGACAGTCAAAGCAAATTTAACCCTCTATCTTAAGAAATAAGGTCACTTCTACATACGCGGTTCTATGAGACATGCGCAGTTCTCATGCTGCACGGGTAGTCGGGTTGTTTAAAGCTTGATTTTTTTAATCCCCGACAAGCAGAACTGGATCGATTTGTTTCCCAAACTCGAATATTCCGCGTAGATAACAAATATTCCAGTAATTTTTTTCCCCATTTATGGTTTTATCCGATCGCATTTTTCACCTCGCACATCCTCCTATTGTTATTACAATGGAACAGGTTTAGGTTATGTTAGTTTTGCAGCAGGCCTAAAGCGCCAAAGCACAAAGAATTAGGAGCTCCGCCGAAGCGGAGATCCTTCGACTCTGTAGAATTGATATTTGAAATAGGCCGTCAAACGACTCGGAAAAAGCTACAATGTTATAAATTTTAATGCATGTGGTTACAATTATGAATCAGGAAAAATGCGACCAAGTAAAATAACGAAAGGGGAAAAACGCGACTACAAAAATTGCTACGCGGAATTATCAAGTTTTGGCGAGTTTAACAGATACACACCGTAACCGTAACGGTGTATTAGGGTGTTTGTGCCTTGGTCGCCATTACTGTCAAGTAAGGGCGCGTACACATAGAACGTCCGTTTTTACAGGATCCGCTTTAACGGATTTTTTCGCCTTGTAATCTTCTTTTTTACTGGTTCCAGAATACTGTTTTGGGTGTGAACTCGCTCATATAACTACATACGCCATCAAATAACGGACCTGTAAAACGGATCGCTATGTGTACGCGCCCTAAATAATAGCTATCAAAACGATACGATACAACGTTGACAATACGATAACAGGTCTTAGACGATATGGTTTTTACCGTTTAGAATCTGGTCCCTTTGTCTGGGTCTGTGGCATCGTAGCTCCCAAACGGATAAACCGATTTGGACGCTTTTTTTAAAGCTAATTTAATGGCCATTAAAGAGATACGTTTTTAACTATCAATAGTTATTAGACTTGTCTCTGACTGATACAGATATCTGGAGATTGAAAAATCGACTCGAAACAGGACATAACTAAGCCCACACGATATTTTCAATCCAGGACACGTAGGGCTCCAGCTTGGTATACATCCCTGGGTCCCCCGCGAACCCGCAGGCCTTGCCGTACGAGGTGATCCCCACCACGGTGTACATGCAGTGTATTCTGCTGTTTTTGATGGTGAGAGGGCCTCCGCTGTCGCCCTGTGAATATGAACCGATGAAAAAGATATCTTTAAAACCCTATAAATCAAGATTTCCCAACGAGTGGGGCTCCGTAAGCGGTCGTAGAAATTTTATGCGTAAATATAACAACTTTTAAGACGACGCACAACAATTGACCTAGTCCCAAACTAAGCTCTAGGCTTGTACTATGGGTACTAGACAACGATATAAATAGGGAAATAAATACTAAAATAGGTACATAGAAAACATCCAAGACTCGGAAACAAATACTCGTGCTCATCACACAAGTACCATAACGGGAATTGATCCCGGGACCGTTAACTTCGTCACTCCTTAGTAAGCCAACGCGTCGAAATAAATCGATATGAAAAAAGTGAAGTATTTGTACCTGGCAGGTGTCGGCGGATTTGTTGTAGTCTCCATAGCAGACCTGGGTCCGGGAATCGAACCCGGCCAGTAGGTACCGGTTCGCACGATACTTCATCCTGCACTCGTCGTCAGTGAACCTGGTCAGAGTCACCTGTGGAAGTTATAGTTAAATCAGCATTCGTTAAAATTCTTCTTCAGTTCTTCAATAATTATTCACATTGTTGACGCACCTTAACCCATCCCCTCCCTAACACCATCAAGAAATGCAGCCTATACCTATGCATAATATAATATAAAATTATGTTTGTACAAGTTGGCCGTACAAAATATCACGACATCGGAAACCAATCAGAGAAGATACCACGTCATCTACAGCCGCTGGGATTGATCGAAGAATCCGGCTACAAAAATGTATGTCACCCCACCCCCAGTACATTCGCTAACCACATTCACCAATGCACATTGTTTTTTAAAAGTATTTTTTAAATTAATCAACTAGTCAAATTAACCTGTCTTGGAATTTATACTGCTGATCCAGCCTCTCAAACATCGCCAAGCCCGCCCAGCCCAAACCAATCGCGTAACTGGTAGATGACGTCATACAAACCGTCACGTGATCTACCAGTGACGCGATTGGTTTAAAAACGAGTAATGCATCTTGGCTAGGGCAGATCTCCGCAATAACACACATGATGACGTATAACGGATTGCGAGGGATGAACGTACTTTCTGCAAAGTGTCGGCGTTGCCGGCCCGCCACCCGACGGCGCCCCAGCCGGTGGCCACTGCCTTGTCCCGCTCGCCGCCAAACACATCCAGGCAGGCCGGCACCGTTGACGAGTCCAGCACGATCCTGGGGACAGACTGCTGTCAGTGACGGCTCCAGGGGAAGGCCAGGGGCCATGGCCTCCATTTCAACCAAAGATTGTTCAAGAGACCTTAAATAAATAAATATCAGGAGACAATCTGACACAAAGGGATCTAGTTACAAACTAACGATAAGCATACTTATACGGAGAAATATATACTTAAATACATAGAAAACATCCAAGACTTAGGAACAAATACTCGTCACAAAAATACTTTCTTATACCGGGAATCCTGCCTGGGACGGCTAGTTTTGTAGGCAGTCACTACACACTACAAATTAAAATGAAGAAAATGCCCGCATTATTGTATTCCGGTGTGGGGATAAGACATACAGGCATCCATCCTCATCCATCTTGGTCCTAAGGGTTGGCATCGCTTGCAGTCTTGACATTGTGGTCTTGAGAATTCAAATATCTATGAGACACAGATCCTTCATCAATGTCATAAAAAAAGGGTGCACTAGTAGTGATGATACCTTGGTGATTCGTCGAGCTTAGGTATAGACTCACGTGGTCGCAGTCTCCAACAGAGCGATGTCGTTGTACTTGGAAGGAGCCTTGTAATCCGGGTGCCTGATGATGCGCTGGATGCGGTGCACCTGCGTGGCTGACACGTCGTCTGTGCGCTTCAGGGCTCCCACGATGGCGAATGCCACGGGACCGCTGGAAGGAGTTGATTGTTACACCGAGGAGAAAGTTTCGAGTCTACCATATTTGCTATAAAAGCCATTTTCTACAACGTTTAGCAACTATCGATCGATTAGTAAATAACGATATTGATATAGTAATTATTCGAGTACAATCAGCAACAAAAGTTGGTCACAAAAGTGATTTATTTTCGGATACTTATGTAGTGGTGGTAGGACCTTGTGCAAGGTCCGTCCGGATAGCTACCACCATCTTTCTATCTATCTTAGCGATAGGTTAAAGGATAGTAGTGTTTAAATTGTTGTGTTCGGGTGTGGGGATAAGACAACCGGTGAAATTATTAGCAAAGTGGCATACCTACCATCTTAGCTCTTTCATTGGCAACGCAATTGCGATCTTAGTATTGCATTCGTAAGGTTAGAGATCCCGCTTACCATCAGGTGGCCTGTGGGTTCGGTCGTCTTCTCCATGCCATAAAAAAAGAGTTTTGGGTCTGGTACGTACACATCTCGTGCCGAAGTGCAGTGGCCCGCGGTGAGGATGAACCGGTCGCTGAGGAGCGTCCCGCCGCACTGCCACACCGTGGAGCCGTTCACCTGCGTGTAGCCCAGCAGCACCTGGCCACCAGAACAGGGTTAAAGAGATTAATAATCAGGTGGTTAAAAACTTATATCGGCTTCGCTTGTATAGTACTCATTCATTACTGCAGAGACCAGGAAGTGAGCGTTCCTGGACGAGTATGAGTTGTGAGATTACATGCGAACGCGGTTAGAGACCAACTTTAGCCATTGAAGAGTTCCTACAGCCACCTTCCGTCTCCATAATCATACCAGCTTCATCATCATCATTATCAGCCTGTATTATTCCGCTGGACAAGCCTTTCCCAATGCATGCGAACGCTATAAACTGACGCTCACCATGTGTGGGAACTCGTCGCGCTTGGCGTCGACGCCGCCGACGACGAGCGCGTCAGCGTTATGCTTGCACTCGCTGCCGCGCGTCAACTCGGCTGTCAGCGCGTTGCTGCGCTTGCATGGGTATACCAGCTGCTCCTGGTACTCGATGCATTCTGGAAAATATACAGCGGCATTAGAACAAGAGTATACAGGATGGAAAGAAATGCCAGGTCAACTGGGTGGAGAGACTCCAGATGTATGTAGTTGCGCTATTGTGTTTCTTGTTGGGTAGCTGCTACAAGTCGACACACGTAAAAAGAGCCGAGCGACCTACCTGCGCAAACTGGTGGACGCGGCGGGGGGAGCGTAAACCGCTTCGCTTTGCTGCCACGCCATTGGTTCCCAGTAATACACTCTTATCTATGATTGGTTTGTTAGTAGACACCATGCGCAAACATATCCCCTCTACTAGCCGCTAGGAGTTCTTTTTACGTGTGTCGACTAGAGATGGGCGGCTTGTAAGTTTCAAAAGTGAAACTTTCACCTAAAATTTCATGCAATATTCTGAAAGTTACCAAAGTGAAATCGTTTAATTTCTGAAAATTACGATATTTTTGACATGTAACTTGAGTTACGGAAAGTTTCATGAAATTTAAATGAAATTTTCTTGTGTCAGGAGCATTTCCATCTAATTATGTAATTTTCATTAGCTGTAATGTTCGCAGTTAAGAAAAGTTTTGTAATTTCAGAAATCGCCCGTCACTAGTGTCGACCTGTACTATTTCTGAGTCAAGCACATTACTTATTTCTCTAATAAAATAATCTACTTTGTTTTTACTGTTAGTTCTGGGAATAAGATGATATGCTGTGTACTTAGGAATATATAAAACTGGTTATATGCGTAGTCCGTATTGAAAATAAATTGGCCGTCACTTGCAATGGTCCAACGGCATATTTTAAATATGTCGTATAATTTAGGTTAGTTTTTTATTCCGAGTCCCTCTGAAAATCAGCGCCGCGCGGTTTCACTGCGGCACGATCCAGAGATGGACTCAGTTCAAAATAATGCCTTCTTATTACTTTATATTTTTAACCGACTTCTAAAAAAAAGGAGGTTCTCAGTTTGATACCCGGAATATAATAATACCCGCTGAACGGTAGTACGGGACCCTCGGTGCGCGAGTCCGCCTCGCACTTGACCGGTTTTTTGTACTTACTGTCCCAAGCCTTGCGTCCTGTCTTGGGGGCGGTATTGTTGGGTTCCACCGGCTTGCACCCCGTCACTTGGGGCTCGTTGGTGATGTATGTGTAGTCGGGGGGTTCGTACTCCGTCGTTCTTTGCCTGAAACGTTACAAGAACACTTGTTATGGTAACCATTCATCTGGCATAACTTTTTTTGGCATAATCATCATTTGGCATACTCATCATTTGGCATAATCATTCTTTGGCATACAGTATTTTTTTCTGAAACCGTATACTTTTCAGGATGTTCGGGTTCTACCTAAGGTCCGACCGAGACCGCTTTTTTAATCTCGGCCGAGACCGAGACCGCGACCGAGAATAAAATAAATTCTCGGCCGAGACCGAGACCGAGACCGAGAATATAATAAATTCTCGGCCGAGACCGAGACCGAGACCGAGACCGATTCATTCGTTATTTTTTGCGTTTTTGAAGGCGGTTTTTTGTTTTTTAAAACATTTATTTTATTTTATACTTTTTAGTGATCATAATACGCTGTTACGTAGTCCCACTTCTTAGTTAAAATGAAACTTTAACTTATATCAAGCGCGCCGCAAGCAACGCCGCGGGAAAGTCATAGTCGTATTTCAACAAGTAAATATTCTTCGTTGTACTCGCTCAACTATCTTAATCGAGATATCTTATCGCCACCCTTGAAATCGGTACCATTGAGGAGTTCCGGTGGCCATCTGTGGTCTTCATCATCAGTTCCACTACACCAAATGATACTTTCTGAATGCAAATGCTGGACTTGTTACTAAAAATACTAAAATCGCTATATGTTTACCTACAATATTTGAGGAGTTCCCTCAATTCCTCACTGATCCCCTCATTAGATACAGATTTGGTGACAATGGGACCACCTCGGAAGTATACTCTATCAAACCAAAAAAAATATTTTGAAAGCGGTCGACAATTGACGGAGAAATCGGTGAACATACATAAAAAAAAAAACATACAATGGAAGTATAACCTCCTCCTTTTTTGAAGTCGGTTAAAAAGGGGTAATTTTTCTATATTTGCGTTTTTTTAACTATAAAAAAACCCCGTTAATAATGAAAAAAGGTTCTATTATGGTTTTAACAAACTTAATACTCAAAATTGAAAAGAACAATACTTATTGTACGACAAAACAAAGCAATTTTTCGGCATTGTACGCTGTCAAAAAAAAAAAAAGGATTGCTGCGGTGTCTCGGCCGCGGCCGAGAATCTCGGCCGTTTTGGGCCGAGACCGAGACCTAGATCTCGGCACGGTTTTTGGCAGAGTTTTGCCGAGACCGAGACCGAGACGGAGATCTCGGTCGGACCTTAGTTCTATGCAATGATATTTTAAATAATCCTGAAAAGTATACGGTTTCAGAAAAAAAGTCTGTATGCCAAATGATGATTGTGCCTAAAAAAGTTATGCCAGGTAAAGGGTACCCCTGGGTAATGAATTCAGCTATTTTTTATGTTATAAAGGAGGCTGACGAGCAAGCGAGTCACCAGGGCTGAGATTCTAGGCGGTAAAGATCATATTGTCTTTGATCTGTTATCGTATTGTCAACGTTGTGACAGCTCTTATTTACTTGACAGTAATGGCGGCCGAGTTAAAAACATAATAAACCTATGTCGTACGGTTATTCGGTTTTTTCGCTGCAAAATGAAATAGTTCCAAATATCGGATTTCTAATGGTTGTTTGGAACAATAAAAAATATACAAACATTCAAATTTTGATCCCGATATCTTAAGGCGATTTATGTCGGAACCCAATATTCAAACCGCGGATAGATAGGCTTACTTCGGATTGAAATTTGACACATTTTGTATGGGCAAATGTCAAATTTTAACCCGTAGTAAGGCTTATCTATCCGCGGTTTGAATATAGGGTTTGGCCGTTAGAGAGCAAGGGTCTTGACGGACCGACGTACAGCTCCATTTTCCAACGCAAAAAGAGGGGTGTTATAAGTTTGACCGCTATGTGTGTGAGTGTGTGGCACCGTAACTCTTAAACGTGTGAACCGATTTTATTGCGGTTTTTATATTTGGAAGCAGGGTTTTTAGCGGTGGTTCTTAGCTAGGTTTTATGAAAATCGGTTTAGCCGTTTAAGAGATATCAGCTCTCAAAGAAGGGGTCACCGTTATATCGCGAGTTATTATCTATCTAATTTAGTATTATGTACGGAAACCAAAAAAAAAACAACATTACCCCATGGAAGGAGTGGTGGCGACTGGCCTCCGAGTGGTGGTGGTGGTGGTGGTTGTGGTGGTAGCCACTGGCACGCAGCATACGATGGGTTCCAGGTCAATGAAACCACATCTCTGGAACGGTGACATGTCAACTGATACAGTCAAGCCTCCTCGAAGGACACCAGTTTAGTTTAGTTTAGTTTAGTTTATGTTCATGAAAAAAATACAATATAAGTTTGCATTACAAGTCAACATTTTAAGTATCCTCATCATGATCAATTTGGCAGTCATTCAGGTGAGAGTGTCCAATCACTCTACTACTAAGAGTTCAGGAACTGGAAAGGATCTGCTCCAAATCGGGGAATACGGCCTTCGGTCTATAAGAGGGGTTTCGAAGATTCAACCAAAACATGCACAAAAGGTGTCATGTTTGAAAAATAAAATTTTCTAATCGTGTTTTCACGTTTGCCAATCTCAAGCAAATATGATCAACTTTAATATGTCCAAAGAACAGATACAAGGGCGTTAGTGCTTGTTTACGGAGATGCGGGGCGCCGCGCGTATCGTTGGGCGGCGAAGTCTGCACTAAATTCAAACATATGGCGTTGTATAAAAGCGTTTACGGAGAAGCGGTTTTACGCGCGTTTGCTTAAAAACAGCGTTACTTGCGGCGGAGCCCGCGGATGGCATCGCCGCGTTGCACACAGCGTCGCAGGCGTCAACAACGGCGGTTCCCGCCACTGCGCCCGCAGCGGGGCCCGTGGCGGAACCTTCTGACAGTCTTGTGCTCCGCCGCGCGCTCCGCTACACGCTCGAGAGTCCACCGCGGATGTAGCGGACACCGCTACTCTCTACGCCCCGCAACTCGCGCCGCGTCACGCCCCGCATCTTTATAAACAACACCGTACATTACCATATGTTTGTGTTTTCGCGTTTGATGACGCGGTCCGCTGCACGCGCCGCCTCTCTGTAAACGGGAGTCTATAGATTACCTACCCAAAATTTTGGTTTCCTAATATTTTTGGTTCCATTCGCGTTTTTCCCCACTTTTTAATTTTCCTATGCAGTTGTGTTACCACTAGGTTATTTCTTCGGACGCATTAATTTCTATTCGTTTTTGTTGCAAGGGGCTTTTTTTCCCATGCATTTTGTCTCCTAGTCCGTATTATTCTCATGCATATGTTTTACCTGTAGAACCAGTTCTCTATATTATTTTATCACATACCTACTTTTACTGTCCCATAAATTGACTGAAATGGTATACTTATATCGAAAATATTGCCTCTATAATTATGCAGTAAAAAAAAAAAATTTAAAAATTTCTGCTGTTTATTTCAAGTAAGACATTTTTTGGTTTGCTTAACATCTAATCTTAATTAATAAAGATTTTAGTGAGTTAAGGTTACATAATATTGCAAATTATTTCTTTTAATATCTAATTTTTATATTCTTTAACATTTTTTATAAATATGACAATGCCAACACTTATATTAACTTAGCGGTAGTTTTTTACGTAATAAATATCTTCTTACGATGTTTTTTATTTGTTTACATGTTTTGTTATTAAGTTTGGCTACTAGTTCGCATGGAAATCTGTTTAAGATACTGGGCAAAATTCGTTCCCACACTCTATGGCCGTATTCATTATTGCTATTCGGTATAGTAAAGGTTGGAAGATGTGAAAGGTTGCGCAGATTATTTGGTCTTTTTTTTCTGCTTAAATTGTTTATTTTATTACTGTATTGGCTTACGATGGCTAAGTCAATTTTTTCATATACGGGCATCACCTTGCAGTAGGTAAACAGATTTCCATAGTTATTTCTGTACTTATATTTAATCTTTAAAGGTACAATAGTTTTTAACAGTCTTGTTTGCAAATTATAAATGTTATTTAAGTAAGTCCTAAATGTTCTCCCATAGCTAGATAAACCATAATTTATTACAGAATCGGCAAGTGACAAATAAAGCAGTCTTAATGTGCTAAACGGAACTTTGTGCTTTAATATACATAGTTTTGAAAGAATAGATCTAAGTTTTTTACATACTTGGTCCACATGTGGACCCCAATTAAATTTGTGGTCTATTATTAGACCAAGATAAGTGTGCTCTTTTACTATTTCGAGATGGCTACAGACACAATGGGCACTACGACTGTGCATACACGAGTGCTCGTGAGCCACGATCCTAGGAGTGAAGGTCGTTTTCTTGTAGGGTGAGTGTATATACATGAGCTTAGTTTTCTTGTAGTTTATTGAAAGTCCTAGGTCGTGAGCCCACTTGCATAACAAATCGAATTCTTCCTGCATCATACATTGCGCTGTCTCCAGATCCTTGTGGGCTGTGATAAGACATGTATCATCAGCAAACTGGTACACAGAGCCATGCTTGAATATTTTACACATATCATTGACATATATCAAGTACTCAGTCGGTCCCAAGATTGATCCCTGAGCCGTACCGTACATGGTGGGAATCATGGCACTATATTCACCATCTATGCTAACCGCGTTAAATCTATTATTGTGATAACTTTTTAAGAGTTCAAGTACAGGGCCCTGTATTCCATTTTGTTGCATTTTTTGATAAAGTATGTTGTAATTTAATGTATCAAATGCTTTACTAAAGTCAATCATGACAGCTAGTACATGTAATCTTTTTTCTAAATGGTCGTTTATTTCATCTGTAAAGGAAGCCAGTAACTGGGACGTACTTTTGTTTCTCTGAAACCCAAACTGCTTTTCATGTATGATGCCATTACTTGACAGGAAGTTATTGAATTGTGTTCCGATGTATCTTTCGATGATTTTGTCCACACATGACAGGATAGTTATAGGCCGATAGTTATTCGTATCAGTTTTACAGCCTTTTTTATATATGGGTCTTACTAGTCCGATCTTAAGTTTATCGGGATATTTAGATTGAGAAATACATTGGTTTATTAGATGCCTGAGGACTGGAGTTATATGTTCAGAGATGTATTTTATGTCTCTAGCTCTTATCTTGTCATAGCCTGGGCTCTTTTTGTCGTCTATTTGTTGTATAATTTTGTGTAATATTTTGTCATCGATTTTACTCAATCGTAGTGACATGCTAGGAGTATTAATATAAACTTCCTCGTCAAGCAATGGCTCGTCACAGGTGTTTAATACGTTCTTAACATTATTATCAAATTCAGTTGCAAATTTGTCAGACAATTCTTTTGCTTTAAGTCTGAAGGACTTTACAAGTACATCGTCAATCGATTTTATAATTCTACCAGTTAATCTATTTATAATTCCCCATAACTTTTTTGGGTTTCTAAAATTGATACAGATTTCTTTTTTTATGTTCTTATTTCTAGCGTTATTTATCATCCTATTAGTTCTATTTCGGTATTTTTTATAAATCAATTCATTCTGCTTAATGTTTGTATCTTTTAAATATATGTTGTACAGTTCTTTCTTTTTGTGACACATATTAATTAGTTTTTCAGATATCCAATTACATTCCTTCTTAGAATTTAAGTTTATTTTCGACTGATAGGTACATTTACTATACACAGATTGATACTTATTAATAATGATATCAATTATTTCGTTAGGGTCATTACAACGTAATACTGGGGACCAATCTATTTGAGACAGTTCGTGTTTAACTTTTTGGTTGTTTATCTTGTATATGACTTTGTGAGTATTAATGAGATCTGCGTTGAGAAGGGCGAGCCCCGTCTCGTAGTGGTCGGCCAGCGCGTCGCGCACCACCGCGGACCGGGCCGCGTGCGCGGGCGCGCCGCGCCTGCCCACTTCGCGTATGAACAAGTGGTCAATACAGGATTTAGAGATACCATTTATGTTGGACTCTACTCTAGTGAACTGCGAAATACAACTATCGAAGCCTAGCTCGTTTAGACTATTGAGATAAGATCTTACAATACTGTTTGAATGAGTCGTGTCTATATTCATATCACCTACCAATATACAGTTAGAGTTGGTGGGTTCTGTAGATAAAAGTTGCGTTAATTCATTGATGAAACTGATTTTATTAAAGTTAGGTGGTCTGTATACTGAGTATAAGGCAAATTTAAACCCATCAATAGATTCCACTTCGCCATGCAGACACTCGAAATTTAAAGTATTTATTGGAGTTTTAATGAATGAGATACTTTTGTGCGCGTAGATTATAATGCCGCCTCCTTTTCTATCATTACGTAATTCTGAGTAACTAACATAGTCCGCAATTTCAAATAAACTACAAGATGAGTCGGAAATATTAGCTTCAGTTAGTACTATTATATGGATAACTAGAGGACAATTTGCAATAATAAACTCAAGCTGCGAGTGATTTTTAATTATCGAACGAATATTAACGTGAAATAAAATAAGTCTACTTTGTTTTCCTGGTATGTCTAGTATGAAGTCATTCCAGGAGTTGTAGGTTGTTTCTGAGATATAGCGGTCGAAAAGATCCATAAATAAGAGTTTTAATTTGACTAATTGTCAATAAAAATAAAGATAACAGGCTAAACACATTAAGGCAAGTTAAATACGTACTCATGTTTTTTGTAGTTCTTTACCAATACGATCGATGTCTTGTTCCGAACGCACATAGTGGATTTTTTTTATCACCATCTGCTTTACGCACCATTACTTGTCCGTTCTTGCACCAGACGTACTTGCAAAGCGCCTTGTCTTTTAGATATGTCTTGGTCTTCCAGAGCAAGAAGGCTGTCATGGGTGAGAGTGATTCACGTAGGTATATCTTCGTGTCTCCTTCTCCGCCGAGGTCGCGGGCTCGCACTGCAGCAGTCTTCGCGGCTTCACACCATTGATCGCGCATCCCGTCGCGCAGAGTCACTGTGATCGGTGCGTCGATCTTGGACCGCTCGGCTTGCGCCGGTCCCTGATGATTGGGTTTCTTTTTCCTGCACACTCTGATAATGTCGTCCTGTTTACGGTTTATTATCTGGCAAAACGACATAGCAATTTTTTGGACATCTTCGTTCATCCGTTCGGCTATCCCACAAATCTCAACATCATTCGACGACTGCGCCTGTTCAAGCTTGTTTATTTTTTGCTCCAATGCGTCATTCTTCAGCGTTATATTTTTGCATGTGTTCGCGATGTCCCTGCATTGGTTTTCTATTATTTTGACGCGCATATCGTGCTCCTTCATTCTATTTTCATATTCATCTATTTTGTCAGAGTAAAATTTCAATGTGTTTTGCAGTTCGTCGCGAATGATGTCTTTAACAGCCTGGCGTAGCTGGCGAAATTCATTTCTGAACTCAGACATCATTTTGTCCTGTTCGCTTTTATTTGTTTCGGCATCGGATTCTTCGTCCTCGGGTTCTGGTAGGATGACTGATATACGTTTTTTTTTGCCTCCGGTTGCCAGTGTGCAATTATGGCATTTCCAGTCCACAGAGTCCTAATACATAGTGATAACTTAATAGTCAAATAAACCTCTTTAGATTCCCTTTGTTCCTATGAAAAACGTGTTTTTGCATAGACAACTGCAATGTCACTGACACACGTACATTACTGAAGGATATTTAGTATTTTCTTTGCGAATTGCTAGATTATCGTAAATTATGGAAAACGATTACCAAACTCCCGGTGGCTCGACTGGAGAATGCCATATAAGATTTCTAGATAGTACACATGGGGGGAGAATTTTAGTGCGAGGGGGATACCGGCACTATCTTAAAAGAACAAACAAAAAGTCTCGCACGTCCATATGGGTGTGCCATCTAAAAGGCATGTGCAAAGGGTCAGTGGTTTTGGATGTAACTCAAAAGTCAATTTTGAAAGAAAAAAAACACTGCTGTGTTCCAGACTTCGAGAGTATAGATATCGAGGTCAATCTGATTGACTTAAAGAAGAAAGTGGCTACGGAATACCGGCCGATTCCCACCCTTTTTAGGGAAAAAATGGCTCCACTAAAAACTCTGGAATATGCAGATAAATTACCTACATTCCATAAGGTGAGAGATTCCTTGTACAAGGCCCGGCAAAAATCCACCCAAAAGTCGCAGTTTGACAATTTTGAAGGTATTGTTATTCCAGAAAACATACATAAAAACTTCGTTTGTGTCCAGGACATTGACATTTTGATATGTATATCTGGCGAATGTAAAGAATGGATTTCAGGTTTGAAGACTTTTTTTTAGACGGGACTTTTAAAGTGGTACCTAAACCGTACTATCAGCTATACACAATACATGTGGATATTGGTTCCGATGAAGAGCATACCAAAGTCGTACCTTGTGTATACGCATTGCTACCTGACAAGCGGCAATGCACATATGAAAGGTTGTTCAAGGCAGTGCAACAAAATATTCCAACTTTTCAACCCGAATACATTAAAGTTGACTACGAAATCGGTGCAATAAATGCTATCCGGTCTATCTACCCGTCAGCCACCATCAGTGGTTGTTATTTCCATTATTCTCAGGCCCTCTACAAAAATGCAGACATCTATGGGACAACCAGTAGTCGCGAAGGGGCTAGGCATGTTGCAAAGTGTGCTGCATTAGCTCATTTACCGGCGTTGAAAATTCATGAAGGATGGATGATTATATTGGCAGCGTCACCACGGACATCTGAAGTAACACGGTTTAATGAATACATGATTAAACAGTGGATAAAAATGGACATGGTTTACATAATGTCGTGCTTTGGACATAGGCATAGAACCAACAATGTGGTTGAAAGCTGGCACAAAAAAATTAATAACAGAATACATAAGAACACCAACTTACTGTATTTTTGAGCCAATTACGGGAAGAAGCTTTGGATATAATTTACGTTACCCTTCAAAACGATATAAGAACTGATATTTTCCGAAAACGCAGCAAGAAATATACGATGATGGACAAAAAAAATCAGTCCGTCGTAAATAATTACCTGCAGGGGCTATCCTCGTTAGATACATGTATAACACTTTTATCAATTATTAAATATAAAATATAATTATAGTCAAACATGCATATAAGTGTAATAGATTTTTTTTTCATCAATAAGAGGAATGAAAAGGGGGTCCCTTTCTATGGAAATGGCCATACGAAGCTACTCGGTCTCATTGTTCATAATTATATATTTTTTACTTACACTACTACTTAAATTGTTAATCATCAAAGGCTGTTATATTTTTTTTAAAGTTCAATAAACAATGACCGATTACAGACACTCGTTTCATTTCTTAATGGTAAAACATTTTTATAATATGCGATCAAAGGTAAAGGTAAAGGTAAAGCCTTCCTCTACCTAATGTGGTACGATTTTATTTAAATGTTAAGTACTTAGTTGGAATATCTCAAATATATCTTTGTTTAATTAATTACTAAAATACGATAGGTCAATACGGACAACCTCCTAATTTAACGACCTAACTAACTGCATAATTATAGAGGCAATATTTTCGATATAAGTATACCATTTCAGTCAATTTATGGGACAGTAAAAGTAGGTATGTGATAAAATAATATAGAGAACTGGTTCTACAGGTAAAACATATGCATGAGAATAATACGGACTAGGAGACAAAATGCATGGGAAAAAAAGCCCCTTGCCACAAAAACGAATAGAAATTAATGCGTCCGAAGAAATAACCTAGTGCTAACACAACTGCATAGGAAAATTAAAAAGTGGGAAAAAACGCGAATGGAACCAAAAATATTAGGAACTCAAAATTTTGGGTAGGTAATCTATACACTCCACGCTGCCTTGCGTTCTGTTTCTCCGTTAGAGACTTACGTGCAGCTTCCACCACTGCGTCCGGCTGTCCTTGGCTGACTCGCACCGGCTCAGGAGCGTGCAGGTCCCCGGGACTCCATCCTGGTCGCAGCCCTCACCTAATGATAAAAACATGAACATGATTCTTCAGGGAACCCAGTTTTGCCCACCTAAGGGTGAAGGTACACGAGGGTTCAATTTCTGCTGCATTCGGTTTCATACTAAAGTCCTGTTTGGTTCACACGGCGACGCAAATCAACTGGACGCAGCAGAAATTACGCGACCGAAAATACTCTACTCACAACTCACAATATTACGCTCGTCTGGCTTCACCCTATGCTAATAAACACTATCTCAAATTCAATAACCAAAGCAGTTTCAATTCTCTTCCGTAAGCAATGAGGTTGATGTTGCCACAGTAGTTTTATCTGAGATAATACCTGGGGCACATTTAGTAGGAGATCCGAATAGGAGAAGATTTGGACCGGGCTGTTTATTCGATAAAAAGTATTTTATATCAAATTTAATACGCTAAATAATATGTGGCGAATAGGTAGGCTGAAAAATTTCAGTCCAGTATATATTAATTAAAAATTTAAAAATTAACTTTGTTTTAAAAAAATACAATAGCTTGTTTAATGGACAAATTACATACCAATCGAAAGTATGAAGCTGTTATATATATATATATATATGCAAACGTTAGTTTGTCATTTTTTTTCCCGTCAAACTATTGGGTAGGCAGGTATAAACAGGTAAGTCGGTACTAGTAATTTGCACCAAACCTAACGTTTGCATATTCTATATACTTCATACTTTCGATTAGTATGTAATTTGTCTATTAAACAAACATTTGCAATTTAAAAAAAAGAGTTCTTTTTTTTTAATGATATAAGTACTGGACTGAATTTTTTCAGCCTACCTATTCGCCACATATTATTTAGCGTATTCAATTTGATATAAAATACTTTTAATCGAATAAACAGCCCGGTCCAAAGCTTCACCTATTCGGATCTTAGACCAGTTTTATGAAGCTACAAGTTACAATTTTACAGGTCTAAACTGGCAACACTGCTCAAATAACTGGTCGTCATACTCAATACTCAATACTCAATACTTTATTGCAATTCATAATGTGTCCAGGTTGGAATACAGTTATTTTATGTGCATTATGAACCCTGTCGGGCACAGCAACTTATATGTATAGGTATTTATGATTAGATTTACAATGTCATGCTATAACAAACTATTTACAAGTATCGTAACACATTAAATTTTTTTTTTAATTTTTTTAATTTTAATCTAGTCGTAAATATTTTTGTTCCTTAACCTGTAAATTGTAATTTTTATCTTTATAAAACAGGCCCCTGTTGGATTAGCAGGGCAGAGTTTTGTCAAGGCGTTCTAATTTAACAGTTCAGATGAGGATGTTTATTTAGTCACCCAACCAGGGTTTCAGAAACCTGTAAGGGTCTACTCCAACCTGGCTGGCCTTACAGTCAAGGAGAAGTTAATTGAAAACATGAACATGGTTCTTGAAGGAATCCAGTTTGTTAAGCTGTAATTTGACAATCAATCAGATGAGAGTGCTCAGTCTTACCAGGAGTTCAGACCCTGTAAGGGTCTGCTCCGAACTGGCTGGCCTTACGGTCAAACAGAAGTTAATCGATAAAAACATGACATTATTTTAGCCTCGTGACGTAACTTGACCACTTTTGTCATAAAATTCATAAGAGCTTTGTTTATGTGACGTTTTGCGACAAAGCGTTTGATAACCATACTGGATTGAAGGGGGCAAAAATGTACCAGTGCTAGTGATTCATTAAATATCGACTAAGTTTATCGACAACTTTTTTCGTGACATATCGATCTTACATTGCTTGCAAAAGTAAGTCGTATCGTACCTTTAACTTCTATATCTGAATGATCAGCTTTCCATGAAGATAAACGATCTTTTTTCTTTCGACGCATTTGTAACCGACTTTTAAAACAAAAAGGTTCTCAATTCGTCGGAATGCTAAAGAATATTGTTGTACTGAATGTATTTGTTATTCAATGTAATTTCAATGGTTGTCAAAAGTGACTCAAGTCCAGAGTCAATGTCAGATACCCTTTATTTATAGTTGCGATAAGTATAAATAAAAGAGATTTGCACATAATTAAAAGGTATTAAAATAATTGCTTTTTATCGATTTCGATAAACTTAGACGACATTTAATGAATCACTAGCACTGGTACATTTTTGCCCCGGTCAATCCGGTGTTTGTTGATAACTAAAATAAAATTTAATAAATATCAGAGTAAGTACAATACACACATCGACCTAGGCGCAGACTATAGTACTATACTCTAGGCTTGTACCTACTATGAGTACTAGACAACGAAAAACATACATATAAAAGAGAAATACATTCTTAAATACATAGGAAACATCCAACATTCAGCAACAAATAATCGCGCTCATCACACAAATCTTTGCCCGTACCGGGATTTGAACCGAGGACCGCTGGCTTCATAGGCAGGGACGCTACCAACTAGGATGAACAAATTATAAAGATATAACATTTTAAAGAATACTTGCAAGACCTCACAGTTAACGACCACATTTTTTTTGCACGCAGCCTGGGTAGGACTTCTCAGAAGTGATCCTGCCTGCGAAGCTCGTGGGATTAATTCGGTCCCGGTAATGGCAAACATTTGGGTTAGTTTGTTAGGCCTATTGTCCACGTTAACCGCACGTCACGCGCACGCCTTCGTCAATTGACGATTGCAAGACGAACGCTTCCATCTTGCGTAGAAACAGAAACCTCCAAAACTGTGTCCACGGCAACATGACATGACGAACGCATGACGAGCGGCTTACGCGACGTTGCCGCTCCGTGGACACAGTTTTGAAGGTTTCTACGCAAGATGCAAGCGTTCGTCTTGCAATCGTCAATTGACGAAAGCGTGCGCATGACGTGCGGTTTACGTGGACAGTAGGCCTTACTCTTTCACGCTGCAACGGCTGGGGCCTGTTTTATAAAGCTACAAATTACAATTTACAGGTTACAAGTTTCCATTTGACACAACCTCGACCAATGACAAACAGCCATTTGACCGTTGTTGCCAGTTTAGACCTGTAAAATTGTAACTTGTAGCTTTATAAAACGTGCCCCTGGACGGATTTGGATGAAACTTGGAATGGAGATTTTTCATCCCGGAAAATTTAAAACTCCCGAGGGAATAATGATAATGGATGAATTCGCGGGCAGAAGATAGTAGTCTATATTTTTGATAGCTCTTATTTACTTGACAGTAATGGCTGCCGAATTAAAAACACCTCAAAAGTAATATCGTCGTTGATAATGCAATATCGCGAAACTAAACAATTAAAGAACGAGCAAAATGCACCTTCTATTGTCATTATATAAGGTGTATTTTCCAACTAATTTTATTTGTTACTGACACGATATGTCTTTACCGCGTTGCCTTTACCTCAGGGTCATACACATTCGAAAAAACAAAAGTTGTCTCTCCTGTGGTCAATAGTTAAAGGCTTGTTTGCATACAAGTTATGTTTTTATTTGATAGAACTAATCAATGATATAATACATTTATATAAAAAGAGGTAGATATGTTACCTATACGGTATTCCGCGTGTAAAAATGGCCCGGCTTACGCACACATAATCAGTAAATATTGCAATTACGTAATAATTCATAAATGACAAGTGAAAGCAGGATGGTATGCTAATTTCCGGGAGCGAAACAGAGACGAGTGTATGTTGCTCTGCAGACTAGTTCACGGTTCCGTTGACGGCGCAAGACTAAGTAAAGGTGTACCAATTGGCTTGGTTTTAGGGTGCCACTATTTAAGTACGTATAACATATAGATCTACCTCTTTTTTCTATATTATATCATTGGAACTTAAGTAGACCTGACTTCTTTGGGTTTGTCCACAGTAAAGACGCTAACCTAAATCTGTGTATGACCCACCATATAATAGTACATCAAAAAACCCGACTGCGTAAAAAACTATATAACTTACTTATCGTCGATGAAACTGCAATACCGCGTAACCAACAATTGCTAATGCCGCGTAACTGACTTGTGGCAAATTTTACAGGAGAGCATTAAAATTGAATATCTTTGTGTTTATTGAGGTTAGACGAAAAACGCTAAATAACTTTGTTAACCCCATAATTTAGCTGTTTATTATATTAAGCATCCAAATTTACCAGTATGTATTTATATAAAGCACTTACGCGGTATTACACAATTGAATAATACGTCATCTCTATACTTGTATGCACATTCGCGGAATTGTAAAAACGACATGCTCTCTCGCGGTATCGACATGACGTGACTTTGGAGCTTTCTGATTGGTTATCGACACAGCTGTCAATGCCGTCTGGAGCCTATCACAGTGATCTACCTACAGCCGCGAAAACTCAAATTTGACACATTTGTTAGTTACGCGGCATTAGCCATTGTTGGTTACGCGGTATTGCAGTTTCATCGACGTTATGTACAGTAACATCCCAGCACAATAACAAGACCTTTAAATCGTTATAAAAATAAATCCTAAATGATCATTCAAAATGAAAAATGACGCAAAATCCCAAATTTTCATACTTTGTCGACTTTTATTCTTTAATTTCCACGATATGGCATCCGGTTGCCGCCATATTTAATTTTAATTACTGGCATATATGTATTTAGTGACACTCACCCAGCCCCGGATCTTCATTTTTTTTAGGCGGGGCAAAAACTGAAAAATGCCGCCCCCGCCCTTTATATTGATTTTTACCTTTATCATCATAATTTCATCTATCAAATGTCCACTAATTGATTGGCATTTGGACATAGGCCTTCCGGATATAATGCATCCATCGCTGTTCGTTCTGTGATAAGCCTATTTATTTACAGAAATATAGACATGAACGTGTAGGATATATATATTTTATACACAGCACAGGATAGGATTTAAAATAAAAATATGTATGTATATTATTGCATTTGTGAATTGAAATTACAATTTTACTTTTCGAGTTTTTTGTTCAGCAAATAAACCTATGGACATGTCATAATTTAACTCATGTGCAATTCGATTTTCTTGAAGAAGATTTTTAAATTTGTTTTAACGTATTTTTTCATAATGTCCCAACTAGTAGTGGAGCCAGTAAAAAAGCAATATACTTTTTGAATCAGTCCAAATATAGTCTAGGACCATTTTTGATGAATTAGAATGCAAGCGGCAAATCATGTAACAGTTTGGGGTGACATCGTTATCAGAGGGTTTTGACCCTGCAGAATACGGATCTACCTGTCTCCATTCCGAAATTTGAACCGGAAGTATGCTATACCGGAAAAGGTGCAGCCCATACAAAAAAATTCGTCGTACATTTTGTAAATCGTTGATAATGTTCCGGTATCTTAAAAAAGGTCCGATTGTTATGGTTTTTTAATATGTTGTAAAGGACAATATAGCCATAGTAAGCCAAATTTTTCGTTCCTCCAGCTCTATTTATTTCTCCGCCATCTTGCAAAATCTGTCACTTCTTTCTGTTTTTTGCCGATACTGTCATTGAAGTTCATTCTAGTGCTTATCATGGTAAGGCAATATTGTAGAGTTTAAAATATGCTAAAACTTTCCACGACCACTAGGAACGAAGACATGGAATCGTCTATGAGGAGCTAGCGTTAAAAATTGCTACTTTTTTCTAGTTTTCCTTCCATATTTACGTTTTAGTGCATTTTAGCGCAAACTGTACTTAGGCAATATTGTAGATCACAAAATTTGCTGTTATTTTTTCCTTGAAACATTTTTTCCACGACCTCTAAGAAAAAATGGAATCATCTATGGAGTGCTAGTGTAAAATCAATTGCTTTTGCGATAATGAATATTTATTTAAAGTCTTTCAGGTGAACGTATGGGAAAATGCTCATCATACTCGACCGGTGGTGATGGAAAATACGTCATATGGGTGAAGACTTCATCAAAACCAATATATTCTCATTCTAATGACCCTCGAGCCCGTCCTGAAAGTCTGCACGGATATTGCATCTTTCAATTGTTCATCCCAATACCTGACTCCCATGTGCTCGTGTATGAAGAACGAATTGGCATGCACCAAGTTGTGCCACCGTTTTCGTCAATCTTTGAATTTTAACTCCCTTTTCTAAGATGTGAAGGTTTGAAAGTCACAATTTTTACGAGGTTTACGGGCTAAGCCTGAGCATTCCATATTACTATTACTAGGTGTCGTAGAAACTTTCAATTTGTAGATAATTTTGTCTCCTAAAAGATTGCAGAACTTCAGTTTAAATGCACTAAAACGTAAATATGGGAAACAATTTTTGACGTTAGCATCCATATATGATTCCATATCTTCTTTCCTAGAGGTCGTGGAAAAAATGTTTCAAGGCAAAAATTACAGGAAATTTTGTGGTCTACAATATTTTCCAAGTACAGTTTACGCTAATATGCACTAAAACGTAAATATGGAAGGAAAACTAGAAAAAAGTAGCAATTTTAACGCTAGCTCCCCATAGACGATTCCATTTCGTCGTCCCTAGGGATCGTGGAAAAAATTTTTGAACCCAGAAGTTTTAGGAAATTTTGTACTTTACAATAATGCCGAACCATGATTAGCAAATTTTGTACTCTACAATATTGCAGAACCATGATTAGCACTAGAATGAACTTCAACTACAGTATCGGCAAAAAACAGAAATAAGTGACAGTTTTTGCAAGATGGCGGAGAATGAAATAGAGCTGGACGGACGAAAAATTTGGGTTACCATGGCTATATTGTCCTTTACAACTTATTAAAAAACCATAACAATCGGACCTTTTTTAGGGTACCGCAACAACGATTTACAAATTATACGACGAATTTATTTTATATAGGCTGCACTTTTTCCGGTATAGCACACTTCCGGTTCAAATTTCGGAATGGCGACAGGCAGATCCATATTCTACAGGGTCAAAACCCTCTGATAACGTTTTCACCGCATCTGTTAAATGATTTGCCGCTTGCAATGGTTTAGAGACGTGTTTTTCAGTTTTGGACCTAGTCTAATAGGTTAATACGAGTAGCTTCCTGGCATGATGAGGCAGTATGAACACCTACACGATTTAAGGAGAGAGCCAAGCATTTATTCTTTGGTCAAAGTTAAGTAAATGATGAGTTGTCCATTCGTCTATAAAGTGTGAATTTGGCCGCCCCCTGAGCTTGTCGCCCGGGGCATAGGCCCCGGCTAGCCCCCCCCTAGTTCCGGAGCTGCACTCACCGGATGAAGGCAAATTTATTGACATAAGAATAATCAAAATTGGCCCACGCGTTTAGTTTCTAGAGCGCGACAAAGGCACAAACATGCATACATATATGTATAGTCATTACTCTATAAACACATTACTCTCTTTTGCGTCGAGCAGTCGGGCAAAAACTTACCTTCTTGAGCCACGGCTCCGTAGACCAAGCCCAGCAGGATCGCGAAGGTCAGCTTCCACATCATCCAGGTTAGAGCACTTTTGGTACACTTTAATCACTGCCTAACTGAGATTTACGGGTAAATAAAATTAAATAAATACCCCGATTCACCCCGACTATCAGAGGTAATAACTCTTAAGCCGCGAACACACTGAGAGCGAAGGCGGGGCGGTACGCGTTCCTAAAGCGTGTCGAAGGCGTTTTTTTTAGTATGGGTACCGTGCCGCCTCCGCTCTGTGTGTCTAACCCTTTAGGGTGACGCCAGACGAGCGTAATTTTTTTGAGTTGTGAGTCGCGTAATTTCTGCTGCATACAAAAGTCCATCTGAATGGTCGCCGTGTGAACCAAACAAGACTTTTATAGGAAACTCAACAAAACTCGCGACTCGTAAAATTGCGCTGGTTTGGCTTCACCCTTAAGGGCGCTGCATACGTAACGTGATCAGGACGTGGACGGGACGAGGACGGGACATGGTTGCATACATTTTTGGTTTTCCCGTCCCGTCCGTGCAATCGTTACGTATGCACATTCCGATACATCTTCTATGAAACGATAATTGTCGTCTCGTCCCGTCCCCGTCCCGTCCGTGTAAAATCACTACGTATGCAGCGCCCTTTAAAAGGCCCAACCGATTCCAAAAATGCAAAGAAGTTTTTAGCTAGGTTTCATGAAAAGCACACTGGGCATACATATTTCTACTCTTTTTGGTCGCACTGTAGAAGTCATCTATCGGTATTCCCTCGGGAACTGTCCTATTTTCCGGGATACGAGTAAAACGTATCGTATTGTCCTACCCGGGTCTCGAGCCATCTCCATACCACATCTCATCGCAATCGGATGAACGGTATAGCGTTTAATACAAACAAACAAACATTGATTTTTATATAAAAGAAAATATTTTTTACCCGACTGCGGCGAAGCCCAAAAGGAGGGTTATGTGTTAGACCTGTATGTATATATGTCCGTTCCTATGTCCCCTCGTAACTACTTAACGGGTCAACCGATTTTGATAAATGATACGTCATTAGATTTGTCTTGATGGCGCGATTGTCACTGAGTACATACAATTCTTAAAAAACATTTTTCAATCGGAGTTTAAATGTGTTTTAATGTGATAAGCATACATCAATGCATCAAAAAATGCAGCCGGGTTTTTAAAGCTTCCTTATTTTTTAGGTAGTTAATAGGTTCTTATAAGGATAAAATCCTCTAATGACGTAACTCGTCAGTGCTTTGCTGAACTAACAGGAAAATAATTGAAAAAACGAAGTTTTGTTTGATCAAATTGAACCTAGAACTTTGAACTCATTAAGAATCAATATTGCATGACGACAGAAAACAGGTCCTAGACCATAAATATTATTATTATGTCATATATATCATGGGCAATTAGGTTCCTAATGTTATTCATTAATACAAACATTAGATATGGTTAATCATAACATTACTGATTAACACTAAATGTTCTTTAAGAATACTTAACATTTAAGTAATCGTCAAACGATATCAAGCGCTAATTCAAAAAGTTTCCGTAAACAAACCAATAACAAATGTCATCCTGTCCAAATAAGTTGCAAAAACTTCTTAAAAAACTCAACAAACACGTGTACAGAAAATAATAATCAAACCTAACTCCTTACATTTAAAACCGCTTTTCAAAACACCGTTAGCTAAACGTCAAGTATTCGCACAATCCACTTTTTTTAATTTGTGTTATTTCTAGCGGGCGTCGTGCCGCAGCGCGCGCGACTTTGGTACTGCCTGTCATGGCGGCGGGCCATCATGGCCGTCAAGTAGGAAAAACCTACGTTATTCGTCTGTGAGATTCTGAGAAACAATAGACTTAATTAGCTTATAAAACATTGGCGCGTCGTTATCAGATATATACCTAAGTGGTATAGAGAGACATTTTAGATTTTAATTACTATTTCAAAAACAACTAAAGTCAATACACATTTTGTTTCTATTAAGTTTATAATAAAATGTTAATTAATGTGCAAATCTACTTTAAACTAGTTTGGAATTTTGACTCCCCTATTCGGCCCCTTTTGAGTGGAAAATAAAAATGCTTTTTTTACTTTGCAATAAGATTGGGTATCTATAAGCTATATTTGAATCTAATGCGAAAGTTTTCGTTTGTTCTATCTTCTCAGTTCGACGCGTCAACTTAATTGATGTGAAATATGGTACAAAATTTGTTCAAAACCCGATGACGGATGACAGACATACAAGACCACTAAGGATAACTAAGTTTAAGACCGCAGAAGCCTACTTTTATCTACAGTATGATCGTTCTAAGAGGGCCGATTTGACAGCTGTCAACGCAGTATGAAATATAACCTCAAACACATATTTTGTACTGAGTTGACAGCTGCTCTTAGAACGACCAAACTGTAGTAGACGCAGGGCCAACTTGGACTAGAATCGCCGCATCAAGGAACACATGGCAATCCATGGAAGTGGCATATGTTCAGCAGTGGACGAGTACCTATATGCTGAGAGAGAAGACCTACTTTTCCAGTAAAATCTGTCAGTTCTCATACGATTAGTGTTAACCGCGGCCGTAGTCGCAGTCTTAAGCTGGGTTTAAATATAATTGAGTGGCCTTAAATTGAAAAATTGGAATGATAATTCAACTGCTGAATCGATTCCCACAAATATCTTGACGTATGGTCACTGACTCACGGTCTCATTGTTAAAGTTGTTTGTAACCTTGTCGGTTAAATTCAGTACCTAATAAATAACATGTATTTTTTTCTTTTCATATGAGCGGTTAGGTTAGGTTAGTCTGCAGTGTGTGAAATCCATAAGAACATAATTTTTAAGTAACGAGAGCTTTAAGTGTTGTGATCCGTTTAAAGAAGGAATTCTGTTAATAGCTCCAATAAATTTAGTGTAATCGATCAGTAATGTATAACATTAAGTCTAAGTTAATTGCAAGTTAATTGAGGGATAATTGAACTAAGTATTTTTGATACATTGCGTGGCGAATTAGTGAGTATGAAAAAACAAATATAAAATGAAACCCTTGGTTAGCCGCCGGTCGGAGTCATTGGCGTGAGTGATCCCAAAAGCGTTGCCAACCTCTTTAAAGACCACTTCCTTATCAAATCTCCGCTAGGGCCGCCGCAGGTGGAGGGGTTCGATGGTGAGACCTGTAGTGAAACTGTCGGTCCTAGATTTACTGCCAAGGAGGTGGATAAAGTAATTAAGTCTATGTCTAGGGGTAAATCTCCAGGTCACGACGGTCTCAGCATCGAGCACCTGCAGCATGCGGGCCCGCATATATCTAGAGTGTTGGCAATGTTTTATACCGTATGCGTGAGACATTCGTACCTGCCGGATGACTTGATGCGCACGATCGTGGTCCCTGTGGCCAAAAATAGAACTGGGGACTTAACAGACAAACATAACTACAGACCTATCTTTGGCGACGATCATAGCTAAATTATTTGACAGTATGCTAAATTCACAGTTGAACAGGTATGTAAAATTACATGATAACCAGTTCGGATTCAGACCACAACTATCTACAGAGTCTGCAATACTGTGTTTGAAGCATACTGTCAGATATTATGTAAACAGGAAGACTCCAGTGATCGCGTGTTTCTTAGACCTATCTAAGGCTTTTGACCTGGTGTCCTACGATAAACTGTGGGAAAAATTAGAGGGTACTAACCTTCCTCCGGAGACCCTACGTATTTTCAAGTACTGGTATGGACACCAGGCCAATAGCGTTAGGTGGGCGCACGAGCTTTCTGACTCATACAGGTTGGAGTGTGGGGTCAGGCAGGGTGGGCTGACCTCACCAACACTTTGTAACCTGTACGTGAACGGACTGATCGAGGCGCTCAGCAACACCCATGTAGGATGTCATATTGATAGCACGTGAATTAATAATATAAGTTACGCGGACGACATGGTGCTGCTGAGCGCGTCGGTTTGTGGGTTGCGTAAGTTGCTTCACATTTGTGAAGCCTATGCGGCTAGCCATGGCCTAATGTATAATACTGAGAAGAGCCAATATGTGGTGTTTGAAAACGGTCGTAATAAGACAGTTGAGGTTCCCCGAGTCTGCCTTAATGGTACTCCAATGGAGAGAGTGGACCATTTTAAATATTTGGGTCATGTGGTTGCGGCTGATCTCAAAGATAATATGGACATTGAGAGGGAGCGAAGGGCCTTATCGGTCCGAGCAAACATGATTGCGCGCAGGTTTGTCGGATGCTCTAAAGGGGCGAAAATATTACTATTCATAGCCTATTGTGCCTCTCTTTATACCGGCAGCCTGTGGGAGCGGTACACGAAACGGGCCTATGGGGCCCTCCGGGTCCAGTATAATAATGCGTTCCGGGTGCTGATGGGGCTGCCTCGCTTCTGTAGCGCATCAGGGATGTTCGCGGAGGCGCGCGGGGACTGTTTCTATACGGCCATGCGCAAGCGCGGCGCGTCCCTGGTGCGCCGGGTGCGCGACAGCCCCAACACCATCCTGCGCATGATAGCGGGCAGAGTAGACTGTCCTTATATGTCTCACTGCGGGGGACTGCATTGCCATAAATAACATAAAACAAATACCTTTGCTTTACTTGTTCAGTCCAGTTCGGAAATATGTGTACACTTGAGTACCATGTCACTTTAATCGCTGTAACAATTCATATATGACAGTTTATAAGTGACATTAAATAGACAAGGTACTAAAGTGTACACGTATTTATGAACTCGACTGTACGGTGTCACGGTGGCACAGTGATATTAGAGGTATAATAGTAGTTTACGAGACGGTTACTTAACGCTAATTACGCAGAGTCGCGTACAATACTTTATCTACACACATATTATAGGTACTCTAAGATGAAAAGCAAAAGCCGCCGAAGCCGAAAGGCAAATGACCAGCATTACCTTACCTGTGGTAGTAGGTGACAGCGATCACAGCTGTAACGTAATTTTAAAATTACGTTATCGAATATTGTAAGGTAAGGAGATCCAAATTTGGAACATCGACCAAAATTAACAGCTGTCATCGCTGTCACCTACTACCACAGGTAATGCTGGTCATTGCCTACGGGTTTTGAACGCATAATAGAGGACTTGATATGAGTGTAGATAAAACAATTCGTTTGACACTTCTTACGACTTGAATCATAACGTCACTGTGACACAGTTCTACGGTGGGTCAGTGTTCCAATGTTCTGATAGTATAGGCTAATAATAGCTTTGGACTATTTTTCAAGCAAAGAATAAAAGCAAGCTGTATTGTTAAGGCTTTAACAGCAGCGCCATCTACGGATGTTGTAATGAGCTACTTACCTAACTTAATTTACATAAGATCAATCGATAGCTTAGTAATTAGTTCTTACTGTAGCCTCAAGAGGGCGCTGATGCTGTGCATAAAAGGCATTGTCAGCCAGGCATCAGCCCTCACTCATTATTAGCGATCGAACCTAATACACGTGTCACAAGTTCTTTTTCCTTTTTTTATTTGCCGCCATTGTTCATCCCTAACAGTATTTTATCCCTAAATCTTTTCCTATCGTCATTGCAGATTTCGTTCGGCTATACACGACTCTAAACAAACAAAAACCTGCCCTAAGTCCATCGAACAAGGTTGATCTTACCTTAGCTCTATAGCCGTTTATACGTATGTAAATATAGGTTAATGTAGATGTTTTGATCGTATTTTCATGATTTTTGTCGGCGTAATTTAAATGTATAACCGCTAAATTACTGCTTTGCAGTAATAACACCCGTCTTCACAAACAATGCGTAAGGGATCCTTTACTGAGTAAACGCACTGCGTTCAATACAGCTTTGTGATTGGTCCGTTTTGACCGACCTTTTGTTTATGAGACGATTTGAACCACCCTGTGCGTTCGTGAGCACTGTGAGACCTCATAGTGACGTTTGTGAATACGGGTGTAAGGGCGCGTTTACATAGAACGTCCATTTTTACAGGATCAATTTTAACGGATTTTGATGGCGTATGTAGTTGTATGAGCGAGTTCACACCCAAAACAGTATTCTGTATCCAGTAAAACACAAGTTTACAAGGTGAAAAGATCCGTTAAAACGGAACCTGTAAAACGGACGTTCTATGTGAACGCGCCCTGAGAGTCTGAGTTATACCGTGGACAGACGGACATGGCGAAACTATAAGGGTTCCTTGTTGACTAAGGAACCTTAAAAATTCGGTCGGGTTTTTAAAGCTTGCTTTACATTCCTAACTATTTTAAACTAGACTTCGTACGCGTAGAATTAGTTTCCCGCTACTCCCCCCATTTCTTCCCGTTGGGGGTCGATTTTCGGAAAATCCTTTCTTAGTGCTCAATTACATCATGAAAGGAACCCCTGTACCAAATTTCAAGTTTCTAGGTACAGTAGTTTCGGCTTTGCGTTGCTATCTAAGTCAGTCAGTGAGGTTTGCCTTTTATATATATAGATACGGAACCCTAAAAATACCTTTTTATTGTTAGAATGTCAGATATCAAACCGTTTTAGTTTACCAAACCGAACTCAAAGAAATTACTGTTACAAGTATTAATATTTTGTCAAAATATATATGCAAAATAGTCGCGAAGTCCATCGCAACATCGCAAACTGGTTTATTCATAAAATATAGTTTGCTCTTCCGCATCGCTATGAACCCAGCCAGTTGGAGTCGATATACGCACCTACCTATAGTAATATTAAGAGTGATATGAAAGGCAAAACTTATAACTAATCCCTCTAAACTAATCTTAAATGACGACGCGCTGGCCTAGTCGGTAGTGAGGCCTACGAAGCTAGCGGTACCGGAATACTTGTCAATAGCGGCTTTTGGTTGGCCTTTTTTAATTTGACAGGACTCATCGCTTGTGTACGTTTCGTTATGCTTCCTTGTATGTTGTTTAATATTTGAGTAGCTTAGTTTAATTTTTATTTAAATACGTTTAGTTTAAATTTGTAATGTACTAATGTTGAATTCTGTAATAGTACATTGATGCAGAGGATATAAAGTACGTGATTTCTGGACGAGTCATATAGAGGGCCGAAACGTAGTTGAGGTTCTCTAGTGTACGAGTCCATAAATTGCACTTTCTACCGAGGCAGACATAGTGCTTTTCACAACTACTGAGAGGAAATAAAATAAAAAATCATATTCAAAACTCAAATTTTAATTAATGTTAATGTGACATCACCGCCAATTATACCATAGGTAACTTTTTTTTTTAATCTGGACCCCTATTCTCGTGGCACTCGAGATTAATAAACTAACATGCGAGATGAAGATGACAACTCCATATAAAATTGTATTTATATCTAGTGGTTCGAGATTAGGGGCCAAGTTTGAATTACATTTAAAAAAAAAAGCAGTGACATAGTTTTTAGTCTGTGTATCTTTTAACAAAAATACACCTAATATTTTACTTCACAAAATGGTGTGTTCTGATTGGTCGATATCAATTTTTTATTTTAAGGAGCTATGACATCAGAATTGTAAGATTGATTCTCATTGGTACTTAAAGTTGGACAACAATGTTCTCGACCAATCAGCAAACACGCTGACAAACACATTCTTGGTCTGTACTTATAAGTGACGTTTTGTGAGCCCAACCACCATCTATGGCCATATTTCCGAGCAGTGTTGTGAAAATATTATGTTCTATGATTATATTATAACCATATCCATATTCCCGAAGCATATCGAAACGCACAAAAAAGGCCAACTTGTCATTGCATACATTTCATGTTGATGGAATGGAAAACGCTAAGTGGCACTTTGCTAGACATATGTATGGGTTTTGACATTGTGACAGCACGGATCGCTACTTTGGGCGTTTCGATATTTCATTCTAACGCGTACGAGAGCCTGTTAGTTAGCCATTTAGCGTGTCTTTGAGATAAACCACGTGACCCCATACATTTCAACTCGATGGAATGGAAAAACTCTAACGTCGCTTGGCTCTTGGGTAGGCCTACAGGGTTCGATTCGCGGTATGGGCAAATATTTGTGTGATGAGCACGCAGTATTTGTTTCTGTCTTGTATGTTTTCTATGTATGTTAATATTTATTTCTCTATATAAGTATTTTTATCTATCGTTGTCTAGGACTCATAGTACAATCGTGTTCATAAATATGTGTACACTTTAGATTGTAGTATGTATGTATGTATGTATGTAAACTCTTTATTGCACAAAAATATAAATATTACAATATTCCTATTATAAGTAAACTAATGTACAAAGGTAAACTTATCATTCAGCTGAGAGTAACAATTTCCTTACTGTGCCTTTGAGCCCTTTGACCCCCCCCCCCCCCACACCAATTTAAGGGTGATTATAGTCCATTCGCTTAGATAGTAGCGCAGTAGATAGCAACCACAAGTACGTGCGAGTGTAGCGACACTATCTAAGCGAATGGACTGTACTGTTATGATAATTAAAATCAAGATGATAGATAATTTGAAGGAAAACAGAATAAGAGGGAGACCGAGAAAGAACTTGCCTAGACTAATTAAAAGAACAAGTAGGCGTCGTGCCGCACCAGGGCGTTAAAGAGAAGGCTGGAAATGGGAAAGAATGGAAATTACTCCACCGACAAGGGCATTGCTGTTGATTAAATGATGACGACTGTTATGATAAAGAAATAAAACAATCACAGACAAAGTACAAAAATACTTTTAATTCACTTTCAGGCATTGTAAGGGTAACACATAATTTTATCAAATTTCACTTCATCGATTGTAACAATCAGTAACAATAATCTAATGTCCTAAAAAAATAAATTACTCCGTCATTTACATATGAAAAAATATTGAACACGTATTTTTTCTTTTATCAATTAAACAAAAAATGACCAAGATAAAGTGCGTTGAAGTTTCGCGTGACGTCACGCCGTGGCACACTTTATACCACGTTGTGACGTCACGAGCCCCCACTCCCGAAATTTAATGCGCGTTGTATTTGTCAATATTGATTGATATGAAAAAAGAAAAAATAACATAACATAACATACTTAATCTCACGCCTTCGTTCCCAGAGTGGGGTAGGCAGAGTTACAGAATTACAAACATCTCTAAAAACTTGTTGATAATTCTATAACCACAATTTGCACAATTAGGCTAAGATGTTTACCAGCGTATTAGTGACAGGTTGCAAGCCCATCGCCTAACAGTACTACAAGCCTTTATTTCCTTAGTCGTCTCTTACGATATCCACGGGAAGACATGGAGTGGCACTATTCTAACTCGGCAACCACACGAGGCAAAAAAGGAAAAAATAAGTGTTCAATATTTTTTAACTGACGGACTAATAAGTTATTTTTTTGCCAGCACACAGCTATTCTTCAAATTTCATTTCATCGAACGCTATTTTCTGCAGAAACCATGATGTTTTCAGGATATCTTAAACATTATTACGTAGGTTAAGTTTGACTTCTGACTACCAAAAAAAAACAATGACGTTCTTTCAGCCTTGTGTCCTACTTGAGCCTTGATGTGACATTGCATAAGGCCCCCCCCTGACGTGGACGTGGAAGTGGTTGGCTATAGACTATTTTCTCGCTGAAGAAACGAACAAAGATATATATCCCGAGTCAATAAAAGAGACATAAATATTAATAGTTGATCGCTAGCTGTTTAGGCTGCGGCTCGACTGAGGCGGAGACGAGCGGAGTGGAGCGGAGCTGTGCCAATATTAACCAATAGAATCTAAACTAACGTGCGCAAGGCGCGCGATGTGTCCGCATGCGCCTTCTATTAGTTAACATTGGCTCAGCTCCGCTCCGCAGCCTAAACGGGTCAATTTTTGGAGATTGTTTTTTCGACATTTTATGGCTATTTTTTTATTTAATAGGTTTGTAATAAAATCATCAGGTGGGGATTTTAATTAGTAAAAATTCTGCTTCTAATAGTTACCTAGATATTGACGCAAAAAAACCGTGCCATACAAATACCGAAAAAACAACCTTCAAACATTTACCCAAACACTGCCAGCGAGAACTCTCTCCCCAGCAGGAGATTTTTATCCCGTGTCAATAAAAAGGAATAGGATCGCTGGCTCTGCTCGCTTCTAACTCATTGTCGGCGGGGGACAAGTTAGTGCCATCATGATAAGTTTGGTGAAAGGTGTTTCAATAAAATAATAGGTTTTAACCCATTGTAGGACATTATGGCGCAGAAACACTTTTAAATAGTAGTTTACGTGACGGTTGCGTAATGCTAATTACGCAGAGTCGCGTACAATACTTTATCTACACACATATTATAAGTACTCTAAGATGGGTTCAGAAGCCGAAAGGCAAATTAACAGTATTACCTTACCTGTGGTAGTAGGTGACAGCGATGACAGCTGTAACGTAATATTGAATAACGTTATCGAATATTGTAAGGTAATGAGATCCAAATTTGGAACATGTTCCAAAATTAACAGCTGTCATCGCTGTCACCTACTACCACAGGTAATGCTGGTCATTGCCTACGGGTTTTGAGCGCATAATAGAGGACTTATGATATGAGTGTAGATAAAATAGTTTAATTACATTATTATCGTTTTTCTACCTCATCAATAAACCTTTAAGGGCTGATTTTTCCAATCCCACGATATTTAAACTTATCCCGATTACCAAAAAAGGAGGGTAACGTTTTTCTTTCGTTTTAATTTTTTTTGTGACCTCAAAAACGGCCTTGAATTAAATGCGGGTGTCGTTAGATTGTTATACACCCAAGGAGTGTCATGGGCTATAATAGGACGTCCTCATACCTCATGCTGCACGGGTAGTCAAGTTTTTTAAAGCGCGGTTTTTGAATCCTCGACAAACAGGACTGGATCGATTTGTTTCCCAAACTCGAATATTCCGCGTAGCAAATTTTCCAGTCGCATTTTTCCCCATTCATGGCAATAACCCGATCGCATTTTATATTTTGATCTAATTGCGTATGAAATTAGCATAATCGCATGTCTTACTATTGTTATTAAAATGAAACAGGTTTAGGTCATGTTAGTTTCGCAACAGGCCTGAAGTACCAAAGGACAAAGAAATAGGAGCTCCGCAAAAGCTGAGCTCCGTAGACTCTGTAAAATTTATATTTGAAATGGGCATTCATTCATGCCACGCGAAAAAAGCTATAGTGACCGAGTAGAACCAAATAGCGCCTGTAAAAATTGCTACGCAAATTATCGAGTTTGGCGAACAGACCGGAGCTACTCACAAAAAGAAAAGAGGGGCTTTATAAGTTTAAGGGCTGATTTTTCAATCTCCAGATAACACGATCTGTCAGGTAAATTGTAGCTCTGTCCTTATCTTTCTTATGACAAAGAAAAGGACAGAGCTACAATTTACCTGACAGATCGTGTTACCTGGAGATTGAAAAATCAGCCCTAAGGTGTGTATCTGTGAATTAGTTTGTTCTTGTGTCTGTCTGTAGCATCGTAGCTCCCAAACGGATGGACCGATTTGGACGCGGCTTTCTTTAAACGAAAGCCAGTTTGTTCGGAATGGTTCTTAGCTAAGTTTCATGAAAATTGGTCAAGTCGTTAAAGAGATATCAGAGTATTTATCTATTGTAAGATCTGGAGATTGTAAAATCGACAGAACTAAGCCCACACGATATTTTCAATCCAGGACACGTAGGGCTCCAGCTTGGTGTACATCCCCGGGGCGCCCGCGGTCCCGCATCCCTTGCCGAACGAGGTGATCCCCACCACGGTGTACATGCAGTGTATCACGCTGTTCTTGATGGTGAGAGGGCCGCCGCTGTCGCCCTGTGAATACAAAAACTAATGATGAGATACATTTAAAACCCTAAAATTCTAGGTTTTCCAACCATTGAGGTCCGGGGGCGGAGGAGGGGCGTAGAAAGATGAAAAGTGGGGGGCGAATAACGCGTAAATAGTTATAACATCATTCGCGACGCGATAGCCTAATTAGTAGTGACCCTGCCTACTTAGCTAGTGGTCCCTGTTTGGTTCCCGGTATGGGCAAATATTTATGTGATATCAGGGGACAATCTCACACCATTGACCTTTTCCCAAACTAAGCTCTAGGTTGCACTATGGGTACTAGACAACGACATAAATACTTAAATAGAGAAATAAATACTTAAATACATAGTGCGGGTGGTAGGACCTTGTGCAGGGTCCGTCCGGATCGCTACCACCATCTTATCCATTAACCCACCGCCAAACAGCAGTGTTCGCATTGTTGTGTTCCGGTGTGGGGATAAGACAGCCGGTGAAATTACTAGCATAGAGGCATTCCATCTTAGTCCTCAGGGTTGGCAACGCATTTGCAGTCTCGTGAATGCGAAGGTCTATGGGCCAGTTTCCACTTAACATCAGGTGGCCTGTGTGCTCGTTTGCCTTCTCTATGCCATTAAAAAATTCGAAGACTCAGGAACAAATACTCGTGCTCATCACACAAGTATTTGACCATACCGGGAATTGATCCCGGGACCGCTAGCTTCGTAGACCGGGTCACTACACTCACTATAAACAGTAGAAACTAAGCCAACGCGTCGAAATAAATTGATATGTACAGTCAAGTTCATAAATATGTATACACTTTTGTACCTTGTCACTTTAATTGCTGTGACCTGTCATGTATGGCAGTTTAAACATGACATTAAATAGACAAGGTATTAAAGTGTACACATATTTATGAACTCGACTGTACCTACAACTTAAAGTATTTGTACCTGGCACGTGTCGGCGGTTTTGTTGTAGTCTCCATAGCAGAACTGCGTCGTGGCATTAAACCCGGCCCGTAGGTGCCGGTTAGCAGGATACTTCATCCTGCACTCGTCGTCCGTGAACCTGGTCAGAGTCACCTGTGGAAGTTATAGTCAAATCAGCTGATGTATTCGTTAAAATTCTTCTTCAGTTCTTCAATAATGATTTAGATTGTTGACGCATCTTAATGTTAAGGCTGGTCCCTAACACCATCTAAAAATGAGAACCAACCAATCGCGTCAAGCCCCAACCAACCAATCGCGTCACTGGTAGATGACGTCATACGAAGAGTCACGTGATCTACCAGTGGCGCGATTGGTTTAAAAACGAATCGAATAGAAATGCTAGTTAGCGTAATGCATGTTGGCTAGGGCAGATCTACGCAAGAAAACACAATAGTCATGATGAACTATTACGGATTGCGAGGGACAACCGATGAACGTACCTTCTGCAAAGTGTCGGCGGTGCCGCCATATCGCCTGACGTTGCCCCAGCCGGTGGCCACGGCCTTGCCCCGCTCACCGCCAAACACATCCAAGCAGGCCGGCACCGTTGACGAGTCCAGCACGATCCTGGGGACAGGCGGCTTTAAGTGGCAGCTACAATGGAAGGCCAAGCCAATGGCCTCCCTTTAAACCAAGGATCGTTCAAGAGACCTTAATTAAATAAATATCGGGAGACATTCTGACACAAATTGATCTTGTTCCAAACTAGGCTTGTTCTTGGTACAAGACAAAGATAAAAACACTTATATAGAGAAATACATACTTCAGTACATAGAAAACATCCAAGACTTAGAAATAAAATTATAGTTACCGTCATGTCAGACGGTCGCTGGCGATTTACCTGCTCAGTCGCGCATTGATCGACGAAATTGGTGGTATGAAGGGGGCGGGGGAACACTCCGCCGGTATGCTTATGCGCGCACGCTATTGGTTGGCGGCAGTGCCCATGCGCAAACGCATCCCCCCATTATCGCTTAGCGACATATTTACGTGACGGAATCTGTACTTGTGCTCGTCACACAAATATTTGCCTTGCCAGGAATTGATCCCGGGACCGCTAACTTCACAGGCAGTCACTACACACTACCTACGCTGACACGTTATGTCTCTAATGTGGATGCTGTTTTAGATATGCTAGTGGTGGCAGGACCTTGTGCAGGCTCCGACAGGATCGCTACCACCATCCTATCCTGAAACCTACCGCCAAGCAGCATTTACATTGTTGTATTTATTCCGGTGTAGGAATAAGACAACCGGTAAAATTACTAGCATACAGTACAGGCACACCTCGGACAATGGCGATCAAATGTATTAAGGTGGGTTTAGACCAAACGAGCGAATGCTCTAGAACATGTTTTGTCTTTATTTTTACAAAGAAAACGTAAGAGATAATGCCATAGAATTCTTGTTCGTTCGCTTGGTCTAAACCCACCCTGAAATAAATGCGTTCCTACGCACACAGTCTAAGCTTGTGTAGGTGAACGCGTACCATGCTTGCGTGAGTGAGATAAGACATGCTAGGGTTATGCGTCCTTGCCAGCAGGTAACTATGAGGTAACTGAGAGCGGGTGGGAGGCACTTTCAACGGGAGGCAGGGAGCGGCCATACACGGTAGTAGTACTCTTTATTATACTGTGCTACAGGCATCCATCTTAGTCCTCAGGGTTGACATCGCTTGCAGTCTTGACATTGTAGTGTTGAGAATGCAACTGACTATGGGACACAGATCCCACTCACCATCAGGTGGCCTGTGTGCTCGTTTACCTTATCTATGTCATAAAAATGTTTAAAAAACAAAAAACCGCCTTCAAAAAGCAAAAAATAACTTCTTTAAAATGGTAGGTAAATAGGTCAGTCGAACTGAAGTCTGCTTTTTATTTTATACTTTTTAGTGATCCTATTTATGCTGTTACGTAGCTCCACTTCTAAATATTAATGAGAAACTATAGAACATTTCAAGCTCGCCGCAGACAACGCCGCGGGAATGTCATAGTCATATTTAAACCTAAATGTGCTTCGTCATAGTCGCTCAACTACCTTTATCGAAATATCTCATCGCCACCCTTGAAATAGGTACCGTTAAGGAGTTCCGGTGGCCATCTGTGGTCTTCATCAGCAGTTCCACTTCACCATATAGTACTTTTCAAAAGCAAATGCATGAGTTACAGTGAAAAATACCAAAATCGCTATAGGTGTGCCTATAATATTTGAGGAGTTCTCTTGATTTCTCCATGATCCCATCATCAGATCCTGACGTGGTGATAATGGGACCAACTAGAAAGTATACCCATTCGAACAACGAAAAAATTTTTCAAATCGGTCCAGTGGTCTCGAGTAATCGGGGAACATACATAAAAAAAAAAAAATAATAATAATATCCCGACGAATTGAGAACCTCCTCCTTTTTTTGAAGTCGGTTAAAAAAAGGTTCCTCCGTTATGATGGTTTACGAGCGGAGGGCTAAAAGTTCGCAGAATGAAGCAGAAGGAGATAAAATTATACAAAACATATTTGCTTATCTGGTATGAGAACTCTTTAGAAAAAACTGTTAAATTTCAATCCAAAACCGTCATTTGTTTTATAGATATCGCCCTTCAAATAAATTATTTTGGCATAAACGTGCGACTATGGAGCAAACTGAATAGCTTGCGTAAAGTTTCTTTTTAAGCAAGGAAAACTTCCGCGATTTATTATTTCTGAAATGGAGGCTGTTTACGGGCATCGGTGCCCTGGCTAAAACTATGGTTTATAAGTGGTATTAATCTATTTAAAAATTGCAGAGAGTCAATAAGCGATGACGACCAGGAAGGCCGATTGAGGCGTCAACTTCAGAGATGGTAGAAAAAGTCGAAAAACTTGTAGAATGAGATGCTCGTCTTAAAAAGAAACAGTTATGTGCATTAGTTGGCGTATCAGATACTACTCTTTTGAAGATCGTACACGATCATCTTGACATGACGAAAGTCAGTGCAAAGTGGCTCCCGAGAAAGCATGAACCGCTGCAGATGCACCGGTGCAAAAGAGCAATGTCGCGACCGCTGGTATTCACAGATGTGGTTTCGAATCGCTGGTCCACCCGCACTACAGCCCGGACCTGACTCCCAGCGATTAATATTTGTTCCCAAATTTAAAAAATAAACTAAGAAGGAAATCATTTCGTGGGTTTACCCTTCTTTTATAGACAAACATTTCATAGACACGATCACTTCACAGAATTTTCATTTCATAGAAAACTACTTTCTGCTGAACCTGTGTTGATTTCAGTTTATCTTGTGACGGTTACAAGTCTTACCTAACCTAACCTACGTGAATCATATTTAAGATAACATGAAATCAACACAGGTTCAGCAGAGAATAGTTTTCTATGAAATGAAAATTCTGTGAAGTGAACGTGTCTATGAAATGTTTGTCTATAAAAGAAGGTGATCCCCATTTCGTGACGATGAAGAAGAGTAGGAGGCAATTTCGATTCATTTTGAAGGCAAAGAAGGTATCGAACTTAAAAAGATAAATATATTAATAGGAAAAATATTTTTTCTGTATTATTGAATGGATAAAATTTCATTCCGCGAACTTTTGGACCTCCCCTCGTACCTTGGTGATTCGGCGGGTTTAAATATTAAGTAAAGACTCACGTGGTCGCAGTCTCCAGCAGAGCGATGTCATTGTAAACCGAAGGAGCCTTATACTCCGGGTGCTTGATGATGCGCTGGATGCGGTGCACCTGCGTGGCTGACACGTCGTCTGTTCGCTTGAGGGCTCCCACGATGGCGAATGCCACGGGACCGCTGGAAAGAGTAGATATAAATAAATAAATATCAGGGGACGATGTCACACCAGTTGACCTAGTCCCAAACTAAGCTCTTGATTTGTACTATGGGTACTAGACAACGATATAAATACTTATGTAGAGAAATATATAGGTACCTACGACTATCTAATATATAGAAAGCATCCATGACGCAGAAGCAAATATTTTCGCGCTCATCAAACAAATATCTGCTCTTATCAGGATTTGAACCCGGGACCGCTAGCTTCGAAGGCAGAGTCTCTACTAGGGCATGCTCCCGGGAATTCCCGGTACTGAAAGAACCGGGAAATCCCGGGAATAATCATTCCAACTGGTACCGGTACTGGCGAAAAAAAATCCCGGTTCTTCGGTTCCTTCGGTACTGAGTTTGTGACTAGACAAATTGTATTTAAAAAAAAAAAATCAAAACTACGTGCGGGCCGGGTGACGCTTTCATCCCCCGGCCGATTCGCACGAGCTCGGTTTGATTCGGATGCGATGCGATATGAGATTCGGGATCGCCCGGCCCGCCCCACCCTCCGACCCGATGCCTCGACTTGATCGAAGGCCAACCGGTCGGGCCGACCGACAGGTAGTCAGGTAGTCAGAAAGATAGCTGTTTTGGTTTGGTAAAGTCGTGTTCTGTGCCGTGTGTTGTGCTGTGTTGTGTCTGAACAAATTTTGTGATTGTGTGTGATGAGTTTGCAGCGTGTAAGTAAAGGTAAGATAATTATCAATTTAATTTATGTAAGCTATGCATAACGTATATCATAATAATAACCACTATCGTGTGTATAAGCTATCTATTAAATAATATCAGGCAGGATACAGTTACGCAACTCGATCGAGTTTTGAACTACATAAACTAGGCCTGTAGGAACTATGGGCAACTAAAAAGAACTTATCTTAGTTTATAAGGTTTAATTTAAATAAAGAGCATGTATGATATGCAAATGTACCTTTGAGTAGATTACATTATATTTTTATTAAAAATATTATTAATATAATGTCACTACTTCACTAGTTCAATCATCAGCAAAAAGAGAGATCAAGCACGTGTTATATTTTGCGAGAATGTAGTATGTTTTAAATAACTAATAGGGTTAATAGAGGCTTTTCAGAGGCTTTTCATGTTATGTTTTATTATTTATAATGATTTATTAGCGTATGCATACATAGGTATTTTAATTTTTAAAATTAAGTCTTTTTTTGCAGAAACACGATGAGCTTCGAAAATTTTACCAGCAAATCCTCTGTATGGAACTATTTTTTACGTGACAAAGATAAGAAGAACGCTAAATGCAATCAGTGTGGTAAAGTTTTAAAAACTTTAGGAGGTTCAAACAGTGGCTTACGAAAGCATTTAAAAAATGTTCATTTAATCAGCTTTAATGTAGAGCTTGAGCCAGAAGCAGGTCCCAGTACGAGGGATGATTCCTTACAATCGAATGTTGCATCAGTTTCTAAGAAAACGAAACTCACAGACTATTTTGAATCTCAAGACGAACCCAAAAATAACAGAAATGACCGAGTATGTCGCATGATTGCACTGGACGGGGTCCCTTTCAGACTGTTTGCCACATCCATTGACTTGAGACAGCTGTTTGAGCAATCGGTTCAACCACTCCCAAAATCTCCTAACACGATTAGGGAAATTCTTTTGAAGGAATACGTTGTAAAAAGAGACCGTCTTCGTCAAGAATTGCAGAATCTAAAGAAGGAAGATAGAAAATTTACAATTTCTCTTGATGAGTGGTCTTCCAACAGAAACAGAAGGTACCTTAATTTGAATTTACATTGTCAATTTTTGTCTGGGATATTCAAATTTAGAAATTTGGGCCTTATTAGAGCTTTTGGGTCCATGCCTGCTAACAAATGTAAAGAAGAAATAAATCGAAGACTTAACCAGTACGGATTGGACTTGGAGGAAGATATTGTAGGGATGGTCACGGATGGCTGCAGTGTCATGAAGAAATTGGGAAAGACTATACAGTGTTATCACCAGTTGTGCCTTGCTCATGCAGTTCAATTGGCTATTGTAGATGTTTTTTACAAAAATACCACGAGTGAGCGGGAAGAAACTGCAGTACAAGATGATGCTGATATATACGAAGAAGAATCAATAACCCTGGCGGAACTTGAACAAAGGCGTAATTTGGAGATGGATAATTTGGTAACAACGGAGAATCAAGAGATAAATGACGAAACTGATGATGCTATTGATATAAATTCTGAAAACGATGGTGCTGAATTTTTGACAGAAGTGAGACCTATTATTGGTTCAGACGGTACAGCAACAAGGTTTCAATTCCATGCTATTGTGTCGAAAGTTCGTGCTGTGGCAAAAACATTTCGAAAGTCTCCGACTAAAAACGACGAAATCCTTCAAAAGTATGTTACCGAAGAACATGGAAAAGAATATGCATTGATATTGGATTCCAAAACTCGATGGAGTTCTATGGCCGAAATGATAAGTCGGTTCCTTAAACTTAAATCCAGCATTTTGAAAGCATTGATTGACATCAAATCTAACATTATTTTTACAGACGGTGAAATAGAAACACTAAAACAGTTACATGACATTTTAGACATTTTGAAAACGATAATTGAAGCTCTGTGTCGCCGAGATGCGACGTTACTTACAGCTCAAATATCAATTAATTTTGCACTAAATAAATTCACTCTGATGAATACTACCCTAAGCATTGCGATGGCCAATGCACTGAAAAACCGATACAAATCTCGACGACTTATTGAGACGTCCGTTTTACAATATTTGCACAATCCAGACAACTACTTCGCTGACATTGAAAATGAAGATTTACTAACATTTCCCAGACCAACCAGTTCCGAAATGCAGGATTTAATAGAAAATATAGTACGAAGATCTATAAAAGACCATGATACTGCTGAAGCCGATTTCATGAGCACTTCAGCTCCTTCTACTGTCCATCCAATAATAATCAATGAGCCCTCAACGTCTTCAGTTAAAGAACAATTGAATAACGAACTGAAGAAAAGCTTGAGCAGTCGTTCCACTACCACTAGAATAAACCACGATGATATTTCTCAGTCCATCCAAGTAGAGATGGTAGTATTTGAAAATGGAGGTGTTCGAGGACGATATCAATCACTGGCCTACGATTATCTCATGACTATACCGCCAACGAGTGCTGAGTCTGAAAGAGTATTTTCTTCAGCTGGCATTATATGCAATAAGCTCCGTACCTCATTGAGTGACAGAAGCGTAGACGCCATCAGCTTTTTGAGGAGCTATTACCGAGAAAAAAGGGCAATGCAATTGCCATCTCAGTAATATTTGAGATGATTTTTCCTATGTTTTTCGTATTGTTTCTGTGTTCATAAAGACTTGCTTGATCGAAGAATGATTATTTAGTTTATTCAATCGAAAGTATCGAAACTTTATCTATGTAACATTACTGTACCAACTTAATAATGACAAGTGATCTCACTTTGGAGTTTAGAGTGTAGAAGAAATGTTAATTATGTGTTTAAATCTTTTAATTAGTTTATTTTGTTATTTGTTGATTATTGATTGTTGATTGTTCTGGAAATCTGAAATACTCTTAACTCTTATATGAATAAGTGTATTTTATATTTTGAAGTTCATGCGTAAAGACTTACTTATTTTAATTATTATTATTTACTTTTTCCAATCGTGATTTTATTTTTGTAAGACTAGTACCTACTGTAACACTACCAACTAAATAATAACAAGTAAACTCACTTCGAGCTAAAGAATTATAATTTTTTTTAATTATGTATTGTTTTTTTATTGGCATGGCATATTATGTCATTTGTTGATTTGTTGATTAATACTTTTATAAATAAGTGTATTTAATATTTTAAAGTTCCTGCATAAAAGGTTACTTATTTTAATAATGATTAGATTATTTAATTTTTCCATCGTGGTTTTACCTATGTAAAGTTAACACTAGTAGTATTGTAATTATAACAAGTACCTACTGACTGATCGCTTCGAGCTAAAGACTTGTAAAAAATGTTAATTAGGTATGTGTTGTTTTTTATTGGCCTATTTTATTTTGTCATTTGTTGATTTTTTTTGAAATTAGTTGATTTTTTTTTGCCCTTTGTTGATTATTCTGGATTAAAAAATTAATAATAATCACTTAACTGGTGCTTTATTTAAAAAATTACCCATTAAATAAAAAAATAAAAATTTATGCTCAGTACCGAAATCCCGGGAAATCCCGGTTCTGACTCAGTACCGGAAATCCTAGTCCCGGTTCTGCGAATGGTACCGGTACCGCATGCCCTAGTCTCTACCAAACCAACTAGGCCAACGCGTCGTCAAAGATAGTCACACCAAAGTTCTTTATTAGCGCCTGCGCATGACTCCGTACGCGTAGAATTAGTCAGACCACGGAAAAAGTGTAATTTTTCATGATAATCCGTGATAATTATTTTTTAACCGACTTCAAAAAAGGAGGAGGTTATACGTTCCACTGTATGTTTTTTTTTTTTTTATGTATGTTCACCGATTACTCCGTCAATTGTCGAGCAATTTCAAAATTTTTTTTTTGGTTTGATAGAGTATACTTCCGAGGTGGTCCCATTGTCACCAAATCTATATCTGATGAGGGGATCAGTGAGGAATTGAGGGAACTCCTCAAATATTGTAGGCAAACATATAGCGATTTTAGTATTTTTAGTAACAAGTCTAGCATTTGCATTCAGAAAGTATCATTTGGTGTAGTGGGACTGATGATGAAGACCACATATGGCCACCGGAACTCCTCAATGGTACCGATTTCAAGGGTGGCGATAAGATATCTTGATTAAGATAGTTGAGCGACTACCTACAACGAATAATATTTACTTGTTGAAATATGACTATGACTTTCCCGCGGCGTTGCTTGCGGCGCGCTTGATATAAGTTAAAGTTTCATTTCAACTAAGAAGTGGGACTACGTAACAGCGTATTATGATCCCTAAAAAGTATAAAATAAAATAAATGTTTTAAAAAACAAAAAACCGCCTTCAAAAACGCAAAAAATAACTTCTTTTGGTTGTTGTTGTTGGACTAACCTATTAGGTGCCTATAATTTTAAAGAAGTTATTTTTTGCGTTTTTGAAGGCGGTTTTTTGTTTTTTAATTCCCTTTGATATGCTTTGAAAGGTAACCGAAGAAAGTTATTTAAAGATTTTATTTTACATCTGTGTCGACGTAACTTAAATGTACAACTATGTCAATTTACAGCTTAAAATGCCTATTTTTTTATTTATTCGAATTCAATGTGATGCTGAAGTTATTTTATATTGAATGCATTGCTAAACGTAGGTTAGCTTAGGTTTCATTTATTAATGATAAAATATAAAGTCTTCTTTCAAAACTTTGCAGTCGGAATTATAAAAAAATGGAATTTTGATCCATTCGGATATGACTGTAAGGAATTATGAAGCCCTAAATAACAGCTTTAGAGTATCTGAGTCAAACCGCGGACAGACTGACAGACAGACATGGCGAAACTATAAGGGTTCCTTGTTGACTAGGAACCCTACAAATGACAGTGGGTCTGGTACGTACACATCTCGTGCCGAAGTGCAGTGGCCCGCGGTGAGGATGAACCGGTCGCTGAGGAGCGTCCCGCCGCACTGCCACACCGTGGACCCGTCCACCTGGGTGTAGCCCAGGAGTACCTGGCCACCAGATCAGGATTAGAGAGATCAATAATCTTGTGGTACACACTTATATTAGCTTCGCTTGTAAGTATATTACTGCAGAAACCAGGAAGCGAGCGTCCCTGGACGAGTATGAGGTGTGAGCTTACTGTAGAGTGCTTCTGATAGCTATTAAAACAATGCTGTGTTGTAAGCTTTTCTGAAGGACTTGTCTAAAAAAATTATAAATAATCGTATCAACACGTTACTAAATAGTAAGAGGTCTTGTTTACGAAGTATCTTAATAGATGCCTCTATTTTTCGTATAAGTTCCCTAAATGTGTAAGTAATAAAATACTGAATTTAAATCTCATACAAAACAGGTTATATCAACATCCTTCGTAGCCGCGGGTTTCTTTTTTTTAACGTTTTAAACCAAGATCTGTCAAATTGTCCTTTGGTCCTTAACTTTAGCCATGAGGATTCCTACCGCCACCTACCGCCTCCATCATCATACCAGCTGGATAGTGCAACATATCCTATAACGTTTGCTTGTAAACCTTGTAGTGACTCTCGGCACGTACGGTCGAGGCACGCTCACGCACGATATACCTATCTATATTTGAAGACGGACTACTGTTCATACTGAGCCGCAGCGTCGCGCTCGCGAACGCTATCCAGACTTGGGACCTCGTCGCACTTGGCGTCGACGCCGCCAATGATGAGGGCTACGGAGTTATGCTTGGAGCGTATCGGAGGTCACTTCCCTCAGCCAGAATATAAATATAGAAGTAGGTCATCTCCGCTCGTTAAGGAGTTTCTGTTATCTATTGCCGCTTGGAAGCTAGGGTTGCGTAGGGTTGAGGCACGCACACATACATACGATATACCTTGATATAGAAATAGAAATAGAAACGTATGGGCTAGCCAAGAGGCAAACGCTACTAACGTTTTTATTGTAAAAATGTATGGTGTGACATTCTCGTGCGTTACGATAAACGTGGTCAACTGACATCCCATACATTTTTAGCGATAGAAAGGGAAAACGTTAGTAGCGTTTGCTTCTTGGCCAGGGCCTCTATTCTAGGCGTTAAAAACTATATCGTATTTGACCTGCTATGGAATTGTTTTTAACTTAGCCGCCATTACAATTAAATAGAAGCTATCAAAACGTTGACAGTACGATAACAGGTCAAAGTCGATATGGTTTTTACCGCCTAGAATCCTGGCCCATTTATACTGTGCCGCGGCGCCTGGCTCGCTCGCCAACGCTATAAACTGACGTTCACTATGTGTGGGAGCTCGTCGCGCTTGGCGTCGTCGCCGCCGACGATGAGCGCGTCGGCGTTATGCTTGCAGCGTGTCGCGGGTCACTTCCCATAGCAAAGGATATATACATATAAAAGTAGGGTGATGGAACCAGTCTTATGTTACAGAAGATAAGGGTCATTCATTTATTTTGAGACCTTTTTAACCTTATGATCGATGAGTCGGCCATGCATACGGGTTGCCGTGGCATTGTTCCTCTACCCACATTAGTTTACTTATACAACGATAGTTACTGATCGAATGTTGTGTGATTGCATGTAAAAGCGTTACTATTAAGTGATACTTATAAGGACGGTTAATCCTGACCCACCGTGATACAGTGCAAACTAGTACGGGGGTCAGTTGACACTTACTTTTGGGTTTCACCATAGAAATATAATAACTTAAAATGTAAAAAAAAAAAATAGTTAAGAGTCCATTATTGGTGCCCTCAGCTAAAAGTGTCGAACATTGGTGCCATCACTCTAGGTCGTCTCCGCCCTTTAAGGAGTGTCGAGGCACGCACACATAAAATGCCCACGGCCCCGAGAGGAGCCACCCACCTGCGCAAACTGCAGCGGTGCGCACACCGCCAACAGCGTAGACTGCCCAGACCTGCTTAGGGAAAACCGGAGGCATAAAAAGTCACCTCACCCTTCAAAGCCCAGGCAGGGCCCCGAGCCCACCACCAACCGGTCAGTTGAGGCGGCGCAACACAGCGCCAGCCTGATGGCCCCGCAAATGACCCCATGCAGCCTCCTACCCACCGCGGAAAGAGGCGCGGAGCCCGAAACCGCCCCCCGCAGCCCTCCGCGCAAGGCGCAATACCCGCCCCCGCACCCACAAACACGCCGGCCAGCACAGCCCCGGCCCAAACAGCTGCAAACACCCAAGGCGACAAAACCGAGGCGGTGAGGATAACCCTGGCTATCTTGCGGGAAGTCCTGATGGCCCCGAAGACCGGCGAGGACGTCGTCCCCATAGTCCTCAGAGGGATGAGCCTAGAAACTTTCTGGGGACCCACTCTGAAACACCGCGGGTCTCAGGACGAGACCCCGCCCCTCACCGCCGTCACCAAGACGCGGTACAACAACATCACCCGCCACCGCGCAGCTCGCGCCTTCGGCGCCGGCTGCGCCCAGAGGACCCGACCGCTTTCACGGTCGGCGGAGAAAACCCCGGTCGGGGTCAACCGACCCGGTACAGGCTCCTCATCTCCCTTTTTTGAGTAAAAAGGGGGATTGAGACAACCATCGAGCACACATAAAAGCCGCGTGATATACCTTTATTTGAAGACGAACTGTTTAAATTGTGCTGCAGCGTCGTGCTCGCGAACGCTATAAACTGACGCTCACCATGTGTGGGAACTCGTCGCGCTTGGCGTCCTCGCCGCCGACGACGAGCGCGTCGGTGTTATGCTTGCACTTGCTACCGCGCACCATCTCGGCTGTCAGCACGGTGCCGCGCTCGCATGGATATACCAGCTGCTCTTGGTATTCGATGCATTCTGGAAGGTATAAAGCAGCGTAATAACAAGAGTATACACGATGGAAAGAAATGCCATATACTTGCAAAATAATTAGATGACGAATACGGCTTCGTACGCATAGAACTAGTTTTCCACTATTTCTCCAATTCGACTTTCTAATTATTTCTTGTCATAAAATCATCTTTATTTAATGAAAAAAATATACACTATACTGAAATAAACGTTAACAGATATAGAAAATAATAATTAGAATAATTAAGAACTAATGTAACCTGTTATCTACTTAAAACTAGAATTATTAAATATATTTTTATACAAAATTACAAAAAGAATAAATCCATTCGCGTTTGCACCCATGATGCTGGCTGTGTTACCTCTCTGGATACTCGTAGTTAAATCTATCCTTTGGAAGAGTTTAGCGCCACCGGAGGAGTCGATAAGTTTTGTAGATATATAAAACATTTCATTTCAGCACACCAAGGTCTGGTTCTAAGACAGCAGGTACAGAGATGGTGGCAAGCGAACGACGGATCAAATCGTTGATGGCGCCGTGGCGGAACAAGCGGCCGGCACTCCTTGAAGAAAGGCCAAGGCTACCAAGCTCATCCACCTTCTTGCAGCAGGAGCAAGAATGAGGCACAAATTATTTCTTAGTGCACCCCTAGGGTAACAAATAATTATGTTCTATTCTATTCTATTGGACACGAGTGGCGATGCCGTAGCGCGTTGTCTCCTACGTATAGCGAGTGGCCGCTAGATGTCGCTAGGTCGCTACAGTAAGTTTTTATATACCTCCGCTGTCCGTCCGTCCGTCCGTCCGTCCTAACTCTTAACAGCTGTATCTTTTGAACCGTAATTGATAGCGTGTTTTTTTGTTCAGAATATGTATTATTACAGCGGATTTACTAACAAATATAAAAAAATAACAAAGTGAAATAATAAAAGGGCCAATTATTCAAAATATTTAAATTTTTCTTGTATTGTTAAAACGGCAAAACAGACAAGCGTCAAATTTGGTATGATTATAGTACAAACCCTGAAAAAAAACGAAAAAAAAACGCTCGCGCTGATTTAATTTGAAATCGGAATATTAGTACATTGTGTATTAAGACAGAAATACAAACGAGAGGCTTTAATGACTCGAGCTTTGTATTTCCTTTACCACCCGTGTAACATACAATGTTTTTCATCACAATTGCGAGGAAATGAAATAAAATCAGACAAACGATCATATTTTTAACTTACGATTTCCACTAATAATTTTGGCCGCGTTGGCGATGTCCGGCGGAGTCGCATTATCCATTTCTTTTGGTGAAGACATGTTTTTTTATTGATATTATAAATTTTAATATGTGCACAAAGTGTTATATATGTGTGCGTTAGCGCGCTTATCCCCGTCGCTTGATCTTTTATTAAAGTAGTGTGTGCATAGCAGCCGGTCGTTTCACTCGTCCCTGCCCATATCTAACACTGGCGGCGAGGTACCCACATTCAAAAAAATAAAAAATGTCTACGCATTTTGGAATATTGCCGACTTTTGACCACAATACTCAGGCCTGGAAGACTTTTAAAGCGCGTATATCGCAGTGGTTTGTGGCAAACAATATTAATGCGACGACGGATTCGGCAGGCGAGAAACGCCGGGCGATATTTTTGAGCACACTCAGCGACGGTACTTACAAGCTTGCATCGGATTTAGCGTTACCGAAAGAGTTGCAACAAGTGCCGTATGAAGATATACTACAGTCCCTAGAAAGCCATTTCGTCCCAAAAGTTTTAGGATTCGGCGACCGTTACAAATTTTATTCGGCTGTTCAGCAACAAGGAGAATCGCATACGCAGTGGGCTGCAAGGTTGCGCGGCCTGACAGCAGAGTGTGACTTCGCCAACATCGAAGAAGCACTACGTGATAGATTCGTCATGGGATTACTGCCGGGCCGGGAGCGCGACAAACTTTTTTCACAAGACCTCAAGGAGTTAACTCTAACTAAGGCGGTGGAGCTGGCGAGCGCGGTGCGCTGTGCGCGGGACACCGCGGCGGCGGGCTCGGCGCAGGCGCCGCTCGCGCCGCAGGAGCAGCTTTTTAAGATCGGTCAAAGTGTCAACAACAGGGACACGGAGCGGGAAAAGTGTGCGGTGTGCGGCTATTCGAATCACAAAACATCTGATTGTCGGTTTGCTAATCATAAGTGCAAGAAATGCCACGTAAAGGGCCATTTGAAAAGGATGTGCAAAAGTGTAAAGTACGTCGTCGTGGCTAATGACGTGAGCGAGGGAGACGATGGTAAGTTATTTAATATTCGTTCTGAACACGGAGAACCAATGTCAGAATCTGTTACAATATTGGGAGTGTCACTTAAGTTTGAGATCGATAGCGGATCGGCGATCACAGCAATGGCCGAGCGAACGTTTAACAAACACTTTTCTTACATACCTTTAGGTAGTTCTAAGAAAAAACTAGTGTCATACACAGGCGACAACATTGATTGTGTTGGTATGGTAGCGCTGCCCATAGCGTATGCTGACCGCACTCAGCTGATCGACGTTTACGTCGTCCGTAATGGCGGCCCACCTATTTTAGGCCGCGATTTTATTTCAATATTTAAATTAGAGATGACAACGATAAAATATTGTACCCAAAATCAAAATGAAGTTGAACAGCTGCAGCGTAGTTACCCGTCAGTTTTTTCTGATAAATTAGGATTATTTAATAAGTATGCAGTAGATTTACAGCTTAAAGAGGGCGCAAAACCGGTATTTTACAAGGCACGATCAATAGCGTTCGCTCTAAAAGATAAAGTAGATAAAGAACTCGACCGTCTAGTTAGTATAGGAGTTTTACTGCCGGTGGATTATTCCGAATACGCGTCACCAATTGTGCCCGTATTAAAAAGTAATGGTTCAATGCGTATATGTGCAGATTATTCGGTTACCATTAATAAGCAACTCGTTGTGGAACATTATCCGTTGCCTACAATTAAAGAATTGTTTGCTAAACTACACGGGGGACAATTATTTACAAAATTAGACCTCTCCTCAGCTTATACACAGTTAGAGTTAAAACCAGAAGCACAAAAGTTAACATGCATAAATACGCACCGCGGATTATTCAACTATACGCGTCTGGTGTTCGGCCTGGCGAGCGCCCCGGCTATATTCCAGCGCGCTATAGATAACCTACTGACTGGGATGGACGGGGTTTTGTGTCTGCTTGATGACATTCTAATAACCGGGAAAAATACAGAGGAACACTTACATAGGCTTAAGGCAGTGTTACATAGGTTACAGACTGCAGGATTAACATTACAAAAAGAAAAATGTGTATTCTTCCAAAATCAAGTAAATTATCTAGGTTATGTCATAGATAAAAATGGGCTGCATAAATCGCCCGACAAAGTTAAAGCTATTTTACAAGCACCAGTACCGACAAATGTAAATAAATTGCAATCATTTTTAGGTCTCGTCAACTATTACCGAAATTTTGTACAGGGGGCATCCACTATCCTCAGCCCAATGTATGAATTATTAAAAAAGGGGGTAAAATGGTGTTGGACGAAAGAGCATAATGACGCATTCATACAAATAAAAGAGTGTTTGGCGTCGGAACAAGTATTGGCACATTTCGACCCCAAGGCGAAGTTAATACTTACGGTCGACGCGTCGCCCCACGGCCTAGGGTGTATTTTGTCAACGGTACAGTCGAACAATGTCGAACGACCCATTTCTTTTGCTTCGCGGACTTTAAACGCTGCGGAAAAGCGCTATTCGCAAATTCAGAAAGAGGCGACAGCGATTATTTTTGGAGTAAAACGATACCATCAGTATTTATACGGGAGATCGGTACCGTTCATCCTTCGCACGGATCACAAACCTCTTATTTCCATTTTTGGTCCGTACAAGGGCATTCCGGAAGTCTCGGCTAACCGACTGCAGAGGTATGCAATATTTTTAAGTGCATACAATTATAAAATCGAATTTATTCGCAGTGCAATGAACAGCGCCGATTATTTGTCGCGTGCTTGTTTACCCGACGAGGGTAGCGCTAGCGACGGCGCGGGCGCCGCGCCGCCGGCGCACCCGCGCGGTGACTCATCAACAGATGATCGAGCGTCGTATGTTAATTTTGTTATCCAGGGTTGTTTACCCATAACGATCGACGAATTGCGTAACGAAACAAAAAAAGACATCGTTCTGAGTAAGGTAATTAGTTACGTGGAAAATGGCTGGCCAAATAAAATTACCGATAACAATATTAAACCTTATTTCTATTGCAGGTTGCAAATATCGTTCGAAAATGGATGCCTAATGAGAGGGCATAAGGTAGTTATCCCACCAACTTTATGTGCAAAAGTACTATCAGAGCTACATAACTCTCATTTAGGGATAGTTAAAACAAAAGCTGAGGCAAGATCAAAATTTTGGTTCCCAAATATAGATAAACAAATCGAAAAAATGATTAGTTCATGTGATGTTTGTGTAAAATTAAGACCCGCGCCCCCGCGCGCTCCCCTAACACCGTGGAAATTTCCGTCCAATCCTTTCACAAGAATTCATTTAGACTTTTTAGGCCCTATTAACGGAAACAGCTATTTAGTTATCGTAGATGCTCACACTAAATGGGTTGAGGTCTACAATATGAAAAACAACACTGGTTCTTCATCAGTAATAGAAAAACTGTACGAGTTCATGGCTAGATTCGGGTTACCGAAAGTGATAGGCAGCGACAACGGGTGCGCGTTTACTTCGTACGAGTTCAAGAATTTTTGTTTGTTAAACGGGATCGCTCATGTGACGTCACCCGCTTATCACCCGGCTAGCAACGGGCAGGCGGAGAGCTCCGTGAAGGTAATTAAGAAGGGCATCAAGTCATGTACACTAGACAGTCATGGCGTGATGGATTGTAACAATAGATTACAAAAGTTTCTTTTTGATTACAGAAACTCGGTTCATTCAACTACAGGATGCTCCCCTGCCCAACTAGTGTTCGGTCGAAAACTTAGGTCACGCTTGGATTTAATAAATCCTATTGATCCGTCACCCTCGTCCACGGAATTAGCCGATTACGTAAAAAATAAACAGTGTTTACAGAGTGAATCGTACAGTGGAAACAATAAACAATCTTTCAGGATAAACGATAAAATTTTGTTTAAAAAGAATTTAATTAATAATAAGTACACTTGGTGTAAAGGAATTGTTATCAATAAAGTGGGCAAAGTTGTTTATATGGTTAAAGATTGTGAAAACGGTAACATCCTCAAAAAGCACAAAAATCAGATTGTTTTATATAAGGGGGAAGGAGACCAATTCTCAGATGTTGATATTGACTTGAGTGATTTGTCCTCACCGACTCCAAACCTACCCTCATCAGTAAGCGACGGGATCCAAGGTGGAAGCCATAGAGGGGAAGGAGAACCGAGCGAAACTCAGAGTGCGCAACCCGAGGTACTAGTAACGTCACCTGTAGCTTCGGCGACTCATCCTCAACTACAGGAGGAATTCCTGGATGCCCAATCTGATGAGTTACAGGTTGAGGAATCGGTCGAACAAACACGGATGAAAAGAAATCGTCCAAAGGTTAATTATAAAGCATACTTTTAGTTATTAATATTGTTTTATTGTGTTTAAATCAAGTTTTGTATCTAGTTGACACTAAGGGGAGGATTGTTATATATGTGTGCGTTAGCGCGCTTATCCCCGTCGCTTGATCTTTTATTAAAGTAGTGTGTGCATAGCAGCCGGTCGTTTCACTCGTCCCTGCCCATATCTAACACAAAGACACCCTTTAAATTATTATTTTGGAATCACACAGTTTATAAGATTTCAGTATTTATAAATTAGCGGCAGACTACATCATTGTCTATGACTTACCACAGATAATGTCAAACGTGTTCGGTCATCAATAGTTTATATGCGAGATTTTTAGAAAATGTTATGCAACTGACATTTCATCTCGAATGAAACTTCTTATCGAATGGCACAAGAATTGGGGTCCTGACGTATTATGATAGTTTGAGTCCACGTATTATATTTTAAAAAAAACTATTACGCACGATAGTGCGTAATGGTAAAAAAAAGGCCCGCGGGTTATGGATTTACGGTCGATTTTTCTAGCATGTTAGGACACTATTTACGAGCAAGTGTGATGAAAAATAATTAATAATACCCGCTGAGCGGCGGTACGGAACCGTCAGTGCGCGAGTCTGACTCGCTCTTGACCGGTTTCTTGTACTTACTGTCCCAAGCCTTGCGTCCTGTCTTGGGGGCGGTGGTGTTGGGATCCACCGGCCGGCACCCCGTCACTTGGGGCTCGTTGGTGACGTATATGTATTCGATGGGCTCGTACTCTGTCGTCGTTTGCCTGAAAAATTACATAGACACTTGTAATACCTTGTGCGTTATGAATAGCTAGGTATTCAGCAATTTTTTTTATATTAATAAATCCTAGATTCCCCTGTGGTTGCCGGGTCAGAATATTGCCACTCCATGTCTTCCCGCGTGGCCGCGTGGATGTCGTAAAAGGTGACTAAGGGAATAAAGGCTTGTAGTACTGTTAGGCGATCGATGGGCTTGCAATCTGTCACTAATACACTGGTTAACATTTTAGCCTAATTATGCAAAATGTGGTTACAGAATTATCAACAAGTTTATAGGCTAAGGCCGCACAGATAGGAGGCTTGCTTAGCGTCTAGAGCCTAGCGTCTTACTTTTGTTCGTAGTCGCCTAGCGAGGCGCCAAGCGCGCAGTGCGGCCGGTTGCAAAGATTCTAGTACGTTTGTTTCACGCTAGGCTCTAGACGCTAAGCAAGCCTCCTATCTGTGCGGCCTTAGCCTTAGAGTTGTTAGTAGTGTTAAGCTAATGAGAGCCTAAAGGTCACTTCCATTTTGATTTAGCTTTTAGTTTGATATCGCTATCATAACGTTGACTTTAGAGTTTTGAGAGCTCAAGGGCTTTATTCTTCTCGTAAAACCATATTGCTTTTGTCATGTTATCGTAATTTCAACGTTACAGCTCTTACTTAATCGACAGTAATGGCGGCCGAGTTAATAACAATAACATTACAGATCAAAGGGAAGGTGATCAAAGGTAAGGGGTTTTACCAAAAATTGAGTCCTGATTCACTTGACAGTGGGAGCTACCATGACGTCAACATTACGATATTAAAGCATGATGGGCTACACCAAAGTGTAATAAATATAATAGTAATTTTAATCGCACCTTCAGAACAATAGTGACCTAATTAAGAAATTTTAAATTTCGAGTTAGGTCTTTAAATTTATGACTTGAAAATAATCTTATAAATTTATGACTTGAAGTTTTAAAGTTGAAATTTTGAATTAGGCCCCCATTGCTCTGAAGGTGCGAATTAATGGAAGGTTGCGGAATAAACCTATGTCATATGTTAACTCGGTTTATAAGTTCCAGATTTCTAGTCATTGCCCTTTGTTCGGACTATTCAAAAGTACAATTGTGATAATTTCAGACAGTACTATTTTTCAGTATTTTGTACGGAAACCTAGAAAATAAAAAATGCAACATTACCCCACTGAAGGAGTGGTGGCGACTGGCCTCCGCGTGGTGGTGGTCGTGGTGGTGGTGGTTGTGGTGGTAGGCACTGGCATGCAGCATACGATGGGTTCCAGATCAATGAAACCACATCTCTGAAACGGTGACATGTTAGCAGATACAGTCAAGCCAGTCAGCGAAGCGTCTAATTTGGCAATCATTCAGGTGAGAGTGTTCACCAATCTACTACTAGGACTTCAGGACCTGGAAAGGATATGCTCCAAATGGCGGAATACGGCCTTCGGGCTATAATGGATTTAATTTATACAGTCACAGAACTTGATGGGAATATCAAGGAATAAGAAAGCCCCTTCTAAATCGTTTCAGAATATAGTTATAGCTTTGCATTATGTCAATTAGTTTAAGAACCTTAAGAGGTATTTAGACTACGCCGAGCGTCCAGTGGCGCCCTTATCACTATTGTTGTGTTTTCTAAAAAACTAAAGTATTGTCTTGAAATCGAAAGATGTTTTTTTGTTGTTACAAATTAATAGGTACCTACCGTGTAGGTAAGTACATGACATAACTTATAACGGGTGTGCAATGATCGGTATAACAACTTTTCATATATTTTCACTAGATATAACAACTTTTGATACAATTTCATAGAATATAATCACTCAAGGGGCGTAATAAACTTTTGATATAACATCAAAGTAGATATTTTCATGGTGTATATTGTTCAATAAGTATAATGTATGTTCGATATAATGTTCACCTAATATAATGAACGTATAATATAAGTATTATTGATATAATATGTTATAATATTATGTCTACGTATAAATCTGCATGCGATCATGCGTAGAATCGCCTATCTGCACTTAGTTTCATCTCTCGCTCATCATCGTACCTAAGAGAGACCTGCCTTAAGGTAGCATCGGTTTGGCGATTCGCCGGCCGCTGCCGCGGCACGCTCGCTTAGCTCGCTCGGCTCGCGCGCTGTAGGATCACAGTTCTTCCTAACACTCGCTCGGTTCGCTCGTCGTCGTACCTAACGGAGAATGCCTTAACGCAGATTAGGTAGGTTATTATAATAGTAGTACGTATTCCAGATTATGCCATTACTACATTATACCCACTGGCCGTTTATTTAACACAGTTATATCACATAAACGTTATACCATATTACTGTTACTTTAATAGTTGTTATATTAAGAGTTCATTATGGTTTACATTCATCTGGCATAACTTTTTTTGGCATAATCATCATTTGGCATACTCATCATTTGGCATAATCATCATTTGGCATAATCGTCCTTTAGCATCCAGTTTTTTTTCTGAAACTGTATACTTTTCAGGATTTTTATAAAATAAACCTAACCTAACCTAATGGGTTCTATGCAATGATATTTTAAAAAATCCTGAAAAGTATACGGTGTTAGTTAAAAAGACTGTATGCTAAAAGATGATGTGCCAATATTAACCAATAGAATATAAACTAACGTGCGCAAGGCGAGCTCCACGTGACCGCATGCGCCTTCTATTGGTTAATATTGGCACAGCTCCGCACCGCTCCGCTCGTCTCCGCCTCAGTGGAGCCGCAGCCTAAAAGCACGTGATTATCGAGTAATAATAATAAGTAAATTGGTTCGTTTGGTTGTGTTTACAACTGGAGTACCCTTTAAGGTAAGTGATCGGTATAGAACGCTGCCTTGCGTTCTCTTCCTCCCTTAGAGACTTACGTGCAGCTTCCACCACTGCGTCCGGCTGTCCTTGGCTGACTCGCACCGGCTCAGGAGAGTGCAGGTCCCTGGGACTCCATCCTGGTTACAGCCCACACCTAATGATAAAAACATGAACTTGGGCCATTCTACTTTTCAGTGTACATTTTTGTTATAGTCCGATAAAAAGTATACCAAATTATGAATCCGCGAATAAATAAATAACATGAACTTAGAATGTTTAAGTTTAACGGGTTTCAAAAAAACAACTCTTAAATTACTCAATTATCGTTGAAGAATCGTGGTAACTCAGTGGTAAATTGCACTTTTGCCATAGAAAAGGCAGGGACATCAATGTCCACTGCGTTATTCACTTTATAGTTCTTACAAATAACTTTTTATGAATTAGGATAATACTAAATATAAGCTTATTTACGTCACTTTTCGAGTTTCAAATTAGAAAACGCAGCACTTTACCGTTCTTTGAAATAAAAATAGTTTAGTGAGAACGTCGCTAAAACTTATGTACAACGAAAAGTAGAATGGCCCACTTGATTCTTGAAGGAATCCAGTTCAACAAGCTGTTCTAATTTGACAATTCAGATAAGGATGATCACTCACCCTAAGGAGTTCAGAAACCTTTAAGGGTCTGCTCCAAACTGGCTGGCCTTTCGGTCAAGGAGAAGTTAATTGATAACCTGCTACCGGCACCATTGCTAACCCTTTTTTTTTTGACGGAGTGGAAATGCTTTACGCATCATCCCCCGGCCTAGGGTTGGCCATGCTACAGGGGGGTATGACGGACTTTCTCCTCCCGTCCACTCTCTCGCGAGAGTAGAGGGAGCAGCCTACCGTCTAAAACCACTCCGGTGTTAACCTCCAAGGGCTGTTAACGGGGGCACCGTGGGCTGATGGCTATTCACCACTGGGTGCCCCTCACCATTGCTAACCTAACTAAACCTAACCTTACCTAACTTGACCACTCGTGAGGTGCTTTTACACCGGCGGCGCGAGGCGAGACGAGGCGGGACGAGAATTGAAATTTGTATTGAAAAATCGCGCACCCTACTCGCGCGCGCGCGATATGGGTATTTTAATACAAATAAAAATTCTCGTGCCACCTCGTCTCGTCTCGCGCCGCCGGTGGAAAAGCACCTTTAAATGCTCATTTCGCATGCTTATTGTGATTCATTGTTCAACGTTGCATTTCCTGCGTGAAACGGAACCTAAAGACTGGGGAAACATTTAAGGTGTATATGGCATTACTGTTCATTACTTTTGATTGTCAAACGTCAACACCGTAGATTGGTAGGTTGGTGTTGCCGCGTTAGGGAAATTACTATAGGATTATGGGATTATTAAATATTTGGTATAAATCAATTAATGGAGTAAATAGTTAATTACATTTATTAAATAAACAAAACAACCAAAGATTTATTTTGGCAGTAATTGTACATACATGAATTAAACAAACACATTTCAGTCAAAAGAACATTGTAGTAAGTAATGTATTAATTAAGTACCTAATTACCCATACTAATCAGATTAAATTGTATAGCTACATTCTATGCATTTTGTTGCATCTATATTTTGACTAGCTTTCTGCTTGCATAAAAATCATCAAGATGATGGCCCATTATAAAATCAGACTTAAGCTGAACGACAGCGGAGGAGCCATCCTCGATAAAATAACCAAGCTCCTGCTGTGGAGATATAGTATAGTACATACTTTCAGTCATATTTCGGAGAAAGAAACTTGTAAGTAAGAATTAATAACATCTTTCTGATGGAGGCATTTGTTGCAATTATTGTGCAATTCTCTGACCATATGGTGAATTTTCAGTGATTCACCATGATTCAGTGATTGTTTCTCACATGTGGAGAGGAGGGAATGTCTTAGCGTCAAGATTATCAGGGGTTTTCCTTGAATTTTTCCGGTAAGATTCATAATTTTGTTAACCTAAAATGTTAGCCTCATGTCTCATATAGTTCTTAACCGTAGTGCTAATCAGAGCAATTTCTCTGTTTTTATTGCGTCGCTGCAATAGGTCTCGGCTCAAAAATTTTAAAACAACCCATCAATGGATTACTGCAAGCATGCGGGCTACGACCACTGAAACTGGACCATCAGATTGTCATAAGACTCATAAGAGCTTTGGTTACGTTTTACACATAATCAGTTCAAAAACTAAAATAATAAAATAAATGTTTAAAAAAACAGAAACCCGCCTTCAAAAATGCGAAAAATAACTTCTTTTAAAATGGTAGGTCAGTCGAACTGCATTCGGCTTTTGGTTTAAAATATTGTGGGACGCCGACTTCAGTTGGACTGACCTACCATTTTAAAAGAAGTTATTTTTTGCATTTTTGATGGCGGGTTTTTGTTTTTTTAAACATTTATTTTATTTTATACTTTTTAGTGATCCTACTCGTATTTATGCTTTTACGTAGCTCCACTTCTAAATATTAATGAGAAACTATAGAACATTTCAAGCTCGTTTCAATGTCATAGTCATATTTAAATCTAAATGTACTTCGTCATAGTCGCTCAACTACCTTAATCGAAATATCTTATCGCCACCCTTGAAATAGGTACCGTTAAGGAGTTCCGGTGGCCATCTGTGGTCTTCATCATCAGTTCCACTTCACCATATAGTACTTTTCAAAAGCAAATGCACGAGTTACAGTGAAAAATACCAAAATCGCTATAGGTGTACCTATAATATTTGAGGAGTTCTCTTGATTTCTCCAAGATCACATCATCAGAACCTGACGTGTTGACATTGGGACCAACTAGAAAGTATGCCCATTTAAACAACGAAAAAAATTTTCAAATCGGTCCAGTGGTCTTCGAGTAATCGGGGAACATACATAAAAAAAAAACTCGACGAATTGAGAACCTCCTCCTTTTTTTGAAGTCGGTTAAAAATAATAATATCAGAGAACACTACACACATTGGCGTGGTCCCAAACTGAATTCTATGGCTACTAGACAACGTTAAACATACTTATTTTTATTTATTTATTTATTTATTTATTTATTTGGGAAACAAACAGCAATATATAGCACATTAAGAAACAATCAAATTTAAAAAGTACATCAGCCAAAACAGTTTCCACTTATAATATAAATTACATTTCTGTTGCTCATATAAAGAAATACATAGAAAACACCTTCTCAACATTCAGTAACAAGTACTCGCGCTCATCCTTAGCACACAAATGTTTGCCCATACTTTCGATCCCGGTAAGGGCAAACGTTATGATCACGAATATTTGAACCACAGTCTTGGATGTTTTCAATATATTTCAGCATTTGATGGTTTATCTATATAATTACTAGCTTTTGCGTGGGATTTGGGCCGCGTAGTCGAAGTAGTTAATAAAAAGTACGCGCGAACTTTCCCGGATGCCTTCCCGATGCCAAAAAACTTACCTTCTTGAGCCACGGCTCTGTAGGCCAAGCCCAGCAGGATCGCGGAGGCCAGCTTCCACATCCTCCAGGGTACAGCACTGGCGGTACACTTCAACCACTGCCTAACTGAGATTAACAGTCCTCCTGCAAGAATGCCCAAACCCGCTTGCCCCGCCTTCATGCAGGGTGGCAGCGTGAAAAACGCCTGTAAAAAAAGGTCATCGGGCGTCATACACATACGTACATACCTACCTTGAAAAATTTTATTTAATTTCAGCGATCACCCCGTCCATTTTGTTTTTCGAAACCGAGGTCAAATTCGGAATTTAAGATGGCAGCCATGATGTTTTCGGGAAAGTCGTGATGGGTATCGTTTCTCATGTTTTCGCGGTTGGCGAAATTCAAGATGGCGGCCATGACAGTTTTCGAAAAAGTCGTCATGGGTATCGTTTCCCACGTTTTCGTGGATGGCGAATCCGAAAATGACGTCAGATTCGGAATTCAAGATGGCGGCCATGTTTTTCGAAATAGTGGTCATGGGTATCGTTTGTCATGTCGAAATCATGTCAATTCGTCAATTTCGAAAATGATGTCAGATTCGGAATTAAAGATGGCGGCCAGGATGTTCTTCGAAAAAGTCGTCATGGGTATCGTTTCTCATGTTTTCGCGGATGGCGAAATCGAAAATGATGTCAGATTCGGAATTCAAGATGGCCGCCATGATATTTTTGAAAAAGTCGTCATTGATAACCTTTTTCATGTTTACGCGGATAGCGAATTCGAAAACGATATCAGATTTGGAATTCAAGATGGCGGCCATGTCGGTTTTCGAAAAAGTCGTCGTGCCTGGCAATTTCAAAAATGATGTCATTCGTTTAGTGAAAAGAAAACAGTACTCAATAAACTAACCCTAATACCGCTAAACTTTTTTGAATTAATGCAGTTTCAGGACCATTTATTGATAGTAACATTAAACCTAATTTTATATTAGTAATTATTTGACAAAATTGTTCAATTAATTATTTTGTTCCTCCTATGGCTTCTGCCATGCCCCCCAGTGTGACAACATGGGACAGGCTATGATAGGCTAGTTGATATAAATATTTAAGACATTTCAAGAAACCCTTGAATTAGGTACCGTTGAAGAGTTCCGGTGGCCATCTGTGGTCTTCATCAGTTCCACTTTACCAAATGATACTTTCTGAATGCAAATGCTAGGTTTGTTACTAAAAATACTAAAATCGCTATTATGTTTGCCTACAATAATTGAGAAGTTCCTCACTGTTCCCCTCACCAGATTCAGATTTGGTGGCAATGTAACCACCTCGAAAGTATACTCTATCAAACCAAAACAAAATATTTTTAAAATCGGGTCACAATTTATTGAATATACATAAAAAAATACATACAGTGGAAAAGCAGTGGAACGTATAACCCCTCCCTTTTTGAAGTCGGTTAAAAAATACGACACTTGCCACCGAAATGGCTCAACAATCCCGTGTTGCGATGTACTTTTTAGGGTTCCGTAGTCAACCAGGAACCCTTAAAGTTACTCTCGAATTGATCGAAAAATTGGTCAAGGGTGAGTTGGGCTCGCGCGGATTCGATTCGAAATCAAATTGAAATTGGAATGTGGGGCGGTACGGAACCCTCGGTGCGCTAGTTCGACTCGTACTTGACCGATTTTTTAATTTGTGTTATTTCTAGCGGGCGTCGTGCCGCAGCGCGCGCGTCTTTGGTACTGTCTGTCATGGCGGCGGGCCATCATGGCCGTCAAGTAGGAAAAACCTACTGATATTCTGAGAAACAATAGACTTAATCAGCTTAAAAAACATTGGCGCGTCGTTATCACTTATCAGTTATACAAGTTCAAGAGACATTTTAGATTTTAATTAGGTAGGTACCTACATTAGTATTTCAAAAACAACAAAATTTAAAGTTAATACACATTTTGTTTGATTTAAGTTTATTAATTTGACTTCCCATTTCGGCCCCTTTTGCGTGGAATATAAAAATACTTGTTTTACTTTGCATTAAGATTGGGTATCTATAAGCAATATATTTAAATCTAATGGGAAAGTTTATTTTGTTTAAGTTCAACGCGTCAACCTAATTGATGTGAAATTTGGTAATTTAAAAACCCGATGACGGATGACAGATATATACAAAAAAGACTGGGGTACGTACTTTTAACGTACGTAAAACATACCTACAAGCGTCCTTGGTATGATTATGTACATCAACAATCAACAAATCATATAAATCGTTAAGTGTTAGTTGGGCTCGCGCTGATCCAATTCGAAACCGAGTTCTAATCGGAATATAATACCTACTGTGCGGCGGTACGAAACCCTCGGTGCGCGAGTCCGACAAGCATATTTCGTTATAATTATAATAGTAGGGGAGCCCAAGAGGGGATTTCGGGATTTACTCGAGCGCGGCAGATCAACATGAGGAGGCATCCTTGTACCCTGTTGAGTACCTCCAGCATATATGAGCACTTTATCCTGGAACGTGCGTCCAGGATAGCCGATCAGAATAGTAAAAAAAAAACGATAGCTTGAAATACTCGAGCGCGTCAGTTTAAGGTATAGTACATTATTGCCTAGGCATGGAAGTAGGCAATTGCGGGACGAGTATTGGATTAAACGGACGAGCTTGCGAGTCCGTTTAAAAATACGAAGCCCGCAATTGATGTTCCTGCCGAGGCAAATATAGTGCTTTTCTCAAAAATCGCAAGAAAAATTTGTGTTGGAGTCAAATCTTCATCGCTTGAACTCATTTTTTGAATTGCATACAAACAGAAACTTCATGTGAAAAAACCCATCACTCCTTACCGCCTTTTTGTTTATGACAAGGAGAAACGCAATTGTTGTTTTAAAAAAAAACATAAGCTATTCCAGGCACAAATAAAAAAGTTATATTTCGAGTAAAATTTGGATGTATAAGACTTGTGCCCTCATTTTATTATGGCTCTTTTCACTTTTTAAAAAGTTACAAGCTAGATAGTAATGGAATTTGTATGCAAAATTGCGGGCTTGTGTAGCGAGCACGCAATGTTTTTTTTTTAAAATTTGAGAACTGTCAGTAAACTATGTACTTCGCGTCTCAATATGTAGATAGGAATGTCAACATTTCCGGACATTTTTGAGAAAAGGTAGGTTAATTACGTGTAAAAAAGTATATATTTCAATAATGCAAGGGGGTGGGTCACAAATTTGCAAAAAAAAACGTTACCGTGACTTTATCGAGCGCGGTCGTTTTTTATTTTATTTTGAAGGAAAATAGTTCAAGAATGATAGAAAATAGTACATTTCGATGCTAGTGCGGAAAGTATGTCATTACTTCACAAGTACCGAGATATCGTGGCAAGACTCGGGACGAGTGAAGGATGACATTTCCGCACGTGTATCGAACGACGTTTTTTAATACATTTGCGAAAAAATGTGTATTTGTGTATGTGTGTATGTGGGTATCTATGTCTGTCCTCTTCCCCCCGGACCTCCGAAGTGAGATAACTCTGTCCGAAATTATTTAAAAAAATAAAATTATTATAACAAAAATTATAACGTCAGATACCAGGAGTGCATAAACATTAGAAGTACCTACCTAAGTCATCCGCGCTGTGTCGGGTGCGCCCGCCCGCCCGCCGCGCCCGCTGCGCCGCCCCGTGACGTCATCGCCTGCGATCTAAGTTGCGCTACGCACCCCCTAATTACCTCTGGACTCCTGGTACTGTATGAAAACATGCAAACTCTTTGGTTGGATGCAAGGCTTAGTATATTTAAAAAAAAATGGAAAAGTAAAACGCAGTAGTGCGAAATAGGAAAAGTAAAAAGCACTAGTGCGAAAAAACCCAACTTTCCGCACGATATATAGCTACGAAAGTACCGCTTTTTGAGCTACTGTATTAAAAAAAATATTCTGACGATTTCAATAAGCCACAGTATCAAAAATTATCATTAAAGTTTAGCGGTCATATTAGCCTTTTTCCAACCTAAATTATAAGAATAGAGGCTGTGATAGCTAAAATCTCTTATAAACAACTCTTACAAGGGGAATTCTTATTGTGGTCTTATTACTCGGCCATATTAGCCTTTATTCAACCTAAATTATAAGAATAAAAGCTGTATTACCCAAAATCTCTTATAATGAGCTATTGTTGTACCTAAAGACATTGGAACAATTTATGCTTTTATGAAACAATTACAAGTGTTTTGGGCATATAAGCTTGATGTTATAAGGTTATTTTGCTAGTTGGGCTATCAATGCTACAAGCCTTCCACGGGAAGACATGAAGTGGTACTATTCTAAGCCGGTAACCACACAGCTAAAAAATAAATATTAGTAACAATTTGCTATTTTTTCAGAAAATATATATGAAAATTAAAAGAAATAGTTTTTTATTTGCATGCTATTCTCCGTGCATTTTTTTATACATTCATTGATTTATAAAAAAAAACTTTTTCAAATCGTCAGATTAAGAAAACCCCTCCAAGTAATCGTCAGATTATGGGTCAGCACATCTTAGACATCAAGCTGAACCATCTGTATAAAAATCTGACGCACTCGAGTTTTTCAACATTTCGATTTTTTTTTGCAAGTTCAAAAAGCCGCCAAGAGCTTGCGTCACGTCCGAATCGTCAGTCTTTGCAATGGGAGGTTTCACTTAACATCCCCTTTGAAAATCTGACGCACTCGAATATCTTTTTTTTCCCATTTTCAACCCTTCCGTACGGCCATCCCCACCATGCAAACCGGCAGATTAACAAGCCTCAGTTATCAGAGACACGTGGGAGTTATACACTATGTCTATCAATATCAGACGCGCTCGAGTTTCCGTTTGACTGTTTTTTTTTAAATTTTGAAAACCTGTACTCGCTTCCCCCACCGTTGAATGGATACACATCATGTAACGTTTTTTCCTTTCTAACATCTAATCTTCAAAATCTAATAGGTCCCCACGACGCTCGAGTAAATCCCCAATTAGCACCCTGAGCTCCCCTACTATAAGTAAGCATACCTACTTAGTTACGTTTTGTCAAAACATTCATATGCAAAATCGTCTTGAATTCCGTGTTATCGTAAACTGGTTTATTTATAAAATATTGTTTTCTTTTCCATATCGCTATGAACCCGGTCTCGATAAGTATACGCACTTAGTATTAAGAGTGATATGAGAGGCAAAACGAATAAAATAATAATCCCACGTACATCGTCTTCTTCTCATCCCGGAAAATAAAAGTTCCCGAGGGAATAACCGGCAAGAGCATATCGGGGTATCCCTTCATTTTTCATAATATCATTTGCCATAATGGTCACTGGTTATTAATCTCAATTGCTCTAATCCATACTAATATTATAAATGTGAAAGTGTGTATTTTTGTCCGTCTTTCACACTTCAACCACTAAACGGATTGAGATGAAACTTGGCACACATATTGGTTAGGTTCTGGAATAGGACATAGGATAGTTTTTATCCCGGAAAATGGGGCGGTTCCCGAGGGAGCAGCGATAAACGATTTCTACGCGGACGGAGTCGCGGGCGGGTATCATATACTTGCCATAATTTTTGACTGCCATATACTCAAGTGTCATAATGTTCAACCTCCCTAATATAAGTTACCATAATAATTACTTTTTATAATGTTCATAATCCGTAAGTAATATTTTATGCCATAACAATCTTTTGCCATAATTACGGAAAAAGCAGATCCTGTCGGTGTCAGTGTGTTCAGCGGGTATAATGAATGAAGAAATGTATAATCTGGAATACGTACTACTATTACAATAACCTACCTAGGTATTCTACTTTAAGGAAGTTCTCCGTTAGGTACGACGACGAGCTAAGCAAGGAAGAATGTTAGGTAGAACTGCGACCGTACAGCGCCAAAACCGATTTTACCGAACGCAGTCTGAATGTTTTATGGCAAAATTAAAATTATGGCGCTTGAATTTTCAGGCATAAGATTTAAATTTAAAAGAAAGAAAGAAAAAGGCAGACAAAAAGTTTATTCCTGACACACAGACAAACAAAACTCATCCAAATACTGACATATACAAAATACCTACCTGTTGTCACGAAATTTATGGCAAACGTATCCTTATGGAAAATATAATTATGGCAAATGACATTCGCGCAAATAAGATTATTGCATATGAAATTCGGGGTAACGATAGAGAACCGCATATCGAGCTCGGGGATTGTAGGGTTCCGAAGCCGTTACAAGTTTATTTTTATTTTATTAAAAGTTATTTGGGGGTGTCCTTGATGATCATTAGCAGGTATAGACACTTTAGTCGCCTGTATCTCAGGAACCAATCAAGTCTACTTAGTCGTCATAGTTTTTTTAAGTTCGTTATATATGCACTTACGATAAATTTGTCATATTTTTACTGCTTGTAGTTCTGGCTGTCGGGGGGACGAAACTAGCAAAAATTACACTTTTCGAGCTCAATCTAAAAATTGATTATAAAAAGTACATAAACTATTGACTGCCATCCATCGAGGTTTGCGTACATGGAAGGAACCTAGCCGCAGGCATAAGAATAAACAATAACTACACGTAAAGCGAATCTCCTTTACCAAGGCCCCAAATGCCGCGCTTTAAATACCTACTTCCCCCTTCACCCCAGCTACGCCCCTCTGTCTTCCGCGCCCAAAGTCAGGGCCGTCACTTGTGAAATATTTTAATCGGTTTATGGAAGTGTTATACAAGTTTAGTCACGAAATGTTATTTATGTTTTCCTTCAACGTGGAAACATTGTTGCAAAATGAGTTTTTTACATTTACGTTAAATTAGGTAATAATATTTTTGATAATATTAAGATTATCTCCAGAAAATTTAATGGCTTATGTGGCTATTAATCATCTATAAAACAGAAACGAGTCTATAAATAGACAACCTTTTATTTAAGTCCAATAAGTTTTAAGTATAGTCTGGAATCCGGAGTTACTTTTTAAGTTCCTTTCTGGACCATTAATTTCAATTTTTATTAAGTTGATAAAAAGATAAAAAAGATAAAAGAAATTTATTCAGTAAGTAGGCCGCACGGGCACTTTTACACGTCAAGAATCTACCAGCGCTTCCCAAGAGAAGACCACTGCCGAGAAGAAACGCCGCAAGAAACTCAGCAGTCAGTCATTTTTTAAACATATTTCTTATTACAATGGTACTACTTAGTCTAGCATTATATAAAGCTATAAATATTAAATTAAATATAGTATTAAATAACATGCGTAGTTCAGCAGGAAAACATGCCAATTAAGAATCTTACGGGAGAGATAGAGAAAAAAAAAACACATACTTATGTGTATATAAGATGGTGCGAGACGACCACATAAAAGTTTCGATATGTTTTCCTACATCAACGGTGTCCCCTAGACAAGATAAAGATTTTGCATTTGAATAAATTATTATTGACTAAGTTTAAGAAAAAGCTTTATTACAAAATACTATTCTTATCTATTTATTCGTTTTTAATGATTCCGTTTTTTTATCTTCAACATCTAGGGGATGTACTATTTAACAAATAAAACTTCTTCATTCAAATAAATTACCTATTTCTAATTATTTTGATGTAAATAGTCGTTCACTTTTTAAAACACTATCTTAGTTCAACCATAAACACTAAAATCAACACAAATACGAAAACCAATTTAAGACACAATATCAATATCTTGGTTAATACATATACCACGTGTCCCAAAACTCAACGATAAGCCGGCACCAGAGGATGGAGCTGCTTATGATTAGTCGAGAAAAAATAAGGAAAAAAATATATCTTTTCCTTATTGGTATTGGTATTGGTAGTATCTTGACGTGTAAAAGTGCCCGAGCGGCCTACTTACTAAATAAATTTCTTTTATCTTTTTTATCTTTTTTATTTTTTCTCGACTAATCATAAGCAGCTCCATCCTCTGGTGCCGGCTTATCGTTGAGTTTTGGGACACGTTGTATATTCCGTGTGTGACGGCCCTGACTGACTAGACACCTCAGGTGTCGCCAGGCGGTAGGTATTTAACGCGCCAAGCGCGCGCCCGGAGCCGGGAGTTTCGCTTCTACGTGTAGTTACTGTTTATTCTTATGCCGCAGGCAGTAACCCGAATAGTTCCTCGGAATTCTCCCCATAAAATATGCGGTAGAATAGTAGTATTTGGTAAAATATGCAAAGCAACGCATCGTCCCTCCGCACAAATGTGTCACACGGCAGGCATGTTTTAGAAGTTATGTAAAATACAACTAAATCCAATGATAACAAACTATTTTACTCGTCATTGAATGGCGACTCCTTTAAGAGCTAGGGCCTGTTTTATAAAGCTACAAATTACAATTTACAGGTTACAAGCTTCCATTTGACACAACCTCGACCAATGACGACGAGCTATTTGAGCAGTTTTGCCAGTTTAATTAGAGTCTGTCTAATGAAAGCTGAACCTGGATTTTTCTTGGCTGACGAGTCTGGCAACACTATTTAATATGTCGTTTGGACTTTGTTGTTGTTAGAAACTTGTCAATTCGAGATCTAAATTGATAAAAATACGGAGTAATCATGCCGTCGACGATAAGAGGCGGTGTCCGGGAGATTCTGTATACTATTATACAGAAGTACAAAGAAAAACAAGAAGAAAGAAAAGCATTATTGATGCAAAAAATTAATTGTTTAGTTACGGTGACCAAATTTATAGGTTAGTACGGCTTTAGTACGGCATGTTCATTTTGATACTTCTTATTTCTCTATGTGCAATCCTAAGTTTAATTTACCTTTTTCTGTCTATTATACGATGAGATTAAGAAATTAAACGAAATTAAATTCGTTTCAGAAAACCTGGACGTGCACGTTGACAAAAGTGTGCTGGAAAACGTAAAGCAGCTGAAAGAGGTTGAGGAAACTGAGTTAGCCTGCCAGACTCAGACGAAATATTTGGAAGAAGTATCTTCAATGACCGGTAATTACTAAAATTATCATTGTCTTTCCCTATATAATAGGTGTAGGTACCTATTGTCTGTCCCTATATCATGTTGAATCTCTTAGCATTCACAATTTTATTAAATTAATTTAATAGACAGATGATTAATGTAACTGACACTCATAGTTTCAATAAAACAATAAGGAGGTGTTTAGTTAAAAGATATCATAAACATATTATTTGATATGTATTTTCTGTGTGCGGAGCAAACAGCATTTTGTTGTTTATGAACCAAATGTACACTGTACAGTCGATTTCATAAATATGTGTACACTTTAGTACCTTATCTATTTATTTAATGTCATTTTTGATCGGCCAGATATAAAAGATGTTCGGGTTATATGAGTCTTCCTTGTTCTTAAACCGTTGCGATTAGAACCTCACCGATGCAATTTCATTTCACCTAAACCCAAATGTTTTTAGGGCTGTCGGACTGTACAATGGGGCTGTACTGCGCAACCACACAATGTATTTCTAAATGGTGTTCTGTTTATTTAACACTTTCTTTCTTCTTACAGATATCAGTGTTTCATCTTTAAAAAGAATGAGTAATAAGGGAAAATTAAACAACGGTGTCTTTAGTACTCCCGGAAAAAAGCGACCTCACAAGGCCACGGTGTCTAATTTGGATAGCTTTGACATCCAAGCTATCCGAAATAAAATAAATGAATTTTATATTGTAAAAAAACAAGTGCCTACACTCAGATGCTTATTGGCAGAGTTGAGAGAAAGCATCGGTTTTACCGGATGCCTTGAGACTTTACGCCGAATACTAATGGCAAATGGATACGAATTTAAACAAAATACTGAACAACGTTCGATACTTATTGAGCGTTTTGACATAGCAGCTTGGCGACACCGCTACCTAAGGACTATTGCATCAAAACGTGCTGAAGGTAAAAAAATTATATACCTGGATGAGACTTACGTTCACCAGAACTACAAAACAAAAAAGTCGTGGCAGGGGCCTTCCACCCAAGGTGTAGTTGGCAATATCTCAGCTGGAAAACGATTTATTATTGTTCACGCTGGATCAGAAGATGGTTTTGTGCCTAATGCTTTATTAACGTTTAGCACAAAATCAATCAAAGCAGACTATCACCATGACATGAACGCCACAAATTTCAATAAGTGGTTACGTGAGAAGCTTATTCCCAACTTGAGTGAACCAAGTGTCATTGTCATGGACAATGCTAGCTATCACACGGTGCAAATTAATAAGGTACCAAATACCAACACCCGCAAAGCCGAAATAAAAGAGTGGCTGCGTTCTAAACAAATTGATTTTGAAGAATATTATACTGTACCAGAACTTCTTGTCTTGGCACATAAACACAAAGCAGACCCAATCTATGAAGCCGATGAAATTCTAAGGGAGCACGGTCATGAGGTTTTAAGACTTCCGCCCTACCATTGCGACCTTAACCCCATTGAGCTAATCTGGAGTTCGGCGAAGAGAAAAGTCGCGAGTAGAAATGTTGGCGTATCAGCAGCTGAAATTGAAAAAATTATTAAAGAGTCTTTTGACAGCATAACACCGGAGCATTGGAAGAAAATGACTAATCATGTGCTTAATATTGAAGCTCAGTACAAAACCAGGGATGGAATAACTAAAGAACTAGAATCATTCATTATAAGTGTCCGTGATGATGACAGCACTAGTTCAGATGAATCATTAGAAATAGAGTATTTAGAATCTGATTTTAATTACAGTTCCTAGAGTCTTAGGGTATCATCTGAACTGGAACTACTGGAAGGTTCACCATCACATACACTTATTATGAAGCTTTCCAATTGATTAGTAATTCCATCCTTTTCCTTGTATTGGTTTTCGACATAGGTCATGGTCTGTCATCTTCTTCCATGCATTACATCAAAGGATTCCTTTAGATTTTTTTCAAATTCTGACGCCGATTTACCTATATTTTTGCTACCCACTTTTCGTTTTACAGTATTCCAAATGAGCTTGATCTGGTTTAGATCGCATTGGTAAGGTGAGAGTGTGAGCACTTCATGTCATGACCACTAGCTTTAGGAATTTTATCTGCCTCATAAATTGGCTTTGTTTTGTGCTGATTCACTAAAACAAAAAGTTCTTCTCTGTATAAACTTTCATCAAAATTCACAGACTTAGCACGGAGCCAGGCTTGTATTTCAGCTTCGCGTGTGTTTGTGCTTAGGGGCTTATTAATTTGTACCGCATGATAACCTGCATTGTCAAACACAATCACACTGGGTTCAAATAAATTTGGTATCAATTTCTCTCGTAAATACCTGTTAAAATTTGTAGTATTCATGTAATGGTGTTAATCTGCCTTTGTAGACTTAGTGCTAAATGTCAACATTGCATGTGCACAAATCCATTTACGGAACCAGCATGAATGATGATAAGTCTTTTTGCGGAGGAAATATTTTCTATTAAACCAGATGTCGACGGTCCACGGCCATGATCTTTTTGGCTTGTAATTTTGATGAAGATAGGTTTCATCAAGATATATAATTGGCTTATTTTGGGCACGTTTCGTGGCTTTGGTTCTCAAGATCATTGTCGCAAGACTGCAATGTCATATCGTTCTATGAGCACTGAACGTTTTTTTTATATTTTTTTTTATTCAAAACCATTGCTCATCAGTATTTTACGTAGAGTCTATCTGGAGCCTGTAAAACCCATATTTTCTTTCAAATTTGCCAGAAGTGTTCTGAGTCGGAATTTGCTTTTTTACAACATAAAACTCATAGACTTTATTACGGATAGTTTTAACATCAAAGTTATCCAAGTTAGAAACCGTGGCTGGATGAGGTCGCTTCATACCAGGAGTGCTAAAGATTCCGTTGTTTTATTAGCCCTCATTAATTATTCTTTTCAAACACATGGTTGAGGAGGCGATGGCTGAGATCAGCGTCATACTCGTGAACGGGTGTTGTCAGTGGGGTCCTGTCTGTTCACGCTTGCAAGAACCTGTTTTCCAGTTAGTTATTTTAGTTATCGTTCCTGACGTAGAGACCTCGTCATGTTGTTCTCCTAGTCACTATTTTTAATTTACTCAATGTTATTGAGCGTACATTTGTAACGACTAAGTTTGTGTTGTTAGAAATAATTATTAATTACTTTACTACCTTGTAATGTTACTTTTAAGAATAATTGTATTTTATGATTGGAAAAAATGATCTGCTGGAGTTTCTTGCGGCGCTTCTTCTCCAAGATATAATTGTCGTTAGATAGAGGTGTAAGGGTGATGAGAATAATGTTACCTCTAATTACTTTATTAAAAAGGTTGAATATAATATTCCTCATCATCATTGTTTTATTATGCTGTGTGCGACACAGACGAAAACCTCTCGTATCAATGAAATCTATCAACAGCACGACTAGCACAAGTTGCTCGTGACTTGTTTGTCGCTCGGATCTCCCTTACTATCTAGTCTGTTACGATAGAGACGCACAGAGCGACAAGCGAGAAAATACAACTTGTGCTACACGTGCAGATCACTATATTTTCATGTCAAATATATTTCGAAAAACCAAATGTGCTCCAGTCACTGTCATCGTATTTTACCTAAAGTGCTTTTCATCAAAATATAGCGCTCGTAATAATATATATGAAAATATAGTACGCGTTTCCTCTTCCTTTGTGCCCACCAAAATAAATAAAATAATAAAAGTATCAATATCGTTTATTCCTTCATTGATCGGTAATACCATATCAAGATTTTTTGAATTTGCCGCTTTTTCCCAGGTTCAGCTTTCATTAGACAGACTCTAAAAGTTTTATTAAAAGTAAAATGGTTACTTGTAGCTTTATAAAACGTGGCTGATATCAAATTCAAATTCAATATTTTTATTTCGGACAGAATCCATATGTGTGTTAGTAACAAAGTCTTATTCTAGTGTTAGTACATAATATTAATAAAGTAGAAATATAAAATAATTTTAAAGCCGGCGGGGTGCAGCGACTGCAGGCGCATGCAGCTGCACGCAGCGCTGCAGCAGCGGCGCATCCAAGCGCTGCGCTAACACCCTCAGGATGGTGTTGGGGTTGCGGAGACTGCGACTGAGAAGCGAGGCACATCTTTTTCTCAAAATCGCAAAAAAGCAATCGGTTTGTGCCTCCGCAAACATTTTCGAAGCACTGCAATGTCGCGGCAGCCCAAACATCATCCTGAATGCGTTATTATATTGAACACGCAGCGCACCGTATGCACATTGCCGTTTGACAGTATGCTTTAAATAACGTCAGCTTAACTTCTTTACCACAACGTGCAAACCTGCGGGCCAACATGTTACAGCGTACACACAGCGCCCTGCGCTCTCGTTCAATGTCCTCGACATCCGACATAGTTTCCGTGACCCAGTGGCCCAGGTACTTGAACTTGTCTACTCTTTTTAAAGGAACACCGCAAAGCGTAACCGGCTGCATTTTATAACATTTTTTGCCCGCTTTAAATTGTAGGAGCTCGCTTTTAGCTACATTGTACCTGAGCCCATGGGCTTCCACGTAGGTCTCACAGACGCGCAATAACTTGTTCAAACCTCCAACCGAGGGGCTCAGAAGCACCATGTCATCCATCAGCATAACTTAAGTTGTTGATACACACGTCTTCTATATGACAACCAACATGAGCGCTGCTGAGCTCCTCGATCAGTTTGTTCAAGTACATATTGAACAGCTTGGGCGATTAATCCCCCTTGCCTCACCCCGCACTGCATTCTATACACATCTGAGTATGTACCTGCCCATTTTACTCTGTTTTTTTGGTTGCTATACCAATACTTAAATATCGCGGTGATATCATGCGGTACATCCGTGTCATCATGCAATTTCTGCCATAACAAGTCGTATGACACCATGTCAAATGCCTTTAACAGGTCCAAAAAGCAGGCAAACACCGGCGTGTCGCGAACCATGTAGTATTGAACGGTCTGCTTGAGACATAGGATTGCGCTCTCCGTGGATAAACCCGGCCTAAATCCGAATTAAGCGTCATGGAGATTGAGGTGTTTTTCCAAAATATCATCAAGCAGACCGTCCAACACCTTGGCCACGACAGACGCCAGCGATATAGGCCTGTAGTTGGACATGTCAGAGGAATCGCCTGTTTTGTTTTTTATAATGGGCACAACTAACGTATACATAAGATCATCCGGAAGGTAGCTATGACTAATACACAAATTAAAAAATAACGACAAAACCCTAGGAAGATGAGAACCGGCGTACTTAAGGTGCTCAACACTGAGGCCGTCGAATCCCGGAGACTTGCCTCTAACCATCTGTTTATCGATATCGACTTGAGACTTAAGGTTTTTACGGTGAAGACAAATAAAAACAACAATTTCAAATGATACTCATTTAATCATTGAAACAATATATACTCTTACAATCAATTGATTTATAGAAAAACATTAATTTAATAATCTACATAAAATGCATATAAGTCAAACGAATGCGACGGTAGACCCCCACAAGCTGTCTCCTTTTAACGATAGCATATTAACTGAAGAATAACAAGGACAGATATTGCAAAATTTTGTGTTAGTTTTGATGTAGCTGGCTCAATCAAGTAATCCAATCCAAACAAACAACAGGGCCCACTCTACTCGTTTAATCCTTATTGCTTTTGACATGTTATCGTATTGTCAACGTTAGGATAGCTCTTATTTACTAGACAGTAATGAGGGCCGAGATAAATACAATACGATAATAATGTTAAAGTAATAAAAAGTAATAAAGCTCCGATAGTGGTGGGGGAGGCCTATGTCCAGCAATAGACGTATATTGGCTGACATAATAATAAAAAGACAATACAACTTATCAATAAAACACTTGATCATACAAATCTGAAGTTACTAAACAATAGCAGACACTTGCAGAAAAAATCTAGTTTTTTTTTTCGGCATATAGAAGGCAAATGTATAGACAGGGCACCCGGTAAGTGGGATCTGACACCCCTAGAAATTTGCATTCTCAAGACTGCTTAGGACTGCAAATGCGTTGCCAACCCTGAGGACTAAGATGGAATGCCTCTATGCTAGTTATTACACCGGTTGTATTACACGCACATCGGACTTGTTTTGCGGCAGGTAAAGGGTAAAATAGTGGTAGCGCCTGGACCCTGGAGGTCCTTCCACCGCCAACATGACACTGACGTAGTAATATTTAATGACAGTTTGTTTTACACATACACATATCAAAAACGTCTAAAGATCATCCCTACATCGTTTTAATATTTTGTAGGGATGCAACGATTCGGCCTTTACGATTACGATTACAATATTAATCGTTATTTATTAAGATAATAAATTAAATGCACATTAAAATGCAAATTAAAGTAAATACACATGAGGCAATAAATAAATAAAAAAGAGTTTAAGTCCTAAGTTTGTTCCCGAAGTGTTATTTTTTTCTATACAGTGAGTGATTAATGTTTAAAGTTATGTCCGCAATAAAAACTTTCACACAACACTAAAATAATAAATATTAATAATTAATTTATGTCATCCATCAGATGTTTTGTTTTGCATTGGAATCTTGTATTTATGCCAGACATTAAATGCGATCTGATTCACGCTGTTTAGTTTTATTTTTTACAATATGATAATTATGACGATTCTTACTACGATAAATCGCTTCGTTATCAATCGTAATTATAACGATTACAGATGTAAAACGATCCACCGTTTCGTAATCGGTGCATCCCTAATATTTTGTAATGTACTGCGTTGCGATACATTGCAAAAAAATTGTATGGATAGTTTTGACCCTTTTGCTGTGTGTATTTTGATACAACTAGACTGTATTTAAAATTGAATCTAGGTTTAATTTTTCCTGCAGGTGAATATAGTCAGGTCACTCTAGTATGATCCCTGCGCTAGCTCATTATAAAGGCGAATTTCTTTGACTTTTCATAAATACTACATTGATACAAACCTTTTTATAAATTTCTTCTTTATGGCAAGAAGGCAAACGGAAAGTGGAATTTGAAACCCCTAGACATTTGCATACTCAAGACTGCTTAATGCCTTGCCAACCCTGAGGACTAAGCGATGTTCACATCTTTTATATGCCTTGAATGCGAGAATAGTAAGTGTAGTAAATCTTATCGTTTAATCTACCGCCAAGTAGCAGTCTCGCATCGTTGTGTTCTGGGTATGGGGATACGACAACCGGTGAAATTAGGCATCCCATCTTAGTCATTTAATTGGGGTTGGCAACGCATTTGCGGTCTTAGGATTGCAGTCTTAAAACTGTAATCTTGAGAATGCTAATGTCTATGGGTCTTCGATCCCACGTACCATAATATGGCCTGTGTACTCGTTTGCCTTCCACATGCTATTTTTTTTTAATGATATACGGCTTTCACTGAAATCCTCCTAGAGAGTCTGGACTATAAAATATCAGAACAGAGTATTAAAAAAAAACCTACTAGTTAGTCGGTAATTTTCATTTGTTTAGTTGATCAGATCGACAGTATCACAATATATCAATATTTGTATCATACTACGTTACTAAAGATACTATTCTCTATTACAAAATGTATCTACAATATGACATTTAAATATAATCAGGTTAATTTAAGAGGCCTAATACAATAGATGTACAGGCAACGTATCTTAGATTTTCTTCATTTTTGATGTGATATTAAGTGATTATTTTCACATCGCGTGCTTACATAATCGCTTTTCTTCATGTAGCGATTTTTTATAGCGTTGTTAAAGTTTGTAATTTTTACTATTCTCATTTTGTCCGTGCCTAATTTTTCCCATCGCAATTTTTTACAATAATAATTTTTTCGTAATACATAGGTTGGTTAGCATATGCCACGAAACAAAGATCTATCTAGGTTGGTTAGGTTAGGTTCGTTTTTATATCAAAATTAACCAGAAATAATATTACTTTAAATAATGATACAAACTAGAAAAATCACATTGCCCGCTTGCCTTTATAATAGGCCTTTTAAAATTGTACTAGAGTAGAGGAACATACCAAACATGATTAAATAAAGTGTTATGTCTGAAATAATATAATTTTACTGAAATTCACCAACTATTTTTTTAAGCTGTTACGGCTATTATTAGTGTTGGGAATTTTCATAATTCGCGTCGTCATAGCAACGCCACTTATTATTTTTCTGTCTAGATAGGCGTAGCGTCTGCATGGTTATTGGGTGACGCGAATGACACACTGACAACCCTAGCGTACACGATAGAGCACGTGTCATACGTCAGAGAAGGTATGATTTGGAATCATTCGTACCTAAACAGCGGTTTTGTTCGAGTGATCCTTCTGTACTTTAGTACTACAATATATTCTGTATAAATAAAAATATGTCAAGAAATAAAAATATGAAACACTAAAAAGGATCTTTATTTTCTTTATTAATGATAATTAAATTGTGGATTGCAATAAATAGTTGAGTATGAGGATGACGCGAGTTTTAGTAACGTCGACTCCACATCTCGCTGTAGTCTTACCGTGCTCTGAAAATTCCAAACACTAATAATACATTATTAGTGTGCATGTTACACAACAATACAATAACGACAATAAAACGTTTAAAATGCAATTATTGTCGTTGTACATTTATTCTACTTATGTATGGTTTTATAATTATTCAGCGTAGGTAAAATATTTTATATTGGATACATCTTTACGGTCTATACATAAGCGAAGCCTAATTATTCTAAGCGAAGCCGCTCAGTGCAAAGTCGAGGCAGCGGCGTCGAGGCGCGGTCGAGGCGCGGTCGAGGCGTTGTCGTTTAAAGAGGAGACGCGAGCTATGCTTTGTTCCAGTTTATTAAAAGAAAACGAAAGGGATGAAATGACAAAATGGCAGCGTCGCTACGCCTTAACCTCGACTCTGCCTCGAGTGTGACGGCGCCGCCTCGACTCTTGCGTATTTGAGCGACTTCCGTAATATATTAATAACACTAACATTAAGTACAATATCTACTTTCTAATCACTAGACCAGTATAAAGTACAGTGCAATATCATTTAAAGTCTTTCGAGTGAAGTCGGTTAGATTACGAGTATAACTCATTTTGTTTATGGAATGGAGAAGGCATACGAGCACACAGGCCTGGTAACCCATGTGCATTTTCAAGACTAGTCTCAAGACCGCAATCCTAAGACCGCAAATGCGTTGCCAACCCTGACGACAAACAGTTTCGATGGGCTGTTTAACAGAGCCACGTGGTTTGGTTTATTGAATGAAACCGAGTGAGACAGAATAATAAAACGGGACGTAGTTTTAAAAGCTATTGCATTGTATTTAAGTAGCTAGCAAATTAAAATTTTAACATTATTTCCATTTTTCAGATCTTTCTTTTCACATTTCTTGCATAATAATCAAGTATTTTAGGTCACTGCTCATCAAAATGCGAATATGTTTAATAAAAAAAAACGCACCACTTATTTATAAAATTAAATATTAAAAATTACTCGGTGGGAATTATTGACAAAACAAACTAGAGTGTCAGCTGCTTGATAGCGTTCGGCTTGTTATCGCTGTCACACTTGCACTCGCAACTGACAGTATATTCGTCGCTCGTGTTTCGTGAACTGGTATATACAATCGGCGTTGAAGCTGTCGCTTTAACGCAATTGGCAGACTAGCGCAGCAGTTCAAATAAGACATTCATGTGACAAAACACTAGAGGATGATTTCCACCAAACGGCTCGCATCGCATCGGATCGGAAAGGATACGTACGGATGCGGCGACAGCCGATCGCGTCCGGCAGCATGTCGACGCATACGATCGGGCGGTAACAGCCGTTCGCGGTCGAAAGGATGTCGACGCACACGATCGGCACCGTACGGTTGCTTGCGAACGTATCCGCACCCAGTCAAATAGTTTCGTTCCTACCACGAGTTTGAGTGTACTTTCGAGAATGAGTGGGCTCGCCCGGTCACGGCCGAAAGGTTCCGATCGCACACGACGACAAGCGAAAGGGGCCGATCGCACGCGAACGGAGCCGATCGCGTGTCGCAGCATACTTTCGGTGACGTTCACATGTCGCGGAAAACGCCCGCGGTCAAGCTGTTGTGCGCAGCTTGGTAATGTAGACTTAAAAACAGTACATATAAGATTTAGTATCGTTTAAAGACCGACCCGTTGCGGGCCGTTTGGTGGAAATAGTGCTTAAAGGTGAGCCTAATAACGCAGACCGTATACAAAACATAAATTAATATAAATCTAAAGGTTAATACTGGGGATACATCTCTATCACAACTTAAACCGTGACTGTTGACATTTCTTAGTATTTCATTAATAATATGTAGTATTTTAAATTTTCCGCAAATTCTCGACCGATATGAATGTTTTTTTTTTCATGGGTAGGGTATGTGTCAAGGATGGTCGTAACGGTTGTGAAGCGAAGTTCAATTGCGTAGCTATCAAAAAAATCCATATAAATTTAGCTCCGGACGATAACGTCCAACACCCATTAAATCAAGTCCGATTTCCACGATTTTTTAATATGTTGTATTTGAAAAAACTTGGTTTGTACGTTTATTTTTATTTTTGTTTATGTAATATTTTATAATATTTTCTTGGAAAGGAAAACGTACAGACCTAGTTTTTACACGACTGCCCCAAAAAAGGAGTGTAATGATTTCAGGGTTCATGTTTGTATTTATGTATGTATGTGAGTTTCTTTATTCCACTATAACTTCTAAATCCCTTGACCGATTTAGATGTGTGAGGTATCGTTAGAATCTTTACGTCATCCCGGGTGACATAGGATACCTAAACTGTCAAAATTGAAATAACAACAATGGCAAAATGACAATTATTAACATATGTAGGTATATCGACGACGTATACAAAATGCAGTCGGGTTTTTAAAGCTTGCTTTTCATATAGTTATTATTCATGATATCTACAACATATTCAAAAATCTTAAAAAGCGGACTATGTTTAAAGGGAGAAAAACGTTATTTAGTTATTTTGTATGGATTTTAGCCTTACAATCCTCTTACTAACTCTTATGAAAGTATACCACCCCTAAGGGTGAAAAACTGGGTGATATGAAATTTTATACATCGCTATAGGGTAAAGTCACCAGTGATCAGCCAGACACCTGTAGTCGGCCTCTGCCTATACTTTGTATGAGTGGGAAGAGTACGAAATATATATTTCCCACTCTTCGCACGCATATAAGGTCGACTACTCGTCTCTGGCTGATCACTGGTGACTTTACCCTATCTTCACCAATTCTGATTTCGAGTCGGTGTATTGTTTTTTACATTTATAATTATTCATTTAGTGCATCTGATAGCTACTGTATGGTAGAGTCGATAACCTAGGTATCCCTCGGAATTTCAAATAACATTTGTCCTAATGCATCGTTTGTCCGAATTATTGTTTACCATAAACTGGTATTCAGTTGCGTCAGATAACGTTTTAAGTTTTCAAAAAATACCTCCTAGCCTAATATTATAACAACACTAAAAAACCGGCCAAGTGCGAGTTCGACTCGCGTGGAGAGGGTTCCGTCTCCACACCATATGCCTGTCTGTTAGTCTGTCTCTCTGTCTATCTGTCCATCTGTTATAGCAGATTTGCTCCAAAACTACTGGACCGATCGAGTTAAGGTAAAAATATGTAAGTCGGTGAATCAAAGACGGATGCGTAACGTGAATAAATGAATTTTGAACAAGGGGGCTACTTTTGGGGGATAAATTAGGAAAAAAAAAAGTTTCACAAACCTTAATGTGTGACTAGTCAAATGAAAGGGCTTGTTGTGAGCATCTCAAATATATTTGTTTTATAACTTTAACATAAACAGTTTTGAAGTTATTTAAGAAAATACGCAAAAACCGACCATCCCTTATCTCTGAAATGTATAGGCCCAGTAGTTTAGGTTAGACGCACGATTGATCCTATAAGGGTTACTTTATTCCTTTGGAGGTACGGCACCCTAAAAAAAACAGCTGGAAATGGCATAAAATGAACAAGAATTAGGACAAACAATATTAGGACAAATGACGATTAGGGATTAAAATATAGACCCCGATAACCTATTCGACTTTCAAAGCGTGTTATCCCTTTCGGTTTAGTTCTATGGCTAACCAATACAATAATTTAATTCAAATACCGGTAATTGTTTTCCTTAAATGTTTGTCTAAGCTAAAAATAAACTTTAGTGACTACACGCTGACTTGAAACAAGAAGCCTACCCTTTTCAGTACCTTGACTTCGATCTAGCTATTATATCCTTCTATCAATATGTATGTACTACATAACATTTGTGGCATTATGTATGTAAAAGGCCTTCTACACGGTCGGGTGGTTGTGCTAACCGAGGGGAACAGCTATCTGTGAGAATGAGATATAATATATATTTCTTGTTCCTACAGATAGCTGCGTCCCTCTCGGTTGGCACAACCACCCGACCGTGTAGTAGGCCTTTAAAGGGACCTTATTGTCGATGGCGCTTACGCCGCACTGCGTCACGCGACGGTATATTTATATCAGAGCATCTTTAATGGGCCATTCTACTTTTCGTTGTACATAAGTTTTAGCGACGTTCAAAAAACGGTAACGTGCTGCGTTTTCTAACTTGAAACTCGAAAAGTGACGTAAATAAGCTTCTATTTAGAATTATCCTAATTCATAAAAAGTTATTTGTAAGAACTATAAAGTGAGTAACGCAGTGGACATTGATGTCCCCGCCCTTTCAATGGAAAAAGTGCAATTTACCACTGAGTTACCAAGATTCTTCAACGATAATTGAGTAATTTAAGAGTTGTTTTTTTGAAAACAGTTAAACTTAAACATTCTAAGTTCCAGTTATTTCTTTATTCGCGGATTCATAATTTGGTATACTTTTTATCGAACGATAGCAAAAATGTACACTGAAAATTAGAATGGCCCTAATAATGGCGGAAGCGCCATCGACAATAAGGTCGCTTTTCATAGATAACGTCACATTTAACAGTGCTTAACTACAGTTAATTCCTTGTATATAAATGTCAGTACGTTTTATTCTAATTTTATGTTTTTTTTTTACTAAGTAGGCGCCACTGACATATTACACCGGTCGTCGCTTCCTCTTCATGGTATTATTATTATTATTATTATTATATTTTTTTTTATATTACTTCTCTTTTTGGAACAGTAAGTAATGAAATTGTTTATTTATCATTTAATTATTACAAATTTACTGGTACAATAATGGCGCCTGGATATTTATACATTGAAAGCTATTAAATAGGTATATTATAAAAAATAAATTACGATTAATAAAGTTGGAAAATTGTAATACTTTTTGTTTCGTGACTTAGTTTTCATTGGCATTATAATTACTATTTAAGTATGTTATTTAATACTATATGTTTCAGTGGAACTTGTGACATGAGTGGTATGAGACTTATATGTAAATGGGTCAATCAACTTTTTCTTGTTGTTATTGTGTCCCGTAAGCCAGGAGACAACAGTGATAGAGTTTCATAGATTTTTTTTATAACGTATACTTCTAGCACACTAAGAAGAAAACCTATAAATTAATGGGTTTTTAATTGCCAATAAAACTGATTTTAAATGGACTTATATCTTTTGAAATCATAGTTTTAAAGAGTGACCCAAGACACGTCACTATGGCAACGAGGTACCTACATCAAAAGGTTGATCGACCCAAATGCACAAGCTGAGGACAGAAATCATTTGGAATTGTACATTAGTTTAAGATACACACTAAATCAACAAATAATTACTTCAGATTTAATATCTTGGCAATTGCATGTTTTCGTACATTGAATTCTCCCAACAGAGCTACTAAAGCTAGGTGTACACTGCGACGCACGAACACGCCACACACGAGAATAGTTCGAATAGGCGGGTCCACATAGGAGCAGCCTCGCGGTAAATTGCCAGTTGAAGTAGCTCGGTCTATGTGGCAAACATCCGCTGTCACCGCCGCGCACACTCCGGACATACAGTGCCTCGCCTAGGTCATATACATGACAGATAAAACAAAATGGCGCCACATGTACGCACAATCATGTCCAACTGGCAAATAAGATAGCTCTGGGTTGAAATGTCGAGATGAACGAGGTTGCCGCGCGCGGCATAGGCCAGTTTCCAGTTCTGCCCTGCTAACACAAATGACGGTATCTTTGACAAAACTCCTGTAGCAAGTGCAACCTTATTAGTAACGGGAGAGGGTTGCATCTCCTTTGGCAATTGAATTTGAGATATCGCCTTTTGGCGTATGAGGACAGAGTTGACCGCTGCTCGCTCTGTGTGGGCCCGCCTAATCAATTGTTCTAGGCGCGTTTCACTGACGTCATTAGTACATACATTCTGACACGAAGCGAATTTATACAGTGCGTGCGTGCGAAGCGTACGCCGCAGTGTAATTCCGGCTTTATATTTTTTTTTTAATTTAATTTGGTACTTTGAGAGTTTAAAAAATAAACAGTTTGGTACAGAAACAATGATAATATATATTTGATAAGGATATATTTCTTCCTTAAAAGGAATAATTAATTGTAATGTATTAAGTATTTTCATGTGTTTAGGGTTGTATTTGGTGGTCAGTATAAAATAATTAAAGGGTACACGAAAATGTCTAGTCACTTAAAGAAGAGACAATAATCGCAAAATGTAACAGTTCACTTATTGAATTAGATTTTATTTCACTTTAAAAAAACTGATCACGAAAATATCGTACGAAATCACATAATTCCTGGCCTTCAAATCGTAATAATGATAAGTAGACCCGTTATATTTTTTATTTTTATTTTATCGACTATCGATGTCGATGGTATTGTACTTAGAGTTAAATGTCATGTCACTGACAATGAGTCAAGACAAAGACAATCACTACTAAAAAAGAATGGGATAAATAAAAGTCGCGGGTGTTCGTTAGTTAGCCCCGTTTATCGTGTTTTCACAATAATTACATCAAGTTATCGCATCTCGTAATGCTAATGAAGATATCTACTTATTTTTAATCGAGAAGTTTTAATACCCACGGTATATTGAAATTGAGCAGCGGTTTGAAATGCAAAAAATCAATCGCATGGTTGCATAATATAAACTAGTAACATCGATATACCGACATAGCCCGAAGAATAGCCAAACTTAAGTGGCAGTGGGCGGGGCACATTGCTCGCAGGACTGATGGCCCATGGGGTCAGAAGGTTCTTGAGTGGCGTCCGCGGACCGGGAGAAGAGCTGTAGGTAGGCCTCCAACAAGATGGAGTGACGACCTTGTAAAGATCGCGGGAACGCGGTGGATGCGAAAAGCACAAGATCGGTCTGAGTGGAGAGCCTTGGGGGAGGCCTATGTCCAGCAGTGGACGTCTTTCGGCTGACATGATGATGATGATGATGAACATCGATATAGAGACGGTCGATAAAATAAACACTCAACCCCTACAAAAAAGCGACGTAATTGCCCCACGATAAAGATCTCTAGTGATAACTGAAAAAGTTACTAAGGTAGACGTGATCTCTCCGTGTAGCCTTCAATTAATCTGTACCAACAATAGGATATTTTCCGCTACATTAAAATAATCTAACACAACATTAAGTACACAATCTAAAACAATCATCAAAAAACATTATTTTTTCTACTTACTGCAAGCGACAATTATACTGCCCTGTTAAACCAAATAGCAGCATCTCAAATAAAACTCCTATAGTAATAAAAACCTCTTTACTAAGAGGATAGGGTCGAATCTACTTTGGCAATTTAATCTGAGATATTGCGCATTGGATTAGGGCAGTATAGCAATGTCCCGCCGGATCACTTAAGGAGTTTCTCTTGTTCGTCTCGTGCGCCGTATTCGCCGCGTTCGGGGGAGCGCATGTCGGCGCGCGACACGAACGACGCGCGCGTGTGCGGGGAGGCCGACACCGGCAGGGGGTTGGGGGATACCTGGGGGATAGTACATTATTGTAGAGGCTTGGAAAATAGGGGATTGCCTGACGTTGTGGTTAAAAGGCCCGCTAAAATACGAGCTAGGCAATACTTGTTTTTGCTGAGGCATTCATAATGTTTTATCAAAAAATGTGAGGAAATTATATTAACATTATTTGGAAAAAGGTTGCGTTGTTTTTTTTCTTAGTAATTTCGATAAATAAAATAAAGCCTAAGTGATATTTTAATCATCGGCCAAATTTTAGGGACTGTTCTGAAAAAACAGCTGTTCCATACAAATTTCGAGAGCTAAACAGCCGAAATGTATGGAACAGCAGATTTTTTTTCGCGATTTGGATGTTGGTCCCATTATAAAAGCTGATCAGTATGACCAACAGAGCGAGTCCCTAAAATTTAGCCGGTGATTAAAATTTCACCCTTTATTAGAAAAAACTGCAATAATTGTACTTTTCACGTTTGATTTTTTAATGATAATATAGTTTGTTTTACAAATATACATGCGGTTTAATTTTTACCATGTGGATTATTTTTATCTACTTATATGATATGTTCGCGCTGCCGAGGTGAAAAGTTGTATGTGTCACACGAGACCAAAGTTATTTGCATCTCGTGGCTTTGAATCTCTCGCTCAACACTCGCACCAGATACCAACTTTACAGCCAGCTCTTCGCGTCTTCGTTTTTAAAAGAAACCATTATTTTCGCCAATGTTTGAGAAGTTTTTTGTTAGAAAGCACACAGACCATCTACACTGCCAAAAAATTCAAAATTCAAAATATTAATTCAGTAAATTGGCCACATGGGGGCTCTTTTAGGGTGAAGACACATCTATCAGCACCGATTCGCATTTTGTCTATATAAAATGGCTGTTTTGTATGAAGATGCGTACGCATGCGAAAGGAGAATTGATGCGTACGCATCTTCATACAAAAAACAGCCATTTTCTATAGACAAAATGCGAATCGGTGCTGATAGATGTGTCTTCACCCTTACACGTCGGTAACATGGAGTGAATCTACTCTAAGCCCATCTAAATAAAAAGGACGCATGTGCATTTTGATAGTCAAAGCAAATTTAACCTTCTGGCTTAAGAAATAAGGTTAATTATACTTACGTGGTTCTATTAGTCATGCGCCCTTCTTTCCAAGGAGGGCAGTGCAGGAGCCAGGTAGATAAGAAGTAAATCCTGACACATTGCACGACCATGAAGTTTCTGACTATTGACATTGTTGACAGCAGTAAAACAATGCTAAACTTATTTGTTGCGTGTGAAGGAATAATAATAACAACATTGTTTGACTGCTGATATTATCAATATTCAGAAACTCTTTCTTCTTTGTTCTTCTTCTCTCTAGTGGTAGATGGTAAGTGGTAGGGTGGTAGCTAAGAACCAAGTAAGGTTAACATTTCCAAGCATGGGGGGGGGAAGAAAATAAAGTTTAAACAATAGCGTACCTGTCGCGACGGTGTCTTGTGTTCTCCGCTGATGCTAATGTCTTCATCAACCGACTGCAACAACTGAAACATACATACTTATTTAATACTAGGTAAAGCCCACGACTTTGCGTACATCTCGTATCGTCATTTTCTTTGGGAACCATTGAATTTAAATACACTCTAACTCAGGCCCGCGCCTCCGTAAAGTCATTTATTTCCAGGCAAGTCTTTCAAGAATTTCCCATAGCACAATGTAAATGATCTGCTGCTATTTAAAATGACAATGACCACCCTAACACGATCTGCGGTTTAAGATGACAATGACATCCCTAAAATGATCCTATTGCAATTTAAGATGACAATGACAACCTTAAATTGATTTTATATTTAATATGAGAATGACAACCCTAAGATGATCTGGTATTTGATAACACGATGACATCCCTAAAATGATCCTCTGCGATTTCAGATGGCAATGACAACCATAAAATTATCCTTTGCGTTAAGATGACAATGACAACCCTAAAATGATTTTATATTTAACATGACAATGACAACCCTAAGATGATCTGGTATTTGATATGACTGACATCCCTAAAATAATCCTCTGCGTTAAGATGACAATGACAACCGTAAAATGATCTGCGATTTAAAATGATAATGACAACCCTAAAATGAATCGGCCATTTAAGATGAAAATGAACACCCTAAAATAAACCTCTGCAATTTTAGATGATAATGACAACCCTAAAATGATCTGCGATTTAAAATGATGACATCCCTAAAATGATATCTCACAATCAGGTCTGATCCTTCTCCAAGATCCTCAGTATCCTGGACAACTTCATCAGAACCAGGTCGTCCATCTCAATTCGCTTCCGCTCCATAGCTAGGCGTTCTTCACGGACCATGGGAACTTGGTTCGAGTGGTCGCTCGAGGACAGATTGTGGATGGTAAGGAGGGAGGAGTCCGTGTGGAAGGTTGTCTTTTTTTTCTTGTGGTCTGTGATTGGTGGAAGGATAGGTTACCTATTTTAAGAATTCAGCTTGCTGTTTCAGCCGAGGCGAGTGACCTATTCTTTTACGTAGTGCTTGGGTACAGTGGCATTTGTTTTTTTCTATGCCACGCAATAAACGTTTCAGAAGTATCCAGTATATATTTTTTTTTTAAACGCGAAACCTTGGTAACATGTTTAGGTAACATAAACCTTGTTAGTTTTGAATCAGAAAAATACATTATACGAAAAATATATTATAAGCTGTTACGGTGTTCTGAAACGTTTATTGCGTGGCATGGAAATGTCACCGTAGCCAAGCATTTTAAAAAGATAATAATAGTGTACAGTTGTTCTATCTCATGAAAGCGGGTGGGCCATACTTGTAGTTGTAACGCGTACAGACTCGCGAACTACGGCGACGCTTAGCGGCGACAGCTACGCACCCAGAGACAAGGTGCAGCCCGACCACGTTCGTGAGATAAAACAACAATACCGCAAGTGTCCTTTAAATATTTTAAACTTCTAATGGTCCCGCTACACTATCGGCGAATAGAGACGATTACGGGCGAGCACGATAGTCTAGTGGGCATACTCGGCTGTATTCGCCGATCATCGTCTATGAACGCCGATGATCGCCTGCGACCCGTGATTTGTCGGTTTTTCGGGCACGCATCAAAGGGAATCGCCGCGTTGTGCGTTGAGCTGCCCACACTATCACCGATCATTTATTCCCCGGCGGAAAATGAATTAAAAATTAAATTGTATTATATAGTGATTGTATATACATACATCGTTTTATTATGATTAATGCTCAAGCACCATCATCTTCTTTTCCTCCATTTATTAAATAATAAAGCAGCAACACAATCCACGTCCATCTTCTACGCTTGCCGTTCGAAAACTACTACGGGCGATAGCATCCCCTTGCACGATCATCGTACCGATTATAGACGATCAGACCATCAACGATCAACGCCGATGGTGCAGAGGGCCCATAAGGTTACATCCGCACTGACAGGCGGCTTACTTAGTGCCTAGAGCCTAGCGTGTTGGAGATAGCGGGCGAGTAGAATGCGGTCGGGGCCTGAGGTGAAGAGCTGTCCTAGATTACCTCAAAGTACTATCGCATTCTTGAGCGAGAGGCGGGGCGTGCGGGGGGCGGGAGGCTCTTCAGCTCAGACCTAGCGAAGGCGCCAAGCGTTAAGAAGATTCTAGTAAGTTTGTTTCGCTTCGCTACTTGCAAGGTGACACGCAGAACTCTAAGCGCTATGCAAGCCCCGGACGTAGCCAGTGCCTCTATTCTATTTGGTAAAAACCACATTACCTTTGACGTGCTATTGTATTGTCAACGTTTTGATAGCTCTTATTTACTTGACAGTAATAGCGGCCGAGTTAAAAACAATAACATAACACGTAGTACAGTTGCCGGCAAACTTCTTGAACATTAGACGAGGTGGTGGGGGAAAGTTCGCGCATCGTGCACATACGTGCAAAAAAAAGTACCTACCTATACCTTTGGACGTTATCATCTGAGCTCCGGGGCCATAAACTAATTAGTGAACAAGAATGAGCTACGCCAGTGCGAACGAGACATCTCTAACCTCCCAAGAGCGAGCGAGATGTGCGAAAAAGGGTTTTTATGACCCCCAGAGCTCAGATGGTAACGTCCGAGGTATAATTTTAATCACAGAATATTTTCAAATCTTACGATAAACGGCAGTGTTTTTTACTGTCTCCACAAAACTCTTTCCGTCTTTCTTAAAGAAACAATACACATCGTATACGATTTTCCGAGCTTGTCTTTTTAAAACTACGTTCTTTTGGCGTGGCATTATGTGGTCACTTTAAAACAATAACAAAAACTCAACAAAATATTATAACAAGAAAGTCAATGATAACAATCGGCTTTATCAGTGCACGCAAGTGTACTCGGAAGGCAGAGGGACGTAGACGGGGCGCGGGACGCAAACGTCATCAGATTGACCAATCTCGCGAACGACACGATGCTCCCCCGCCGCCACCTCCCGCCCCGCCTCCCAACGACACCTAAAAATCGCTTCTGCGCAGGCAAGGTCACATGTTCAAGAAGTTTGCCGGCAACTGTAATATGGTTTCTCTCAATATGGAGATGTGTAGGCATAGCCAAGATGCAAACCCTGCTAACACTTCCATTTTTTACTGACTCTAAATGTACGGAGTTGTGTGTGGTCGATCATAACCACGACAATAATGTACAGACATCAAAACTATCCCTACATAATTTTGATACATCGCAAAATAAAACGAACAAAATAATGTAGTGTTACTTCTGACCCTTAAAAATGTTTGATGTGTACACATCGGTAACTCGTGGCATTTAGGTAGCACTTGACAAATTAGTGATGGATGAGACAAGTTTTCTAAGTGTCTTTTCAGACAAGATAAAATATACTAATAAATTAACATTGCCTAAATGGTCTTAACATAACGACGAAGTAGGTTTGATCACTAGTTTAAAAACATAAATGTTAATGTTAATGATATTGTCATTCATTTACTCGTAATAGTAATTACTACAAGTCGTGTCGCGAAACATAGATTTTTTCCAAATAATGGAGGAATAACTTATTACAGAACTAGTGACCCGCCCTCGCTTCGCTTCGGTTCATGCCAGTTTTCTATAATAGCCGTACATAATCCAAAACTTATTATACATAAGAACCTTCTTCTTGAATCACTCTATCTATTAAAAACAAACCGCATCAAAATCAGTTGCGTAGTTTTAAAAATCTAAGCATACATAGGGACAGACAGCGGGAAGCGACTTTGTTTTATACTATGTAGGTAGTGATAAAGAAGTTGAAATCGAAGAGAACATCAATAAAAATACGCTACAACTTTACATTATAATGCTTTTTTAACCATTACGTTACGTCAGTGGAAGATAATTTTCTTACACAAAGTGGATTTCGATTTCGACCTTACTCAAGTAGAAGACGTAGGCCGGCTTGTAAAAAATTAGCACAAATATTAATTGTTTATCACGAATGTCATACATTAAATGATTGAAAATACTTTTTTTCTAATTGGTTTCCTTTTCTCGACTCGTACAGGAATAACATTGTCACATCACTAGTCTGTTAGAAACTGTCAAGTGCTACCTAAATGCCACGACCCGTGTACCCGTTACCGATGTGTATTGATGTGTCTAGTTAGCACTAACCGTTACATAAATTATCCAGACTCTTATTCAAAACACTTTTACTCATCCAGAAATTATTCTCCACGCATTCCGCACAGCTATTAGCGTCTATATCGTGCGCTAGAAACTTAGTGCCATCTTTTAACTCTGTGTCATAGTCACTATTCGCCAACATTGTAGAATCCGTGTTTGGCCACACATACGCCAATGATTTCGTAATGACTTCCCCGAACTCGTCATAGTTGGTGGTCTTTGTTGGGAGATTTGGCCAACATTTGGTCAGTTCGCAGTTTGCGACGGATTTGGACATGTTTGGGAAGAATTTGGAGCCGCTGGCGCTAGCTAGGTAAGAGAGGTTGTTGTATTTCTCGTAGGATATCTCTAGTTTTTCTGAGGATGGATAGTTCTGGCTGGGGCTGACTTGCATCAGTTGGATTATGTTTGTTCTTTGGGAGTTCTGGAATAAGTAAATTACTAAAAGATTCTGTTGAAAGTTTGCATTCACATTAGGTTAAGACAAGATGCATTAAGCGAACGTATAGACATCAAAAATGTAAAAGATTGACGTAAGCTGCCGGACGGTCCGAATTATATTTCGGCATTTTCGAAAATTGTTTACGTTACCTTTAAGCTTCTTGTCTAGCGCGACAGAACTGGTATTGTTAAATAGAATTCTAATTAGAAACTGATATAGAAAGTGGTAAATACTTTTATTACCACTGAGTTTAATATTAAATCGATTCGGAGCTACTCGGACAAGTTCGTGCGAGTCGTGCGACAACGTGCCGCGGGGTGGGGCTTGTCTAATTATCCAACTACAGTACTCCCAGCTTCTAGTTTCCGGCTAGCTATTGATATGACCCTTGCACTCGAAACTGACAGTATATTTGTCACTCGTGTTTCATAGAAAAAAGATTGCCGATAGCTATTAAGAAACTGGTTGTACTGTATTTTTTTATTTGCGTTTTTATTTTTACCGCGGTCTTATTTTTTTCAATCGCATATTTTCAGATCAGTATTTCTCCACTTATAATTAGGTCGAAATAGGTAGGTCGGGTTAGGTTATCTTAGTTTTGCTTTGTTCTGCCCGAAGGGTCAAAGCATCCAGAGAAATAGGAGCTCCGCAAAAGCGGAGCTATGTCGACAATATGATATCAATTTCTGGCATAGGGAAAAATGCGACAGGAAAAAATGTGTCAAGGGAAAAACACGATGCGAAACTTAATACGAGAAAAAATGCAAGTACAAATTTTGCTACTTAAATATAATGAATTGATCTGACAAATCCCGTTAACGTCTACAAGCCTCGTTCCCCCGCACGTCTGTCGCCCCGCGGGAGGATCACCCATGAACTTGTCGGCTATTTTAGTTCACTTGTAAGACAACGCCATCTACCTGTGGGTCCAAATTATCCGGTTTATTTGTCACCGAGCTGGTTGACTTTACGAGTTTTTTTGTGGGATCCAATTGCTGGAAAGGAAAGGGACGTTAAAAACGGGTATAGGATTAGGTCTGACTAGTGCTTTTGCATGGTATTAAATACCCATATAAGACCTGCTTCTGACAAATCTCGCTGCGTAAAAGTGACTGCCTAAAATAAAAAGTGACTGCCTAATAATTAAACTGACTGCCTAGCAGAGGCGTATTTGCCCTGGGCCAAGGGGGCCATGGCCCAGGGCGGCAGCCTTCTTAGAGCGGGGAACGCCGCCCCTGGCAGCCTTCACTGGGTGCCTTGTGCCCAAATTAAAGAAATATTACTTACCTATGTTTTAATTTGTCTCAGTGAACACTTATCTACCGGTGCTTAAATTTAGTTTAAGACATGATTATGAACTTTTCGGTTAGTGGTTGAATTACTTATTTCACCATTACTGAAATCGATGCGAATAGAAGAAAAACTGAGATGCCACGCATAACGAATAAAAGCGTTGAAAAAGACATAAAGAAGATGAACTTGTCAAACAAACGCATAAAATCGATAGCTTTTTCAATAAAAATTATGACGAACCATCAACTTCGAATTTGGCTAGTTTCGCTATGGACCTAGTAGAAGTCACGACAGAGGCGGTAAGAAGGGTGATTTCGCCGGTTTTTCGCTCAGCTCCAATTTTCGCTCAGTAGGGTGAGATGTTTAGAACAAAACCTTAGATTAGTATAATAAAAACAGCTAATGGCGCATGTTTGGTCTCGTTGAGGCCCTTTAGTACCGAGCCATTCATTTCTCAAACATAAATATATTATTTGACTAGTTAAGACTAATAAAAATGACGGTAGTTGGTGTTTAATTTTTGTGAACGAGTGTCGTCTTGGTCCTTGAAAAATAGTCACCTACGAAGAGATTTCTCGCCAAGGTTTTTAAGTGTTTTTGCATGATTGCGGTAGGTTTTTTGTACTTATGGCTTAATTAAAACCGATCTACGATATACTTATAAGATTGTAGTGGACTACCGAATTACGTAATATGCAAAATATTTGTTTTTATCCTCTGAACGAAAACTGAAAAGGCAGGTGTCATTTTGTACAAGTTAAAAATTTTAAGAACCTACGGTTTTGTATCTGTGTTTGATGTAAAATGATCTTTAGTGGTTACTCGATCAGACATTTAATTTTATTCCACCCAAAAATGTCTTTGCTGCACGAGTATAATCAATTTAAATATGAAGAGGAAAACTAAACACAGCCTAAATATTGGATTACTTTTCGTCCATTTGCTCTTAAGAGGACGAAAGGTAAAATTTAAACCAAAGCATACTATTTCTTAGCTCGTCTATAAAATGCTCGAAAACTCAAACACATGCGGTCGCAAACCAAATTTTGAGGATAAAACTAGCGAAATACTTTTTATAAAAAAACTGTGACAGTTAAATAACTTAATGCCTAATCTAAACTTAAAATAAAGCATATTAGCACTAAAGTTGAATTGTTTTGTACTACATTTTATAAAAACATATTATTTTGGACCTCCAAAGCTAGTAACTCAACTCAGCTAACTGGACGAAAACCGGCGGAATTCCTACCTAAGTAATTGAATAGGGAATATGCATGAATTTTTTAAATCGCATTTCTCAAGTAAATGTGAAAATACCGTAAAAGAAATTAAAATTAAAATCGGTGAATAAATACGGATGATACAAGCATTTTAAACTGCTAATTAGACAGAGATCCGAAGTGCACCGGTGACGTCATTGTGCAGTTCGGCCATGTAAACTCCACGTAAAATTCAGTTTTGCTAGAAAGAGATAGGAACGGGTCCATATTGACTCTCATAATTATTTTTACTCATAATAGTATTTTAAGTCAATCATCGGAATTCAAAACGTTTTTTTTTCAGTCACTGTTTTTTTTTCAGGATTTTTATAAATCAAACCTAACCTAACCTAGCCTTATCTACACGTTGAATATTTAAGAACTGCTGAAAAGTGTACGGTTCCAGCGATAATAAAAATTATGAATAACAATTTTATGAAAACAAAATGATTATAAACGAAAAATTTATGTGAAAAAACGCGCTCCCGATAGGAACAAAATTATCTTTGTTGGATTATACCTTGGCTTTTTTTAAAGCTATTCAAAAAATGTTTTTTATCACCTGTTTGTTACATGAATCAGCTTGTATTACAGCCAATATTACAAAACATATATTATTATTATTGTAAAAAAAAAACATGAATATTCCCTATTAGGTATTTATTTTATTTAAGGTCTGGTAGACCGTATTAATTCGATTTTGGATACATAAATAGAACTATATTACCCGAGAATAATTTGTTGTAAATACTTAAGTATCGTCACTTTATGGGGCGGCAAGGCTACCTGGCCCGGGGCGCCAAATCTTTAAATACGCCTCTGCTGCCTAGTAGTAAAACTGACTGCCTATCAACACACTAACTTTATCCAGTTCCCGGTCCAGCTGATCGCTCACGGCGCCCTTAGACAGCGCTCCTTGCTCCAAGAGCGCGAGGTACAGCGGCCGTTTGACTGTCAGGTAGAAGAGCTCGGCGTTCGCGGGCACGGGTAGTCCCGGCACGAATATGTCAACTACGTTTATATTCTAACATGAGGCTAAAATGACCGCCTAGCGTAAAACTTAATGCTTACACCACCAATTTGTTACCCACGTCCTTAAATTACTACCTTCGCCAAATACAGCTGCGTAAAAGTGACTGCCTGGTAGAAAAAGAGACTGCCTAATAGAAAAAGTGACTGCCTTGTATCAAAATTGACTGCCTAATACAAAAACACACTGACCTTATCCAGTTCCCGGTCCAGCTGATCGCTCACAGCTCCCTTAGACAGCGCTCCTTGCTCCATGAGCGTAGCGCGCTTGGCAGCGAGGTACAGCGCCCGTTTGACTGTCAGGTAGAAGAGCTCGGCGGTCGCGCGGACTGAGTAGTCCGGCACGAATGTGTGACGGAGCATGCTGTCAACGTTGATGTTTTGGAGGCTGCCCATGGCAGATGGGGTTGGGGATTCCACTGTAAAAAAGAAAGATAATTATATCACTACGCTATTCAAAAAAAAATTTGACAAAAAAATGTGACAAGCCGACTGTACTTTTTTTTTAAGGTCATTATCTGCTTATCAAGATCAAACTGATGAACCCCAACACGGAGGGTTTACGTTAACTATAGCGGATATCTTGTCGCTAACATCATCATCATTGTCATTGGGTTCACATTATGTGGTCCAAATTCCGAGAAATTCCAACCCATTCCACTAACGGGAACTGGGTCAAATTTTGAGCTTAACTGACATACAAACAAACATTGCAAGTTAATAAAAAGTTTGTGACAAATCTTTTTCGAATAATCATAGACAGTTTTGATAATAAATTTTATAACCTGTCATATTTGTATCGGAGTCTTTAATATTTTATGTTTACTAGCTTCTGCCCGCGACTACGTCCGCGTAGATTTCGATTATCGTATGTCGGGACCTATTAAATTTCTCGGGATAAAAAGTAGCCTGTGTTAATCCAGTGTATAAGCTTATCTCCATTCCAAATTTCATCCAAATCCGTGAAGGAGTAACAAACTAACACACACACGCACACACACAAACTTTCACATTTATAATATTTAGGATAAATTATTTGCTTTTTTTCTGCTGAGCGCTGTTTGTTCCTCTAAGGGTGATTGCATGTAGGATTAGTATCATGGTGTTATTTTCCAAACTACGATTAATGTTTGACGGAAAAAAGTACCAAAGGTTACGTGGAAGAGATCCTTTAAAGGGATAAGTTCGCCTTTGCACAAATTTCTTTTTTTTCTGTAATTTTATTATTTGTGTAATGCAATTGTTTTAAATACAATAAAGTGTTAACATACACACACATGTATTAAAACCATACCATATTGCCTTTAACGTGTTATAGTATTGATTTAACTCGGCCGCCATTACTAGTGTTGCCAGGTCAAGATCTACGAAAATCGGGACTAGGCTAATAAAAAATCGGGAAATAGGTTTTCAAATCGGGGAAGTACAAATATTACAGTTGAAAAATCGTGCGACTTACATCCGTCTTATAACCACCACTGTGGCGTACTGTTTTTGACCTTCACTTGTTATCTTATTCATGATTACTCTAGGAATATGCTAAAATCGGGACAATTGGCGTTCCGATTAAGGGTAAATTGGGACGTGTCCATAGACCTCTGAAAATTGTGACGTCCTGTGTAAATCGGGACGTCTGGCAAATCTAGCCATTACTGACAAGTAAATAAGAGCTATCGTAACGAAAACACGATAACATGTCCAAGGCAATTTTGTTTCACTGAGTAGAATTACTGATGTGCAAGTTGCGGAAAGTTTCCAACAAGTTGGAAAAGTTTTAAGAAATTTCCGGAAACTTTCAATAGAAATATAGGAAATTGAAATTTAAGAAACGGAAAGTTTCAATCCTCATACAAAATTGTGAGAAGTTTCCGAAATTTTCCTCCATGAAATGTTCCGCAATTTTGGAAAGTTTCCTTTAGCACATCAATAAGTAGAATAGAGGCCAACGTACCGACACCGATGTTTTGCGTGAGCGCCTGTACGCCAAAGTACGTGAAGGGTCCCGCTTCGAACACGAGGTTCTCGCGGCCCACCGTCACCTCCACGCGGCCTTCCAGGATCAGCACGAAGTAGTCCACCTGAAGGCAGAGGGTAGTCATGCATAAGATTGAAATATAACCTGCCGAATCTCCAGGTTTGTGCTTGAGGATGTAATGCTAAATATAAAAGGCACCCTATAATTGATTGTACAAGGTTGCAATTACAATGTTACTAAAATAGGTATTGGGTGTAACGTAATAGATTTTTGGGCCACTGAGTAACTATAACGCATTATAGGGCAAATAATATATATGGGTGATTCCACAGGCGTTTCAACCGCCGTCAGTCCCCTGACATAAATATTGAAAGAATGAGCTACACCAAGCAGTTAACATTCACACAGAGCTATCGTAATTCTTGCCAGAATTGATCGAATTTTAAGTATATTACTATAAATACTTAAGACATCGGACTGACGGCGGTTGGAATGCCCGTGGAATCACCCATAAGTGTGGATCCTGTTTAGAGGTATCTCACTGTAGTTCACTTTGACATATTTTTCTTCTACAGCATATTAATTAAACGTCCACAGTTTGGTATAATTCAGGCATAATTATACCAAACAGTGGACGTTCAAATAATATCCATAATTCCAGAAGGCATTCTGGAATGGTCGGAGACTGGGACTATAAAACGAGGAACGATTGCGGCTACTATTCATTCCTTACTTGGACAGCGAACAGTGCGAACAAGAGCGAACCGAGCGATTCGAAGCTCATTGTGCAATAATAGGCTAGTGTCCTAAAAAAATCTAATTAGGCCGTCATTTAAATTATCAAAAAATATTGAACACGTATTTTTTCTTTTGTCAATTAAACAAAAAAATACCAAGATAAAGTGCGTTGAAGTATCGCGTGACGTCACGCCGTGGCACACTTTATACCACGTTGTGACGTCACGAGCCCCCACTCCGATTCCGATTGATTTGAAAAAGCAAAAAATACGTGTTCAATATTTGTTGATCTTACTGACGGACTAATTAGGTTTTTTTATTTACCCAGAACACACCCCTATTGTTTGTAACGGTAAGTGAGTGCGTTAATAAAGTCTAGCTATTTATTTCCCCCACCTACATAACAGTATTGTAGTGAGCTATATTGTATTCACTTACCGGTTTCCCCTGCTGATAGACGTATGTACTGGTGTCCTTTTTGCTCTTCCCTTTAACTTTGATGTGATGGATCACGTCTTGCCTCAGGAGGCGACGGAGCACCGTTTCAGAGACGATCTCGGGACGGAAAGCGTCCACACCTGAAATAAAGTAAACACATTTTAAAATCATTATTTGGATGAACTTTAACTTCTTCTTCTTTATTACATAGTGTAAAACAAAGTCGCCTTCCATGGCCGAGTGTTTGACCAATACTTTTTTCAAAATCACTTTCCGCCCGAGGGATGGAAATGCCATTTTGAGCCCGCTAATGCGATATTGAAATCCTTACTTTCCAAACAGAAGATGAAATAGTAAATTGTTAACAAAGGAATGAAAGGCACCTGTGAAATAAATGGTGACTTTCACCCAAATTAAACGCTACTTTTCATGTCAACCATGAAGAAATTTTATAAAAATACTTATAAAAATAAGACTCAGCATAGTTTTACCCCAGAGTGGCTGTAGCAGATTTTAGCATGGCCCAGTACAGGTTTTTTTATTATTCTTACTACAGTCTCTGTATAGGTTTCTGCTACCGCACAGGACCATAGATATTATTTCAAATTACTTTTTCTCAAAAATGTCCGGAAATGTCGACATTCCTATCTACATATTGAGACGCGAAGTACATAGCTTAATGACAGTTCTCAAATTTAAAAAAAATCAAATTGCGTGCTCGCTACAGAAGCCCGCAATGTTGCATACAAATTCCATTACCATCTAGCTTGTAACTTTTTAAAAAGTGAAATGGGCCATAATAAAATGAGAGCACAAGTCTTATACATCCAAATTTTACTCGAAACATAACTTTTTTATTTGTGCCTGGAATAGCTTATGTTTTTTTTAAAACAAGAATTGCGTTTCTCCTTGTCATAAACAAAAAGGCGGTAAGAAGTGATGGTTTTTTCGCATGAAGTTTCTGTTTGTATGCAATTCAAAAAATGAGTTCAAGCGATGAAGATTTGACTCCAACACAAATTTTTCTTGCGATTTTTGAGAAAAAACACCATATTTGCCTCGGCAGGAACAGCAATTGCGGGCTTCTTATTTTTAAACCAATACTCAGCCCGCAATTGCCTACTTCCATGCCTAGGCAATAATGTACTATTCTTCCCTAGGGTCACTAGGGGACAATTTGACATGCATCACTGTCAACTCGCTTCTAAGATAAACAATGACCTACTTTTAGAATGGAATAGGAAATACCTATTCAACGCACACAGAAGAAACACAATAGAAAAATATACAATAAAAGAAAGACATTACGTTAAATAGGACTCCTCTGAGCATTGTGCCGCAGTGAAACGGATTCATTTTCAAAGGGACCTGACTTAAAACTAACCTAAATTTAACATAAAAAAAACATTACAAACACTAGCAACAATTTTATACAGTAAATGAAATAAAAAACAATATTAATTCACGCTTAAAACCTTAACAAAGACTAATTGATAATTTTGTGTGGCAACACCAGAACAACACAACCGTTTCCTGTTGGATCGTTGCAAGTGACGGCCAGTTTAATTTCAAAGTATGGATTACGAGTGTCTCATTCTTTAAGAGTATGAGATATGAAAAAAATCGTGCCGTATAGAACTTTCTAGAAGCACAGCTGACTTACTGGAGTTGAGGTATTGGAAGGTGGCGAGCGTCAGCTGCGGCGATATGTGCGTGCGCTGGTTCTCGTGCCGCTCGGCGAACGCCGCGAAGTCCTGCAGCTTGTTCGTGGGCTTCTTGCGGCGGCGCTTCGTTCTGTTGTCCACTGTTGGGCAAAAATAAGTTATAAATAATATTCTAAAGTTATTTTTAAGACAAACATTTTGTCCGTCTGTAGAATTTCGCAGACTTCAACTGATCTTCAAGATGATAAAGAAATACCTAATCAATTGCTGCCTTTTCAATGTACTTACAAAATACCTCCTCGTGTTTCTTCAGTTTCTTCATAAAAAATAGATTGACCTATTTTACCTGTTTTTACCCCTATGATACGATAAGTTGCTAACAATCTATTTAGAAATTTAATACCTAAAGCTGAAGAGTTTGTTTGTGTGTTTGCTTGAACGCGCTAATCTCAGGAACTACTGGTCCAATTTGAAAAATTCTTTCAGTGTTAGATAGCCCATTTATCGAGGATGGCTATAGCCCAAAGTAACTATTCCACGGGGACGAAGTCGCGGGCAGAAGCTATCGATAATAATATGCATATGTATTGAATGTCGAAAGCCCAAAAGTGCCACGAAAATTCCGGTCTCTGCGTATAACTTACTGAACACGTCGGTCTCGTCGACAATCTCCGACTGAATCATCTCCTCGATAACGTCCTCCAGGGTCACCAGCCCTATGGTTTCGTAGAATGGGTCCCCTTCGCCCTCGTTGTTTATTCGGTGGACGAACGCCATATGCCCTTTGTGTCCTGGAAACAAGTTTGTGACGTTTCAAAGACTGGTAGTGCTACATACTTGCACCTAAACCTAGACTTGACGCATCAGTATGTACTCTAATTGTATGTAGTATCTTATCTTAGTCCTGTTGGCGACGTATTTGCCGTTTCTAATCTTGAGATTGCAAATCTCGGAGTCTGTGTATAAAGTCATCTTTGCCATAGGCATTTCAGCCAAGACAAAGTTTAAACAGTAGTTGATCTTCAAACAAAGGTATAGTTTGCTTGCATTCAGTTTAGTAGTCTTCTGTGTCTCAGATCCCACTTACCATCAGCTAGCTCCTATGTATAGCCTTCTTCTTTATGCCATAAAAGACCTACTTACCGTCTTTGAACTGTTTGAACATGACGTCGAGCGTGACGTCCTCGAAGACGAAGTTGCAGGGGTTCTGGTAGTACTGCGCCAGCGTGCGCAGCGGCGTGTTGTCGTCGGGGTCCACGAACGCCAGGTCCTTGATGAACAGCACCGTCACGATGTTGCCGCGCGTGCCCTCGAACACCGGGATACGGGAGTAGCCTGGTGACAACCAATCAAATTATTAAAAAAATCGGGCAAGAGTACATCGGACCATGCACAGTAAAGGGTTCGACAGCCGTTACTACCAAACAAAAATCCATCTCAAAAAACACGATGTTGAAAATTGCACCAGTAAAAGAGCGTATCTTCATGGCACTTACGTCCTTTTGTTGAGAAGCGCAGTTTTTCGGCAATAAATCAAAAAAGGTAAATCCGATCATGTTGAAAATATTTTTTGTTGAAAGTAATTATTAAGCGTCACCTTTCATATTTTTGGACATACGGTTCAAAAGATAAAAGGGGGGGACACAATTTATGCAAGTTTCGGAGTGATTATGAAAATACCGTAATATACATCACCACAAGTGAAATTAAAATTAAAATCGGTCAATAAATACGGATGATACAAGCATTTTAAACTGCTATTTAGACTGCGATTAGACAGAGAGATCCGATCCGCCGTGTGACGTCATGTAACACGTCGGCCATATAAACTCCAAGTTAAATTCTGTTTTGCTAGAAAGAGAAAGAAACAAATCTTTGTTGGCTTATATCTTGGTTATTTTTACAGATATTCAAAAAAAATAATCTCAACTGTCTGTTACATGAATCAGCTTTTATTGAAGCTGTAAAAAAAGCCATGAATATTCGCTATTCTTTAAATAAATGAGCACCAAATGAATTAATCTACATGCACTCACCAGACTTGACGATATCGCTCATGGTCTCAAAGTCCAGCACCGAAGTGATTGGCAGCATAAACACATCTTCCAGCTTCGTCATGACATCGGATACGCTCTTCTTGCGGAGCTCCAGCGCCCCAGAGATAATGTTCACCTCGTCCTTGTCCAAATCGTTGACGTCTGTGGTCACCTGTTGCGAGTTCTTTTTTTAGTAGCGGTGTCAGAGTTTTGGTAGAAATTAGTGAAAAATGAAAGCTTGATAAAATAATTAATAAATATCAGGGGACAATATTACACAAATAGACCTAGTCCCAAACTATAGGTTATATCAATAATAGATTATTAGAAAGGAACTCAAGGGATATGTTACACTTTTGATGCCACAAAATTTGTTATAAATATGTATGTTTTGAAACATGCGAGTGTTTTATTCAAATTCGTTCAGTAAATCAAACGTGTTTGAGAGACAAAAATTTATTAATTTATGGGAGGTTAGGTTAGGTCAGGTTAGGTTACTATTTTCAGCAGTAAAGTGTTTTTTTGACGTTATATTTTAGTATATCTGGTGATCCGCTAAACATAAGCCTTTTTTATTTACTGTTTCATTGTGATTTCAGTGTTGCCATTTTTTATGATGTTTATCTTTGTTCTATTTTTTTCATGTGCTCATCTAATAAATGTTTCTATTTCTATATATAATTTTGTTACCATCTGTAGAAAGAAGAGAAAGCGCATTCCAAAGAAAATGAATTAGTATAAATATTAGGAACCTTGGAGTACACAAGATCCCAGACCTTAACTAGTTCCTTGAGTCGTTCGCGGTTGTAGACGTTGCCGATCTCCTCGCCGAGGAAGTAGTCCAGGAGTTTGCTGACGGGGAAGGCCAGGGGCGCTGTCAACGCCATCACACCCTGAGATGAAAATTATTTGTTATTATAATTGGGTTTGGGGCGAACAGGCCCGAGGTCAGCTTATCCATCAGGATCATGAAGGTGGAGTTCACCGCCACGTTGCCGAGGAGTTTAGAGCAGAATGAACGAGCATATTGGGGATCATGAAGAGAGTATAAGAAGCTGGAGTGCCTTGGTTTTATCATGAGAGGCATATGATAGTTTATCCTGCTGACAGTGATGCAAGGCAAGATTGAAGGCAGTAGACCAGGTAGAAGAAAGACATAGCTTGGAGAGCATGATGAATGGTTGAACCTGACGGAGTCTTCTATTGTCATTCGGACAACGGCTTGAGGAGTCAGGATAGCCAAGTTGGTTGCCAACCTTTAAAAGGCACTGATGGTAGTGCTGAACGCAGGCATATCATAACCACAGGGTCTGGACTATAGTCTCCAAGCGTTTCCATCTTCGGAGACTTGGTTGGTGATGGTGACCAACCCTGACCTTATATCATGATGAGTCAGGACCATCGACGCGCTCCCAATATGAATCCAAGACTTGATGACATCTCCTTAGTCTTCTTCCATGACCCTGGACCACGTTCCACTTGTTCCTAGAGCCTCCACTGACCTTAGTAATAACGATGCTCCTCGCGCCGACCATCAGCCCGTGCCGCGAGCAGATGGCCTGCGGCGTGATCTCCCCGAACAGCACGATGGAGAGCGTCGAGAAAATCACCGCGAACAGGCCCGAGGTCAGCTCGTCCAGGAGGATCGTGAACGTTGAGTTCACCGCCACGTTGCCGAGGAGTATGGAGCAGAGGAGGTAGTTCCCGTGGTCGCGGACCGGCATTATTGCTCGGGCGTATTTTCTTTCCTGGTGATGAGAAGTCTTGATTCAAAGAAGCCACCAAAGAACGTGAGCCAAATCAAATAATTGCTGTGAAATTCGCACCAAGCATCATGTAATCAACATAAGAGAGATAGGTGACTTTATTTTCCGTTAAGTTACTTACTCTTTGAATCATTGGTAAAATTGTTGTTAAGCTATGTAAATTGTATATTCATATGTGCCAATCAACGGTTTAATTTTAAGAAAATACTTTTGTTCATTAGAAAACACAATAATAATGGTGAGGACGCCATTGGACGGTCGACACGCTTACTCGGTGCAGTCTTTAGGTGGCGACTGACTTGTTAAATTTCGGGGCAATCTATCACCACGGGCCACGAGTGATACATTACACTGAAATCTTACAAGTCACTCGGTACTTTTAACTAAAAAACCGCATCATTTATTAAAAATAATGGATACCAGATTTAAGAAATAGGCCATAGGGTTTCGAATATTCAATAAAAGAAAGGCCTATATTATTATAGGCCATACGATCGACTTTATGCGTATGTAATTATGTTTTATGGCAACGAAAAATGTTAAAGCAATCATGACATCTTGACATAGTATAAAACAAAGTCGCTGAGTTCTTTCAAACTACCCAACAGATTTTAATCCGGTTTTCATCAATAGATAGAGTGATTTAAGGAGAAGGTTTATATGTATAATAAATTCTGGATTACATACAGGTATTACGGAGAAATCACATAAAGCGAAAGCGTGGGCAAGACGCTAGTTTAATACACAACGAAACAACGATATCTCACCTGTTCTGTTCCAGTATTAGATATAATCTTCAGCTCCGTTCTATCCAATGACATCAACCCCAGATTCAAGCCCGAAAATAGCGCAGAAAACATCAAACATACTAAAATCAGTATCAAGGTCATCCAAAGAGGCAGCATGGTGTGGTGGGTGGCGAAGACCTTCCAGCTCTCGGTGCCTTGGTGACGGTACTTCTCCTCATCTTTGGTAGGGTCTAGTACGTTGAATGGCAAGTTTTTAGCGCATATATAGAATGTAGAATCGGCTAAGGGTTTCGGTGCGACAACGGCGAAGAGTGCCGAGGTTTTTGTCACGGATTCGTTTTCTACCTGTAAATGTAATAAATGAAGATTTTTTTAATAACTATTATTAATAAAAATGAATGTTTGTATGTTTGTCATCTGTGTTTCTAAACCATAGATCCGATAGGGAATACATGGATTTTTTAAATCGCATTTCTCAACAAAATAATTATAAAAACACCGTAAAACAGATTACCAAAAGTGACATTAAAATTAAAATCGGCCAAAAAAGCTAGATTAATCGGGACGGTTCAAGAGGGGAAGAACCTTATAATTCCAAATTATTTTTACTCCAAAAGAAATAATATTTTAAGGTAATTTGTTCGATGCTGGAGCTATTTTATATTAAATATAATAATATTCAATTACTATACGTAGGATATGTTTGGTTTGATTTATAAGCGATAACAAAAAATAACGTCTTCTATCAAAACATTACATTCAGAATTGTGAAGCGCTGGCGCTGAGTTGGAACGGTTTCGCAACTGCTTTCCAACTTTGTGTAGCTTTATTTATTTATTTTTACTTTAACAAGTGTTGTTGTGAATAAATATTTTTTTCTTTCTTTATGAAAATTGGGGATTTTGATCAATTCGGAATTATATATATTAGTGTACCCGATTAAGATATCAGCTCTGAAAATAGGGATCACCATACTAGTTATGTTTTCGATAATCGGGTTAAAAAATACATTTTTGTAGATTTTGCAAAACCCTGAATATTCTTACCAAGAACTCTCCCGGCATGAGGAATTTGCAAGGCTTGTCGTACTCCAGGGGGACTTCCGAGAAAGCGATTACCGTGTGAGTGCTGAAGCCTTCTCCGAACAATCTGTGAAACACAGAACAATAATATACCACACTCTAACCTAGTTGGTAGTGACCCTGCTTATGAAGCTAGGGGTAACGGGTTCGATTCAGAATTTTGTGTGAATTCAAATGACTTGATTATTTTAATGACTCGAGTTTGTAATACCCTTACTGTCCGTGATAGACACAATGTTTTTCATCACATTTGCGAGGAAATTAAAAAAAAAAGAGAATAAAAAAACAACAATCAAACAAATCAACTCGATTCGCTAAAAGAGTTTGTCAACTTTTTTCAATATAGTCTTCCACAGATAATGCTTAGAACTGCTTTAGTTTTTAAACTTGACAGGCCATACTGCCAGATTGTACCGATTTTCAAAATAAAATTTCATAAAATAATTGTAAACGATAAAAAGACGTTTGTTCAGTAAGCGGGCCGCACGGGCACTTTTACACGTCAAAAATCTACCAGCGCTTGGCAAGAGACCACTGCTGAGAAGAAACGCTGCAAGAAACAATGTTTACATATTTTTATTAAGATATTTGTGTGATAGCATTTATTTAGTTCTGGATGTTGTCTATGAATCCATACTAATATTATTTTGAAGGTAACTCCGTCTGTCTGTCTTGATCATGATACAAACCTCGAGCTTAGTTTGGGACTAGGTCAATTTGTGTGAGATAACCCCTGATAAATATCTCCAAGGATCTAGTGGTGGTAGGACCTTGTGCTGGGTCCGTCCGGATCGCTACCACCATATTATCCCTCAACCTACCTTACCTACCGAAAAGCAGTGTTCGCATTATTGCGATCCGGTGTGGGGATAAGACAACTATGAAACTAGCATAGAAGCATTATATCTTAGTCCCCAGAGTTGGCAACGCATCGTCTAAGGATTACTCTTGAGATTGTACTCGTGACGATGCAAATGCCTGAGTCTCAAATCCCACTTACCATCAAGGCCACGTTTTATAAAGCTACAAGTAACAATTTTACAGGTCTAAACTGGCAACACTGCTCAAATGGCTGGTCGTCATTGGTTGAGGTTGTGTCAAATGGAAACTTGTCACCTGTAAATTGGAATTTGTAGCTTTATAAAACAGGCTACAGGTGTTGTGTGTGCTCGGATGCCTTCTAAAGCTACTAAGCAGCAAGACTAAAATCTTTCGATAAAATTACTAACATAGAGGCATTCCACCTTGGTCCTCATCTGATATCTTGAGATTGGGAATATCTATGGGCTTCAAAGCCTTACCATCAGCCTCCTACTTCAACATCCTGACAATGACAGGTGACAGGTGATGACGCAGCTTATATGCATTCCACTAATGTGAATTTTGTTAACTTAGAAAGAAAAAAAGAAAGATACATTTATTTATCATAAGTACATACAAAAACACGAAAAATAAAAACAAATTAAACAGAAAGACATAAAACTGTACGTACATTATGTAAAAAGGGCTTTTCTCAGCATTGTGCCGCCCTGATTAAAACTAACTTAAACTAAACAAACGAAGAGGATATTTAAAATATAAAGAAACAGAACAAAAGAAAAATATTAAATACTGACTAACACTAAACAAAATAATTATTCTATCTTTATATAATGGTTGTATTTATGGCAACACTTTAACAATACAACCGTTTCCGGGGGCACGTTTTATAAAACTACAAGTTACAATTTCACAGGAGTACTTAAACTGGCAACACTGCTCAAATGACTGATCGTCATTGGTCGAGGTTGTGTCAAATGGAAACGTGTAACCTGTAAATTGTAATTTGTAGCTTTATAAAACAGGCCCCTGGTGAGACGTTGTAAGTTACTGCCAGTTCGCTTTAAGAAAACTTTGTACATACCATCAGTTTTAATTATTAAACTATCCCGTCCCGTGTGGTTGCCGGGTTAGAGTTGTGCCACTCCATGTCTTCCCGTGAGAGTCGTAAGAGGCGACTAAGGGAATAAAGGCTTGTAGTCATGTTAGGGTCTCCTCAGACCTATCGACGCGGAATCGGCTTGAGCCGGTAAGAAAAAGTTTTATGTCCATGCATCGAGCCGAGCCGAGCCGAGCGACACCTTTTTCACTCTTACTGCACGGACGTAAAACTTTTTCGTAACGGCTCAAGCCGATTCCGCGTCGATAGGTCTGGGGAGACCCTTAGGCGATGGGCTTGCAACCTGTCACTAATACGCTGGTAAACATCTTAGCCTGATTGTGCGGTGTGGTTGCAATTTTTTAGAGTTGTTGGTAATTTATCTCAGACACACAGCAATGTAGTTATTATGTTGTTACCTGTCACATATCATTCTTAGGATGTTGAAATAGGAGACAAGTCTGTGTAGTCAAACTTCTTCATGTCATGAAAAAATCTTACACCCCATCTGAAAGGATTCATTCAAGAGCTATTCAGCCCTAACTTACCTCAGCTTAAACTTGGAATTAACCAAAACACTTGGAACACCTTCCACAATCTTCGGGTCCTTTTCAGACTCCTCAACCCTCAAACCTTCAATCCTGATTTTACCCGGTTCAATCTTCGCAGTTTCAACCTCCACGGCTTCCTTATACCCTGGTACTTTGAAAGTAATATCGGTGTCACGTTTCCTTCTATACTGTAAGTATTCGTATTTTGGACTGGTTTTGAAGACCTCGATGTCTTTGCTCTCCCATGCGTTGGGTTTGGTGTCGGAAAGGTAGTTGACGTCGGTATCGTGAGATAGGTCCCACGTTTGGACCTGTTGCAGGTCTTGGCTGTTGACAATGAGAAAATATTGTGTTATTGATTAAAGTGATAGAAGTATAATATTATATAACTATAAAACAGATAAAAAAAACCGATATTGTGGCGAACCGTTCTTTGAGAGCTCTCCTTGAACGATTGACGCACATATATCCACATACACGGATAAAAAGATACCCATACATTCCTAAAGTATGTTACCCATAACATACTCTTACTATATCATATTACTAGCTTCTGCCCGCGACTTCGTCCCCATGGAATAGTTAGGCCTACTGTCCACAGCGGCGTCATTTGACGCTTGCATGCATCCTACAAAAGACGACAGGCGTATTTTGCGTCCTAGGTGTGTCCACGTAATCGTCATGCAATCGTCATCCAAGCTACAAAACGGTAGTTCTTTCAAGATTAGCATCGCGAAAGCACGTGTTTTCATTGTGACAATATCAAGTGATGATGAAGATGAGATTATTGTATAAGTACAACATTATTAGATAACGACGACGGCGAAAATATTAATTGTAGATATCCGTTACATCTCGTCTCCAGTATTCTTGTAACTTATTATTATACAGACAAGGACAAGGCCTCGTGTGGTTGCCGAGTTAGAATAGTGGATGTCGTAAGAGACGACTAAGGGAATAAAGGCTTGTAGTACTGTTAGGCGATGGGCTTGCAACCTGTCACTAATACGCTGGTAAACATCTTAGCCTAATTGTGCAAATTGTGGTTATAGAATTATCAACAAGTTTTTAGAGATGTTTGTAATTCTGTAGCTCTGCCTACCCCACTCTGGGAAAGAAGGCGTGAAATTATGTTTGTATGTATGTACAAGGATACTGTTCAATTATGTGAACAAAATTGGCTGCTGAGGCCGCCATTTTGCAAAATAAGCAAGTGTTTGCGTTTTGCAGTACGCTTGAGTGCTGACATGCCGCTGCACGAGCTACATGACGAACGTCTGACGATGCGCACATGCATCTTTGCCGCTTCGTGGACACAGTTTCGTTCTTTTCGACGCAAGATGCATGCAATCGTCACGCAAGTGTAAAATGACGAAAGCGTGCGTCTGACATGCAGCTACGTGGACAGTAGGCCTTAATTTGGTCTAACGCTAACTTTAACCCGCGACTTTGTTTACGTAGAAGGTTGAAACATTCCTATTGGTCTTAGCGTGATGTGATATATAGTATATAGCATTCCTCGAAAAAAGGGCTATCTAACACTGAAATAAATTTCAAATCGGACCAGTAGTTCCAGAGATAAGCGCGTTCAAGCAAACAAACAAACTTCAGCTTTATAATATTATTAGTAATAGATAAATGAGAAAGTTAGAATGTTTGTTACTCAATCCCGCTTCAACCACTGAACGGATCGAGATCGAAACTTGGCACACATATAGGTTAGGTACTGGAATAGGACACAGGATAGTGATTATCTCGGACAATTCATAAGTTCTCGGGGGAATAACGATAATTTAAATCTACGCGGACTAAGTCGCGGGCAGAAGCTAGTTTACCATAAAACATGTATTAATACTAACTGACACTTCCAAATAGACTTATGTACAAATTCCATTTCTTGAAAATTATAGCGTATGCTAATACATCTAAAACTGAATTTTCCCTAAACCTTGTTTAAGAGTAAACCTATTTAATATCAACGAAGTATTGGTCAACACGCGACCAAAATAACTTTCCTCGTAGAATTTCATGAATGACGTAGGTAATCTAAACGTACGCTGTCCCTTTTACACATGGGTCCTACGATTTGAGAGTGAAAGGGGCAGCGATAATTTTAGAAGTTCTGTTGATTTCGTGTACATACTATTAATTATATATAAACGTAAACAAACTGTAGTACAATTCGGTTAATGTACGATGATCCCAGTAACAGAGGAATTTCGTAATTTCAAACACGGTAAGTCTTAAGATTGTAAAGTAAAAAAAAACATACAAAATGCGATAACGTTTGTCTACTTTTAAACCCAGTCAGATTGTTACAGTTATTAATATATCGTAGATATTATGAAAAACTAGGTCTGTACGTTTTCCTTTCCAAGAAAATATTTCTTAGTACGAAACAAAGTTAAAAAAAATGGGAACGTACAGACCTAGTTTTTCATAACAATTACAAAATATTCAAAAATCGTGGAGATCGGGCATGATTTAGGGGATGAGGGCTAAATTTGTATAGATTTTTTTTTTCAGTTACGCGATTAAAACGTCTCGGTTCACAATCATAAACGCGCAATAGGCAAAGTGTGCTTAAAATATGATCTGTCCTTATCTGGCATTATGACATTTGAATTGGACAGAAAGGAACAAAAACTTTAACTAAAATAGGTTTATTGTGCGTTTCGGAATAAAGGAATACCCGCAAACAAGGCATATAAACAGAGGCATAACATAAATATTTATTCGTCTTCTTAATGCAGGGAAGCTGTCTGCACTCCAAATTTCATCCAAAATCCGCCCACCGGTTGCAGCGTTAAGGAGAAACAAACTAACACACAAAATTTCGCATTTGTAATATTAGTAGGATCTGTAATATGTCTGTACGTATGTATGAGCTGTCACGGGGATCATTCTAGATTGACGTAGGTAAGATGTATGAACTTCTGAAAAGTAATGAATTAGGTACGTAAAACCTACATTTACCTAGTAGTAGGTAGACCGAACTAGGTATAATATTAGCATGGGTAGCATGGATGACTAGATAGGCAACAAAAACACTACTCAATTCCCAACAAATATGAACAGACACCTATTAGACGTGACCTAAAAACAAGGAGAACTAGGGAGGCTATGTCACTTAGGGGGGGTGGCCGTGTGACGGGGCGCCCTTGAAGACATACTGCGCAAAAACGAAGATTAGATCGACAGTTATTATATTAAAAGGACAGATGGGTAGGTAACGCGTGGCTGTTTTGAACAAACTTATCTATAGTTTAATGTAACTAACTAGGTAAATAGTACATTGTTTGTAACTCGGCCGCTATTACTGTCAAGTAAATAGGAGCTATCAAAACGTTGACAATACGATAACAGGTCAAAGTCGATATGGTTTTTACCGCCTTGAATCACGGCTCAGTTAAGAGGATTGTAATTTGTGAAGCGGAAAATTGTTCATGCAAAACATTTTTGAAAAAGATAGTAATGAAAAGCAAACTTTAAAAACCTTACTGTATTTTTTGACACTATCGTCGAAATATTTAAAAAAATACTAAACCCTACCCTCGCATTACTTTCCTTAAAACATTATAGACTACCTATGTAACCCCCAACACCAAAACGAATCTAACGACACCTCATATTATGTTAAGATCCGTCAAGCCGTTCAGGCGGCGTAGCGTGCGCCCTTCCAAGATACATTGGTTTATGTTAAATTTAAGGCATGAAAATGATACGAAATACAAATATTGATTACAACACAACAAGTATACGAGGGGTGATCCATAAGTTTTGAGAAGCAGTAAGAACCATCTACATAATGATTTCTTTTAATGTGGACTATACCACTAATGAAACTTAAATTAGAGAAAAAAAATGTATACATTATTCATTTGTTTTCCTGTGATACATACATACATACATAAACTCACGCCTTTATTCCCAGTTTGGGGTAGGCAGAGCTACATAATTGCCAACAACTCTAAAAGCTTGTTGATAATTCTGTAACCACATTTTGCATAATCAGGCTAAGATGTTTATCAGTGTATTAGACACAGGTTGCAAGCCCATCGCCTAACAGTACTACAAGCCTTTATTCCCTTAGTCGACTCTTACGACATCCACGGGAAGGCATGGAGTGGTACTATTCTAAGCCGGCAACCACACAGCAAAAAAAAATCCTGTGATAGCTAAACAAAAAACATCTGTATTAACAATTTTACAAGACGGCAAAAATAAGAGTTAGTTTTATAATAATTTGGAGCTGTGTGGAAAAAGTTCATGTACACTAACACGGACCTAAAAAAAATACGGACGTAACGTTACACTCAAAAGGTGCGAAGCAAGCAAGGCCTGTTATTTCGTTCCGTCATACACAATCTACCGTCTCACAAATGCACTAGGTCTGTTAACCCGCCGCCATTACGCGTCCAGACACAGCCCGAGTGACATATCACTTCACACCGAAGAAAATGCCGCATTGTGTAGTAAAAACGTGTAAAAACTAAATTAGTAAATATAAAAAGCCACACGGAATCACTATCACCTGTAAGTTATGTTTATTCGTGTTATTTTTCAAAATATGTGTTTATTTAATTTGACGCAAATTACAAACAAAAATGACAATCAGTGTTGCCAGTTTTTTCACGGATTTTTCTGCCTAAAAGTGGGGAAATCTTTAACGCCGTTAGTAATGGTACGGAGTCAGACTTGATTTTGATCGGTTTTTTTACATACTTTTAACTAAGTTACAAACAATCTAAGAAACTTAGAATGTAATTAAGTTAAAGTTTTAACTTAGTTACTTCTAATTTGTCAGATTCTCTTGAAAATATGCATACTTATGTAATTGCGATGACAATATAATTATATGGTATTATCGAGCAATGATATTGAAACTTTCTTGCACATTCCATACAATCAAATTGAGGAAATAAAAAATTGCTCAGTCTAAACCTTACGTTTGGTACAATTCTTAAACGCTATTATTACAACAAAATGATTGCATACAATTATTGCCGATTCTTGTACAAGAAACTTGCGTAATCTAAATGGGCCTTTACAGTGGGTAAAAGGCCTTAAAATGGGCAAATTGACGATTTATATGGCAACCCTCAAAGCACGCACACTCGTAAACGGACGGCCATGTTGTCTGCTTCACTCATGATTAGACTAGGTTACGTCCGTATTTTTTTTAGGTCCGTGTACACTAATAAAAAATATTGTTATTGAAAATGAAACCTTGATTTATCATTATTATTTAAAGGATAAATAAGTTATCATTGCAGTGATTTTTTTTTATCTCCAGCTCTGTCACCAAAATTTAGGGTGGTTTTTTCGGCCTTTTCCAGGATTATTGAGGCCTACAAATAAATACTGCGACATTAGTTTTTAGCAATTGATTTCAAATAATCTAGGAGAGTTATATAACATTATTCTATCCTAATTATGGCAAAATAATAAAAATAAGCTGAAGAAAAAAAATTACGAATTTTCGGCAGGAATTGTGCTTCAGAGCCTTAAAAAAAAAAAAGATAAAAGAAATTTATTCAGTAAGTAGGCCGCACGGGCACTTTTACACGTCAAGAATCTACCAGCGCTTCCCAAGAGAAGACCACTGCCGAGAAGAAACGCCGCAAGAAACTCAGCAGTCAGTCATTTTTTAAACATATTTCTTATTACAATGGTACTACTTAGTCTAGCATTATATAAAGCTATAAATATTAAATTAAATATAGTATTAAATAACATGCGTAGTTCAGCAGGAAAACATGCCAATTAAGAATCTTACGGGAGAGATAGAGAAAAAAAAAACACATACTTATGTGTATATAAGATGGTGCGAGACGACCACATAAAAGTTTCGATATGTTTTCCTATATCAACGGTGTCCCCTAGACAAAGTAGACAAGATAAAGATTTTGCATTTGAATAAATTATTATTGACTAAGTTTCGGATTTAGGCCATGCATTTTTGTCTGTTAGATAGTCCTCGATCCTATAATACGCTTTAGACATTAACGACCTTTTCAAGTAACTTTTAAGTGCTGGAAAGGGTAACTTTAAAACTTCGTCAGGTAATTTATTATAGAAATGAATGCATTGACCAACAAATGATTTATATACTTTACGGACGCGGAATTTTCGGATAGCGATTTTATTTTTATTTCTGGTATTTAAATTATGTATATCAGAATTTTTGGTGAAAGAATCTAAATTTCTAATAACGTAAATAATATTCTCATAAATAAATTGAGACGCTACAGTCAAGATATTAATTTATTTAAAAAGTTCTCTTAAAGAGTCACGGGAGTTTAAGTTGTAAATAGAACGAATGGCCCTTTTTTGTAACACAAATATAGTTTGTATGTCAGCTGCCTTACCCCAAACCAGAATACCGTACGACATGACACTATGGAAATAACTATAATAGACTAAGCGAGCTGTCTCAACATTGGTTAGTTGTCTAATTTTCCTAACGGCGTAAGCTGCCGAACTTAGTTTACCTGCCAGTACAGCTATATGGGGACTCCATTGCAAATATTTATCTAATGTTATGCCTAAGAAAATTGCCTTATCTACCATTTGCAAACACTCGTCATTTAGAAAAATACTAGAATGTACCGGTTTAACATTAGGCAAAGCGAACCTAACACATTTCGTTTTCTTAGCATTTAGTAGCAAATTGTTGCTAGTAAACCAATTAAGTACTTTAACTAGTGTGGTGTTAATCCTACTGTAGACTACGGATTTTCTATCTACCTTGAAAATTAGTGAAGTATCATCAGCAAAAAGTACAATATCACAAAGTTTATCTACTGTTGGTGGCAAGTCATTTATGTAAACCAAAAATAAAAAAGGACCTAAAATAGAGCCTTGAGGCACACCTATTTTCAATGTAGCTCCAACAGATTGCGTTTTGTTTACAACAACTGTTTGAGTTCTATCACTTAGATAAGAAGACATAAGGCTTAAAGCTTTGTTGGACAATCCATAATGTTCTAATTTTAAAATAAGGGTCGTATGATCCACGCAATCAAAAGCTTTAGAAAGATCACAAAATATTCCTACTGCATCGCAAGATTTCTCCCAACTGTTATATATATATTTAATGAGTACAGATGCCGCATCAATTGTTGATCGACCTCTGGTAAAGCCAAACTGGTTATTGTTAAGTAGTTTATTTCTGTTAAAGTGACCTAACATATCCTTTAGCATTACTTTCTCAAAGACTTTACTTAAAACTGGTAGTATGGAAATGGGACGGAAGTTCGTTATATCACTCATCTCGCCCGATTTAAAAAGAGGTATTACTTTACTATATTTCATGAGATCTGGAAAGACCCCCTCTGATATGCAATTATTGTAGATTAATGCTAGATGGGGTGCAATTACATCTATGATATGAAAGAGTACCTTAACTGATGTGCCCCACAAATCTTCAGTCTTTTTTAAACTAAGTGATTTAAATATCTTGACTATTGAATCTGAATTTACAGGGCTGAAATCAAAGTTTATATTACATTTACTGACATTAGTGCTAAGTAATGATTGAGCTTCAACCGCGGATGATTTAAGACATTTCGTAGTATTAATGGCTATGTTAGAAAAATAATCTTCGAATGCTAAGGCAACGTCTTTATTTGACGTGATTTGTTGGTCACCTGTGTTCAGAGTGACTTGATTATCACGAGTTTTTGATTTTCCCGTTTCTCTATTTATAATATTCCATACAGTTTTTACCTTGTTGTCAGATGATTTAAGTTTGAGACTAAGAAAATTTGCCTTGGCAGTTAAACAAACCTTCTAATTGATAAGGGTGCTGCTCGTCGACCAAAGATCAAAACTGATAACCGCTCTCCCCGTTATTTAGCCCTAACTTTCGACTGCTACTTCTCATTTACTAATGTTCAAAAACAACTACATAAAAATCACGAGCTGGTGATGACATAGTGAAGGTACAAAATTTGGCCATTATGACCTCCAAAAGTAAAATTATTTTTTCTCAAAAATGTTCGGAAATGTTGACATTACTATCTACGTAATGAGACGCGAAGTACATAGTTTACTGACAATTCTCAAATTCAAAAAAAAAACATTGCGTGCTCGCTACACAAGCCCGCAATGTTGCATACAAATTCCATTACTATCTAGCTTGTAACATTTTAAAAAGTGACAAGGCCCATAATAAAATCATGGCTCAAGTCTTATACATCCAAATTTTAAAGAAAGAAAGATAACTTTTTATCTGTGTCTGGAATAGCTTATGTTTTTTTAAAAACAAAACTTGCGTTTCTCCTTGTCATAAACAAAAAGGCGGTAAAGAGTGATGGTTTTTTCACATGAAGTTTCTGTTTGTATGCAATTTAAAAAATCAGTTCAAGCGATGAAGATTTTACTCCAACACAATTTTTTTCTGGCGATTTTTGGGAATTATTTGTATAGTGGTAAAATAAAACAATTGAATGACGTTAATAAGTGTTCGGAAATATAGAAGTGTGCTCATTCCAATTTAAATATAAAGATTTAAATATCACCCCTCGTAGTCGACGTCATAATAAATAATGTTTAAATAATAAATAAATAAATAAATATGTTTACACTTTAGTACCTTGTCTATTTAACGTCATGTTTTAACTGCCATATGAAATTGTCATAGCGGATAAAGTGACAAGGTACTGAAGTGTAAACATATCTTTGACATCGACTGTACATATGTCAAATATCATGATGCATGAAATTAAATGAAACCTAGCTAAAAACCTTATCGATTTAACTAGCTCTGTTTTAAAACTTCACCATCCGAATTGGTACATCCGTTTCGGAGATAAGACGCAACAGACACACGAGTGTGCTGCTCTGCCGCGGCGCCATCATAATGAAGATTCATTAATTATATGGTGAAATGATGTACGTTGAACTTACATAATGTACCTATGCTGTTTGTGGCTGTACCTGTACTGAGGAACGAAATAGCGAAGCGGAGCGGAGCCACTTAGAACTGGTAGGTAGACATGACATTAGCTATTTTTTTCTTACAGAAATTGATGTACGGAGGCTGTTTATTGTGTACTGAGTACGTTGAACTTACATAATGTACGTATGCCGTTTGTGGCTGTACCTGTACTGAGGAACGAAATAGCGTAGCGGAGCGGAGCCACTTAGAACTGGTAGGTAGACATGATATTAGCTATTTTTATGGTTCTGTAGCCAAATGGCAAAAAACGGAACCCTTATGGATTCATCATGTCTGTCTGTCTGTCTGTCCGCCCGTATGTCACAGCCACTTTTTTCCGAAACTATAAGAACTTTACTATTGAAACTTGGTAAGTTGATGTATTCTGTGAACCGCATTAAGATTTTCACACAAAACTAGAAAACAAACAATAAATTTTAATACTTAGAACTGAAACTCAAAAACATTTTTTTCTTCAAACTCATACGTGTGGGGTGTGTATGGATAGGTCTTCAAAAATGATATTCAGGTTTCTAATATCATTTTTCCCTAAACTGAATAGTTTGCGCGAGAGACACTTCCAAAGTGGTAAAATGTGTCCCCCCTGTAACTTATAAAATAAGAGAATGATAAAACTAAAAAAAAATATGATGTATGCAAACTTCCACCAAAAATTGGTTTGAACGAGATCTAGTAAGTAGTTTTTTTTAATACGTCATAAATCGTAATCCGCAATTTACCTTTCACGGAACCCTTCATGGGCGAGCCCGACTCGCACTTGACCGCTTTTTCTTACAGAAATTGATGTACGAATGCTGTTTATTGTGTACTGAGTATGCTCCCGAGCGGAGCCACATTCAACGCCCATTATTTCGTTCCCTAGTACAGGTACAGTCAACTCCATAAATAAGTGATCATTTATGTACCTTGTCGCTTTCAATCGTTTCAAAATTTTATATGACATTTCAAACACGACGTTAAAGTGACAAGGTACATAAATTATCACTTATGTTGACTGTACAACCATAAACATCATACGTACATTATGTACGTTCAATGTACATCAATTCACTACACAATTAATTGATTTTCATTAAGGTGGCGCCGGGGCAGAGCAGGACACGCAGACGAAAGGTTCCGTAGCGTAGTAGGTACAATATTCAAAGATCGAGCGAAAAACGTTCCTTGTAAGGGGATCATAGATAACATTAAACTTATAACACTTAAAAAGAAAGAGATCAATGGTTTTCTCATCCCATTGACACACCACAGCCATACAACCCCAGTCGCTGCGCAGTGCCAGATCTATTTACATACCGCTATAACTTCGTTTATGGACATTATTAGCCAAGCCACATAAATTATCAGCTCTAGGATAAAATATTACAAGTATTTAAGGGTCGTATTATACTAATTATGGCGTAAGATTCCCGTCTCAAGATGTAACATCAGTGTGTAGTACACTCGCGGTCAAATAATTCGGATCAGTGTGCGTTTTTCATACAAACGAGGCTATTTCGAAGCCTTGGTTCCTCGGCAGGTGTTGTTTTGAGTGAGGTTTAATGGTGGATAATCCGAGGTTCAATATAGGTTGTCAAAAGTTCTTAAAATACCTAACTGATCGCACAATCAGATAACATCACAGCGAGAGAGTTTGGGTCAGCGTTTGGATTTCCTTACATTTTATTGCAATTTTAGATGTTTTCCTGAACATGCACGATTCCGGCGTTAACCACAGATTCAATCAGTTGGGTATCCTAGGCACTCTCGAAGTCCTGTATCGATGCTCGGGGTATCCATCATCAGATTTCACTACAAGCATCCTCCGGCGAGGAACCAAGGCTTCGAAGTAGCCTCTTTAGTATGAAAAACGCACTCCGACCCGTATTATTTGTCCACGAGTGTAGTTGAATAATGCACTATTTCCACCAAACGTCCCGCAACGGATCGGATCGGAAAGAATGTTATGGTCTTTAAACGATACTGAATCATATATGTACTGTTTTTAAGTCTACATTCCCAAGCGTCAACAACAGCTTGACCGCGGGCGTCTGCCGCGACACGCGATCGGCTCCGTTCACTTGCGATCGGCCCCGTTCGCATGTCGTCGTGTCCGATCGGAACCTTATGGCCGTGACCGGGCGAGCCCACTCATTCTCGAAAGTGCACTCAAGCACGTGGTAGGAACGAAACTATTTGAGTGGGTGCGGATACGTTCACAATCAACCGTACGGTGCCGATCGTGTGCGTCGACATCCTGTCGACCGCGAACGGCTGTTACCGCCCGATCGTATGCGTCGACATGCTGCCGGAAGCGATCGGCTGTCGACGCATCTGTACGTATCCTTTCCGATCCGATACGATGCGAGCCGTTTGGTGGAAATCATCCTTGGTGCGTTCCTATATTCAAAACCGTGAATAGAGTTGTGACGTCTCGTTAAAATTTGTCACATTTTGTACGTAGCAAAATGTAAATTTTAACGAGACGTCACGGCTCTATCCACGGAGGAGGGAAGATGGCCGATTAAAAGATGTCCGGCTTTTACTTTTGATTTATTCTTTTTACTGATTTACTCTACTCATACTGGCGAAATCCCTACGAAATACTGCAGTGGACTGCCATTAATAAAAAGCGGCCAAGTGCGAGTCGGACTCGCCCATGAAGGGTTCCGTGAAAGGTAAATTGCGGTTTACGATTTATGTACATCATATTTTTTTTTTAGTTTTATCATTCTCTTATTTTAGAAGTTACAGGTGTGGGGACACACATTTTACCGCTTTTGAAGTGTCTCTCGCGCAAACTATTCAGTTTAGAAAAAAATGATATTATAAACCTCAACATCATTTTTGAAGACCTGTCTATGGATACCCCACTCGTATGGGTTTGATGATTATTATTTTTTGAGTTCGATTCAAAGTATGGGGAACCCCCAAAATCTATATTTTTTTCTATTTTTGTGTGAAAATCTTAATGCGGTTCACAGAATACATCTACTTACCAAGTTTCAACAGTATAGATCTTATAGTTTCGGAAAAAAGTGTCTGTGACATACGGACGGACAGACAGACAGACATGACGAATCCATAAAGGTTCCGTTTTTTGCCATTTGGCTACGGAACCCTAAAAAGGAGAAGACGAACTCTATCCATGGATTTGAATATGGGGTTCTACCATAAATAAGCAGAATCCCCCGATATAATGGCAAGCCTTATGTACCTACTTTCAGGGCCTCCTTTCTACGACGTTAAACTATATTGCTTTTGACGTGTTATGGTATGGTTTTTAGCTCGGTCGCCATTACTGTCAAGTAAATAAGAGCTATCAAAAGCAATATTGTGCAGTGTCGTCTTAGAGTAGAGGCCCTATGAGTAGGGTTACCATCCGTCCGGATTAGTCCGGATTTTGTCCGGCTCTTTGATTTGTCCAGAATTTTTTAATTTGATGGGGTATTAATAATAAAACTACATAACCCGTACCCTGAGTCTTAACCTCCTCGCAATGCGAGCGTCTGCTACCAATCTACCATACCACTGTAACTAAGTGAGCAGGTAATGTTTCCATTTTGTAACTAAAAAGTCCGGACTTCTATCGAAATGTAAGCCTTTTTAGGGTTCCGTAGTCAAACTAGGAACCCTTATAGTTTCGCCATGTCCGTCCGTCCGTCCGTCCGCAGCCTAGCTCAGAGAGTCCTGGCATGAATATACATATTAGTCACGCCAACAAAGTGGTAAAATAACATCTTGAAAAAACAAATTTTTTTAGGGTGCCTACCCCATAGTGTGGGGTGTCGTTGGATAGGTCTTTCAAAAATATTGTGGATTCGGGTAAACAATTTTTCGATTAAGGTATCCGTTTATGAAAATTAAATAATAACCTTTAAAGCGCTAATTTTGTTAGAGTCAAGTGTCGTCTAACATTTTTGAGCCAAGAGCTATTACAGTGAGGCAATGTATCACGGAAAGCATGCGGGCAATCGCGCCCTATAACATCCCTCTTTATTTGTTAGCGGTTATTAACAAGAACGGTCACGCGCCGCCCTTGAACTATTTCCACGTAAGCCCCACTTTAAATGCGAGGTCGTTCTTCGTTTTATAGTATTTTTTAGTTTGGTAGTACTATAAAATGTTGAATGAGTGCCAAGAGTAAATTTCATTGCGTGCGCATGATACAAACAAATAAAGTTTTCCGTTACGCGGTTTGCAAGTTAGGTTGTTTTTGTGGTGTAAGAGTGGTTGGTCGAATGTTTTGTTAGTCATAATAACCATTAATAACAAAAAGCAAGCTTTAAAAAACCCGACTGTTGCTAATTTTTAAATACCTATTCAATGATACTCCACTTCTTTTTTACAATATGGCGTGTGGTTGCCGCCATATTGAATTTTTACTACTGTCATATACTGTGACACTCACCAGATTAGGACAAATCGATTGACATAAGAATCATTAAAATCGGTCCACGCGTTTAGTGTCTAGAGCGCCACAAAGGCACAAACATACCTACATACATACATAGGCTGATAAACACAATACTCTCCTCCTTCGGCAGTCGGGTAAATAGAAAAAAACCGGGCAACTACAAGTCGGTATCGCACACGCATGGGTCCGTACATACGAGTACATTATACCTTATTTTTGTGTATTTTGAAATAAAAAGAAACTTGTGGAGAAACAATAATAAACACTTGTTTTTTGGACCACCATAGTATGTATGTAATAGGTAAATTTTACTTCGAGAAAATGTTTCGCAACGTGATAACCTTACAAAATTTCAACGGCCCTGGGTTATTCTCTCAAAAAACGGCGGTCGGTCGGACGGACGAGCGAATCGAAGCGGCGAGTTTAAAGCGGCATTTTAGCGCGTGCATTGTCAATTAGGCAGCCTTATACGTTTGAGAAGTCATGCTGCCAAATTGAATACACGCGCTAAAATGTATTTTGTTCACTCTGACGGGACTACTTAAACTCGCCGCTTGGACAATCACTCGTTCGTCCGTCCGTCCGTCGTTGTTGAGAGAATCACACCCCTTTAAGTTTGTTGAATTTCGCAAGGAGCACGTATTCAGAGAATGATTTTTCTTTTTCATAGGTTTCCCTTAAGTAAACTTGAACTTTTATATGCCAAGATTTCGCAAGCAGAGAATGATTTAGGACTTATTTTTGTGCTTCGTAATTACTGGTTGGTGCATGAATGTTTCAAAACTCATATTGAAATCGTGATTGAAATTCGCTTTTCGCTTAGTTTCTTAAATGAATGAGTATTTTGGAAGTAAGCACATCAACAGTATGGATGGCGATTGTTTTTTTTAAACGAATGTAGTTTTTAGAATTCAGTGCCCGAAGGGAGCCCAACGGGACTCTTTTAAGGCCCAGCCACACCGCTTGCGTGACGTGCGCGTTCGCTTTCCACTGCGTCGTATAGTGACATGTCGTAATGAGAATTCATAATATACAACGCAGTGGAAAGCGAACGTGCACGTGCACGTCACGCAAGCAGCGTGGCTGGGCCTTGCCTACGCTGTCCATCCGTCCGTCCGTCTGTCCTAACTTTGAAGAGCTGTATCTTTTGAGCCGTAATAGATAGCGGGTTGATTTAGTTTTTCAGAATTTTTGTTATTTACTAACAAATAAATAAAGTGAAACAATAAAGAGGAAATACATACAAGAAACAAGCCCTGAAGAAAAACAACAAATACTTACTAAAAAAAATGTCAACAGGAATTGTGCTCGCGCTGATTCGATCCGAAATCGAATTCAAATCGTAATATAAGAATACCCACTGAGCGGCAGAACGGAACTCTCGGTGCGCGAGTCCGACTCGACCTTGACTGATTTTTATAGATGGTATACTATACACAGTCGACTATAAAGAGATGTAAAGTGCGATAGCTCATAGAAGGTTCTTCGGGTTTGTACTTGTCTCTCACTCACGCTTCTACGCTCTTATTAAGACCGAGTGAGAGAGAAATACAAACCCGAACCTTCAGTGCTCATATACTGTATTTTGGACCTTATTACTATAAGAACAAGAGTATACATCTCTTTGTAGGCTGTAACTTTGGTAACTTTAAATAATACACATCAATCAACGTCCAGGGATATAAAAATATTCATACATTATTTTGATATTTTACTAAGAATCGCAACGCACAATAATGAAGGGATATTTCTTATCTGGACATTTTTGACGTGTGTAGTTGATTCAACTATAATATTCCATTCTTTAAATACTCCCCTAACTATGGGGCTAGAATCGGAGCCGTCTCCAAAAATGGAAGTCTATATTTGGATAGCTAAGTCGCCACACAGCATGGAAATGCACTGCTGGTGTCCACGAAATATTTAATAATATTGGATTGCATGGAGTCCGGGAAAGTAACGACCGTATTGACACACTACAGTGTATAGTAGTAGTTCGTAGTAGTTCATAGTAGTTCGTCTTCAAGCAAAGGTTGCTTGTTTACATGTGTGCGTGCCTTGACCATACGCGCCGCGATCCACCAAAAGCAAACTCAACAGGACGGACCAAGCCGGTTTAAGGCTCAGCCACATCGGATGCGTGCGCGAAGACGTGACGTGCGCGTGCGCTTACCACTGAGTTGTACAGTGACATGTCGTATGAGAATTCATACTATACAACGTAGTGGAATGCGATCGCGCACGCGCACGTCACGCAAGCGGTGTGGCTGGACCTTTAGTCGTGGCCGCGTCGTCGCTGCGTTTGGTAGCATGTGTATAAGGTATCGAGCGACGCGCATCGACGCAACCCAGGAGCGGCAATAGGTATCAGAAACTCCTAAAGGGCCGGAGACGAACAACTTTTTTTATAAGTACATAAAATATACATAATAACCAGAATGTATTATGCATAAAAACTTCACTCTTGAATCACTCTATCTATAGATGAAAACCGCTTTAAAATGCAAAAACAATCTAAACGTGAGCGCACACGCAGAGGGACAGACGGCGGTAGGGTTGCCAACCGTACTTTATTATAAAGTATTGTACTCTATTTTAGCTTCCCGTACGTTATATTTTACGCAACACATAAAGTACGGCAAAGTACTTCATTTATGACATTCGGTTTTTAATGGATTTTTTTTCTAATAATTAATAAATTTAACAAAATTGTACCTCAATGCAACCGTCAAAAACCTTTGACATAAACTTTGTTTTGCCATGTTTGAACGCGATTGATATGTACTTTTATGTTAGAAAGCAAGGTCTGATGAGTGATAACTTGATAAGAAATATGTATTTAAAAGTAATTCAAAAAATACTTTACATTTATGCTGCGTACTTTATTTTTCTTCCTCTTTTGGTAAGTAATACTTTATTCTGTTAAAAAAAAGGTGGGAACCCTAGACGGCGGCGGGAAGCAACTGTTTTATTCTATGTAAACTCCATTCCAATTGACTTGTCTTATTTAATAAACAATTTTATAACCTCAAAATGCATCTCTTTTGGCTAAAATGGCCGTTTTCTGCTGAATAAAGCAATTAGAGACCACATTTTGCACACCATTTTCCTGATTTTACATCATGGATGGTTTATTTTATGACAAAATTGTTATCTTAGGCGATAAAGGAGCATTTTGAGGTTATAAAAGTGTTTATCTACATCCATATCATAACTTTCCTACAATATGTTCAGAAGCGATAAGCAAATCGCCTATATTAAGAAACCTGTATCTGTGGTTGCATCTTAATGTTTACATTAAAGTATAGTGCATCGTAATGTTTACATTAAAGTGTCGGTACCTAAACATTAAAGTATCGGTAATACTGTACCACTAACTTAAAAAGGCAAGCCATATCTGTACATTATAAATAAAGTTTGTTTAAGCTTTGGTACTACTAACAAGTTGCTTGGTACTACTGAACATATTATAGAAAATTTATGATATGCATGTAGATAAAGTTATGTATGCGGCTATACATAATTAAGCATTAAAACACTCGTGAGATCTTATTATGCACCAGCCACATAAACTACTATTACTAAATAAGACAAGTTTATTGGTGTAGACCGTAGATACATACCATTATTAATTGTGTCGCGATGTACTTCGATTGATAAAGCTCATTTGCATGCACATTATTTAGAAGGGTTTGTTTTTGTTTCATTTATCTAATCTGCATGGTCCTCTAACTAAAAGTAATAGACATATCTGACAAATTCATAATAAACGAAATTCAACCGTATACGGTGGGCATTAAGTTCTGCAGCCTTATTTGTAAGCAGGACATACTATGCCATGACACTGCAATACAATAGCAGGGACAACAGTTATGTTATCAACACAATTAGGGCTGAGGAAAAATTATAATAGGTTTCTGTCGCAAAACTGCCGACTGTATATATAGGTAGCTGTTTAGCTTTCTGGCCACTGGATTTCAAAATCGCTTGAGTTCGAGCGACAATCTTTCTCTTGCTTTCCCATCGAATAAATCCAAAACTTATTCTAAATCCTTTTCGGTTCACGCTGTGTGGTTGTGGAATTTATTGCCTACTGAAATTAGGCAGTCTCAGTTTGTAGATTCTTTCAAATCTAGACTAAAGAAATTCTGGCTTGACACTTCTTAAACTTTTTCCTGCTTATTGTATATATTTATATATGTCTATATATTTTATCTATTAATATTTATAGAAATTTATTTTAGTGTTGTACTTATTTGGCTATTCGTTGTAATTAATTATTTCTCAATCGCTCAAGGGTTAACTGGAAGAGATCCCTTAAAGAGATAAGTTCGCCTTTGTACATCCCTGTTATATTTTTGTCTATTTTATAATTTTTATCTCTTTTGTTTGTACAATAAAGTGTTTACACACATACATAATATTGTCGTACAGTCATCTGCTTATCGAGAACAAAACTAACGAATCCTATAGTACAGTCAAGGGTATAAATAAATATCCGCACAAACAAAAGTGCAAAAATATGTACCTACACATAGACCTCATTGCCATAGCAATAAGGTCTGTGTACATATTTTTGAGACTTTTGGGATGTATACAATACATATTCCTCCTCCTCCATATTCCTCGTGTGGTTGCCGGGTTAGAATAGTGCCACTCCATGTCTTCCCGTGGATGTCGTAAGAGACGACTAAGGGAATAAAGGCTTGTAGTACTGTTAGGCGATGGGCTTGCAACCTGTCACTAATACGCTGGTAAACATCTTAGCCTAATTGTGCAAATTGTGGTTATAGAATTATCAACAAGTTTTTAGAGATGTTTGTAATTGTGTAGCTCTGCCTACCCCACTCTGGGAACAAAAGCGTGAGATTATGTTATGTTACAATACATATTTATACACTTAACTGTACTAGGAAGATAACAAGTCAATCCTGATACATTGCACAACCATAAAGATTCTGAATATTGATAATTTAGGCAGCAGTATTAGTAAGACAATGCTAAACTTATATGTTGCGTGAGGGAATAGTAATAACAGCATTGTTTTACTGTTGTCATTATCAATGCCGAAGGCAGGGTCAGGATTCCCACTCCGCGACTCACATAGCTATAAGTCTCCCCCCCATCCCACCCCCATTCCTATCCCCCTTTTTGGAAAAACCCCGCGGATATGTAAACGGAGGAAGGACTTTCTCCTCCGGCCTTTCAGCACTGGCTGGGGTAGTATCCGCGGGAGTCTAAATTCTAGTTGGTAATAGGGGCATTGGTGTTTTAGCCGGTGCGAGCCCGGCCGTACCTGGGCCCTCCATTCCCAGGTCTCCGGAAGGGATTTTCACCTCTGCCCTTTTTTCTTAAAGTAATTAAAGCAAAAAGTAAACAAAAGCAAGGACTTTTGTCTTTGGCCCTAAAAAAAAAATACAGAAGGCAGCCCCAATAATATACCTACGATGTCCGTCCGTCCGTCCTTCCTCACTTTAAAAAGCTGTGTTTTTTGATTTATTTAGAATATGTTATTACGGCGGTTTTACTAACAAATATAAAAAATTAAAGAAAGTGAAATAATAAAGGAGGTCCCCATCCAAGAAACGGAATGAATCTAGTACAAACCCTGAAAAACAACAAATACTAAAAAATGGTCAAGTATGACTTGGGCTCGCGCTGATTTGATTCGAGATCGGATTCAAATCTGAATGTAATAGCACCTACTGTGAGGCAGTACGGAACGCTCGGTGTACGAGTCCGACTCGTACTTGACGCGTTTTTTTACTCTTGTGTTGGCGTTGGCGTGGCAGTATGTTACCTCTTAAAGTAAGATGGTGGCAGCGATCCGAACCGAACCCTGTAAAAGGTCTTTCCACCACTGAATTTGCCATTCACGAACAAATTTGGCAGGACGCCAACTCACGCGATGGACTTAAATAGTTAATTAAGTCGCACTTCGATGAAGTTAACGCTCTTTTGCATTCATGCATGTCATTTTAAAGGGTTTTTTATCTAATCAGCATTGCGTTCTAACTAAAAAGAGTGTATCGGCGTTTGGATAATAAAGAAAATTCAACCGTATATGGATACTATTAGGACCTTTTGCAATGCGTCTGCACAATTGTATACTGATGCGTCGAGTCTAGGTTTAGGTGTTAGTATGTGTCATTGCTTTAGAACCAGAACATTAGTTTAGTCGTGACCTATCTTGTGCAGGGTCCGTCCGTGTGGGGATAAGACAACCGGTGAAATTACTAGCATAGAGGCATGCCACCTTAGTCCTGGTAACGCATTTGGAATCTTAGGTTAGGGTTGTAGTTTTGAAAATTCATATGGTCTCAGGTCCCGCTTACCACCAGGTGGACTGTGTGCTCATGTACTTTCTTGTCATAAAAAACTCACACATTAAAGGCCCTCTTCTTAGGCCCGCTTCTTACTGGGACACCATGGCGGCGTAACCAGTCCCCGCCACTAACAAAATGTATACAGCTATATGGAGAGTATCCCACCTGGTGTCCGCTTGGTTGCGCATCGTTTCATACATTTTATTGGTGCGCCGCCATGGTGTCCCGGTGAGAAGCGGGCCTTACAGGGACACCATGGCGGCGCAACCAGAGACCGGAAAACCCGTTCCTTTGCTTATAGAAATATAGAAATAGAAATAGAAACATTTATTCGACGATCACAAGAAAAAAAAAACAAAATAAATTGAACATAAAACAAACAATGGCAACACAGAAAACAAAATTAAACAATGAAGAAAAGGAATAAAATACAATTGTAACATAATGTTGCCATGGGTGATTCTGTGACGTCGAAATTGACGCCACTCAGCACTATGTCACGGCATGAACCGCGACGCTGATTTTCAGTGGCGCCAACGTGACACACGAACGAAGAGACAGTGGTTGACTACATAAACAGTGATTTAAGTAATAAGAGAATATAATATATAGTAGTAGTGTAATAAGTGAAATAATAAGTAATAAATTAATATTTTACTATGGGAATGAATAGAGGAGTAAAATATAATAAATCAGTCATGAATATTAGTACAAAAAATATAAAGGAAGTCAACTGAGCACAGGAAAAAAGGAAGTGGGAGAAAAATAAAAGCAAGGGGGTAAAAGAGCCAATCGGTGCTACCAACATCAGCCCATAACGATCGGCGAGGGTCAGCAGCGGTAAAACCGGGACCTACCCTCATTTACCTCTTCTCACTCTTGGGGTGTGGCTAGATTACGAAACTAAATTATTTTTATTTATTTCATTTAACGTTTATTTAGCTTTGTACGTGTAATAAAATAAATAGTGATATAATGGTGTTACATCAGTGCGAAATTTAAATTTTACTACGATTCTACGAGCAGTCCCATGAGGTAAACATTACAGCCTTAAAAAAAGATAATCGAATGAATTGATTGCTTAATGACTGTAAATCAAACTTTGCTTTTTTGTTGGCTTAGTAGAAATGCCTTACATTTAACTTTAAACGTGTTCACTGTTTGCAGAGTTCGGAGAGGCGGCGGAAGGTTGTTCCAGCATTTACTGGCGGCGTAGCGGAAACACCCACGAAATGCAGCAGAGTGATGGCGGGGTATTACGAGCTGCAGCTGCCTGAGAGGTCGCGTGTCCCGGCTGTGCGCGTTATGCGCCCAGATAAGCTTCCCGTATAGGTACGTGGGCTCCTTCGATTTAACAAGTCCGAACATTAATGTGGCTAGATGATGTTTTCTGCGTGTGTCCATCTTTAAAATGTTATTACGATTAAGAAATGGTGTAATGTGCACACGCGGTGGTATCTGAAAGCAAAACCTGGCACACGCATTCTGTACCCGCTGTATTAGACTTTGTGTCCGCGCCAGCAGCCGCGGACCATAGACTATGTCTCCGTAGTTTAGCTTTGAGAGTATCAGAGTGTCGCAAAGCTGTATTCTGAATTTTGTGTCAAGAAACTGTCGTATATTGTATAGAATCTTAAGCTTGTAAAAACAGTTGCGTACAGTATTAAGGATGCGACTTTCGAAACGCATTTCTTTGTCCATAAGTATGCCTAGGTTCCGAGCCTCTTGGACTTGTTCTAAGGGTTCATTATTTATATGTATTGTGAAATTGAGGTTTGATAATAAGCTTAGTTGATGTCTAGAGCCTAAGAGTAAATATTTGGATTTCATGGGATTAAGGGATAGTGAGTTACTTTGGGACCACGTGGCGATACGACCAAGATCTTCATTTAGTTTATTTATTGCGTAAGAGATGTTCGAGGGTTTACTGGATATATACAACTGGATGTCGTCTGCGTAAATATGGTAGTTACAGTGTTTAATGACATTTTGTATATCACTACTGTACATAATAAATAATATAGGCCCCAAAATTGACCCCTGTGGAACGCCCACAGGTACTAGTGTTATTTCCGAAGCCACATTCTCACCTGAACGTCCTCTAATAACCACGCATTGACTACGGTCACTTAGATAGCTATGGAACCATTTTACTGTATTGCAGTCAAATCCATAGTAAGATAGCTTGGATAGGAGGAGCGAGATATTGATGGTGTCGAAAGCTCTAGAAAAATCGAGCAATGCGAGAACGGTGCTTGCCCCTTTATCTTGGGCACATATTATATTGTCCACAACGTCAAGCAAAGCAGTGGTGGTGCTACGGTTTCTACGAAACCCTGACTGTGTGACGGGCAGAACACTATTCGTTTCTAAGTACTTGGTTATTTGTGTGCAGATATTTTTTTCCAGCACTTTAGAAAGGCATGGCAATATGCTGATGGGGCGTAGTTCCTTGACAGTAGCTGGGTTGTTTTTTTAGGTATGGGTTTTACAAGCGCAGTTTTCCAGGCGGTGGGAAAAGTGTGACTTGTAATGGATTTGTTTATAATGGCTGTTATGGCTTTCAGAGTGTGAGGCAGAGTGAGAAGTATCATGTCTAGGGAAATATCATCAGTCCCCTGTGCGTTTGACTTCAGGGTATTGATCATTTTCAATACTAAGTCGGCGCAGACAGGTTCTACATGAAACTTATAAGGGCCGTGACGGTTAAATTCGTAATACGTCTCTGTTGCCAGGGAGGTTAAGAAAGTGCTTATTGATGACGTTGGGGTCGGTGAAATGAGTGGGAAGCTCCTTATTAACATTATTATCTAAAATATCTTGTTTTAGGTTTTTCCATAGTGCTTTTGGATTTTTGGCGTAGCAATTAATTCGATGGGTAAAGTATGCGCGTTTCTCGTTGTAGATAGCAGTGATGACGATATGTTTGAGGTCTTTATAGTATTTTTTGTGAGTTTCTAATTTAGTATTACGATATTTAGCATGAGCTTCATTACGAAGATTCATCATTTTTTTTAATGTATAAGTGATCCAGGGATAGCGACGTTCCTTAAAGTATATTTTTTTGCGAGGGGCATGGAGGTCAAATAAATATAAAAGGTTTTCATTAAACACATTGACCATGTCACATACGTTATCTTGCTCCAAGACACTCTCCCAGTTCATACAATTCATATCTCTATTAAAAATCTCGCTATTTATGTCTTTCAGTGGCCTAAATGAGATCCATCTGGGGACGGGTTTTTCTTTTTTAATTTTAAGTGTACAGACAATGAAGGCATGCGTGCTTAGATCCGGAATGTAATCAACTGTGAGGTTTATAACCGGCGCGTCAGAGCAGACCAAGTCAATCAAGGTACTAGTGTCATAGCCGGTAAAGTTAGTCGGTTTATCAACATGCTGTATGAGGCTTGAGCAATGCAAAAAGTTGGTTAGTTTTTTTGTGTTAGGGCCATTAATTTGTAGCATGTTAATATTGAAATCACCTAGTAAAATAATGTAGTTACAGGCAGCGAAAGTAGTTATAGATTCAGTCAATGCTTCGATAAATGTATCTACATCTAGCCAGGGTGGGCGATATGCTGTGCCAATGACGACCTTGAGCCCATTTACGTTAAGCTGGAGCCACATTTGTTCAACTAAGGGCGCCGCTGGGTAAGAACAAACCCGAGCGTTAATGCCGGTTTTGACGTAAAAGCCGACTCCGCCGCCGCGCGAGCGCACGGCGGCGGGGCGCGGCGTGTGCCGCAGCCGGTAGCCGGGTACAGCCGGCGCGCGCCCCTCCTCCCCCTCCTTCAGCCAGGTTTCGTTTATAGCCATAATGTCTACGGAATGCTTTTGCATAGCCACTATAAACTCTTCATGCTTCGTGCCAAGAGAACATGGGTTGAGTAAGCCTACAACTAATGCGTTATTTTTATTAACCATAATAAATGCAAATAATTATGATAAATGTCATCAATGAAAAGGTAAACAGTAAATAATTAGGGTTTAAAACGATGTTAATGACTACTATATGTTGTAAAATAATTATTAATGTATGACTTAGACCTTGTAAAGCGTATTTTGCATTGTCTGCAGAGTATAACACTATAAAAGCGTAAGTAGGAATAGAAAAATAATAGGAGGCAACACAGCTTGGAATAAAGTAGGTACAAACACTGTGGGGGAACTGGGAATAGCCGAGAAATGAAAAATAAGAAATATTGTTGTGATCCACCACTGGCCTCGCGTGTACAAAGTAACAAGTCCCACCCATGGCAAAAAAAAACGAAGTAAAATAGCTGTGACAAGAGAAAAAGTAATATGTATAAAACTCGAATGGCCTTCAGAATGTGCTGTTTCAAATGGCTTATGCCGTTCGAACGTCTTACCCGTTCATACGATAACCCAATCGTTTCGGTAACCTCGTGATCGGCTTACCCAACGATAAGGTAGCCCTAATAAGCCGGGATACCCTAACCATAACCCTTTGGTAAGCGCTTATCGAATGTTGCTGGATTTGATATTATTTTATTTAAGCGCTTATCGTTCGGGTTAAGGTAACCCGGGTTTTGATACTGGTAAGCGGTAAGTCAAATTAACTCAATCGAATGGATTATCCGTTTAAGCGCTTACCGAAATGTGCGGGTTTATAAAAATCAACGCTATAAAAGCCCTTTAAAAACGCCGGGTTACGGTAAGCGGGTCCGGTCCCTGGGCGCAACCAGTCGCCGCCACCAACAAAATGTATGACACGATACGTAACCAAGTCACGTCATAGAGCTGTATAGTTTTTTTCTATCCTAATTTTAATTTTAATTAATGGCTTTCACTCCTGATAAGGTGTATTTCGCCATGTCCATGTATATCACACGCAAGGAAAATTGTTAGGTGAAAGAGTATTTTCTCTTGTGAACTAAACAGAAGCACTTGGGGCTAGATGTCAAGTCCAAGTTGTGAGCCTTTTTATTTCAGTTTTACACCTTTACCGTGGCCAAGCCCTCGCGAACGCGCATAATCCGCCCGCCCACCAAACAAATCATTGTTACCTAAAACATATGACTCAGCTTATAGGTAATGAGCCTGGCGCGTACGAAACTGGCCACTGGAATCCGAAACAGTTCGTACATGACCCAATAGCTGTCACTGGCCCTGAATAGCAGGGCTTGGGAACGGTTGGAAAAATACGGATAATTATGGTTCTTTACCAGGTTTTTCGTAAACGCTCGTTCGGAGCGGAATCGATACGCGGCCGGTATCATCGCTTGGATTAACCTGGTATTTTTGGTTTTTAATTCTTCCTGCAGTTGGACGGTGTGGCGACTAAACTGATAAGGCCCGCATCACTTTAAGCTGAGCAAGTGAAAATGTAACTAAAGAGCTAGCTAATAGGGTAGGAATGACGAGAAAACGATGGCGGTGCGAAGAAATTAGCGAGCGAAATTAACCGTTATTTCGATCAGGGACAGTTTTATTTTGATCTTAGATCAGAACCGAAATGATATAGATTCTGTTCGAGAAGAATCGAAATGAAAATGCTCTATTTGAAAAGTATGGCGTTTCTGACGGGCTGGTTAAAAAAAACAGATTTCCGAGCCTTGAAGGCCCAGCCACACCGGATGCGTGCGCGTAGACGTGACGTGAGCGTGCGCTTTCCACTGCGGTGTATAGTATGAATTCTCATACGACATGTCACTATACAACGCAGTGGAAAGCGCACGCATCCGGTGTGGCTGGGCCTTGAACCTGTGTTCTAAAGGCGAAGGGGTGCCCTAGAACATGTTTGGTCTTTATTTTTACAAAGAAAACGTAAGAGATAATGCTTAGAATTCTTGCTCGTTCGCTTAGTCTAAATGTACCGTTCCGTGTTTTGTTTTCTGGTGTTCAATAAAGAGTATTTGTATTGTATTGTATTGTAAATCGGGCCTAACGATGACGGACAGGCCAATATTCGCTGATGAACCGTTACAATCTGTAGGTCCTTGTACCGAGTCCGTCAACATCGCTGCCACTATCGGCGCCATCTTTTCCTTTAAATTGCCCTGCCTACGGAACAAATCCGGGTAAGGGCAGCTTGTTCCCGAGTCTTGGATGTTTTCTATGTATTTAAGTATGTATTTCTCTATATAAGTATTTATATCATTGTCTAGTACCCATAGTATAGTTCATTCGCTTAGATAGTGTCGCTACAATCACACATACTTGCGGTTATTGTTATAAAATACGAATATAATTCGAAGTAAACTGCCAAATTCACTTGCGGCGTAACACCCGCAATAGAATTTGGTAGTTTACATGGAATTATATTCGTATTTTATGACAATAACCGCGAGTACGTTGTGAGTGTAGCGACACTATCTAAGCGAATGGACTACAAAAGCCTAGAGCTTAGTTTGGGACTAGGTCAATTTGTGTGAGATAGTCCCACAATATTTACATACATACATAAACTCACGCCTTCATTCCCAGAGTGGGGTAGGAAGAGCTACAGAATTACCAACAACTCCAAAAACTTATTGATAATTATGTAAACACATTTTGCACAATATTTATTATTTTATTAGTACGACGTGTTTCAAGCGCCACAGAGGCTCAGGGCGACTTTGTCCACAGTCCTATTTCGTCACCTTCTTAACTCGTCCACAATAGCATGTCGTCAGCATGTAATTCCTAAATCGTCACCTTCCTAACTCGTCCACTTTCTGATATCGTCAATACCCCATTTTGTCTACATTCCTATTTTGACCACAGTGCCAACTCGTCCACTTTCTTTTATCGACCTCAGTACTCCTTGGTCAGCAGTGCCAACTTGTCCGCATTCCTGTATCGACCTCAGTGTCAACTCGTCCGCATATTTGAACTCGAGTCTTGGGTGTTCAATATTTTTACTATATAGTCAGAGTTGGCACTGTGGTCTAAATAGTGCTGTTGAAGAGTTGACATTGTAGACTAATAAGGGATGTTGACGAATTGGCACTGTAGTCTAATTACGAATGTAAACGAGTTGGTACAGTGGCCCACGTAAGAAAGCGGACGAGATAGGGAAGTGACGATATAGGAATGCTGGCGAATCGAAACAGTAGACCATATGCGAACGAGAACGACTTAAGAAGGTGACGAGATGGAACTATGGCCGAAGTCATCCTGAGCCGCCACAGATTCTTGTGGCGTATATTTGACGGCAATTGCCGACGTTTGACGTCAATGCCACGAATCTCCAATGACGTGATTTGCCGGCTTTGGCGCTGAAAAGATAAAGTACGGTCAAGGACTTTAAGTGTTATGCCACTATGGAACCCTGTCGCATAACGTTAATCATTCATTTAAGCGTAATTTCTGTAATGTGGTTTGACGCTGTCATTATGACCAGGGTTTCATAGTGGCAAAACAAAGTCCTTCACTGTACAGCATCAGTTGGCGAGTGCGACTCGCACTTGGCTGATTTTAAACTTTGTCGGCATGCAAGCAGAAGCTGTGATTAAATAATAATTTATTGACGGCCACAAACTTTCAAAATTCATTACTCAATAATATGAATGACCACAGTGACTTGCAATTTAAGAAACTTAGTTCAAGAACAATGGGTAATATTTTAAATGGAAATCGTAATGAATTTCAATTTATTATGTAGTTTGCGTTAATTTATTACCATCTCTAAGTAATATAAAACCAAGACGCTATCTGCATCTGCCTGTTTGGCCAATTACTTCATTTAAACTACACAACACAATGGATTGTGATTGGTGATCACTATTTAGAGAATTTCTTCCAGAAGGATGTAACATATAACATATTCTAGTTAATGTGTGGCTATATAACCAGAAGTGGGGATAGGGCAGTACTAGCTGGTCTTACCAATATTATATTAATATTTTATTGTAAATGACTGAGTTTGGGTGATTGGATGTTTGTTACTCAATCACGCTTCAACCACTGAACGGATCATATAGGTTAGGTCCTGGAATAGGACATAGGATAGTTTTTATTCTGGAAATTTAAAAGTTCCCCAGGGAATAACGGTCTAAAAAAAAGTAAATCTATGCGGACAAAGTTGTGGGAAGAAGCTAGTATGTTATAAATTGGAATGTTTATGATGTTACCTACTGATGATGTGAAAGGTTTTCTGCATAATCACACAATAGTTGAATGGATAAGTACTAAATAAATTGTCAGACTTTAATACACTGGATTATTATAAATACACTTACAACAGTTTGATTACTGACATGCGGACAATACCTTTGAAATTATTTTAAGTTTGACAACAGCTGGAACTCATTATTGTGTAAAGTAAGACACTTTTCTAATTTACTTAGTTAACTTCCTGTAAATTTAATTTAGTACCTATTTTATTTAATATTGTAAGCGCATTGGTGTCCTACTGTAATGCCTAAAATTGTATGTTCATTAATTCTATCTTCCAAAGCCAGAATCCAGTTTACAGCTGTTTTAAATAATGTTTAAAAAAGGTAAAGTTACATAGAATAATTGCAATAATAAAAATAAAAAATTATTCCTCCTAATAATAAGACGAATTTGAAGAATCTAGAGGCATATACCCCATATTACTGTAAGCAGTAAAATGCTGCAGAAGAAAAATAATTCTAGATTTAAGATTAACAGTCGTGAGACTTTGTTATAAAGCTTAAGTTCTACAACACATTGAAATTACATTTTTAAAGCAATTTTCTGCCTTTCTTTAAGAACCAAAGAACAATATAAAATTGCTGTGTTATTGATTAACTAATACACATGTTTATTATTCACACGATGCGCAAATAATTCCACGAACTGTGACACTAATCTAATTATTCAAACAGACTTACATCTCTCCACTTTCCTGCGTGACTCCATCGTTTTTGGGATCCAGAAATAGATGTCCCCCTTGGTGCACCCATTTACCACCAAACGGATGGGTTTTTTTATCAGCGTGATGCAAGCAGAAAAATATTTTCGAATCGAAATCGGGAACTGTTATTTCTATTTTGGTTTTCCATTCTTGAGTTATAATTTCCCGTAATTCGTAATCAGAGCTAATTATATCACAGCTGCTGCCTCGTGAGGCTTCATTCGGGGTTAATCTCCAGGAATAATGACCCAAGAACTCACCACCACGCACATTTAATAAATATTTACATTTATTTTCAATACACGATTTTTCAAGCACTTTAAACGAAACTATCCATGGTTTCGCTGGTGTTTTTAGCGTAGCATGCACACTTAACAATAAATATAGTATTAAACCACAAGTCCGAAATAATTTCGCTGTTGAAATCATTTTTTCTAACGCGTAAATGCGAAAAATAACATATGCGAACGCATATAGCTATAACGACATGTTTTCCTCGCTTGACAGTTCGGCGGCAATTGTTGCCGGAACTGCAGTAAAACTTGAGTGCTGGAATATTTTGTCATATCCGGACATTAAAAACATCGTTTGTTGATCTATAATGTTTTTTTATTAATTATATTACTGAATTTGTGTTATTATTTTGATTGAATTTACTGTTTTTATTAATGCTATTATAATATTTAATTAAAATAAAGGGTATATTTCAGTCGGAAAAAGTACAAGGGCACGTTCAGAAGACACTATTGAATGGTAGCGATACAAAACGTTGACACCAGAAATACTCAAATATATTATGATATTGCCAAAAAAATCTCTTATTTTAATATAAAGAATCAATTATCAAAACTTTTAAGTTTTTTTTTAAAATGACGTAACGTGATGCAATACTTTAAAGTAAAATCAACGTTACGAAATATAATTTCTGAGCGTAAGTAAAATAAAATAATTGCCAGCATAAAAACATCCCTAGAAATTTGTTGATAAACGTTATCTTTCTCGTGTCACACAAACAACTTACTAATAAAGTTAATTAATTTACAACCAGTTCCCGTAGGTAGCTGGATTGGGCTGCGAATACCCGAATGGGAACCCAATTATAATGCATTAAATATTATGCTACCTACCTATCTAAGAGCTAATCTCATTATGGAGTTGGATCTTGGTAACAGGATCTCCAATAAACCTAACGTACACTCACCAAGTTGTGACTCATTAGTTTGGTTTTGATGACTGTACAAAAATCTGTCAGAGTCAAGCGGTTGAAAGATAATGTTTTTGATGATTCGCCTCTTAAAAGGTATGCTTTCTTTTATTGGGCAACTAGTTATTATCCGCGACTCTTCAGCGGTTTAGACGTTAAGGAGTAACAAACAGACCGATACACTTTCAGGTAGATATTCTTACTAGCGACCCGCTCTCGCTTCGTTTCGGTTTATGTGAGTTTTCTGTAATACCCTGAATTTATTATACATAAAGACCTTCCTCTTGAATCACTCTATCTATTGATGAAAACGCCCTAAAATCGCTTGCGTAGTTCGAAAGATCAAAGCGTATATAAGGAGGGAGAGGCGGCGAGAAGCGACTTTGTATGTCCGGAGACGAGAACTTTCAAATAAACATAAATGCACGCCGGAGAAGCTAAAAACAATTGTGGTAAATTTAGAGAAAACGTTTACACACTTTTGACTAAGATGGCAAATCCGATCCCTACGACATAGTTAATTGAACAACCATACCACAGCTAAAGGATACAAAGTTTCTTGTTTTCCAATTTGATTGTGGGTAAAACAGGATAAGCATAATAGAGGTAGGTACAGTACGTGAGAACCTTGTGGGGTAGACTACCTAATACTGGCGTTATTTGCCTTGTTTCACATTGCTGCATCACTTTTCCAAAAACCTCTGAATGGTATGCCATGCGTTCATTAATGCGTTAAATCCTCGTATATGGTATTGAATTCCACTTTCCTAAATGCGGAAAAGACGGAGTTTTCGCGTTGCAGAGGCCCTACTTTGAAAATCGAAGTTCGAAGTTACGTTAGCTCCATCCCTGTTACTCGTCATTCGAGACTAAATCGAGAGAAAGGGATGAAGCTATCGTAACTTCGAACTTCGAATTTCAAAGTAGGGCCTCAGGAAAAAGCACTTGGGGTCTTCGCACAATATGTATGTACCTATGTACTTGTACCTATTATGTATGTATTAGGTACTTACCTAAATCAGTTTATTGTACAAAAGAAAAACAAAATCAATAATGGTTCTCATGGGAGAATAAAAATATGTACAGTCGCCATCAGATATATTGTAGCGGGCGAGGTACTCAAATATTTCGGAGCAGCATTACTTTTCAATAAATTCGTTACACTAGTTATGGTCAATAACACCAGAACATGCAATTTGTCATAAATATAAGAGCAGCGACTTTTCAATAAATTCGGAACATATAACGAGGTAAAAATATCAGAAAGCACAGAACGTCAAAGGTATCTACGCAGTCAGGGTGATCATAAAGATCGGAACATTTATGGAAAATGTACCTTAAGTCTGTATCACACAGTTTAAATTCGTTACTATAATTATTATGCATGTCGATCTTTCGCATGACGTATTTATGTTTTGTTTGGAATTCACGTCACGAGTAGATTCGACATGCATAATAATTATTTGACGCTTTGACGTTCTGTGCTTTCTGATATTTTTACCTCGTTATATGTTCCAAATTTATTGAAAAGTCGCTGCTCTTATATTTATGACAAATTGCATGTTTTGGTGTTATTGATCATAACTAGTGTAACAAATTTATTGAAAAGTAATGCTGCTCCGAACTATTTGAGCACCTCGCCCGCTACAATATATCTGATGGCGACTGTACGTTGGAAAACTTACCTCTTATTATTATATTTATTAGGTATTTCATTCCGCTAAACCTTGAAAGGTTGACAAATGTGAAAAGGATTAAAAATCTAGTAATGTCGAATTTTATTCGAGTTCAAGGGTTATAAAATGATGTGCATGGCAATCTTTGTCAAATGTCAAATGCTCGTGATGTTGGCTGCTTTGGTTAGAAGACACCGGAAGATTTCGGCCGTCGAAAACGAGTGTGTTGGCTCAATTTTTAGGCAAATATTAATCAATTATCACCCAATTACACTTTATAATGACTGTTACATTGTTTATATAGTCTGTAATTAGATTAATTGTATTAATAACGCGACCGCGTCGCACATACCACGCCGTTTTCTTTGTTTAAAGTTTTTGTTATATCATCATGAATTCGTGAAGTGAATATATTATTGTTTTGGTGAATTTTGTGATGGAAGCTGTTGAAATGGAAGTGCGGGAAGCTGGAGATGGGGCTGCGGCGGGAGAATTCGTGCGGGTACCGTCGAAACGGTATACCTGGGCCGAAGTAAGGCAGGCAGTCCACGACCTAAGAAAAGAGCTGTCTTCACTGTCCACAATGGTTCCTATGGCGATTTCGTTTCGCAAACTTGGCAATGGGAAGACCAGGATCTATTTTCTGAGGACCCCGCAGAATGGGTGGGAGATTACACTTCTTTATACTGATGTGACTTCAACTGCTCATCCTAATAACATCAGGTAAACTACTGGGTTTTATCCCTTAATGTATTTTAGTCACTCTCATTCTCAAATTAATATCTTAGTATTGAAAATAATGTGCTTAGGACATAGTATATTGTATTTAGACCACAAAAAGTATCTTAATTTCATTTTATTTACTATACTGTGGCACATTGTGTCTGACAGTTAAAAATGATTAAGGAATGCAATTGAACTGGTTATTAGACGTTTTTGTTCGAAAATAACCGGTTATAACCGGTTATAACCGGTTATTTGCATTCCCTAAAAATGATACAAGTCCTCCAAGGTTCAAGTGAAAACCAATATAACTCCAGTACGCTCAATACATGATTTACAGTATTCCCAGCTTCTTAATAGCTTTCGGCCGGCTATCGCTATCACGCTTGCACTCGCAACTGACAGTATACTTGTCACTCGTGTGTTATAGAAAAACGATGATTGCCGATCGCTATTAAGAAAATGGTTGCACTGTACATGCTTTTTCTAGCTTATTATTAACTTGCAACGTCTACAAGGTGGCCGGAACATCGACGTCTAAAAAAATCAATTCGGTCCCTCGTGTCGTGGGGTATCCGAATCACCCCCATGTATGTTCGGCGATTTTGAGTATTTTCAGAGATATTGATCATTTTAATCAGAATTTTTGTAATTTTTCCTTATGTCCATGTTATGAGAAACCCTTAAGTTCATGTATTATTTTAATATTTTTTCATTGGTTTCTTACATTGATAGAATAATTATGAACTTAGGATGTTTTTAAAACTACATGCCAGCTTTTTTTTCATGATGACTTTTTGTATAATCACACAAAGTTACTGCCTCCATACTAATTGTACCCCATGTTTGTTTTTCACCTAGTATGGACAAACAAACTTTGTGTGATTACAAAAAAGTTGTCACGAAAAAAAAACTGGCATGTAGTTTTAAAAACATCCTAAGTTCATAATTATTCTATCAATGTAAGAAACCACTGAAAAAATATTATAATAATACATGAACTATTTTCATGATATGGACATAAGGAAAACTTACCAAAATTCTGATTAAAATGATCCATATCTCCAAAAATACTAAAAATCGCGGAACATACATGGGGGTGATTCGGATACCCCACGACACGAGGGACCAAAATTTTTCTTTTGGACGTCTATGTTCCGGCCACCCTGTATGCATGTTCTGGTCAAATCTTGCAAGGAAGATTTGAACCACTTCCCAGGGACCGGTATTGGTATATCTACATAACTTTGCTGAAAATACAATAATATGGCACCATGGAGTCTGAAGCTGGCGACACTTTCTCAGCTATACTTAACAAAGATCCACCATGTTGGATTCATCCAATTTTTTTTTTTTTAATTATGGCTTTCACTTCTTTTGCAATAGATGTATTTTTCCAACGTCTGAATAGACTTCGGTCGCGTCCAGAGAGTTGGGTTCAATAGTATTGACGATTTGTGGGAGGGTCGGACCGGAACCTAAAACAAGTAATAATAAAATAACGTAAACGACACAGACGAAACAGGACGATAACAAACAAGCGAAAGTTACAGGTAGGGAAGAAAGTTAGACACAAATGGACAACAACGAGATAGAATAATAAGATGAGTAGTAAGAGTAGTTATAATTTTATATTATGTACCTGAACATATTTTTTTTTTTTATTTTTTTTTTTATTTTTTTTTTATTTATTTTTTTCATATTTATCGCTCAAAGGTTAACTGGAAGAGATCCCTTATAGGGATAAGTTCGCCTTTGTACATCCCTGTTATATTTTTGTCTATTTTATAATTGTTATTTCTTTTGTTTGTACAATAAAGTGTTTACATACATACATACATACATTTAACAAGGAATTTGGTAAAAGCAGATCCTACAAAAGAAAGAAGGGACTGAAAGTTAAGAGGTCTAGGGATGTCTTTTGGGAGAATGTCATAAAGGGACTGGGTTTTTTTATTATTTAGTGCAGCTGAAAAATATGTGCTCAGGTGAACCGACGTCCAAGCCACATTCACAAAGAGAGTGATTCCGGATTCTAATTTTGGCTAATTCATCCAATTAGTCTTGATAGGCACATAATGACTTTGCAAAAAAGATTACAGCTGGCAACAAAAGCCTATCCAAATCCTGTTACACTTTATCACTAGGCCCACATTTAACAGATATGAAAACAAACTGAAATTTAAGTGTTTTGTCATTCATTAAATGACATATAAGCAACATATTTTTAATTTTCATATTTATTTATTTATTTATTTATTTATTTTATTTATGTATTTCCCACAGTTACAACTATTTTGAAAACATTACTAATATTATACATGTTTCTATGACATTCGCAATGTTAAGACAAATCTATCATCACCTTGTTTGTTAAAATCAAACCATCCGTACAGCTTCTACATACAGGTAAATAGGTAGATTAAAAAACATTACTCTGCAGTCAAATAAAAGAAAATGCAATTTCATTCTTAAACTGTCAATAAAAGGTTTCAAATTTGAATGACAAATAAACCGCTCATTAAAATAATATTTGAGAAAGCAAAAACTCAAACAATGCTTTTTAGTAATGAAGTGATTTTCTTTGTTTAAGTAAGCAAGTCATTTTAAATTCCAAATTAACTTAACTGTGACAGAACAGTTAAGTTAATTTGGAATTTAAAATGACTTGCATACTTAAACAAAGAAAATGAAAGTGTTATTCAACAACTGCTTTATTAATCCTCGTCAGCCTCAGCCTCGTGTGGTTGCCGAGTTAGAATAGTGCCACTCCATGTCTTCCCGTGGATGTCGTAAGAGACGACTAAGGGAATAAAGGCTTGTAGTACTGTTAGGCGATGGGCTTGCAACCTGTCACTAATACGCTGGTAAACATCTTAGCCTAATTGTGCAAATTGTGGTTATAGAATTATCAACAAGTTTTTAGAGATGTTTGTAATTCTGTAGCTCTGCCTACCCCTCTGGGTGTTAAAACTAATTTAACAGTTAAAATAAAGATCGTTGATTACGTGACAAGAAAAATATATTGACAACAAGAAAACAAAACGGTTGCTATGGATGTATAAAGACAAGCTAAAGGTTTATAAAAATAATGAAGAAGTATTAAATGTATGTAGGTTTATACTACTCTTCTTAACATCCTCCCTTTTTGTCAACCTTTACGCTATCAAACCAATCTGAATTGCGATTGATACTATCCGTGGCTTATGTAATGCTTTCGTTAGCAAATCTGCTAGTTGAAATTCGCTGGGGACATACTCCACGCATATTTCGCCACTAGCAACGAGTTCTCTGACATAAAAATGTCTAATTGCAATATGCTTGGTTCTCCTGTGGAGCTCTGGGTTATGTGAGATCTTTATGGCTGCATCATTATCGACTTTTAACTTGGGTATCTCCTTCAAGTTAGATATTTCACCAAAGAGTCTCTTGATCCAGACAATCTCCCGGGCTGCTTCGCTGGCAGCAACCAATTCAGCTTCAGTACTTGATATTGCTACACAAGTTTGTCGTCGGCTTGTCCAGGATATTGCCCCTCCAGAGTATAAGCATAATATTCCCGATGTTGATCGTCCAGTAGTTTGATCTCCACCGTGATCAGAATCGCTATAGCATTCCAGTATTCCAGTTTTGTACCCCTTCTTAAAAACTATTCCAAATCCCATTGTTCCTTTGATGTATCTCAGAATACGTTTTAGCTTTTGGACGTCTTCTTTGGAAGGGTTCTCTAAAGTACGGGATATGACGCTTACAGCGTATGCTAAATCAGGTCTGGTTCCAACAGTCAGGTAGGCAAGTGCACCCACAGCTTCTCTATACGGAAACGTAGTAGAATCTACCAGCTCTTTATCCGGTTCTGACAGACTGTCTTTCTGTATAGGGGTGGTAGTGGGCTTACAATCACTCATACCAAAGCGATCTAACACTTTCTGTGCGTAGTGTTTCTGTGACACTCGTATATCACCATTTTCACCCTTTATTTCTAAACCAAGAAAATAAGTTGCATCTTTTATAGTGATTTTGAATCTTCTTTTCAACTCTCTAATGAACTTTTCAGAATCATCTTGATTTGTTGCAGCTACAAGGCCATCATCTACGTAGAGAGCAAGAATAATTTTGCTATTCCCACGGTTTCGGATAAATAAGCAGGGATCTGTATCACATTGTATAAATCCAATTGATTTTAGATAATCCACCATACATTTATTCCAACACCGAGGTGCTTGCTTTAGACCATATAAACTTCTCTTCAGTCTACACACCTTCTTTGATCCATCGGAATAGCCATCAGGTTGATTCATATAGATTTCTTCAGTCAATGAACCATACAGGAATGCGGTTGATACATCAAACTGTGTGAGTTTTAATCCTTCATTTGCAGCAACGCTTAGGACAGATCTTATCGTTGTCATTTTCGCAACTGGACTGAAAGTCTCATCATAGTCAATGCCCTTTTTTTGTGTATATCCTCTAGCAACTAGCCTTGCCTTGAATTTGTCTAGTGAGCCATCTGCATTGGTTTTAATTTTATATATCCATTTACAAGATATAGGCTTTCTATCCTTTGGAAGATCAACCAGTATCCAGGTTTTGTTTTCCTTTAAAGACTTCACCTCACTATCCATTGCTTTGACCCACTGATCTTTGTGGGAACTAGTCATTGCTTCTTTATATGAATTTGGTTCATTGATCCCATTAAGAACATCTGCTGACATCATGGCATAATCTCCAAATCGAATAGGTGGTCTTATCTGACTTCTATCTCGTAGAGTCATTCTATTATTGGTTTCAGCTATATCATCTAAGTTTTCTGGTAACTCATTATCAATGTTATCATCTAGAGCATCTTCATAAACAGGTGACCCTGGCTGTGATGCTTCTAATGAACGTTCAAATGGTTCAGTAACGTCATTTTGGCTGCTTTCTACTTCTTGTCTAACAATTGAATCCGACGATGTGGGAGGCATAGCCGAGCTAGGCTCATCAGGGCTACTCGAAGTGCGATCTGAGCTGCTAGGCTCATCAGGGCTACTCGAAGTGGGATCTGAGCTGCTTTCGGTGTGATCATCCTCCCTTGCATCACACATCGGAGGTGGTGAAAGAGGAAAGTATATTTCAACCGAGGATTGTTCTTTTGAATCGCCGGCTTGGCCAATTGGTGTCAGTACTGATTCATTAAAAGTAACATCTCTTGACCTTATGAGTTTACCATTTTTACTCAGTAAACGATAGCCGTCGTCACCCTCATATCCAATCATAATGCACTTTTCGGCCTTTTTTGATAGCTTTGTTCGCTTTTGTTGAGGTACATGAGCGTAACATTCACATCCAATTATTTTAAGATGATGGATTGTTGGCTTCTTCTTAAACCACAACTCAAATGGCGATTTACCATTTTCTGAAGTTGGCCCAGTTCTGTTCAAGACGTATGCAGCAGTATTTATCAATTCTGCCCATGCAGCTTGGGGTAACTCTTCATGAGCATGCATCAATGTCCGAGCTGCTTCGACTAAGGTTCGGTTCTCACGTTCACTGAGGCCATTTTGTTGCGGCGTGTATGGCATCGTGAGCCTTTGTCTTATTCCAGCTTTTTGTAGAATATGCCTGACGCTCTCATTATTAAATTCACCTCCATTGTCGCTTAGCAATTCTTTGACAACATGTCCAGCCACTTTACATTCTTGTAACATTTGTTGAAGCTTTAGGTGAACTTCCGACTTCTGTCGCATGAAATAAACGTATCGGTATTTGCTGAAATCGTCTTTGAATAGAACGAAGTAGCGATGTTTATTGAAGGAAGGGGGAAATGGACCGCATACATCAGCGTGTATTATTTCCGCAGGTACTTCAGCTCGTTCTCTCGTTCCAAATGCTTGCCGGTGTGTTTTTCCATAAATACATCCAGTACATAAATCAGAATCTAGACGAACATTAATACCGAGTTCCTTTTCAATAACTTTTTTAACGTGTTTCTTGTTCTGGTGGACAAACCGTTCATGGTACAGTTGTAACAAATTATCTGTTGACAAAGCGTTCAAATCTGGTGGTGGCTTTGTAATAGTCACTGCATTAAGTTTATACAACCCTCCATTCTTGACTCTTTTGCCAGTCAGTATTAACTGTTCTCCAACTTTCAGCAAACAGTGGTCTCTTTCAGACATGAATACACTATTGTTTAATCGATCTTGAGCAGCCAATACAGAAAAAAGATTTTGCTTTATATCAGGTACGTACCATACATCACAGAGTGTTAATCTGGATTTTCCGCCATTGATGACAGCGTCTAAATCAACAGTACCTTTGCCAACAGCTTTGATAGTAGCTCCATTAGCTGTAGTCACTGTCCGAGCATCAATAAAAGGCTCAAAGCTAGAAAACAAATCGTTTCGGCAAGTGACATGGCTTGTTGCTCCATTGTCGACGAACCAACTTGTAGTATCATAGTTTGTAAGCATTGAATTTACGTCAGTGGTAATTGGCAATAGCATTGAGTTGAGATTGTTTGACTGTTTATTTTCTGGCTTAGATGGCTTCCCGTCAGATTTCCATTTATGGCATTGTCTCACTTTATGACCGACTTTTCCACAGTATCCACATTTCTTCTTCAACTTATTACTTTGTACAATTAGAGCTTCTGCAGGACCTTCGTTTCTCAACGAGATAGAACGCTCATAGGCACAGATTTGCGTCGTCAGATTCTCTACGTTTTTGTCCGTCTTCGACATTAGCATCCAACACGATTTAAAAGAGAAAAAGGTTTCAGGTAAAGTATCGAGGATCTTACAGATTAAAAGGATATCCGGTAAGTCATATTTCTCTATCTTCATTAGTTCAGCTTTCAAATCTGACCAAAGGGTTTTGATTTTCGAGATATGAGTCGTAATGTCATGTGAAGGATCTTTACGATAGCCAAAAAACTCCATACAAAGAACGTAACTTTTATCTTCAGACGTGCCGTCGAATAAACGATGTAATTCATCCCACACATCTTTAGACGAGTTGAAACGCATGATCTTTTGAAGGGTTTCGTCTGACATATTCGCAGTAAGTAATAGTAATGTGGTACTATCTATTAGGTTGTACTTATCAAGAGCCGTTTGGTACAAAGAAATTTCGTTGGGATCGGTAGTAATAGGTTTCACGGGTTTGTCTAATGCACCCGTAACCACATCCAACCCACCGGGCGTACCTCTTAGTAGTAGCGTAGCCTTAAATTTCCATGTTGTCCAGTTTTTCGTGCCTTCCAGGTGGCCAATATCAATTTTACACTTTGGCGATTGCATATTGATATTTCCTTGCCGGAATGTTTAGAAAAATAGGATAGTTAGGTACTGACTCTCGACTTTAAATATTTTAATTCACTGGTAACCACGCTCTGCTACCATGTTAAAACTAATTTAACAGTTAAAATAAAGATCGTTGATTACGTGACAAGAAAAATATATTGACAACAAGAAAACAAAACGGTTGCTATGGATGTATAAAGACAAGCTAAAGGTTTATAAAAATAATGAAGAAGTATTAAATGTATGTAGGTTTATACTACTCTTCTTAACACTGGGAACGAAGGCGTGAGATTATGTATGTATGTATGTATGCTTTATTAATATAGTAAGTTATTTACATCCCAAGGCTTAATAAATAATAACTATTTAGTAGAAAATAACCTTTTGATACAATGACAACCTCTTCTTTCTGAGCTGATATCGCTTCACGCATTCAATGCCAACGACGCATATATGCGTTCACTGTCATACAGTCAAGGAATTTAACTTGTGACCCACCTTAGATCCAAAGTCATTCTACAGCAATAAGGTTGAGTTTCCTATCAATTACAAATGACTTGGCATCTCTATTGACAATGACATCTTAAAGCAGATTTTCTTTGAAATGGGTAGCAAATTAACTTCCGTGACCGTACTTGCTGTTTTTAAATTACACGGGGCCACGCCGCCTGGCAGTGAATATGTTAAACTAATTTTCATGATGCCCTAGCTAAGATACATTCCGAATATACCACTTAAAAAAAAAACAAATCAGTCCAATCCGATTTGGAGCCACAGTGCCACAGACAACATACACACATTAAACATACAACACCCCTTTTTCTGTAGGGAGTTAAGGGACCGCAAGTATGACAGAAGTGTGAGGAGACTGATATCACACTTGTATGACATTAAAATAAAATCACAGTGTTACCTATTTTGCCAAAAATAAAAATCTGCGATCATAATTGAGATACTCAGTGTGACTAAAAAGGGTCAATTTGCCTGAGATTGACCTGTGATATTTATTATTTGTTTGTAAATATCTTCATCAAAGTTGTGGAAGGGGGTTAAATTTAGTCTCACAGGTAATGAATGGAAATATTCATTTCCAATCTATGAGACTTTATCTTTGCTAATAGATCATTAAAAAGTCAATGCCTCGATAGTTTGTTGTTTACAAATCAACGTTATCACTATCAGGGTATTATTTTGTTATGACGACATTTATCCGTCTGGTTAATAATTGGAAGTTCGTATCACCAAGGGTACGGTGATGTCACCCATGTCAAAGAATGATGGGCAAATTGGCCTATATGACCGATAAGGACAAGCGATATGTCACCGGATAGGTAATTCTAAGTTGTAAAACTATTACTATGGCAGGTAGTTCGAAATCTTTGGGTGAAATAAATTATCGCCATGCAAAGACGACAGCATTTCATAGTAATTATGCTAAAGTCGTCTATGTAGGCGTCCAGATAAAAAAAAAAACTCTCAGTTATTTGAGGTTTCCGGCTACACAAAATCGTTGTAGAATTAAAAAGGATATCCGATGATAGAGTGCTTATTGTTATTGGTTTCTAGGCCAGCGTTCATACATTTTGGCCCATCATTCTTTGGCTACGGCATCTGGGTGAATTTTCGACGTTTCAACCGCCGTCATTATTGTTTTTGCATATTATTCAAGATAAACTTTTTTTTTCTAAATGGAATGAATACTCCCCCCGGGTCCGCTGATTTTGACATCAAAAGTTGCTGGTAGTTATCACTATTCTCGCCAATATATTGAAGAGAACAATGACGGCGGTTGAAACGCCCGTTTATTCATCCATCTGCTTTATAATCACAAAATAACTTTGTTATTTATGGCAAGTAGAAAGCAAACAAGCACACAGGCCAGAGGGGCTTTTGCCTAACGCACTCGCAATCGTTTTCATTTTGAAAATGGAAGGCTTCTTCTGCATACAAAATGAAAACAATTGTTTCACTTTCAAGCCGATTGCGATTGTGAGATACGTAGACCTTTGCATTCTCAAGACTGCAATCCTAAGACTGTTAATCCGTCGCCAACCCTGAGGACTTAGGTGAAATGCCTCTGTGCTAGTAATGTCACCAGTTGTCTTATCTCCACACAAGGTTAAAGGAGAAGATGGTGGTAGCGATCCAGACAAGGTCCTACCACATCGCTTGATAAAATATTTCTTCAACTTAATTCACGCTGCTCAGTAACTTAATTCACCCATCTTAAGTACATTCTAATCTGCCTTTCCAGGTTAGAATGGAAACCACTCATAGAATCCAACGTGGCTCTCGGTGTGAACTCCGGCAAGTGGTCACGGGAAGAACAGCTGCTCTGGGAGCGGCAGCGCGTCGCCGCGTGCGGCATAGCCTCGTATGAACTCCATGCGAGCGGGCGTGTGCTGTTCCCGTGCGCCTCGTCGCTGTTCGCCTGCGACGAGTGCGAGGGAGGGCAGGTCAGTCTCTCTCTCCTGCGGCACAGCCTCGTATGAACTCTAGCGAGCGGGCACGTGCTGTTTCCGTGCGCTACACCAATGCTTTTAGTAGAGACATCCTTTAGAATCATGTTTTCTCCCGCAGACACCACCGCTCGTCCCTCGCGCGCTCCACCTCGGCAGCGGCGCCCCGCTCACGCCTGCGATGTGTCCCCGTCTACCGACGCTGGTGGCGCACGCCGCTCGGGGCGACATCTGGCTCGCGGGCAGCACGCACAGCCCGCCGCGGCTCACGTACGCGTGCGCTCGCTCCGACTCCGCCAGGTGAGACAGCCGCAGTGTCTACCCGCTCCCGCTAGCGGTGTGTCCCCGTCTTCGAAAACCACATTTTTTTACATTGTGGACATGTACAATCTGGATATTTGAAAAGTCGCTCCTAGATGTTTTCTATGTATTTCTCTAGGTGTGTTTTTTGCTGTCGATCCCATAGTACAAGCCTCGAGCTTAGTTTGGAACTAGGACTATTTGTGTGTGTCTCTTAATAGTATTTTCCTTCCAGGATGACCGACGAGGCGCGGCAGGCGGGCGTCCCTTGCTACGTGACGCAGGAGGAGTTCTCCCGGTACACTGGTTTCTGGTGGCAGCCGTGTTCAGATGGTGAGTACCATGCTTGGCAGCATGAGCCCTACGATACATTCACTTTTTCTATAAACCGGAATTGATTAGATAGACATACGGACGGGCGGGCGGACGACCAGACAAATGGACGGACAGACAGACAGTTGGACAGACAGACGGACGGGTGGGCGGGTTTACGGGTCAGGCAGAAGCGGGAAGCGACTTTCTTTCATACTATGTAAAGATTCGAAAGTAAAATACAAACTTTCCATCGATGCGAATTATCCTCCCAGACGGCTACAGTATCACTCTACCGCTTTATTTCAGACGATGTGTTCAGAATAGTGTACGAAGAAGTGGACGAGAGCAACGTGAAGATATTCAGCTTCCCCTCGTCGCAGTCGAGCAACGGCGAGGTCGAAGAGTTCAGGTAACGAGTTTTAGTAGCCCATTCGAATATAACTGGTTCACAGTTGACTTGCGAGATGTGACCCAAACATACATACTACTTGTCACATACAAATGAAGTATTAAACTTGTTATAATATGACTGTAGACGTAATGTCACTACAATTCACACTAAAATTCTCGCAGCGTCGGAAAATGAGTAATAAGATGTAAAAAAAATAGTAACAAATATTTTATCTACATCCATATCATAACTTCCCTATAATATGTTCAGACACGATAAGCAAATGGCCTACATTAAGAAACCTGTATCAGTGGTTGTGCTTTAATCTTAACATTAAAGTATTACATGTCATTAAAGTATCGGCTATCGATGTAGTTGCATCTTAATATTGACATTAAAGTATCAATGACCGATATTTTAATGTGAGCATTAAGATACAGGTACATTATGTATCTTAAGGCCACTACAGATACAGGTTTCTAACATATTGTAGAATGTGGTATAACGACAGACAAACTGTGCACAATTTTTTCTCTTTTATACTTCTCATAGAATGATGGTAACCCATTATTTTATCGAATCTCATCTAACGAAATTTTTTTTTGGTAGTCAACATGGACCCTTCTCTGTCAACAGATTTCCCAGGGCAGGCACACCCAACGCCAAGTCCATCTTAAGGCTAGTGACCTTCAGGCTACAGAAGGCTTCTCCCACCGTGCTAGATTATTACTATGAGGGCAATAAGGACTTACAGTGTGAGTATACGCGTAGTAAACATATTCTACACTCCATTTGATGACGCTACATATAGCCCAGTTCACGGAGTTACCATGAAATATTATCAAGCCGCGATTAGAATATGATTAGAAAGTACCGTTAGCACAACAGTACTTATAATTAATCAATAATATCATAGTTCAATGTATGATAATCTTCATACTTTAATTGTAGATGTTTATAGATAATAGATAAAATTTACAAAGTATGATTTACCATAAACTGTCACTTCATATTTCAACTCTATTCTTGGTATAGTACATTGTTGCAGAGGATAGAAAGTACGCGATTTTTGGACGAGTCACATACACTCGCGGTCAAATAATACGGGTCAGAGTGCGTTTTTCATACAAACGAGACTATTTCGAAGCCTTGGTTCCTCGGCAGGTGTTGTTTTGAGTGAGGTTTAATGGTGGATACTCCGAGGTTCAATAGAGGAGGTCAAAAGTTCTTAAGATACCTAACTGATCGCGCAATCAGATAACATCACAGCGAGAGAGTTTGGGTCAGCGTTTGGATTTCCTTACATTTTATTGCAATTTTAGATGTTTTCCTGAACATGCACGATTCCGGCGTTAACCACAGATTCAATCAGTTGGGTATCCTAGGCACTCTCGAAGTCCTGTATCGATGCTCGGGGTATCCATCATCAGATTTCACTACAAGCATCCTCCGGCGAGGAACCAAGGCTTCGAAGTAGCCTCTTTAGTATGAAAAACGCACTCCGACCCGTATTATTTGACCGCGAGTGTAGAGGCCCGAAACGTAGTTGAGGCCCTCTAGTGTACGAGTCCATAAATTACACTTTCTACCGAGGCGAGACGTAGTGCTTTTCACAACTACTGAAAGGAAATAAAATGAAAATTCATATTCAAAACTCAAATTTTAATTCATGTTAATGTGACATCACCGCCAATTTTACCATAGATAACTTTTTTTTAATCTGGACCCCTACTCTCGTGGCACTCGAGATTAATAAACTAACATGCGAGATGAAGATGTCAACTCCATATAAAATTGTATTTGTTTCGCCATAATTTCCCATGTAATTTCATTTCTAGTGGTTCGAGATTAGGGGCCAAGTTTGAATTACATTAAAAAAAAAAAAAGTGACAGTTTTTAGTCTGTGTATCTTTTAGCAAAAATACACCTAATATTTTACGACACAAAATGGTTTGTTCTGATTGGTCGATTTCAATTTTTCATTTTAAGGAGCTATGACACAAAAATTGATTGATTGATTTTCATTGGTTCTTAAAGTTGGACAACAATGTTCTCGACCAATCAGCAAACACGCCGACAAAAACATTCTTGGTCTGTCCTTATAAGTGACGTTTTGCGACCCCAAACAAGACCATCTATAGCCATATTTCCGAGCAGTGTTGTGAAAAATGTTTAGAGTCATATTTGCCAAATCTGTCATTATTTTTCATTCTTTCAAAAAATGTAACCAATATGTTAACTATATTCGGATAAAAATCAATCTTATTTCCAGCGTCAGAGAGCTCAAACGACGCGACAGAGGTAACGGACATACGGTGGTATGATCTGAGGCACTCGCTGAAGGAAACCTTCCCCTGGTTTGAATACCTCGCCAGGGTTGGGTGGACGCCTTGTGGGAAATTGTGAGTATAAAAAAATCGGTCAAGTGCGAGTCGGACTCGCGCACCAAGGGTTCCGTACCGCACAGTAGGTATAATTATATTCCGATTCAAATTCGATTACGAATCGAATCAGCGCGTGCCCAACTGAAACTTGTATTTTTTAGTACCTATTTGCTGTTTTTCTTCATGGTTTGTACCACAGTGTAAAGAGGAACTAACAGTGGGCCGACTCTTTTGATGTTTGCGTAAATGCCGACACCGCACAAGGCCACAGTACTTACCTAGGGTTGTCACAAACTTTACACAACTGCCCAAAAAAGGACGGTAATGTTTTTAGGTTTCATATATGTATGTATGTACGTTTATTTGTTCCGCTATAAATTCTAAATGCCTCAACAGTATGGACATTATGGGCTATAGTTACAATTTTTACATCGTCCCGAGTGACGCTGGTTATTTTTTTGAGGGGATAACTTCTTCAGCACCCCGAGGAACCTCGAAAATGACACCCATATCATTATATTTAAAAAAGTGCGTGCGCCATCTTGGATTCCAAAAATAATGTCATTTTCGTAATCAGCTCCCCGAGGAACGAAGTCGGACGACTGTATTGGTTTCTAGGCTGTGGTTTGTACTATCGCGATCGTTAATTTGTGACCCATTTCAAGAAAAATAGGCTTGAAGTCGTCAATGTCATTAGAGATGCCAAATCATTTGTAACTTATAGGAGACTCAACCTTAACCTTGTAGAATGTCAGAATGACTTTGGACCTAAGGTGGGTCCCAAATTTAAGTTCGTCACTGTACTATAATCATATCAAATTTGAGGATTGTATGTTTTACCGTGTTTATGATACAACAAAAAATAATACGTTGAAAAAAAAACGTTTCACATTATGAGGACCTACTTTATTATCTCACTTTCTCTTGAAAAAAAAGAGTAAATCCGCCGTTAAAAGAAATATTCTGAAAAAAAAAACAATCCGCTATCTGGGTCATACACATTCGGAAAAACAAAAGTTGTCTCTTCTGTGATAAATAGTTGAAGGCTTGTGTGCATATAAGTTATGTTTTTATTTGCTAGGACTAAAGTAGAACTGACGGCGCTTATGAAGATGTGGGTTCAGCCAGCAAATTAGGCCTTGAAACCGTTAACTTCGGGTATGTCCACAGGAAAGACGGTATCCTAAATCTGTGTATGACCCATCTATTACGGTTCAAAATATACAACTTATAAATTTAGGACGGACGGACGGACGCAGAATCTTCTCAATTATTTTGAAATGATCATTACTTACAGCGTATGGGCGCAACTATTAGACAGAAAGCAACAGCACTTGGAACTGGTGCTCATACCAGTCTCGGAGTTCTGCTCTCCTGGTTACTACCCCAACGCGCCCGCGCACGTCTCCCCGCCGCGGCCCTCCGAGCACACCGAGGAACAGGTCAGTGACTGCTTCTGTTTTATGACATCCTGGTACTTTGTTCAGTCTAGGCTATATTCTACTCGGTAAAACCATGCTCTTAACATGTTATCGTTTAGTTTTTACTGTTTGTTTCAAGTAAATAAGAGCTATCATAACGTTGAAAATGCGATAACAAGTTAAAAGCAATATGGTTGCACCGAGTGGAATACAGCCTCTGGTTGCTACCCCACCGCGCCCGCATACGTCTCCCCGCCGCGGCTCTCCGAGCATCCGAGGAACAGGTCAGTGACTGCTTCTGTTTTATGATGTCCTGGTACTTTGTTCAGTCAAGGCTATGCTCTACTCGGTAAAACCATGCTTTTAACATGTTATCGTTTAGTTTTTACTTTTAGTTTCAAGTAGATAAGAGCTATCATAATGTTGACAATATGATAACAAGTATAAAGCAATATCATTTTACCGTGTAGAATAGTGCCTCTGGTTGCTACCCCACCGCGCCCGCGCACGGCTCTTCGTCGCGGCCCTCTGAGCATACCGAGGAACAGGTAAGTCGCTGCTTCCGTTTTATGATGTCCTGCTACTTTTCTTCGCTCCAGGCTATATTCTACTCGGTAAAACCATGCTTTTAATATGTTTATCGTCTTATAGTTATTTTACTTTTACTATCAAGTAAATAAGAGCTATCATGATAACGTTTAAAATGCGATAACAAGTTAAAAGCAATATGGTTTTACCGAGTGGGATACAGCCTTTGGTTACTACCCCGCCGCACCCACGCACGTCTCCCCGCCGCGGCCCTCTGAGCATACCGAGGAACAGGTAAGTGGCTGCTTCCGTTTTATGATGTCCTGGTACTTTTCTTCACTCTAGACCAGGGGTCGGCAAGTAGTTTTAGTTGGGGTCCGGATACTGTGGGAAAATTTCAACGAGGTCCAGATAAAAACAAAAAAGTATTAAGTTAGATTCTATGTGGCTTAAAAATATTATTTCAATTAATAAAGGTATAGTATACCTTATCTATGTATTAATTTATACTTGGTATGCAATACATTACAATATTTGGCGGTCCAGGGTTCGACCTTTCGCGGTCCGCAAACGGACCGCGGTCCGCCTGTTGCTGACCGTTGCTCTAGACTATCTATCTATTCGGTAATATCGATCTATATCGATCTACTCGGTAAAACCATAGTACATTGTGCATCAAGGGTAGTATGAAGGGAATTACTCGAGTTAGTAATCCCCTTACTGCCTGTGATACACACAATGGTTTTCATCACATTTGCGAGGAAAAAAAACAAAGAGAAAATTAAATACCTAGTACATTTCTTTCGATTTGGCGGGTAACATATTGCCATGTATTACTTCAGCTGCATCTCTTAGTTCCGGTGGTGTATTGGTGATAATTAATCTCGTGTCCGAATCCTGGGATGAAGAAGCCATTTTCTTTTTTGTTTTGTACCTATCTATTTTAAAATAAAACACTTTAACTCTGCAAAATATAAAGAAATAACTTTTGACGAACGAGAACGTAAATGGAAACGATATTTTTTTTGTGACCTCTACCACAGATAATAACTGCGTTTAGTTTCGACCTGGATTCGAGCTAGATTTAGACAATTTGATAAAAATGTATAATTACTAAAATTAATGATAAATGTTGATATAAACTTGAAATAGGTATAAAAATAATGAAGTTTAATGAAGCGTATAGGTTTTGTGTAATGTAAGTTAGTCTATAGCTAATTTTTAAAGATGAAATAAGAAACCGATTTAATTTTTGGCTGAATATTAAACCTCCTTAGTCAGAAATGATGTACGAAAGAGTTGCAAATTTTAAAAAGAAAGTCATTACTCCCTAGGGATGACAAACTCTCCATAATTCCCGCGGGAACAATTTAGGCCATTGTCCTTCTGTATACAGGCATGGAATAACACCATTTACGAGCAAGTGTGATGAAAATGTTATTATTGTATTGTTTTTAACTCGGCCGCCATTACTGTCGAGTAAATAAGAGCTATCAACACAAAGATGAAGGAAAACACTAGATCCCGTGTAGCCAACTGTCAAGCGTAGCACCTTTTTCTTCTGTGTACAACACAGTTTTGTAGCCAATTTTTATTGGTCAATACCCGACATGTGAACCCTACTAAATTAAGACGAATGGGATAGAATAAGCGGCTAGTCGGATAAAGACCTAAGAAAAAGTGTCACTTAATTTAGTCGGATTACTGTTGTTGTTCGCGATCTGTGCGCCCATCCGTCGGAATTTTAAAATAATTCTCCTAAAATATATTTCTTCGACAAGTTATCAGTGAAGTATTTAAGTATATCCTTTCTCATCTGCGATCTCAACAAAAGTTTTTGCAGGTTGAATGCTTTAATAGTTACATCAGAACCGCAGAGGAAAACATTAAACGTGAACCCAAGCGTTTCTGGTCGTTTATCAAAACTAAACGTAAAAGTGATAGCAATTACCCTCAAAAAATGTCGTTTAAAGATAAAACTGTTGACGGCACACAGGACATCTCTAATGCGTTTAGTGATTTCTTTAAAGATATGTTTATGGACCCTGCCGCTTCTTACCCATGTAATCCTCATCACCAGGGTATGACATCTGGCTCGTCTTCACCGGTAGTCTTTACTGAGATACAAATCTTAAAACTTCTCGACGAGTTAGATGATTGTAAAGGCCCTGGATGTGACAGTATTTCTCCTATATTTATTAAAAAATGCTCGAAGTGCTTGGCTTTCCCACTATTTATCATATTCAAACGGTCATTTCATGAAGGTATTTTTCCGACTATGTGGAAAAAGGCTCACATTATTCCATTGCATAAGAAGGGCTCCAGAATCCCCGTAGAAAATTTTAGACCCATTTCTATTTTAAATATATTTAGCAAGGTAATGGAAAAAATCGCGTATGAGAACCTATATCCAGTTATCGCTAAGGGCGTCCTGGCGGAACAGCATGGTTTCCTTAAAGGCAGATCTACTGAGACTAACTTGGCAATCTTTACAACAAATGTAATTAATGGTATGGAGCAGAGTGGTCAAGTTGACGTGATCTATACAGATTTCGAAAAAGCCTTTGACCGAGTGGATCACTTTATCTTACTTCGAAAACTGCAACAACTTGGTATATGCGGAAGCTTGCTTCGTATATTAAAAATAGGAGTCAATGTGTGATAGTGGGAGGGGCACGATCATGCTTTTTAACAGTACCGTCGGGTGTCCCGCAGGGTTCTCTGCTTGGCCCTTTACTGTACATAGCATTCCTGCACGACATCCATTATTGTTTTTTACATTCTAGCTTTTCCCTATACGCAGACGACAAGAAAGTTTATAGAAATGTATCTTCTGTTCGTGATTGTGCATTGCTTCAAGAAGACTTAGAGCGTCTTTCATCATACTATAAAATAAATCGTATAACTGACAATGTATCCAAATGCAACTACATAAATTTTACACGACGACATGCTCCAGTGGTTTTTGATTATAAAATTAATAATTTAATGTTGGAAAAAGTTGATAAGGTATGTGATCTTGGAGTACTTCTCGACTCAAAATTGAGCTTTTCGGAGCACATTGAGGCAATTGTCAATAAAACTTATCGTAACCTTGGCTTCATATTTAGAGTGTCCCAGCCGTTTCGTGACGTTACTTGTTTTAAAATTCTTTACTTGGCTTATGTGCGCAGCGTGTTGGAGTACTGCTCCATAATATGGAATCCACATTATGTCACTTATCGGGACTGTATCGAAAAAATTCAGCGTAGGTTTGTCAAATTCTTAAACTATCGTTCTCATGTCAGTAATGGAAGCTACGTTGAATCCTGTGAATTCCATAAAATCATGAGCTTAGAAGACAGACGTTGTGTTCGTGACATGATGTTGCTTTACGATGCGTGCTCGGGCTCCCTTGATTCTAGCGAATTAACCTCTACATTTGTACGCTTAAAAGCGGGCACAAGTCGCACCAGGCACACTACTCTTTTTGCTCCTCCCTTCAACCGTACGAAATATGGCTTCAACTGTCTGTCAAGCCGTTTACTGCGAGTATATAATACGAAATTCAAATCATGTGACCCATTTCATCTAGGCAAAAAATCCTTTAGAATAAGCATCATTAGCGCACTGTCTGAGCAATAAGCATAAGCAAGACACTCACACAAGCACACACACAAGCACACACACAAGCACACACACACGCACATTCACACTCACACACTCACATCCACACACACGTAGATTCCAAATACCAAATAATAATTTGAAACACCCTTAAATTCTTTTGTTTCACGATACATATTTACTTTCTTCCAATTTTTTATTTCAAATTTAACTGTGTGTAATACTTAACGTTATCATATTTAAGGTTTCCGTAATGTTTGGTGTATTTTTAAAGCTTTTGTTTAAAATAATGAAAATCCGTAATTGGCCCAAGATTTGTAATTATGTCTGCAATAAGCCTTTTCTGTAATTTGTGCTGTGGATTTATTGTTTCAATAAAATAAAAAAATAGGTTCAGTGGAATGGCGTGTGTATTTCGTGGGTGTAAATCCCGAATGGGAAATAAAGAAAATGATCCACAAAATATAAGCTTCCACAGGTGAGTGACGTTTTACAATAAAACTGTTGATTTTCGGCCATAATCCGGCCGTTTTGCAAGTATAACTAGAAACATTATCATGGTGTTAGGTCTTGTAATTAATACAAAGGCACTATGTGCAGTAAATGTGCAATTTTAACTCATTTTTAGATTTTCTTTCGGAAGTAAACAATAGTGCTTCCAAAATTAATATCGATAAGTAAACTTTCGATATTTTCATAGAGTAAACGAGTAAATATATCCATGATGTGTTTAAATATCGAAAAGTGAATACATTTTGGGTTAAAATAGCGATGCCTAACAGTTAAAAGGCCGATGTTTTAAATGTCGAAACTTACAACGTTTAATGGCACAGGCCCTTCTATAGACATAGGCATAAAATACTTATTGTAGATATTTGGATCATTCGTTATTTTAACATCGGTATTTTAATTTAATATGTATTCTTTACGTACAGTAAAGGAAATTGATTCCTAGATCATTTTGGACTATGTCGTAGTGACATAATCAATCAAAACGTAAGAGACTTCTTATGATTTTATTTACAGTGTAACTTTGACATAGTCCAAAATGGTCAAGGAATCAATTTGCTTGACTGTACGTACATATCTATCGATCGGTAAAAGAGCCTACTATAATTATGTGATATTAATTAATTGTATTGTTTCAGATTTGCAGTATCGCTCAGATTTTAATAAGAAACATATATATATTCAGTAATCACATCCATTCATACGCAACCCAAACAAATTAACCTTGATGCTCAAACAGGAATGGTTGGAGATGCTCTGACAGAAATGGTTCGTCGCTGTTTTAGAAGTTGCAATGCAATCCGGCATCAAAAAAGGGTCACAAACTGTCTTCCAATTACTGTCTTACAATTGCAAGGCTTATTCATCATTATTAAAGATAAACGTTTTATTTTTAAATAAAAACTGTAAAAACTGTCTTCATGTTCTCTCACGACAAAAAAGTTAATTTATCAGTTTACTTTTTCGAAATAAGGCCACTTTTCAATTGGTAATCAATCCCAATTATTATTGAAAATAGGCTTATCCTTTGCCTTTTAATTATGGTTAAACCTAATATATCGATAAACGCCACATCACTGATTGAAAACTTACGCACACTAATGCAGAGTGACACACACGAACACACCTAAAAAGTGGTACGCTTTTGAAATCCAATCGAAAGCGGTCATATATAGACGACTCTTTTTAACGAAGGGCATTTGTAACAGGTGCGAAGAGTACTATTCTATTAGCCGTTTTTACACTCTCTCTATGTTTTACTACCTCTATGTATCAACATCAATACGATAACAAGTCAAAAGCAACCGCTGCCGCGCTCGTCCTCCCACAGCGGCCACACAGAGCCATGGAATTAGTAAGTACTTACGTACATCTGGAAGGTGCACTACACCGATAACGCGAGCCGAAAGAAACTTACTAAAACTTAGTGCGTCCCTTTCTAGTAAAGGTGACCATATTTTAATTGGTTCCCCTTGTTTACGCATAATCATAAACTGTCCGAAAGTATGATTTAATAGTTCCCAACTTGATACGAGGTATAAAATTACAATCCGGCATGCAGTCTTGAAGAACTTGCAAGATATTAATGATTATTTGAACAAAAATTATTACAATATTCTGTCTATTTCATCATTTTCATATTTACCTACAATGACAAACACAACGAGAAAAACTCGATCAAGGAACCCCAACGTCATCAGCAAAACACGTAAATTTGTAAAAAATATTTAAGTATTTTTTCTGTCCTCCTTAAGCTTTTATTAACCGAGATATTTAATGAGTAATTTTACGGTATTACCCTAAATTACCTTAGGAAAAATAGATGGAACTACTCCAGTGGCCCGTTTCACGAAGCTACAAGTTACAAATTACAAGCGGAACTCTCTTTCTAGGAAAAGGAAAAGGAAAAGGAGTTAGAAAGAGAATTCCGCTTGTAATTTGTAACTTGTAGCTTCGTGAAACGGGCCTCAGATATAATTTTTTTTCTAGCTTCCGTCACATAATCTTCAGGTTTGAAATGTAAACTACATACAACAGAGTTGTTAGTTACTTTCCCAGGAATCGCTTCAATCCATTTCTTTTTTACTTCAACATTCGCAGGAAGTCTGAAATCAAATCGTTTTTGTTAGGTAACTTCGCTACGCTAGCAATAATGATATTAATGATTGCTCATGGTCACCCTACTAACAGAAATCTCACAAACTTGCCTGTGAAAGGATATCCCACAACCTGGATATGATTCTTTATTGCAGCCACTCACAGCACAACTAGTATTTACCATTGTTTTTAAGAAAACCACATACCTATTAACACATAAAAGCCGCAATGAGACCTATTTCTCATTGCAACAATGAGAGATTATTAAAGTTACCGCCAATCGCCATTTTGTTTTATTAGTGTTGCTAGTTTTATTTTATAAACTCCTACCATTACCATGATGAGCAATGATTGATGAATGATATGTAATACTTTAATGCATTCCTAGTGCCTAATTTAAATATATATACTGTGATAATCCTCACAATTTTAAAAATTAACATGTTCCACCTAGTTAACATTTCGTACTAAGAAAATCGTAACCTTTTAACATGGCAACTGTGTAAGAGGGACAAACAAAGACAAAGTAAGTCTCATTAGGCTTGGGCACTTGATTACCACAAAGTCAGCCTTCTGCCTTCAGATATTGAGTTCAATTTTACTTGTCGCGATTTTGGAAGTAAGCATTCCAGATGTACTTACTAATTCCATGCACAGAGCACACTAGGGAACAGGCCAATGACTTGTTCCATGTAATGTTGCCCTGATACTTTTCTTTTGGCCATCAGGACTCTTTCTGTTCATGTTCTCCTAGTACTTTTAAGTTTCAGAGTGTTCAGAAATGACAGTTCTCTATGGGTTTTTTTTTAAATACGATCTTGTCTTGAGTGAGATGTGCGTCTCAAGGTACGTCAAAGTAAACTTTAATTTATAGAACAATAATAAATCTGACTTGACTCGAGAGTAAAGTCCTCAGAGTTGGTATCGCGTTTCTAATCTTAAGATGACATGTTTTTGGTCTTCAGACTGCTCTAAGAATCAGTTGGTCTGCGTGCCCGTTTACCTAATTTAAATAATTTTTTACAGCAAATACAAATCCTAGTTGAAGAGTCAGCACCAGACGCGTGGATCAACATACACGACATCTTACACTTCCTGCCGTCTGAACCAGGCACGGTGAAGTTCATCTGGGCATCCGAGCAGACCGGGCATCTGCACCTGTATCTAGTGACCTGCCGAGTCACGCGCGGGGAGGTCGCGAGATGTGAGTAGATCCTCGTACACTACATCTTACACTTCCTGCCGTCTGAACCAGGCACGGTGCCGTTGCGCCCAATTTCATCAGATTCGTTCAGCCGTTCTGGCATGATTGTATTATTAGTAAGATTCTGGTTTAAGTACGAGTGTTATAAAAAAACTCACATAAACCAAAGCAAAGCGAGGGCAGGTCGCAAATGTTTTATAATCTACTATATTGAAAGCTGCAAACCACTCTTTAAAGATTGTAAAATTTGATCACTTCCAAGCCTTTACATATTTGAGATATGCGTATTTGGTAATGAAGCCTTCCTACCTGTTTAGAAAAAATTGTGATGTGTTTTCTAGAGCAGGAAGATATAGCAATAAGTTATATGTGCCTTACCAAAAGCTAAAAGTATGCAGAATTAGTACATTACTGCACAGACCGGGAAATAGGCCGTTGCGTGACGAGTAGAGTTATCGTGGCCGAGACGCAGTCGAGGCCGCGATATATACGAGTCCAGCAACAGCCCTTCCCGGTCGAGGCTTGTATAGTGCTTTTCTCCAAGATGTGAGGAAATTTAACAGAACTGTTAATAATATTGACAGTCCCAACATTTCCTTGAAAAAAAGAAAAGAAACGTAAGATTTAGTATGACACTGAAATAAAGCATAAAATAATATCACAAATTATTTAAACTTAATAAATTCAATTTGAATAAAATATAGTTTAAACTATAACATTTATTACGCGTTTATGTTATTTCCGCAATTTATTTTGTTTATGAATGCAATTTCTATTAAAAAAAAGTCAAACTATTTGACACACTTTTAAATACGTTGTAAACGCTGTTTGAAAAGGCTTAACTTTTTAGTCTATGACATTTAAAAAGTAAATATACAAGGAAGAATTTTGATTGCACGAGTGTTTGGCTGTTTGGAGATAGTTATCCTAGTCCAAACATGGTTTTAAAAAGTAAAACACCAGGTACGTAATGAAATTTCATACACTTTTCGCGGCCGCTGCCGTTGGTAAATAATAACTTTGTTTTTTTTTTTAATTTTGCCTGGGCCTGGAACTTACAACTACGCGGGCTGGTTTGACAATAGTAAGGTTAACATTTCCGAGCATGTGGGAGAAACAACTCTTACTGTATGGCTATTCGGATTTTCAACCATTTACTAGATTCATATAAAGACATGATTTTAAATTCTTTCAAAAGTAGGCTATTTCATTTACTTCTTAAGAAATGTTACTACTCGGTGAATGATTACCTCAATGATAAGGACCTATTATAAATACACGGAGTGCTTTGTATCCTTAATTTAAACATATTATATATATATATATTTCTGTGATACTCTAACAGCTATTATTATTATTTAATTGAAAATTCACATTATTTCTTTGACATATTAATTAAGCCGCATTATTATTTTAATTACTAGATATTTACACGCCGTCTAATGGCAGAATATGTTGGAACTCCTTATATCTTGTACCATCATATGTTATGTACCCATGTTCTTGTGAATAAATGATTTATTATTATTATTATTATTATTTTTCGTCCACAGCCGTCATAGAAATGATAACGGAGGACGAGAACCTAGCGGCTGGACCCAACATTATCAGCAAGGAGGCCATCACGGCTGGCGAGTGGGAGGTGCTGGGCAGAAAGATATGGGTGAGTCCCACTGTTGGACGAATTTTAAAGACAAGGCCGCGGCTAAATTGCAACCAAAAAAAGTATAGTACCACCGAAAAAATCTTATCGGAAAATATAATAAAATACGACTGGAAACATTGCTACAAATAAAATATTTAGTATTGTTGTTACACAGTGTATTTGTTGCAGGTAGACGAGACTCGCGGCCTGGTGTACTTCGTCGGGCTCCGCGAGACGCCGCTGGAGCGCCACCTGTACGCGGCGCCGCTCGCCCCGCCGCGGCCGCACGCCGCCGCCCTGCTGACTACTGTGGGGCACTCGTGCTCCGTCGACATGGACGATGTGAGTCTCTCTGTTGGTGACCTTCGTCGGGCTCCGCGAGACGCCGCTGGAGCGCCACCTGTACGCGGCGCCGCTCGCCCCGCCGCGGCCGCACGCCGCCGCCCTGCTGACTACTGTGGGGCACTCGTGCTCCGTCGACATGGACGATGTGAGTCTCTCTGTTGGTGACCTTCGTCGGGCTCCGCGAGACGCCGCTGGAGCGCCACCTGTACGCGGCGCCGCTCGCCCCGCCGCGGCCGCACGCCGCCGCCCTGCTGACTACTGTGGGGCACTCGTGCTCCGTCGACATGGACGATGTGAGTCTCTCTGTTGGTGACCTTCGTCGGGCTCCGCGAGACGCCGCTGGAGCGCCACCTGTACGCGGCGCCGCTCGCCCCGCCGCGGCCGCACGCCGCCGCCCTGCTGACTACTGTGGGGCACTCGTGCTCCGTCGACATGGACGATGTGAGTCTCTCTGTTGGTGACCTTCGTCGGGCTCCGCGAGACGCCGCTGGAGCGCCACCTGTACGCGGCGCCGCTCGCCCCGCCGCGGCCGCACGCCGCCGCCCTGCTGACTACTGTGGGGCACTCGTGCTCCGTCGACATGGACGATGTGAGTCTCTCTGTTGGTGACCTTCGTCGGGCTCCGCGAGACGCCGCTGGAGCGCCACCTGTACGCGGCGCCGCTCGCCCCGCCGCGGCCGCACGCCGCCGCCCTGCTGACTACTGTGGGGCACTCGTGCTCCGTCGACATGGACGATGTGAGTCTCTCTGTTGGTGACCTTCGTCGGGCTCCGCGAGACGCCGCTGGAGCGCCACCTGTACGCGGCGCCGCTCGCCCCGCCGCGGCCGCACGCCGCCGCCCTGCTGACTACTGTGGGGCACTCGTGCTCCGTCGACATGGACGATGTGAGTCTCTCTGTTGGTGACCTTCGTCGGGCTCCGCGAGACGCCGCTGGAGCGCCACCTGTACGCGGCGCCGCTCGCCCCGCCGCGGCCGCACGCCGCCGCCCTGCTGACTACTGTGGGGCACTCGTGCTCCGTCGACATGGACGATGTGAGTCTCTCTGTTGGTGACCTTCGTCGGGCTCCGCGAGACGCCGCTGGAGCGCCACCTGTACGCGGCGCCGCTCGCCCCGCCGCGGCCGCACGCCGCCGCCCTGCTGACTACTGTGGGGCACTCGTGCTCCGTCGACATGGACGATGTGAGTCTCTCTGTTGGTGACCTTCGTCGGGCTCCGCGAGACGCCGCTGGAGCGCCACCTGTACGCGGCGCCGCTCGCCCCGCCGCGGCCGCACGCCGCCGCCCTGCTGACTACTGTGGGGCACTCGTGCTCCGTCGACATGGACGATGTGAGTCTCTCTGTTGGTGACCTTCGTCTTGGTGAGGATAGAGATTAGGGATTTCAATATAGACCCCAGGAGGGCTAGAAGATGTTGTCCGCGACTTGTTTGTACTACGGATCTCCATTTCTATCTAGTCAAGCTAAGCTAGCGACAAGCGAGACAATCCAACTTGTACTGATGGTACGTGGCATCTGGGACCTATTTATGATGGACTGTGTTGTTCCAGGAGTGCACGCTCGCGGTGATCACGTCGTCCAACATCAGCACGGTCCCGTCGACGCGCGTGTTCCGCGTGGCGCACTCGCCCGCGCCCACGCTGGTCGCGCAGGGCCTGCTCATGGACAGGGCGCCGAGCGGTGAGCTGATTTGCTTTTAAAATAACCGGCCAAGACCGGCTTAACACAAAATATTTTCTTCAGTGACTCGGATTTTCTCTTCGCATTTTTTCCCAAACGCATATTATTTTCAGATCCGGAATTCTCCCGGTCATAAATTTTTCCTCATATAACCAGGACGAAATAGGTAGATTTACGTCGTTAGTTTTGCAGTAGGCCCGGAGGGCTAAAGCGCCCAGAAACAAGAGCTCCGCGCGCGGATCTCAGTCGACGCTATTAAAAATATACTTCTGACATGGAAAAATATGCGACAAGAAAAAATGCGTCAGGGGAAAAGGACGACTGTGAAAATAAGGTGGAAAAAAAAATTGGGAATTCTGCTAGTAAGAAACGACGAATTTAGTAAATTGATCTATACAATCCTTCTGCTGTTATTATAATAAATAATTAAAATTAAATTAGAAATTAAAGGAAGTCATACATGAATGTTACAAAACCAACCTATTAAATGTTTAGTTTTCTAACGTCAGCCCTGTTTGTTGATTCAGAAACATCATCAGACACCCGCAGCTACAACGGCTCGTGGGACAGCCGCTCCGGCGACGGCGACAACGACGAGAATGACTCCAGCGAGGCGTCGCTACTCGTCAAAGGTAACTATTATAATTAGTAGCGGCATAGTGTGTTACGGCCGCACTCAGTCATTTAATGACGATTGACTCGTCCCTTGTTCCAGAGCACGCCCTAAGCTCGGCCCACTCCGTCCCCCCCCCTCAAATGTTCACGACGCGGCTGTCGTGCGGGCTGGCCGCGTACTGCACGCTGTGGCGCGGCGCGCGCGCCGGCCGCGGGCCCACCGTGCTGCACGTGTACGGCGGGCCCGAGGTGCAGTGCGTCACAAACACCTACAAGGTAATGCGGCGGGATTGATCAGTTTATTGGCAAGCTTACAAAAAGTTATCGTGAGAGTCGCTAATACATAGAAGGTTATACTGAAATATTGATATACGATTAATCAGTTTATTGACGTATTGATCAATGATTGATGAATTTATAAAAAGGTGTCGTTAGAGTCGCTAATACATAGAAGGTTATACTAAGGTTATACTGACAGATTGATATATGATTGATCAGTTTATTGATCTATTGATCATGATTGATGTATTTACAAAAAGGTGTCGTTAAAGTCGCTTATACATAGAAGGTTATAATGACAGATTGATCATGATTGATGAATTTACAAAAAGGTGTCGTTACAGTCGCTAATACATAGAAGGTTATACTGACAGATTGATATATGATTGATCAGTTTATTGACGTATTGACCTATGATTGATGAATTTATAAAAGTTGTAATGCGTGACAGATAACTCTTGACGATCCGCTCGACGATCAATGAAATCATCGACGAATTGATGCGTGATTGACCAATACATTTGTTGATTTTTAGGTAATAAGCAAATAAGATTGATGACAATGATGCCCGTTTCGATTTTTATCAGGGTTTATAGTTGTCTAGATGTCTATTTTTTTATTTAACCTGTTTGTTCTCAGGGCATCCGGCAACTTCGAATGCACATGCTAGCGGCGCGAGGCTTCAACGTGGTCGCGATCGACTCGCGGGGCTCCAAGCACCGCGGGCGCGCCTGGGAGGCCGCCATCCGGGGCAAGATGGGGCAGGTCGAGCTGGACGACCAGGTAACGATAGCGGCGAAAATGGTATACCCTCATTTCATCTAAAATCAAATGCTACAACTTCATAATGAAGCATCATTTTGTCAGTCATTTGCTATAACCACAAAATTAGAATTAATAACTATCAAAATCATAAACGTTATAATTTCGAAAATTAGTATATCGATAAAGTCAATTAAATTCAAAATATATGCAGAGGTCCCCAAACTTTTTTGGCTCGTAGACCACTTGGCAATTTTTTCGGTTTTTGATGGACCCCCTGCCTACCATTAGGTTGGTAAATATTAATTTACGTTGTCACATAAAAACTAGAAACTAAGCAAGAAATCTCGAAAACGTTGGAGGTCTAGTACGATAAAAATTTACAAAAGCTTCAATTAAAATTTAGGGCGGAGAAATATTTTTACAAAATAAAAACTTACACCCAGAGAAAATTAAAACATAATTTATATAAATAGATATGTGTACGTTTATATATTTATAAGGAAGTATTACGTCAGTAAGTAGGCGCCTACTATCAGTGTATGAATATGGATTAAGTATTCCATCAATGGAAAGCCAAAATTAAAGGCACGGCCTGTTTACATGGGATCCACTATCGTGGACCCCCATTTAATTTTTCCGCTCACATGGACCCCTTGCAGGTCATCGTGGACCCCTGGGGGTCGATATAGACCACTTTGGGGATCACTGGTATATAGTAACAATAACCAAAAAAAGAGATTCAAGTTAGGTTAGTGTTGCCAACTTGCGGCTAAAACATTGAGAAGTACGAGTTGTTACAATTACTTTTTGAGCGTGTTCTAACACCTGTATTTTGTTATCATTAAACATCTTGTCTAGGGCCCCTGGTGGCGCCTTTCTTACTTATTTTCAATTAGTTACTTACCTTTTTTTTACATTTAAAATAAAAAGTTTAAAAACCAACCATTTAAAAATTGTGTAGGTGGAGGTGTTGCAGTGGTTGGCGAAAGAAACGGACTGCATAGACATGGAGCGGGTCGCCATCCACGGGTGGAGTTACGGTGAGTACTAGAAAATTAAATTGCTTTGATTTTTGAAAAATATCCCTTTTGCAAAACGTCCTTTTGCAAAACATCCCTTCTGAAAAACGTCCCTTTTTCAAGATGTCCCTTCTTTAAAACGTTCATTTATAAAGATGTCTCTTTTGCAAAACGTCCCTTTTGTAAAACGTCCCTTTTGTAAAACGTTCCTTTTCCAAAACGTCCCTTTTGCAAAACGTCCCTTTTGCAAAACGTCCTTTTTGCAAAATATCCCTTTTGCTAATTGTTCCTTCTACAAAATGTGTTTTCAAAAATTACCCTTTTGCAAAACATCCGTTCTGCAAAACATCAGTCCCTCTTTCAAAAACATTTCGCTCCACAGGCGGCTACCTATCCCTACTCGGGCTAGCGACGCGCCCGAATATCTTCCGCGTGTGCGTAGCCGGGGCGCCGGTGACGTGCTGGCGGCTGTACGACACGGCCTACACGGAGCGCTACATGGGGCTGCCGGCGCGCGCCCCGCACGCCTACACGCGGGCCTCGGTACTCGCGCACGCTCCGTTTTTCCCCGACCAGTGAGTATCTCGCGTCACCCGGGGACATGCTGCTTGTTGTACGACACGGCCTATAATTTTATATAATATTTTCGCTGTTAATTCGCGTGAAACAAAGCAACAGCATTCTGAACGCGAGTGGGGGCAAATTTGACCGTCCCATTTTAAAGTTCTGGGTGGGGCAAATCAATTGTAACCCCAAAATTTTGAAAATAAGCTTTTTTAACCTAGCATAACGCATTTATTAACATCCTATGGATATCTTGCGGTCAGTTTTTTTTTTATTAATCTTCCATTTTGGTCCTTAGGTTTGGCAACGCATTTGTAGTCTTGAGTTGTGTCAAATAGGTCTCAAATCCCACTTACAGGTGGCCTATGTATGCTCATTTGCCTTCCCCAAGGCGAAAAACAAAACAATCTTGTTACCTTAAACTTACTTTATCTACCTCACTGTAATAGTACCCCTTGTTCCCAGGGAGGGTCGTCTCCTCATCATCCACGGGCTCGCGGATGAGAACGTGCACTTTTGCCACACGGCGGCGTTGCTGGCCGAGCTGGTGCGCCTGGGCAAGCCGCACCGGGTCCAGGCAAGTATATAGCACATTGTTGCGGAGGCCGGAAAGAAGGCAATAGATGGGAATAGTTAGGTTCCCCAAACTAATTAATTCCGGGTAGCAAACTTTCCATTCGCGTTTCTCCCCATTTTTTTTATCCAATCGCATTTTTCCCCATTTTACATTTTTACCAATTGCATATTTTTTATTTTGGATGTTCCCTAATTGCAAAATATCCCATTGTAATCAAGTCGAAATAGATCGAAATAGGTAGGTAGGTTTAGTTTATGTTAGTTTTGCGGAAGGCCCGAAGGGCCATAGCACCCAGCAATAAGAGCTCCGCGAAAGCGGATCTCCGTCGACTCAGTGAAATTGATTTTGAATTGGGAAAACATGCAAGTGGGGACAATTCAAAGTGGAAAATATGCAATTGCTAAAAAAATATGGGAATTTTGCTACGCGAAATTAATCAGTTTGGGGGACCGATCTATGTTCTCATAGATGGAGGCGTAGGATAAGAGGCTATTCTTCCAGTCGAGTTCTGTGCCTGGGGACCGAAATCTATTGGGTTGAAGTTTTGAGTTGTATTGGAGCTCTATTCAACACGCTAAAACATTATTGCTTTTGACAGCTTATCGTGTCAATGTTACCATAGTTCTTATATACTTGACAGTAATGGCGGCCGAGTTGAAAACAATACGATAACATGTTAAAAACATGGTTTTACAAAGTAGAATATAGCCTTGAGTGAAGAAAAGTACCAGGAAATCATAAGACGAAAGCAGGCACTGACCTGTTCCTCAGTGCGCTGTAGAATAATAGGCCCTGATTGAGGCAATTTTACAAGCTTTTATTTAACTTGCAATGAATGTATGTACGGTCCATTCCAATACTCGTCTTATTTAGTAAACACTTTTATAACCTCAAAGTGCTCCCTTTTCGACTAAAATATCAATTTTGTCGTAAAAAAAACTATTGTTACGTACGTGGGGGTAGGTAACTGATAGAAATGCACGAATACACCGATAATCAAAAGTAGACTTTAATTACGCACTCACTTAAACCGTTACAAAACAATTATCGCACAATAAACTTCGAATACTCAGATGATCGCTAGGGTCGCTCTTATTCGCACTGATCGCTTTCCAAGTAAAGACTGACTCGTCGCAACCGGTTTCCGCCGTTTTATAGTTCCCGAGTCCGATTATTCTAGAACGCCTTCCGGAATGTTCGATGTATTTCGCCCCGCCAAGGTCGATCGAAACTGTTCGTTGCTGGAATGTTCTACGCCTTGCTACCTTGTTGTTTTTACGATCGCAATGACCTTGACTCACGGGTCTGGATGAGTCTGGAATGTTCCGCGTGTTGCTGTCTCATTTCGTGTTATCTCTTTCACACGCTTCTGGAAGGTTCTCAGTATCGCCGTCTCTTTCTAATCGTGTTCTCTTTTTCACACACTTCTCGAAGGTTCTCAGTATTGCTGTCTCTTTCTAATCATGTTATCTCTTTCACTCTTAGTGGAAAAAAATGCCATATACTGAAATGTACTTCAAAGGCCCATAAGGGGTCCTGAAAATGCCTGAAAATGGGTTTTCAGGTTATGGCGTAATCTGATAGAGGGTGGCCTGAAACGGACTGAAAACATGTTTCAGCCGCCTGAAAACAACGGTAAGTTGGTCGAAATTTTGATAATCTGGTATGTGATAGAGCTACCTCTGAAACGGACTGAAACGATATTTCAGCCTGCTGAAAACGCTTCTAAAGCACCAAAATTAACTATAAAAGATGAGACGCCTTATGCCATCGGCGTAACACTATCCATGATGTTAAACCATGAAAATGGTGTGCAAAATGTGGTCTCTAGTGGTTTTATTCAGCTGAAAACGGGCATTTAATCCAAAAAATGATGCATTTTGAGGTTATAAAAGTGTTTACTAAATAAGACACGTCTATTGGAATGGACCATATCGTCGGTGAAACTGCAAAACCGCGTAACCAACAAATTTATTATAAGGCAAAATAAACCTTAACATCTTAGAGAAAAGGTGCAGTTTGCTTCTTATTAAAAATGTTTCTTACGCGGTTTTGCAGTTTCACCGACGATATGTATGTACGGGTCAAATCTAGCAAGTTAAATTTGACCCACTCCCCGGTTTTAGATGAAGCTGAAAATTTGCATACACATTTAGTCAGATGACAATACAATAACACTATAGTACCATCGAGCTGGTCTGATGATGGAGACGTAGGGTGGCTATAGGAACTCCTAAATGACACATGATAAACCCGTCGTGTTAGGGCTCGTTAGAATCGTCTTGGAGAGTAGATGACGACTGTGCAAAAAGAAGTACAGTCGGCAACAATAGCTTGTCCCAAAAATGATATTTTTGACAGAAATTTATTTATAGATTTTTTTTTGCCTTACCTACTCTGAAAAGTTCAAGTACAGTCAGGGGCATTCCCGGTGGACCACCTCTTAAGGTGATATTCGTTTGCGCTGTCTCGGCAACAAACTGCGTAAGCAGTTTGGCGAGTAACTTTAAAATTAGTTATGTATGTGACTTTGAAAAAATTTATAAAAAAAAACCACATGGAAAGTCAAAATTACACCAACCAATATCGCAAAGTATCTTAAAAAACAAATGTTAATTCAATTACAAAAATAGTCAAAGTCAGATATAATACAACAAAATCTCAATCATGTATTTATTTATTTTTTAATTTATGCTTTCTCATAATTACCGACATAATTGGATCACCTGTACCGGGCGAGCATAGACCGGTTCGGCGGCGCGGCCGGCCGGCGAGAGATAACGATAAGACTCAATGCAATGTATTTTTCTTACTTACCTACGTTGTTTGTAATTTTTGTTGTGATGTATTGTATTAGGGATATTATGAATAATAGATATAAGTAACTTGGAGCCCTTTCACACTAGCGTTTTTGCCGGCGGTTTCTCGGCGGAGCGGGAACGCGACCGGAACGCTGTGAGCACGCGACCGGAACGCGGCGTGATTTTAATAAGAACTGCAACACGCGGCGTGCACGCCGCGATTTTTAACCGCCGCGGAACGGCGGCGTGCACGCCGCGTGTTGCAGTTCTTATTAAAATCACGCCGCGTTCCGGTCGCGTGCTCGCAGCGTTCCGGTCGCGTTCCCGCTCCGCCGAGAAACCGCCGGCGAAAACGCTAGTGTGAAAGGGCTCTTAGTGTAAACACTCTTATGTACCTTTTTATTTATTTGTAGCTGTCGCGGAATGATGCATCGAGACAAACCAAACTGGTTTAACGGTGCGGTTTTTAATAATTTGTAAATGTTTATTTGATTTACTTTAATAAATAATAAAAATAAAAAAACACGTAACAGCCTGAACGGTGTAGGATTAGCTAGCTGCAATGAACAAGCCAAAATTTTCTTAAGTGGACGGCCGCGAATGTCCCTGACTGTACATAAGTTAGTTCCGCCAGTTGTACATTCTCCAACAATAATAAAATATATATCTTTTTAACAGGTATACCCTGGAGAACGGCATTCGCTCCGAGCGATGCACGCAGCGAAACACTACGAAGCTACCTTACTGCATTTCTTACACGAGAACCTGTAAATTGTATTATACACCGTAAAATAATTAGCGTAAGGTTCACTGTCGCTTAGTCGTCTAGCTGTCAAAGAGCGCCATCTAGTTGTTATAGTATGAACTGAGTTTTTGGAATGTTGATATTAGCGCCATCTATGCGTTATACTCTGAACTACGATGAAATGCGTAATACTACAGATTATATTGGTTATACATTTTGCTTTGACCAATGAAGTATATGACCTTTTTATTTTTATTGAAATATTCGTAATAATAGTTAAAATAAACGATGATTGTTACAAAAAAAGTTGTATAAGATCGAAGTAAAAAATCGTCGGTGATAATGCTAAAACGCGTAACTAATAAATTTAATTAGGAGTAAAATGAACCTTATTTATAAATTGCTAAGGTGCATTTTGCTGCTTATTTCATTTGTTAGTTACGCTGTTTAGCAGTATCGTTGATGAAATGCGAGATGTGAGACAGCCAGAATTCCACGTAAATAAAAAAACGTAAGCGTAAATTTGGAAAATTAGATTCAAGTATACGTTTATATCTTTCATCAGGCTGTAAGTCTGTTCGCCTGTCCTAGAAAAAAAAACCATGGAGACTTTTTAATAAGGCACGAGCCGCTACTCAGATAGCATCATTTATTAAAAAAAAAAAATAACAGGATCGCTATCCCACATTATATTAACCCATCTTGTTTTGACATCGTAATCATATCCCTTTGTACATTTTATTTTATAAGGTGTAATTTGTTAATCATTTATTTGTGCAATAAAAAGTGTATATGATACATACATACTATCACGAACGTTAATTTGTGACCCATTTCAAGAAAAATATGCTTGAAGTCGTCAATGTCATTAGAGATGCCAAGTCATTTGTAACTTATAGGAAACTCAACCTTATTGTTGTAGAATGTCAGAATGACTTTGGACCTATGGTGGGTCCCACCCAAATTAAAGTTCGCGACTGTACATACCTATATACAAACATATATACATACATATTGATGAAGTTATGACCAGGGCTCGGAGTTTTCATAACACGGTAAGACGAAAGAGAGCTGTGGAGTCGACATTAACATTAAAATTAATCTCTTACCCATACTCATTTGGTCATTTAATTCCTAAATGCTTTTATATTCGCCCTGATCCCCTGAGTAAAGCTGCTAAACTATGTAATGAAAGATTACAATTATAAACAAATTTATTTTCATGTGCATATTATTATTTATAATAATCTCATGTTTTGAATATTAAAAGTAAAAGTCATTATTCATATTTATAATAAAATTATTTTTTTCAATTAAATGAACAAATGAGGTTGAGTATGAGTAAGACTTGAATGTTAATGTTGATGTCGACTCCACTGCTCTCTTTCGTCTTATCGTGCTACGAAAACTCCGCACCCTGGTTATGACAGCTCCTATTTATTTGACAGTACGCTGTTATAATTATAACGCAACAGTGGGATAACGATATAAAAGCGATAAGGGCTACATCAAACTGTTATAAAGCACCAGGCTATCATAAATTCATAAGCCTTTACATTATATTAAAGCTAATACACTTTGGCGTTGTTTGCATACGTAGCTTGGCAGAATAGAGATTTGAATTTGAGGGCGCCGTTCAGAGCAGGACTCGAAACCGGTTTCAAGATACCGGTTAATATAGTTTTTAAAACCGGTATAATTTCGTTCATTCCTTGACCTGTTAATGAAAGAAACGGGAATAAAAAATATCAAATTATTTGTGTTACCGGTAAATAGGAAGAACTGCTATAAACCTGTATTAACCGGATAAACTCAGACTCACACGGAGGAATGATCCACCCGGCCAGCTACGCGGTCGAATTCGAGTGACGTAACGTAAAATCGGACCTAGTGTGTAAAAGATAGCTTACATCGCTCTATCTATAGGTATATACTGCATTTTCGAGTTCAAATTAAACGGTTAATTTCGCTCAACAGAAAAATAAAAAACCGGTTTTCGATTAACCGGTTCGCAAACCGGTATATCGGTTTGAGGTCTAAATATTAACCGGTTTCCGAGTCCTGGTTCAGAGTAAAATTGGCATCGTGATCCATTGTTTACCCCAAAACAAATGTTTAATATTGCCAGTTAAGAATTATGGAGTTCCTGCCATTTCAAAGTTTTTTGTACAGTCATCAGCAATAATAAATCCAACATAGGGCTAAAAAATATCCGAAACGTCTCTATTTTTAGGGGCATAAGAGCGTGAATGGTGGAGCGTGCTTTATTGGTGGTAGGACCTTGTGCAGGGTCCGTCCGAATCGCTACCACCAGCTTATCTTTCAATCTGCCTGATATGATCCGGCCTTGGGATAAGACAACTAGTGAGAATATGGTTTGGGCAAGTTTTAGCAGTCTTAGGACAGCAGTTTTAAGATTATAGTCTTAACACATTCACCGTTAAGTGCCTGACTATCGGGTATTCTATGATGTTGTTCCTATTTCGCACTACAGATCTAGTGAATAATCCTTTCACATCGTGAAAACTCGGAACTCACGTCTACTTCCGAATGATGCCGACTTGTCTATGAAATATTGAATTATTAAGTGACATGTTTGTATTAAATAAATAGAGTACTTTAGTTATCAGTGTCAAATGTCAAACCACGGGTTTGAAGTATATCACACCGAGATGTTAACCACCGCGATCAAATATATAGAAATTAGGTGTAGGTAAAACAGAAGAAATATAAATAAATGTTGAAAATATTTTCACAGGCTTGTCGATCTAAACGTGTCCCAGGTCTTAATGCTTTCGGTATGACTATTAAAAAGAACTAAAAACAAACTTAATCTTAATTAACAAAAAAATACTGTGGTATTAACCACTCTATATCGATTATCACTCTCGCGATGCGACGTTCCCCCACGTTGTCTTGATGGGTACTGAGTCAGACTGAAGTAGCATGACGATGTGAGAGGATATTTCACTACATCTGTACCTGATTGTCGGTACAGTATTGCCCGCAAGGCTGGCGTGTGGTTGGGATTGTCTCGTGTGCTGGCAGTGAATGTGTTAAGAATGTCTATGGATCTCAGGTCCTACTTACCATCAGGAGCACGTTTTATAAAGCTACAAGTAACAATTTTACACATTTGTCCCGCCCTCGCTTCGCTTCAGTTTATGTCAGTTTCTATAACACTCGTACATAAACCAGAATTTATACATAAAAACTAGAGATGGACCGACTAGTCGACGATTATTCGGGAAAGCTGACTATTCGGCATCATTTCTAGTCGGTGATTAGTCGGCAAAAAATGCCGAATATTCGGCACTTTATTGCCTAAAGGAAATATAGTCAAAAAATGTCCACACACGTGATTTTATTTTCGACATAGTTATAAACAGCACTGGGTTTTCGTTTTAATACTATAATTAGGATTCTAACTGTTTTTTTGTCTTGCAGAAAAAACGTAAACAAAACTGGTCATAACATTGTAGGGGTAGGTAACAAAGCGCGACGGACGAAGCGAAACGGACGTTTCCGAGTTCACCCGAACTTAGCAAATTCCTACGATCGGCATTGCCGACTAGTCGGCAAATTGAAAACCGATTAGTCGGCTGACTGGCCAGTCGGCAAAATCCGTAGTCGGCCCATCTCTAATAGAAACCTTCCTCTTTCATTGATTGATGAAAACCAAAGCGTACATATAGCCTCGTAAGGCCCAGAGTGCACTAGGATGTACATTATCAAGGTAATTGAATTTGAACTGTATTGCAATAGCAACAAAGTTCATTTTACTTTCATCTTAAATTGAAAATGGCGTTTTCGTACAAACATAATTGAACTTTATTGCCTTGGTGGTAGATTAAAAGTCGCAATCACAAAAAACTAGCTGTTTGTAGTACCGTGGGTCTTGCGAGGATAGAGGAGGGTTAGAAAGGGATGATGCATGGTACAATAATATACTTCGCCTGGTATTCTCTTCCGAGAAGCAGTGGTCACGTGAGTGGACACGTACTACGTCATATCCGTCAACCGAAAATTTCCAAACTTTAAAATCGGGGTAATTTTAAAATATAATCTCGTATATATTAACTTAAAACTATCATTGTATATAGGTTTTACGTTTTGACCATTTCCTGTCCTCTATAAAAATAAAGGTAAAGACGTGTTGCTGCATTTTGACGTATGTACGGGTATAAGTTCTACGAGCAATGTGCTGTGACCACCGGCACTTAAATGTTGAACGTTTAATGGTTAATATACGACTATACTCGTAACAAAATAAAAAATAAGTTCTAAATATTAGGGCTATGGATTATGAGAACTTGAATATTGATAAGCGCTTTTTTATTAGGCGCTTCCTCTCATTTAGGTACAGTAAGTAGGACATAAAATACTACTCACCATATTTAACCGTGGTTCTAGGCCCGCAATATAGCAACCACTCCTCGGCAAGCGATTATTTTGGTGGAAAAGTATAGAAGCCGAGTGTGTCCTACCCTTTCTGCTCTTACAGCTTTTAATAGAGCATTTAATCATTTTACATTTTACAAAAAAAAGTAATCGACAACTTTTACCGCGACAGTTTGAAAAACATTGGCGTGTCATTAGCGTCATGATACCGAGCGAGAGCGGAATATGATATTCCCATAGGTTCGAATAGTATGACGGGAAACATCAAGTTGACAAATTTGTAACCGGCCAGTTTGATCTGGTGAATCCGGTGATGCCTGTAGTATCAGGTTGAAATTCCACATTACTTTATGTTTTAAAAAACCCTGTTTGTTATTTTCATGCATAACATTTGTCATTTTCATGTACAATATTTAAATAAAACATTAAATGAAAATAAATGATGTAAATTATGCTCGTGACTTATATTATTCGTGATATTATTGATATATTTTTGAAATAAAATCGTACACTAACCTAAAATCAATATTTTTCCTTATTTTAGGGTAGTCCTTAGTCAAGTGGCAACTTTGTGATGACGTAGAAAGTGTCCCTTTTCGGAAGAGAAGACCTTGTTTTATTAGACCATGCTAGGATGTACATTATCAAGGTAATTGAATTTGAACTGTATTGCAATAGGAACAAAGTTTATTTTACTTTCATCTTAAATTGAAAATGGAATTTTCGTACAAACATAATTGAACTTTATTGCCTTGGTGGTAGATTAAAAGTCGCAATCACAAAAAACTAGCTGTTTGTAGTACGGTGGGTCTTGCGAGGATAGAGGAGGGTTAGAAAGGGACTTTGTTTTATACTATGTAAAGATTATTGCCGAGGACTATTTTAAAGATGACACATGCAAACATTTCCGCGCAAGCGCCGTAACTAATGCGTCCATTTTGTTCTTAATAATTGTGGTATTACCACACACGAAGACTGCTTCCCTCCAACGATTATTATATACCATATAGTAACGTTACGTCTAATGTATGACGTATCGCATCTCTAATATTTATAGTTAGGACGCATAAGGTCCCTTTTGCAAAAAAACCCGTTTTTCAAAGTGACTTTCGCTAAATTTCCCATTATTTCAGTGTCTTTCGCAAAAAATCCCTTTACGGGAATGTAGTCCTTTTCGCTAAACATCCCTTTTCATTTATTGTTAATTAAATTAAATAAAGTACAGGAGTAAGTGGTTTTTTCAAATACGTACGTTAACTTTTACAATAAAGATATAATATGAAAAAATAAACTAGACTTCTGCTGGGATATTTTGTAAATGGGACGTTTTGCGAAAGCACATTTAGTGAAAAGGATGTTCTGCAAAGGAAAATTTTACAAATGGGATATTTAGTGAGAGACAATGGACGTTTTGCAAATGGGACGTCATTTTTTTAACCAGATTTTTTCAAACGGGACCTTATGCGCTCTAACCAAATTTATTTCGTAAAAAACAGCATATATTTTACTACAAAAAGGCAAGGTAGGTTAGCTTGAAATGTATTAATTGTAAATATTTGTTTGTAATGTGGCTGAGTATTACACTATTACTCGAATAAAGTGGAACGTGAAATATTGAATAGATTTATGTACGGTGTACACTAGGCGAGTTGGCTTGGTTGGTTACTGAAGCGCAGCTACTTGTCCTGTGTAGTTTTATTGTGGTTTTATGCGAGCGGGCAGAGAATTGCTTATTCTAAAAGGGGGGACGAACAAGGGAGTGTGAAAATGTTTAACTCTGTAAGGATATTTACTTATCATTGTATGCCCATCTGTCTGTCTGTTCTCGCAGAGGGTCCGACTTCACAATTTAATTTAAAAGTTTATATTGTTAACATTGTAACTCAATTCTCTTCTTCTGGAGCACAATTGGGTTGAAATAGTGGAAGGTGATGTAGCTACTTGACTATCCTGTGACTGACCAAGCCGAGTCAAGTAGCTGTCAAAAACAACAACTTAATATTTACGACACTGGATTTATATTTTACTGTTATACCTGGCCACTTAGTTAAGGTAAGAATTTATTATATAAATATATTTCAATGGATTTACCTTCAAGATATAATATATGTTTAAATAACGGTCGAATTAATTTAAATTTTAAGTACCTAAAAATGTCATATTTTTGGCTTAAATTAAATACTTAAATAATATATGGTTTATGGTTTAAGAAATACTTCCCAAAAAATAATAGAATTCGCTTGTTAGTGAGAAGTACAAATGTTTAAATACTTAATTCTATCGGTTACGAAAACGAAAATCAGGGGACCATGTCACACAAATTGACCTAGTCCCAAACTAAGCTCTAGGCTTGTACTATGGGTACTAGGCAACGATATACACAATAAATACTTAAAAACAATTGCGCTCGTCACACAAATATCTGAAAAGAAATTATTATCTAAAAGGGAAGATTGTCATTTCGTTACACCTAGATTTTTATTTCTGATTTAAATAAACGTTAACTGGTACAAAATACTAGCAGCATTAATTCTGCCTTTTGCATACTAATTGAATGTTGTCCAGTAAATTATTTAATTAGATAAAGATATCTGCCCTTGCTGGGATTCGAAATCGGGACATCTAGTTTCGGCCACTACCAACTAAGGTAATATGTCGTCTAGCACAATGAACTCTATTTCAATGTAATAGAGGTGATCATTTTACAATCACTTGGCACTATTTAGGTACTACATTTTTGATGGCAATAATTGGGTGTTTACCCTAATAGTGTTATTACTGAAGTTAAAATAGGGATTGCAATTTTACTTATAATAAAACACTAAAAACCGCCTACGAAATGACGTACTTATTTGTATACTAATGTACATTTTAGAGGGTCATTTAATTCTATTCACACTATCCCACAGATATTATAGACTAAGGGCCTGTTTCTCAATCGACAAGTAAATTTATCTGCCATTTAAAGTTGGCTCTCTTCTTGTCTATTTGCAAGTGTAAGAAAGAGAAAGGGCTACATTTATCTGTCAAATATACTTGTCGATTGTAAAAAAGACGGTTAGTATGTTTGTTTATATATTTATATTGTTTCACGATGAAAGGGCTACACGGATTTAGATGAAATTAGGAATGAACATAGCTTATAACCTGAAATAACAGGTAAGCTGCCATTTATAAGATAGTATTCAAACAGTTAAACCCACGGATGTTTGAATTAGGTATACATTCTTATCAACAATGTTATTATAAGTTATGTTATCGTTACTTTATGTAATACAATGTATAAATAATACTGACGCATTATTATATGTAACAGGAAAATTGTATCTTCAATGTCTTATACTTGCCTTGATACCTAGCCATGTTAGTTTGTATGATGTATGTACATAGGTCACATAATCACAGATCGGACTCCAAATAATGCGTCTCCAAATACTCGCAATAATGTGGACATGACTCCAAAGATTTTAATTAAACAAATTAAATTATATTCATTGATTACATAACCGATTCATTGATTATATAAATAAATAATGCAAAGACTTGTTCTTGTGTACATTTATTATATCAAATAAACAATATTTTTTATAAATTTTCCGTGGTTAGTTTATTTCTTTTCACGGCTAAAATAAACTTATGAAGTAAAAAGCTCCTTTCGCAATCCACGGGTGTTAATGGAGCAAACTTAAGTAAATTCATATTAATAACCACTCTTCACGTCTTTCTATTATTTATTTATTACTGTCTTGCAAAGGAACAAAATTAAAATTCAGATAAGAAATCAAATAATGTAGTTTAGTTTAGTTTATTTATTCATCAATGTAATGTTACAATATAAATTGCATTGCATGTCAAAAAATACGAAATTACATTGATATCGTCAACATTAATACAAAATAATGAAATAATAATACAAAAATAACACTCAAATAATCAAAGACAACATTAATAAACACTGTAACTTAGTTATTATAATTAAAATCTTTGGAGTCATGTCCACATTATTGCGAGTAATGACGCCCATTTGTCCCATCTCTGATGAGCACTAAGAAAGGATTTTTAGAAATTCATCCCCTAAGGGGTTAAAATAGGGGGAGTAGCGGAAAACTAATTCTACGCGTACGAAGTCGCGGGCGACCTCTAGTTTAAAATAAAGTAAATTTTCGTAAAAAAAATGTAATTTAATTTGTTAAATTAAACTTGATTTATTACCTGAATTTTAATCTTGATCCTTCGTAGGGCAATAAATAAATAATACAAAGAGGTGAGCAGCGGCCATTAATATTAATCTCCTTAAGTTTGCTCCATTAACATCCGTGGATTGCGAAAGGAGCTTTCACCTCATAAGTTTATTTTAGCCGTGAAAAGGAATAAACTAACTGCGGAAAAATTATAAAAAATACGGTTTATTTGCTTTAATAAATCTACACAATAACAAGTCTTTGTATTATTTATTTATTACAGTGCAAAGGATCAAAAATATTTTTAGGGTAAGTAATCAATTAATGTAATTTAATTTGTTCTAATTAAAATCTTTGGGGTCATGTCCACATTATTGCGAGTAATGACGCCCATATTCCGATCATGGAAGGAACCCCTGTACCAAATTTCAAGTTTCTAGTTACAGCAGTTTCGGCTGTGCGTTGGTATATAAGTCAGTCAGTCAGTTTTGCCTTTTATATATATATATATATATATATATATATATATATAGATTACTCCTTTATGTCTAAAAGAGCCCTCATGTGGCAAATTTACTGAATAAATATTATGAATTTTGAACTCCCCAATACACAACTAAGGTATGTATTTTACCTGTAGTTATGATACCTAGGTTGGAGGGGCCGGCTTAAGAGTTAACCTACATATTTTAAAAATGTCTAGGGATAATATCCTTACAAAATTTTCATATTTGCAATGTACAGTGTTGCGATACATTATGTTATGTATAGTGATCGGCGATTGGAAGCATTTTATGTCAAATTCTTGACGAAATTATTACATGGACATGACTATTTCATTTCTTGTAAAACAAAAACGTTTTTTTAACGAATTTGTTAGAAACTTGAGTAATAATGATAACAACGAAATATCAGTTTACGACTATGCACCTCTCACATCTGTTGATGTCGAACGGTCGTTCTCTTTATATAAATGGGACCTCAATGTTAAAAGGAATCGATTGACAATATTAAACGTAGAAAAAATAATGATTATTTACTATAACAAATTAAATTCAGTTACTTTTTAAGAAAGGTTTTATTTTGAACAACACCGACTTATCTCTATTAGTCATTACTATTCATGACGTAGGACGTCAAAGTGACATAAAATGCTTCCGATCGCCGATCACTGGTTATGAAATATGAAAATAAATTGTGGCTCTCTCATGAAAAAACATTGCATCATGTATTGAAATACAAAATTATCCTGTTATTATTTCCATACTGGCGACGCCGACGCTTCGTTTCGGATAAAACAAAATAAAACAGCCTATATTACCTAGTTAATGATAAGCTCGTAAGGCCCAGTGTGCAATTTAATTTGAACTGTCTTGCAATACGAATAAGGTTTGTTTTCCTATATTCATAAACCAAAAAATGGCATTATCGAACAAACGTAATTGAACCTTATTGCCTTGATGGCAGATTCAAAGTCCCACTGACAAAACGACCTGTTTGTAATATGATAATGTAGCCTATGGGTGAAAGATTATAAAACGGTCCAGTAACATACATAATTTTACCTCTTTGTAATATTAGCATAGATGACATTCAGTGGTCCATATTGTGTCTATTTTCTATAGAAATTAGTTGACATGGCATTGAACCAATGTCGAGGGGCCCGTTCCAGAAAGCCACTCTGCAACTCTGCACGCTGCACTTTGCAAATCCTCGATAATGCAAAGTGCAGAGTAAACGTGTTCCAGAAAACACTCTGCGTAATTTGCAAACTCTACAAAGATTCTGTTCCTAAAAGCTACTTTGCAAATCCACAAATCTACACTTTGTATTTAACTCTGCCTCTTCAACTTTGCAATTGTCTTGTGGAACAGAATTACTTTGCAAATCCACAAATCCACACTCTGCATTTGACTCTGCCTTTTCAACTCTGCAATAGCTTTGTGGAACAGAAATACGTTTGAAGAGTGGGATTTGTGGAGTGCAGAGTCGCAGAGTGGCTTGCTGGAACGGGCCCCTGTTTCGACTGTTATACAGTAAGTACACTATAGTCGCGCCATTGTAAAAGGCCGTATTTGACAGCTATCATCTCCCAACAAAATACGTATTTGATTCATGTTTGAGGTTATATTTTGGCAATGACAGCTGTCATATCGGTCCTCTTGGAACGGTGCGACTATACCAGTTTCATTATAGTTATTGGCAATTGTTTTTTCAATGCACGAGTGACAAATATACTGTCAGTTGTGAGTGTAAGTGAGATAGCAATAAAACGCAAACTTGAACTGTAATAATGTGTCTTGAAGGTGAATCCATTAATGACTCTAGTATTGTTTTGCTTTTTTATTTAAAATAGGTGTTTGTAAAAAAAATATAAAGAAATTTCAAAAAGCATTTTTGTGTTTTTTTTGTTTTTCCTTAAAACATTTTGAAGGTGTTTAATCAATCCACATCCAATCCACCGGTCTTTACCCATTTGTCCCTCACCCAGTTGTGCCCCCTCCATGAATGATTTCTTCCCAGTTGTCCCAGTGGTAGCAGATGGGAATTATTTCTTTCCAATTGTCCCCAGTGGTAATAAATTGGAATTATTTCATCCCAATTGTCCCTAGGGGTAATAAATGGGAATTATTTCTGCCCAGTTGACCTGAATGCTTACAAATGGGAATTATTTCTTCCCAGTTGTCCCCAGTGGTAATAAATGGGAATTATTTCTGCCCAGTTGACCTGAATGCTTACAAATGGGAATTATTTCATCCCAATTGTCCCTAGGGGTAATAAATGGGAATTATTTCTGCCCAGTTGACCTGAATGCTTACAAATGGGAATTATTTCTTCCCCGTTGTCCCCAGTGGTAATAAATGGGAATTATTTCTTCCCAGTTGTTCCCAGTGGTAACTGATGTTTTTTTTCCCACCAGTTCACCTGATGGTACGTGTGTGATGAGCGTGAGTATTTGTTCCCGAGTCTTGGGGTGTTTTCTATGTGCTTCTCTATCTTGTAGTGTACAGTCGAGTTCATAAATATGTGTACACTTTAGTACCTTGTCTATTTAATATCATGTTTAAACTGCCATATGTGAATTGTCGCAGCGATAAAAGTGACAAGGTACTGTAACGTCTGAACGTTTAAGATCAAGTAGGTTATTGGATAGGTAATATTATTATTTATTTATTTTAATGGCGTCTACAAGTTATTAATAGGTAATAAAACAACAGAATTGCGCTTACCCCGCGGCCAACCGACCGACAGCCGTGACAGCTCCTTGACACATGCCGTTGTCAGGCAGGAAGTGTTAGTGCGTTTATTTCAGTATGCTACAGGCACTAAAGTGTACACATATTTATGATCTCAACTGTACCAAATTTAACCTCCTTAATTTAATTGTCCTTATTTAAAGTCAGTTGAAAACAAGAAATACTGGGTTTTTACAAAGTTCTCAGGTTAAGAAACTTGGGCTTTCTCGGAGTTCACAGGCCAAGTAATGTATTTAAGATCAGCCCATTGGTTGCCATAAATTTTTTTGGTCATAATGTCACTTTTGAGATAGTTAATAATAGTCATAATTTTATATCGCCGGAACCGTAACCTTTTCCAGAACTTTATTGTACAGTCGACGTCATAATTATGTTTACACTTTACTACCTTGTCTATTTAACGTCATGTTTTAACTGCCATATGAAATTGTAGTAGCGGTTAAAGTAACAAGGTACTGTGGTAACATATCTTTGACGTCGACTGTACAATCAAGAGATTACAATAACAATTACAAAAAGATATCACATTGCTTAAGTGACCGTAAAGGGACTACTTAGGTACAAAAGTTCGTATTTTTAACACTGACAATACAATACTTTCTAGAAATATCTATCCGTAGCAATGACCCTTAAAACAGACTCCCGTTTCCATATATTATTTTACGTATGTTTAGCGTTTACTATGACTATGATGACGCTCATTGCTCATGAACAAATATTTGCTCTGATCGGGGAACGAACCCGCGACTGCTTGCTTTGTAGGCAGGGTCACTACATGTCACTACCGACCGCCACTGCCTCAAAACCGGTAGGTACTTCCAACCGCTTAGTCGTAAATTAAAACAGAATATTCGAAACGATGTTTTTTAATCTTTCGAAATATTCACCAAGGCTGAATAAAATTTGATCATCTTCAACATGGAGACATTTCCCACATTATGAAATGAAATATTTGAATCAGTAAATTGGCCACATGAGAGCTCTTTTACACGTAATATGGAGTGAATCTACATCTACCAGCGCTTCGCACAACACCATCAGAGAAGAAGCGCCGCAATAAACTCCGGCAGAAGGTCATTTCTAATGATCGTACGATTCATAATAATATGATGTATCTTGGTGTTATTTCACCGAATTGCACTTGATATAGCTATTTTCTGCAGAAGCCCGTTGTTTTCGCGTTATCTTAAATATTAATTACGTAGGTTCGGTTTGCTTTAAATTGTAATGCTTTACCTAATCTGTCGATGAAATTAAAATTCTACAAAGTGATAATATATTCTAAGTACCTGATGAGGTTTGATACAACAAGGGTAAACCATCATACTTACTAACAACTACTTAACAACACAAAGTAGGTAATAAATAATAATTACACACAGTAAACTTAATTAAAAAACAAATAAAAAGTATGTTGAAGCATTAACAAATATATCAGTACACTACGTTTAATATAATAATAATTGCTCAATTTGATAATGACTTCCTAACAACACGATATATTTACGTCAAGGGTGAATCAACTTTTAAGATACTCCCCATTTTTCGACATGGCTCACAAAATATATATTTTTAGAAAAACTATATATTTGCTAACGACGTGGCTTATACGATTATTAAGCCAGAAAAATAGGCTCTAATTTGAAATGATTTTATTTAAAATAGTACAGTTTTAAATAATAATATAGTTGGTAACGCAGGGGACGATGTCGTCCCTAAGTTTTGTATGGAAAATGTGCATTTTACCCCGAGTTACCAGGTTTTTTCGAAGATTAAAAAATATTTGAGGTGTTTAACGTGTAAGGTCTGTAAATTTGGTGGTCTGAAGTTTTAATACCGCAAAAGAAAAGGAGCACCTTAAAAGTTGATTCACCCAAGAGCGAAAAGGTTATAAATATTTGCAAAAATTACCCTTTCCCGCAGTCGGATAAAAAACGCTATATAAGAATCTTGGGTTTTTTTAACGGCTTTAAGTGCCTTATATCTCGTCTGACCGCTTCAAAGGTGACATCATGGTCCAGTGTCAGTCGATGCGCAGGAGTGATGGCCACTACACGTTGTCTAACGAATTCAATGTGTTTTTAAACGATTTTTAATGATAAAAACAATTTAAACGTGTTATTTAAATAGTGATGTTCAGTTTGGTTTTGAGGGATTGAAGTTAAACGTATTTAAAGTAAGGTAAGTTGGTTTTAAGTGATTTTGTACTGATGTCGTATTAGTTGTGTCTGAGATATAAGGTAAACAAATTAACTTCTTTGTCTTGATTATCTTATTGGATAAGGTTACGTAAAATCCAGTTTTACAGGTTAATTCTGGACTAGTGTATTACTTTGTTTTTTAGTATTTTTGAGATCCTATGAATTCATTTGTTTAAAATGCTTGAACTAAACCGGTATTAAATAGATAGTTTGTCATAATTAAGTTGCTATAAAAAAGGCACGTTTGTTTTTTTTAAATCTTAAATGGCTTTCCTTTTTTTAAAGAGTTGTACCTATGTCGTCAATGTCGAGTTTTTAGACAATCATCATGGACTTACTAAAGGCCATAAGTCTATGGATATCACACGCGAGGACGATTGTTCTATTAAAGAGTATAATTACTCTGGTGGAGTAAACATCAGAAGCACATGGGGTTAGTTGCACGCACTTCTGTCCAGTCCATAAATATACATAACATTTATTACGTTTATAATATTGCATAGGAGCGAGGTAGTTTGTATGCCGTAAACAGTAGATACACTTGCACATAATTAACAGATGATGCCAAGATTATGCCTAAGTACCTATAACTTTAACGGAAAAGAGGTATAATTATATGTACATCTATACTAATATACTATACTATATATAATATTATAAAGCTAAAGAGTTTGTTTGTTTGTTTGCTTGAACGCGCTAATCTCAGGAACTATTGGTCCGATTTGAAAAATTCTTTCAGTGTTAGATAGCCCATTTATCGAAGAACGCTATAGGATATATATCATCACGCTAAGACCAATAGGAGCGGAGCACCAATGAAGAATGTTTCAACCTTCTACGTTAGCAAAGTCGCGGGTTAAAGTTAGCATTAGCCCAAAGTACCTAACCATTCCACGGGGACCAAGTCGCGGCAGAAGCTAGTTAATAAGAAATCTTATACGCATTTATCAAACTACATACAGTCAGCATCGAAAGTAGCTAAGCAAATAATATCCTCAAAACGATCTAGACACGACGTATCCTCTTGACAATAGAGTCGAGTGCATATAATTTTGACCTCTTCGGTTGCGTAGCTACTTCTGCTGCGGACTGTACAATAAGTAAGGAATATTTTTATGTACCTAAAGACACAACAATTCAGTATTATTCAGTCTATTTTTAACCCCCGATAAAAAAGAGGGGGGTAAACGTGTGTATCAGTGTGTCTGCGTATACTGTTGAAATAGGTTAATAATCTGATATCCGTAAAATAAGGCTGGCATATAGAACGTGTTTGGCATATTATTTGAATGACGTTCTATTGAATTTGTATCACAATAGTAGGTATTGTACTTCCTTTTTACCCGACTGCCGAAGGAGGAGGGTAATGTGTTTCACAGCCTATATATGTATGTTTGTTCCTTTGTGTCACTATAAAAACTAAACCCGTTGTCCGATTTTGATGATTCTTATGTCAATCGATTTGTCTTAATCTGGTGAGTGACACTGAAGATATGACAGTAGGTAATCAAAATTCAATATGGCGGCAACCAGACGCCATATTGTGCAAATAAAAAAAAAGTCGACCAAGTATGACAAGCGGGGTATCTTTGAATAGGTATTTAAAAATCATCTTTAGGTTTCTTTCATTATTTTTCATTTTGAATGATTATTTAGGGTTTATAACGATTTAAAGTTGGTTAGCAACAGTCGGGTTTTGAATGCTTACTTTTTGTTATTGCCCGTCACTGTGTAAACATCTTTGGTATCCAACGACTTATTTTACTAATTATATCCTTATTTATTATCACGTTGAAGTACTGCATTTTGCCCCCAACATATACGTGTCTGTCTCTTGCATCGTAGCTCCTAAACGGATGGACTGATTTAGTCGCGGTTTTTTTTAAACGAAACCTAGATTAATAGGGATGGTTCTTAGCTAGGGTTCATGAAAATTGGTTAAGCCGTTTAAGAGATATCCGCTCTGAAAGAAGAGGTCGATTAAAATTATTTCCTCGGGAACTTTAAAATGTTTGGGGATGAAAAGTAGGCCCATGTGTTTATCCAAGGTATAAGCTATCTCAATTCCAAATGTCATCTAAATCCGTTCAGCCGTTGCAGCGTGAAGGAGTAACAAACTGACACAACCTTCGCATTTTTAATATTAGTAGAATATAAAGAGAGAAAAAAAATTTTTATTCACTACACACACAAGACACACAGAAAAACAAGTGAAAACAGAAAACAGCAATAAACAAGTACCTAGTGAGGTTGTCGTGACGGCACCAATGATGGACACTTGTAGCTGACAGGCACCAGTAATGGACACTTCACTCTTAATTCAAATTGAATACGGACCAAAATTTATTGTTATTAATTTGTTGCAAAACAAATGAATAACCCTTATCTTCTGTTAAATAAGAATCAAGTGTTCATTATTGGTGCCTTGTCCATTACTGATTCCATCACCCAATAAAAAAAAGAAATGTATATATGTATATAGATACTATTAAAGAAATACTTATAGTTAATGACAAAATGAATACAAAAGCTACATAAACATACCCATTTAAAGTAGAAATATTTACGAGTACGTATACAGCAGTATACAGCCAGTATACAGCATCGACAATTTGGCACAATTAACAAAAACAAAAGAAAATAAAGTCTAATTTACAAAGCGCTGGTTGGGAAATTAGGATTATTGGAGCGTCAACAATAGTACATTATTGCCTAGGCATGGAAGTAGGCAATTGCGGGCCGAGTATTGGATTAAACGGACTAGCTTGCGAGTCCGTTTAAAAATACGAAACCCGCAATTGCTGTTCCTGCCGAGGCAAATACAGTGCTTTTCTCAAAAATCGCAAGAAAAAAATTGTGTTGGAGTCAAATCTTTATCGCTTGAACTCATTTTTTGAATTGCATACAAACAGACACTTCATGTGAAAAAACCATCACTCCTTACCGCCTTTTTGTTTAAGACAAGGAGAAACGCAATTATTGTTTTAAAAAAAAAACATAAGCTATTCCATGCACAAATAAAAAAGTTATGTTTCGAGTAAAATTTGGATGTATACGACTTGTGCCATCATTTTATTACGGCCCTTTTCACTTTTGAAAAAGTTACAAGATAGATAGTAATGGAATTTGTATGCAACATTGCGGGCTTGTGTAGCGAGCACGCAATGTTTTTTTTTTAAATTGAGAACTGTCAGTAAACTATGTACACCGCGTCTCAATATGTAGATAGGAATGTCAACATTTCCGGACATTTTTGAGAAAATAACCTTTAAGCTTACAATTATTAACATGTTAGTAGGATAGTTATACATGTTTATGTGTGTATATTCATACACAAGGCAAAGGCGATTAAGTTACTATAATATTATATTATGTTATTATAAGAAATGATATTAACTACGTCGACATAAGTTTAACCTTTGTATCGAGCTTGAACTCGCGCTAATTATTTATTCCGAAGCGACTGCAAAAACAAGGCTATCATGTCTTCTGTCACTCCGTGGTCATTTAACCTACATACGTATTTACATATATTTTAAAAAAATGTCAAGATCACCGGGCAGGCTGTGTACGGTTCCGACGTCTTTAAGTACTATCTACAAAAAAAACTATCTCGAAAAACAACAAGTATTAATGAATTTTCAACTTAAAGTTATTTACTGCTGTTTTTGATGAAATAGGCTGATTTTTTACATTCAAAATGTGATATAGGTAGGTGAAAACCTTAAGTAAATGACCTCTTGCATGTTTCAAATATCAGAGGGGTTTGGGTAAAAGTGTTGTCATTTGTAAAATCCATACATTTTCAAGGTGAGCGGCCATTCGTAAGTGGTAGTGGTAAATTATGATAGAATTATTAAAAATAAACCTATTTTTTTATGTAATGTAATACTCTTAAGTGCGTCGGAGCCGAGGTATTTAAATATTCATACTTGGGCGTACTTTTGTACTAAAAACTGAATACCTACTTAAATCTTTAAAATCTCCGCTCCGATATTATTTAACGCCATAAATTATATATATCTATGTGTATTTAGAGGTCCTCTAAATAACTATGTAAAAATCATCCGTGGCCGCTGAAAAAAAAAACTGCCTCTATTCTAGGCGGTAAAAACGATATCGTAGTTTGCCTGTTATGGTATTGTTGTGACGTCAGCCGCCATTACTGTCAAGAAAATAAGAGCTATCAAAACGTTGACAATACGATAACAGATCAAATGCGATATTGTTTTTACCGTGTTGAATAGAGGCGCTGATGGGTTACTACTACATGCAAGAGATCATTTACTTAAGTTTTTCACCCATAACAATTTCCTTTTCAAAAAAAAAACAGAAACGTACAGTCAAGTTCATAATAATATGTGTAGGTACACTTTAATACCTAGTCGCTTTAATCGCTGTTACAATTCATGTATTGCAGTTTAAACATGACATTAAATAGACAAAGGTACGGCGTCACTTAACAATCCTCTTTAAGGCTGTATCTCAAGAACCTTTTTAGGGTTCCGTAGTCAAACGGGGAACCCTTATAGTTTTGCCATGTCCGTCCGTCCGTCCGTCCGCAGCTTGGGACTAATATTGACTGACATCATTATTTTTAGTCATAATGTGCTTTAGGTCATAATCATCGCAAGTTATAACGTGTTTTTTTAAAGAAACTGTTACTTTTTCAGGATTTTTATAAATCAAACCTAACCTAAACTAGCCTTGTCTACACGTTAGATATTTCAGAACTTCTGAAAAGTTTACAGTTTCAGCGATATATTCGTAAAAAATTATGACTATCAAAAATTATGTCAACAATTACATTATGACCAATAAAATTATGGGAAACAAAGGGCTCCCCCGCAGCTTAGCTCAGAGACTCTTATTTCTAGAAAGCTATAATTTGGCATGAATAGACATTAATATTTGTCACGCCAAGAAAGTGGGTAAAATTAATTATTGTAACTTAAATTTTTTTAGGGTACCTCCCCTGCACGTAACATGTGGATGTATATTTTTTCTCGTGTACCCCATGGTGATGGTCGTCGTTGGACAGGGTTGTGATTCTCTCAACAAGCAAAGGTGATCGTTCGCTCGAGTGAAGGTCCAAGCGGCGAGTTTAAGTAGTGCCGACAGAGCGAACAAACACACATTTTAGCGCGTGTATTCAATTTGGCACCATGACTTCTCGAACGTATAAGGCTCTCTAATTGACAATGCACGCGCTATAATGTGATTTGTTCGTTCGGACGGGACTACCTAATTAAACTCGCCGCTTTTATTCGCTCGTTCGTCTGACCGGCCGCCGTTTTTTGAGAGAATAACACACCAGGTCTTTCAAAAAGGGGTTTGGGTAAAAGTGTTGTCATTTGTAGAATTCATACATTTTCAAGGTGAGCGGCCATTCGTAAAAGTGGTAAATTATGGTAGAATTATTAAAAATAAACATATTTTGTTATGTAATGTAATACTCTTAAGTGAATAGGAGCCGAGATATTTAAATATTCATACTTGGGCGTACTTTTGTACTAAAAACTGAATACTTAAATCTTTAAAATCTCCGCTCCGATATTATTTAACAACATAAATTATATATATCTATGTGTATTTAGAGGTCCTCTAAATAACTATGTAAAAATCATCCATGGCCGCTGAAAAAAAAAATGACAATATTCTTCAAACAAATTTACCCAATGCCCTTTGTGAAAACAATTTTTCGATTAACCGGATCCGTTCATACTTGCTGTTCATGCTACATAGATATCAAATTTGACGCTTGTGTGTATTTTACCGTTTTTACGATACAACAATAATGCAAACCCTAAAGAAAAACAATACTAAAATCCGGTCAAGTGTGAATTGGGCTGGTGCTAATTCGATTTAAAATCGAATTCAGAACGGAATATAGTAAAACCTACTGTGCGTCGGCACGAAACCCGCGGTGCGGAAGTCCAACTCTGACTTGACCGTTTTTTTTCGAACCCGCGATTCACTCACGCTTACATTAATTGCGTAAAGTTGAGTAGTGGGGTGCGACGTCGTGTACATACAGTTATTTATCAAACGTCTCAGCGCCAAACAGGCGACGACTTAAGGAAAATTATTCAAGGAAAACCCACGTGTAAGTAGGTCCAATCGGCTTTATAAGTGGTTGCACACTTTTGTACCATGTCGCTTTAACGACTTTGACAGGTTAGTGCAGCAGTTCAACAATGATGTTAATGTGACAAAGCACTATAGTGTGCAGCCTTAAAACTGGCCGTTCATTACATTGGCGAAATATCGTATTTCAATGTGTATTAGCGTTCATCTTGCTGCCATTGCGACCTTAATCATCATCAGAGACCTTGGGTATTTCTTTGAATCGTCCCTTGATTGATGTACCTACCAAGTAGGTTAAGAAAATAATGTAACTCGGGCTCTACACACATACCTCCACGCCTGTCTCCCAATAGGGTAGGCAGAGACTATGGGACACCAGGTACACCTGTCTAAACATACAGGCCGTCTTAACTTATGCTGGGGCCCTAGGGCACACAAGAATTTGGGGCCCCTTTTGGAAAATAAAGAAAGCGAATTATTACTATCATTTTTCTACTATGATCTTCTATTTGTTATGGGTAATAAATTGTCGGTCCTTCGGGGCCCCCTGTCGATGGGGGCCCTGGGCACGGCCCCGTGTGCCCTTATGGTAAAGACGGCATTAGTAAGTACGTTGCTTTCGGGTGCTTTTGATTTGGCCCCTAATTCAGTACATATATACTATATAGTAATCACTATATGTGCGTCTTGGGCGTCCGCTATCGACATCTCCACTCACTTTCTTCCTCTTCTTTCATCCATCCTTTCTAAATGACGAAACCACTAAGCATACCCATTTCGATCTTTGTCACTAAGTCTACTTTTAATACACATCGTTCTCGGATCTCGCTATTTATAAGTCTATCTATCATCCTAACTCCACTCATACTTCTCAGAGCTCTCATTTCAACAGCATTAATTCAGCTTTCATTCTCCTCCTGCCATACCCATGATTCACTACCATACATCAATGCTGGTGTCAATACTCCCTGAACAATGGCAAGCCGAGCTTTGCTCGATATGATCTTGTTTGCTAAGATTGAGTGTACCGCCCCATTGATCATATTTCCCGCTATACTCTTCTTTCAATAACCCTCTCACATTTTCCATCTCTTGTAAACATCGAACCGAAATAGTTAAACCGCGGATAGAGGGACAGACGGATATGGCGGAATTTTAAGAACCCTAAAAAGGAACGAGTTATTGTCTCTAAACTCTCTGAATACCAAGCTCTAAGCTCTAATAAAATTGGTGCCATGGAAGAAGAAGAAGAAAGAAAGAAGAAAAATGTTTATTCAGACATCTAACAAAAGGACAAAACATAAGCAAAAAATACAAAGAACATATTATGGCTGACCTAATGCCAGATGCCATGAAATGGTCCCAGCTCAGTATGTTTCCGGTAATAAAACCAGCGCTGGTCTTCCGCAGGGACCATTCGGTGACCTCACGGTAGGCCACCACCACAAAAATAAAATAAAATAAAATGTACAATATGAAAAAAAACAAATAACAGTATAGATGGAGCATGGGTCTAAATTAGAATCATCAATAATTACTCGTCGGTGAAATACTCTAAATTGCTGTGTGAGTTAACCGATTCGTTGCGTCTTCTATTTTCGAAAACTTTTGGCTGTGGCGGCGAACAATTATTTCATGACACGCCAGGCGTGCCATACGCCATAGGCATCGTCCTAATAGAACGCGATTGCGCGATCATCGCAAGTTCGCGCGACTGTTTGTATGTAAACTGTCATATAAACAGTAGCACGAACTTGCGATGATCGCGCAATCGCGTTCTATTAGGACGATGCCATAGAATATGACGACACGCCTAGCGTGTCGTCCGCCACACGTTAAAAACATTTGATGACACGCCTGGCGTGTCATCCGCACTGGATCGGTTAAAAGTATTAGTTCTTTGTATCCTCTATCAACCAGCTCCGTTTGATCCTCGACAAACCTCCCTCGTTGCGACCATAATAACTGTTTGAAATTACGATATACGGTTGTCACAGGGGTCATCCTACCTTGGCTGAATTGTAGCTAGTAGCTCAATAAACCCTGTTATTTTCCAGCCATGTACCACCTCCTGTTTCTCCTGGCTGCGGCCCTGGCATACCCGCAAGACGGGGACGATCCCCTGCTGCTAGAGATCTTCGGCACGCCGCCGCCCCGCCCCGCGGGGCCCACATCTCCGAGGCCTGAGGACGTAAGTTTCCTAAAGAAGCTTGCCCAGAAATTATTTAATAGACCATTGCGGCATTACCAACAGGAATGGGTAGAATAGGTACCGGTATAAATAAAAAAAAACAATATTCATAAAACTTTCATTTTATCCTCAGTTCACAATACGGAGCACAGACGCAACGTCTACCTTTACAGACGAAACCGGCGCGGCGTGCCAGTGTCTGCCGTACTACTTGTGTGACGACCAACTGATCGGGTTCGATGCGAACAATCCGAATGTCACGGGCTATGGGACCTTGGATATTAGGTAAGTGGCGTGAGCGTGACAATTACGTGGCGGGTGCGTTACGGTTGCGTGGCGTGTGCGTGGCGGGTGCGTAGCGCTTGGAATGGTTTGTGTGTGACTTTTTCTTGTCTGAGGACCTTAAAGAGGTTACCTATCTGAACCGCGAAAAACTGACCGATTTTTGGTTCGACAAAAAATATTCGACAAATATGGTTTGGATTTTTTTCGTTTGCCCGAAAGATCACTTCGAATGTTTTGATTGATTGACTGATTCGTCTTGCTCGTTGTTTTTTCTGGATAATTAAAACCAGTTACAGCAAGATTGTCCGGGCTGAAATGAATATTTGAAGTAACGTAGCGAAATCCATCTGTAGAATTGATGAAGTGAAAAATGGGTTAAAAAACAAAATACGTAACGATCCCTAAGCTTTGAAATAAAATACGTTACAAATACATAGGGCAAGTGATTACGAGGAAAAAAGTTACCCGGACTAAAAATATATTTTACTTAATGTCTAATAGTGTAATAAAAAATTGTCGAATCGTATCGCGGACAAACGACAAATAAAGAAACGTTTTCGATCAAAATATAATCGTGACTGCAATAGGTTACCTCCCCCGTTATATATTTATTTATTTACTTGTATATGTGACTTTAACAACCCTCTCTCATAAACAACCCATCTGCCTTTCAGATTCCGCGCAGACGACTGCCAGGAGAGCGTGGAGCGCTGCTGCAAGGTGCCGCGGACGGAGCCGGCGCCGGCGCCGGCGCCCAACGTGCCGCGCCCAGTCGGCTGCGGGTACCGCAATCGCATGTGGTCAGACTTTAACGTCATCGGGGGGAGCGTGAGTTTATCATCGACGACATGTTAGCTAAGTTGGTAGTGACCCTGCCTACGAAGCTATAGGGGTCCTGGGTTTGATTCCCAGTCAGGGCAAGTATTTGTGTGATGAGCGCGCGTATTTGTTTCTGTTTCTTGTATGTTTTCTATCTGCCTAGTAGGTACCCGTAGTAGATACAGTCACAAGATTAAAGGGGTTTGGGTAAAAGTGTTGTCATTTGTAAAAGTCATACATTTTCAAGGAGAGCGGCCATTCGTAAAAGTGGTATATTATGATAGAATTATTCAAAATAAAAATATGTTGCTATGTAAATACGTGCGTGCGTACGGAGTACTCTTAAGTGCATCGGAGCCGAGATATTTAAATATTCATACTGGGGCGTACTTTTGTACTAAAAACGGAATACTTAAATTTTTAAAACCTCCGCTCCGATATTATTTAGCGCCATAAATTATATATATCCATGTGCATTTAGAGGTCCTCTAAATAAATATGTAAAAAATAAACGAGGCCACTTAAAAAAAATATGACAATATTCTTCAAACAAATTTACCCAATGCCCTTTGGTACCCACCTTAGGTCCAAAGTCAATCTGACATATTACAACAATAAGGTTGAGTTCCCTAAAAGTTACAAATGACTTGACATCTTTAATGACACTGACGACTTGAAGAATATTTTTTCTTGGAATGGGTCCCAAGTTAACGCTCGTGACCGTACAAGCCTAGAGCTTAGTTTGGGACTAAGTCAATTTGTGTGAGATCGTCCCCCTTTATTATGCGCAGGGGTCGAAATTTTGGTGCCGATAACGTCAAAATGACGATTGGACACGCTCTCATTTAGCAGGAGTATTGTTACAAAGAAATAAATTATGTAAAATAAAAAGCCGTAAAATGATGTATGTTTGTATGTAAACACTTTATTGTACGAAATACCATTAACTAAATTAAATTATCAGAGTTAAATACACCTTAATCGCAATCAAAATACGGGCCTACAGAAAAAACTACAGGAAATTTCAGTGTCCTGTGTGCTGGCAGTCTAACTGACTCTGAGTGCGGCCGCTAGTAATTTTTAACCCCCAACGCAAAAAGACGGGTGTTATAAATTTAACCGCTACGTGTGTGTATCTGTGGCACCGTAGTTCTTAATAGATGAACCGATTTGGACACAGTTTGTTTTATTTGAAAGCAGGTTTTCTAACGATGGTTTTTAGCTAGGTTTCATGAAAATTGATTGGGCCGTTTAAAATATATCAACTGTGAAAGAGACGTCACCATTATAGCGGGGGTTTTATCAATCTTATAGTTATCATCGACTATAAACCCTGGCTTCCCCGCAGGGCGCCGAGGCACAATTCGGCGAGTTCCCCTGGGTGGTGGCCCTGATTGGCGCTGACGGCTACGCCGGTGTCGGCTCCCTTATTCATCCACAAGTCGTCGTGACTGCCGCGCACGTCGTGCAGAGGTAAGTCTCACTCCTCTCCCGGGAGGTTTTGTAAATTAAGTTTAAGATGCGTTATCGTTGAAGTTTATTAAATTTTTCGAGGATAAATCACGATTTTTGCAGTATTTGAAGGTGATGGTAGAAAGAGATGACCCAAATTTGAGTGGCGGGGAGATGATTGGCTTAAAAAAGGGCGTGTGATTAAATAAAATTTCTTGAAAAGTTGTTCGAAGAAGTTATTTCTTGACTCAAGATTTATGACTTTAATAGTCCTAGGTATCCCAAGCCTGGTTGAACTCAAAGAGTCCTTGATCCTTCATGGAAATGGCATTGATTGGCATCAAACATATTTTTTGATAAAGCTGATGTATTTTTTTCCCAAAAATGTGTGTTTTTCATTTGACATAAGTAACTCAAATGAGTGGCGGCAAGGCTTCAAGTAGCTGACTTCACTGAACCTTTTCAACTTTTCATCCTATATATTTAAATTTCCCTTTGTTCTTGTTTTGTGGCTTCAAGGCTGATGCGTCAGCTGTATGAAAGTATGTTCCTCCTAACATGGCTCCCCTGCTCTAGGCTAGCACCAGGCTCCCTGAAGATCCGTGCCGGGGAGTGGGACACGCAAACTACGAAGGAGCGTCTTCCGTTCCAGGAGAGAGCAGTCGAGGAGATCTACATTCACCAAGGTACCAATCTTAACTGGATAGGACTTAAATGTGATATTAATCGTTTATACTTGCCCTGGTCATTTTCTCAACAAAAAAAAATCATTATTACTTACTGAGAAAAAACTATTATCAGTATTTGGTACGCCCGCTTTGGACTAGTAGTCTGAATGGGCTATGTTCTCCCATAACGTTTGTAATCCTAATTTCACTTGCCATAATGTTTGTGGTAATAATAATCGTTTATCCTAATGATTACTTGACATAATGTTTATGGACCTATTTTCTCTTGACATAAAGTTTTGGTTCCTAATAATCGTTTGTCCTAATGATTAACTTGGACTTTTTAATTTTTGCCATAACATTCGTAATCCTAATTTCACTTGATAACGTGACAATGTTTATGTACCTAAGGTCTGTTCATTCTTACTTGTCTTATATAGTAAACAACTTTCTAACCTCAAAATGACACTTTTTTGGGCTAAAACAGCTCTTTTGTCGTAAATAAAGTAAACTGAATAAAAATTTTGGACATCATTTGGCCAATGTATTGTCTGTGATTGCTTTATTTGGTTTTAAATAGCGGTTTTAGCCTAAAAAGTTTCATTTTGGTGTTAGAAAGTTGTTTACTATATAAGACAAGTAAGAATGAACAGACCTTACGTAATGTTTCGTGCCTGTATTTTATTAAAAATCATATTATTATCATTAGCCATATGTTTTAGTAGTCTTAATAAGCTCTTTATAGTTTGGTTTTAGCATCCTGCGGCATGAGAGGGGAGAGGCCCCCATAAAAGGGGAAGTTGGAAGAACCATTTCTTTTCCAAAGCATTTTTTTTCCGATTATATTCATAAATTGAAGTATAATTATAAAAGCTTACAATATAGGACTGCTCCGGCGCTGCGGGAAGTGCATCACCTTCGCCCTTGCGTACCCAAGCGCAGACACCTGTGCTCGCCACCGCCAGACCTTTAATAACTGTTATTTTCGGGTAACGTTATCTTTCATAACGTTATATTAAACGAATAACGTTATACTATAACATTATTTGACGCCTTACCTGTAGCGGTATCCATTATAACGTTATCAAACAAAACGCTATACATATAACGATACTTCGGTAAGCGCTATAATAACTTTAATAACCGTTATTTTCATGTAACATAATTTTTTAATCTGCGTTTCTTATTTGCATTATAAAATGCATTTTTTGTGATAAAGCAAAGTATTTTAGCTGGCCATTTGAAAAGGGACGGGAAAAGGACGGAATATATGAACGGAATATCGAAAGGACGTTGGTTGCGATGTCTAAACAGACAAAAATCGTGCCTTCTGGGACGTCGGCCAGTCACGCAAAATGCCTACCTAAGGAGCGGCAACAGCTACGCGCTGTTCATAAGTTTCATAACGATATTATAACGTTATTTAAGTGGAACGTTATTACGATTCGTTACGGTGTAGCATAACGTTATAAAAAATATCGATATATTTAAACAAACTTTTGAGCACTAACGAAATATAACGTTATGATAACGATATTATTCATAACGTTATAAAGGTCTGGCCACCGCAGCTTCGGCTCTTTGGTCCAGCCTCAGCTGCTACGGCTCACACGTTGTCTGCGTTTGGTTACAGCGGGCGAGTGCTGCCCTCCCTTCGCGCTTCCGGATTTTTATATACATACACTCTAGGGGTAGGGCAGATATAGGATCACGTGGAATCGGGGTTGGGAGATTCGGTTCTGTTAAGACAATCGATATTATAATAAAGCGCAGTCTTAGTAGTAAAATTAGTGTTGTTAACGTTTATGACATGCAAATTTATGACTTAATTCATTATGTGTCACATGTTTAATACTAACAGAAAAGTTTTAGGGCTGTCGATACATTATGGGAATTAAGCATTATGTGTACTGAACATTATGGCTAACATCCATTATGGCAAAAGTGTTATGGAAAATGACTAGGACAAACGATACTATGGAAAAAGAAGGAAGGAGGTCTGAATGACGTCATTTAGTTTGTAACCGCATTTGTTTTTTTTAAGTCTAGCACTAGCTGTGAAGTAGAAAAGACCATGTGGCGCTTAAGCTCTTTAGCAATTAGCAGAAATTTATTTATTTTCTCAACAACTAAAAATAATAAAAACAGTATGCTTTTGACGCAAATGTCTGGAAGCATGATTTTTATATGAACATCTTTTCCAAAAATCTTGTTGTCAATTGCTGAGGATTTATATGTAAAAAACCTAATTTTGGCACATTCAATTCAAGATGTCGGATCATGCTCGAACATTTGAATTTTTTAGGACCCCATCGCTACTATTTGTAAGACAGCTACTATAATTATTTTTTCGTCACTTTGACACGGTTCCTTAGTACCCTAGGAGTTTCAACATTTGTCTACATATACAAGTTGGTGTATCATCATAGTACGGTCACCTTATAAGTAGTTGCACCCTTTAGTGAAGAAGAAGATTAAGTAGAAGAAGCAGCAGAAGAAGAAGAAATATAAGACACACAAATATACAAATGATTCAAAAAAACAATGAAGGTAACGGATAGCACGCAAATGTGTGTCCTCGCGGCGGTGAAACGGCCACTGGCTCAGCAAAATGCTGAGATGTCAGACACCTATAGCGCTGATTTTCAACCAGTACCGGCATTGCTCTGTAACTTTAACGTCATGTTTGAACTGGTGCATAATGCTGCTGCTAACTGCCAAGGGCGTAAAAGCGAGAAGGTACAAAAGTATGCATCTACTTATAACGCCTACTGTGTCATATATGTTTTATCTATGACTGCCACAGATTAAAGATGCGGTCATGGCGGCTTACCGTATAAACTATCGTGTTTTATTTTATTCACCTTAAAATAAGTATTTAACATGGTGTCAGGTGTAAACCACTGCTAAAATTAAAAGAAGTAGCCGAAAATACCTTTGTGGATGAGAATACCTTAAGTGGACATAAAATACCGGTATAATACCTACCTAACCTACAAGGAAAATGGCGGAAAAGGCGGAAAAAATTAATGTGATTGCGGGCATAAAACCTCCGACTGGATTTAAAATAGAAGACGCCGTTTCGTGGAAAAGGTATAAACAAGCCTTTGACATATACTTGAAGGCCACGGGCCTATCAAAAGAAGAGGACGAGCGAAAGATAGCAATATTTTTAACTTGTGCTGGCGAAGATATCGTCGATATTTACAACGGGTTAAGTTAAGTTTTAAAGGTTGTATAGAGTACCTGTAATATATATATAAATATAAGCGGGGGATGTGTCATATATGTTTTATCTATGACTGCCACAGATTAAAGATGCGGTCATGGCGGCTTACCGTATAAACTATCGTGTTTTATTTTATTCACCTTAAAATAAGTATTTAACACCTACTGTAGGTACAAGCAAGGTCAATTTATTTGTCACAGTCCCATGAATTTATTCAAATTGTAATTCCAGGCTTCCGTCCTACAACCCTTAAGAACGACATAGCCCTCCTCCGGCTAGCAACGCCCGTGGAGCTAGCCGAGCACATCGGGCTTCTCTGCATGCCCGGCGGGGAGGGGGCCGGAACCCGGGACTGCGTGGCCAACGGCTGGGGGAAGACCGTGTTCGGTGAGTTGAGGAGATCCTACCGACTGCGCCAATGTGACAGCCGTATTTCGTAATTTCAATTATTTACTATACCTACTCTACTCACAAACGATATATTTAAAAATAAGCGTGTAGTAATAATATGAACTTTATAAAGTTCGCATTGCTGTGTTAGGTGAAATAACTAGAAAACCATTCCATAAGTATAAGTACTTAAGCGTTTAAGTATTTTGACGATGGTGTTAAGAGCGATTTTTTTTTCAGGTCTCAAAGACCGCTATGCTGTGATCCTCAAACGCGTGGAGTTGAACCTGGTAGACCACGGCCAGTGCGAGCAGCGCCTGCGCGGCACGCGGCTGGGGGCTCGGTTCAAGCTGCACAACAGCTTCGTCTGCGCGGGGGGCGAGGAGGGGAAGGACACCTGCAAGGTGAGAACAGCCTCTTCTCTTTCTTCAAACCTAGTCTTCCTAGTTTTGTTTATTTTGGGTTAGCTGGAAAAACGATGCACCAGTACTGATGTGGCAAAGGAAACTTTCCAAAATTGCGGAACATTTCATGTAGGAAAATTTCGGAAACTTCTCACAATTTTGTATGGGGACTTTCCATTTCTTAAATTGTTATTTTTAGAGAAAGTTTCCGGAAATTTCTTAGAACTTTTCCATCTTATTGGAAATTTTCCGCAACTTACACATTAGTACGCACTAGTCTTATGGCCCTCTGGGCTCGTTTTGGATACGCGCATCTAATACCGTAACAGAATATCTAAAGATTCACCATTAAATATAGCAGACAAACGACAGACCGGTACACCGGTGAAATGACAAGCATACCAATTGCCGTCTTAATATTGTGATGTTAGTCCTCAGGGTGTGCAGCGCATTTCCCCTCGTAAGATTGCAGTCTTGAGATTGTAATGTTAGTTCACCTAGTTAGCTACTCATTGGCTATCTTAGGATTGCAATCTTGAGATTTTAACAACGCGCATTGCGACCCCCATGTCTTTTTGAACTCAGAAAGCCAAACACAACGTTGAAACAAAGCTATATGCAAGAGAGATATGCAGATATTTGCCACTCACTCTTACCCATAGTTGCGTCTCAAAACTTACGTAATAACTTACAGGTGTAATCCCGGCCTTATATATTACTGGCAGGGAGGCTAAGCTTTTTTTTTTCGATGAAGGTCGCCACCCCACGCCTCCTCACCGCCAACCATGGCTTGCGCCAAGGCAGGCAGAGGCAGGCTAAGCTAACCTAGGCTGAAGACCTTCCAGAAATCTCACATATTCTATGATTCCAGGGCGACGGTGGCGCCCCCCTGGCCTGTCCGATCGGCAACGACCGCTACGCACTGACCGGGTTGGTCGCGTGGGGCATAGGCTGCGGCGAGCGCGGCGTCCCAGCTGTTTACGCGTCCGCCGCCATCTTCCGGCAGTGGGTCGACGACAAGATGGCTGCCTGGGGCTTTGGCACTTCCAGCTATACTGCCTAGGTGCGCTTAGACGGGCAACTTTTTGCTATAATGGCCCGTCAATTAACGTCTCATTCTATTACACAAAAGAGTAATACAACTATTGTTACCAGGTATAAATTGCTGCAAAAAGTTGCCCGCGTAAGTGAAGTTCTGGGTGTTTAAATACTCCTTTTTTACTTTTAAAATTGAGTTTGTTTTGGGAAGTATAAATATGACATACCACACTGTCCTGAAGTAAATATTACAAGTAAAATAAAAGACATTTTTAAATAAATAATTTGTTTTAATTTTTTGTTTAACATGTGGATCCCATTGTCTAATACAAAATTTTAATCATACGCCAAGGATAGTCAACCAACCAACGTTTAAATTTCAAAAATTCCAGTGATTAAAGGGCGCTGCATACGTAACGTTATTTTACACGGACGGGACGGGGACGGGACGGGACGACAATATCGTTTCATAGAAAATGTATCGGAATGTGCATACGTAACGATTGCACGTACGGGACGGGAAAATCAACAATGTATGCAACCACGTCCCGTCCGCGTCCCGTCCACATCCTGATCATTTTGCCGATCACGATCACGCGTATCGTATCGAACTCCCGTATCCTAAGTATGGACGCTCACTTTTGGGCACACCGTATCACTACCATCGTCGCGCGAAAAAATGCGTCCTTACTAACAGTAGCGTAGCAGCGTGTCGTATCATAACGCCGTATCATTAAGTGTGGATGCTCACAAACTTGTCAAGTACGTGTCCGTATCCCCTTTGATGATCGGGGAAAAACCGCCTCGAGAGCGATCACGGCGTATCGCGTATCAAATCAAAACTTCGTATCATGATACAGTATCAAAACACGTCCATACTTACCGATCTTGATACGCGTATCCGATTGCGAGTGTGCGGGGTATAGGCGTATCAACATCGATCCCGAGCGATCAGATACGGCGCGCCGCACGATCGCGCTGTTTTTGCGTCCACACTAGCGATCTTGATACGCGTCGTTGCAACGCGACGGAGATACGATACGACGAAATGATACAAATGTGGACCCAGCTTTACGTATGCAGCGCCCTTAAGTAGTATTACATATAACTACACTGTATCACAAGCGATGTATTGACAAACGATTAGGGATTTTAATATAGACCCAATATAATTTCTTCCTCTCCTTACTCCATAAAATATAATAAATAGATAATAATAATATTAACGCGTATTTTTAAGCAATGGTATTTTTTCAACGAGTTTCCTCGAAGATAAAAACTTAACAGATAAATTTTTGGACCCGGTATACCTCTATCATGTTTTTTTCATTAAAATAGTATGTAACTATCATAGTAGTACAGTCAGCAGCATAAATAAGTGATCATTTATGTACCTTGTCGCTTTCAATCGTTTCACAATTTTGTATGACATTTCAAACACGATGTTAAAGTGACAAGGTACATAAATTATCACTTGTTTATGATGTTGACTGTACTAGGCAGATAAAAAGTCAACCCTGACCCTGACACATTACAGTCATGAAATTGTAATAGTGGTGATGTTGACAGCAGTGAAACAATCCTGTTATTACTATAACTTCGCACGCAACAAATAAGTTTTAATTCGGATTCGGAAATATGGCCATAGATGGTCTTGTTTGGGGTCACAAAACGTCACTTATAAGGACAGACCAAGAATGTTTTTGTCGGCGTGTTTGCTGATTGGTCGAGAACATTGTTGTCCAACATTAAGAACCAATGAAAATCGATCAATCAATTTTTGTGTCATAGTGCCTTAAAAATGAAAAATTGAAATCGACCAATCAGAACACACCATTTTGTGTCGTAAAATATTAGGTGAATTTTTGCTAAAAGATACACAGACTATGTGTGTAACGCCTGAACAAAAACATTTTGGTGTTAGCCATTGATTTCGAATATTAAAAAATAACAAAAAACTGAGATGTGTCTCAATTCTGTCCGGTCTGGGTTTTTTTTCTATGAGGCGTGACCGTTCTTCTTTACAAATAAATATATGCCGAAACCAGTACATGACGAAACGGGAATAAATCTCAACCCCAAATTCATATAGCTTAATGGTTTTCTCTCCTGTTCAGGTGTATTTCGCTCATGTCGAGTTGTTTATAACCACTCCCATGGGCATATTGTTTGGTTAATAGTACATTATTGCCTAGGCAGGGAAGTAGGCAATTGCGGGCCGAGTATTGGTTTAAACGAACGAGCTTGCGAGTATATACTTCGCCTCTCAATATGTAGATAGCAATGTCAACATTTCCGGATTTTTTTGAGAAAAGAGTATTTTCTCGTGTGGCCTAAACAAAGGACATAGGGGTTAGCTCCACGCGGTTCTGTTACGTCATATTCACGATGAAACAGCCTCCCAAGTCATCTGTCCGTGTATCCATCACGTTACTTGATCCTGACAGTGGGCAGGGCACTGCTGCAGTTTGCGTTCTCCAGTTCCGTGTGTATTTGTTTAAGGCGCGCGCGCGCAAGCGTTAGGTTCGCGTTGGCTGCTCGCATGCTCTCCTGAAATAACAGTTATTATATGAAAGACAAATATAGTCATAGTCATAGTTAAATCATTTATTGCATTTATGTGTTACAATGACAAAGAAAAATAGGAAAGCCTTGGAAGTATATCAACATAACATAGAAAGAAGCATCATTAACGTAAAAAAAAACAAACAAAATCAGGAAAAAGACAAATGTAATAGATTTATCTGTTGCAATAAATAAACTAAAATGGAGATGATCAGGTCACATGCTAAGAAGCACAAAGGAGAAATGGTCCAAACAGCTTGGTATCCCAGAGATGGCAAAAAGAAAAGAGGCAGACCCTGTCGCAGATGGGAGGACGACATTAAAAAAGTAGCGACCAACATGGAGACGAACAACAAGGAATAGAGAAAACTGGAAGATTCTAGGGCAGGCCTATGCCGCGAGGCAAGTCGACCATACCGATGTCAATGATAATCATGAAAATAATAATAATAATACTATGATAATATTGTAATAATGTAAATTAAAGGTCGGAACAAATGGCATTTTTTTTGTGTTATAATGGTGTTACAATTATTAGAATAGTCCAACATAAACCCTATATCGGAAAGTTGTTAATAAAATCGGGCAAGTGCGACTTGCACACTAAGGGATCCGTACGTACAGTCAAGGAAAATTATTCCTAGACTACTTCGGACTATGTCATAATCACACTGTAAATAAAATCGAGTGTGGCGATATTTTCCAAAAATCTTTTTTTTCTGCTAGCAATTTTTCCAGACGCGAGTTTTCCGATTCGTGATTTTAACGAATGTCTTTTTTCTAGTCGCCAATTTCACCATTGTAATTAGACCGAATGGTTGTTCTAGCCGAGTGTGTAATGTACTCGTCACTGAGATATCGCACATTCGGGGAGGACGCACTGTCAGCAGAGACACTTAAAAGCATTAACCTTCAGGACGCACTATTGTTCTGTAGGAAAACAAGAAGATGGGATCAGTGCTGGATGGGAGCGCCGCAGAGCCAGTAACCTGAGGCTGGTTCAAGGGGAACTGGGCGGAATGAATGGAGAGCCACTCGACCGCCCGCCTGCCTCGGCGGCGTCCCCGCTCATCATCATCATAGGCCGAAATAGGTAGGCCCCGAAGGGCCAAACCACCCAGAAGTACGAGCTCCGCGCTAGCGCTAGGGAAATTATGATAGTGGATTTATTTCTGATGAGATAAAAATCTTTGATAAAATAAGCTACTGATAAAAATAATAAATTTTGCGAATCGAAATATCACTTGCAGTAAATCCGATTTCGGAAAGTCATCGCAACACTCGTTGATCAAGATACACCAAAAGAATAAGTTTTGTGTATGGGTCCCATACAAGTCATATGTCATACTCAAACCCCTCCACCGGCTTGTACCCGTGCACACGAACAAGCCGCTCGATGTACCCTTATCAAAGATGTTCCACTGGGTTAATACTGTTCTTGGAGTCTTACCTGTCCATGCAGTAGTATTTTGTCGGCCCTGGACAGCTTCTCCACGGCTATGTCGGTGGTGTGGCGCACCAGGCCTTCTAGAGTAGCGCGGAGGGACACGTTACACTCCCCTGCAACACAAATTAAATAAATAAATATCCAAAGACAATCTCGCACAAACTGACCCAGCTCCAAACTAAGCTCTAGGCTTGTACTATGGGTACAAGAACATGACAAACATACATATATACAAAAATTCATAGAAAACAGCCAAGACTCAGGAACAAAATACCCACACTCATCACATAAATATTAGCCCGTACCGGGTGTACCAAACACGTCATTAAAACGATATTTTTTACGTTTTTTCGAACTTTCAAAAAATCATCATGAACATGAATGTGCCACTCTAACTCCTTCCCAATATTATAAATACGAATGTTTGCTTGTTGGTTTGTTTGTTCCATATTCATGGTGCGCTACGTACGGTAATGCCTTGACAAATTGATGTGACATATGACTGGCAGTCAAATTCGCACACGCTTCACAAAAGTGTAATCGTACAGGGTCCATATTGGCTCACCTAATTATTTTTACTCATAACGACTCATAAGTTCTAATCATCGCAACTCCTAACGTATTTTTTTCAGCAACTGTTACTTTTTCAGGATTTTTATCAATAAAACCTAACCTAACCTAGTCTTATCTACACATTGAATATTTCAGAACTTCTGAACAGTTTACGGTTCCAGCGGTATAAAAAATTCATTTTCGGAGTTCCGATACTATTATCGATTATCAACTCCTATGAGTTGCAATTTTAGTTGAACTTTGGCGCTCCCAATCGTACATTCCTCAGGGAATTCTCTGTAGGATTAATCACAGACACAAAATAATTATTATTAGGGTACTAATTTAACAAGACCGGTCTGAGTGGAGAGCCTTGGGGGAGGCCTATGTCCAGCAGTGGACGTCTTTCGGCTGACATGATGATGATGATGATGATGACTAATTTATATTTATAATAACATGATATAATTTAGGTGTATCACTGTTTTTGCCCCAAAAAGAACACTAACAACAATAAACTTAATAGGCACCGCTGATATGTTTCTTACATAACTTCTGATGCAGCAGCGAACTAGGCAGCTGGTTGTTGATGGACTGCCTCTGGAACGGTGCGTGCAATGGGGTGTCTGGCCCTGATGGTGGTGGCACCGGCAACTTGCCCTCTGTAATGTAATGTTACATCCACATATACATAGATAGTTTAACCCTGATACGGTTGTGAGTGTTGTTCACAATTCCTACCGTAATACCATAGAAGGTGGCCAATTGCAATGTAGTGGTTGAAGCAAAATATACTCTATAGTTAACAGCATTAAATTTAAAATGCTTATACTGTTACTATGCAGCCCTGTATGCCTAGTACAGATAGGTTATCTCGCCTGTTGCTTAGTGCATTTCTAAGATTACAGACTAGTTAGGAAAGGAGATCCGAGCGACAAACAACTCATAGATAACTTGTGCTAGCCCTCAGACCAAAGTGCCAAAAGCGTGTTTGAGAAAACTTGAGAAAACTTCTATGATAAATTTAATTTAAAATGTCTATTAGGGTGTTCATGTTTATTCAAAATTAATATCTATATTACAGTAATATCATCTATTTGTTGTAGCAACAGATTCTAATAAGATTGAGGTCATAAAAAGAAACTGATAAAAGTTATAAAACCAACCAACCGTCATCGGATTCCGGCGCTTCCCCGGCAACAACACAAACTTCTGCAGACGGTATTTCCAGGGGCTAAAAGAGGACAAGTAGTAACTCAACTCAATATTACTGCTAAAACCATCGTAACTTCACTCAAACTAAATCAAATATGCACAGTTATAGTATCACATAGTTAAATACACGAATTATTAAAACAAATACAGCATTGTAAGTGGATTAAATCGAAAAAATATCGAAATAAAATACGTAAACAATTTTAGTTTACTTACGGGTGATTTACCGATTTCTATCTCGGAATCGGATTCAGAAGCTTCACCGTCCACCACGTGTACGGATTTCGACATTATTTTGCTTTTAAATAGCTCTTAAAAGGCGAAAATAATTAAAACATTGACGAAAACCACCTAGCGAGTTCAATGTTTATCTACATACATTTGTGACATTTAAGAGACGTTTTTCATCGTTCTAACGTAGCGACTAATAACGTTAGTTGCTTATTGTTGTGCATTCTGTTATAGCTTTGCTATAGCTTTCCATTACATTAAAATCTACCGATTGTTAGTCGATTAAAAATCAACTTTAAGTATTAGTTTAAGGATTCATACAAATTTAATGTAATTGTAGGTTGGTGATCAGATTTCTTTACAAAACAAAACTGCCGGTTTATGAAAAACGCTTCACTACGTCTGTTAAGGCTTACTTAAAAGTAGTTTTAAACTTAAATGCAGTAAAGTTGTTATTGCCATGCCATTGATTTATTTTTCTTCCCCGTGTTGCCGGGGTAATGCCATTGATTTGACGTTTGCTGAACGAGACATTAACACAGTCGCACACAAAAGTGTTAACTGCTTTGAATTAAATTTTAAACAACGTGAAAATGTAAATAATTGGGCTATTGTGCCTATGTTACTAAATGTGGCATTTTGGTTATGAATTCAACCCCTAAGCTGTACAAGACCTGTGGGGCTTTAAGCGTACGTGAGGAATAAAAATGGTAATTTTCCGCTTTTTACTGTAAAGGAAAACATCGTCACCAAAGATGAAATATGCACATATTTGCGAAGTAATTTCCAGTGTTGTGTACACAGATTACATGAGAATGTTTAAAGATGTACCTATGGTTGTGTACGAGATATCCAACCCGCATACGGACTGTTTGGGAATAATAATAGGCTTATGCCCAACAGTGGGACTTAAATATACGACGGCTGATTATAAGAGGATTAAATGAAACACTTTTGAAACATGAAGAACTTTTTACTATCAGAGTAACGTGGACGTCTTGACACAGTGACAATTTTTAATTATTTACACTAAGTAGGTATTCACTCGCTTTTTGGATGTCGCCGTATGATTTTGAACACCGTTAAGCGTTCGCCAGACAGCCGGCGTGGCGCGGCGGGACGGTGGCGTGACGCGTTCTAGGCGTGGAAATTAACAACGAGTTGTATGCAGGTCGTCACACAGGTCTCGTCGCGTCGCGTGGTCTAGGCGTGGATGCAGGCTATTTGGTGAACGTTTTAATTTATAATCTTATCTCGCGAAATAAATTGTAAACTGTAGGCATAGTGGTTGCTTAAAACGTATTCATTTTTGATTGTTTATAAACCCATAAATCCATGTTCAATCGTCAAAGAAGCGCGTGGAACTAACCTCGAGTGCTTCTGTTAAGTTTACAAGAGAAAATACTCTTTAAACGAACAATTGTCCTCGCTTGTTATATCCATGGACTTATTTCGCTAATAAGTCCATGGCGATTAACTCGGCATTGGCGAAATACACCTTAAGTGGAGTGAAAGCCATTAATTTAAATTAGAAAATGTCAAATTGCGAACGAATCTGTCCTTATGAATGGGTTCAAAATTGACCGATTTTACCCATACGGTTCACAATTCATTGACAGTGTACAATATCGCGGGATAGATTTTAAACTAAAGGTGTTCACAATCAAACGGTGACATGGAGACAAAATGATCATCCGCCAAGACCGACCAATCAGGGACGGATCACAATTACGAGTGATAAAATCGTACAGTGAACCCTGTCGGTTCGCTGATTCGTTCACAATTTGACGGTTTCACATGGATGGACATGGAAAATTTATACGTTACATTATAAACAATATGCAGTTCACAATTTATCGACAGTTTACTATATCGCAAGATAGATTATAAACTACTTATCGGTGTTCAATCTCATAAGGTGACAGATAAAGTCGACTACAAAAATCTGTATCCTCTTTTTCACCTTATTGCATTGTAATAAGGGCTAAACTTGGATACATCTCTTCGTAGTCGTCTGTAAAACACGGTTTCACTCCATTCTCACATTACAAACGTCCGAAGGTTCGTAAACCTTCATTTAAAATTTTACAAGTTAATATCATCCAATATTCGAAAGAGAAACGTCTTTCACGCTCCATACAAAACACAGGTACAACCAGTTCGAGTAAGAATAAATTATTTTAAAATTAAGTCTCATGGGTTCAACAATATTCTCAGTATAGGTAAAATACACAAATATAGTAACAGGTTAAAATGTGTATTAAATTTATTTTACTATTTCAGTGATAACTGGTTTTAATTCAATAATTCAAGGTGCAAATAGTTCATATGTATCTCCCTCATTCATTAAGTCTACTCACGTAGAAACAAAACAACGCTCTAACAGTCCTAAAATTTACTAATTTAAAAATATTTAGGTTTATTGAATTTTTTATATCGGATCAACTCTAAGGGTGCGGTTCCATTGAGGCGGAGACGAGCGGAGCGGTGCGAAGCTGTGCCAATATTAACCAATAGAATCTAAACTAACGTGCGCAAGGCGCGCTCGACGTGACCGCATTCCCCTTCTATTGGTCAATATTGGTACAGCTCCGCACTGCTCCGCTCATCTCCGCCTCAGTGGAGCCGCACCCTAAAGATCTAGAAAACGTGGTATGTTAAAATTATTGATAATGTTTCCATACATTTCATAAAATACAGAGTTATATGCCGTATAGTGGTCATTGTGAAGCTTTGTTAGATATTTAACGTGTTGCTTGACCTCTTCGAAAATAAATTCGACTAAAGCAACAATAATCTAAACATACACACGTTCCCAACATCTTTTAACACTGCTTTGCCGGATGTTTAACGTAAATAGATAGTGTTTAAAACTGTCTTACATAACAATTAATTATATTTCCACAATTTTCTCTAGTACTTTTGAAATTATAAGGTCATGATCAAACGATTACTCTTAACCTTTTGAATTCTCCAGTCGTCGTCGACATCACGCGCCAGCAAATAAACATGCCTAAGACACCATTTTCATTGAGATGTTACTTGTTAAACAGTCACAAATTAAGATCTAAAGCATTAAAACAAAACACAGCTGGTGAACCGGGACACTTCAAATTGCAGTCAATTCTGGCGCTCATACGGTTAAATAACGTTTAAAAGTATTTTAAGTAAATTCCTGGAGGCTCGCTGATAGGACTCAAGATAGTTCTCACGACATGCAAAGTAATAGAAAACGGACGCCTTATATATTCGTGTGGGGTTTTAGTACAAGTACCAGTGCTTGAATAAAAATATAATTAATATAGTTCTTTCTAGTATAAACTTATTGCAAAAACGATAGCTGAAATCCTGACCTATAAAGAAACTATGCACCGCTAAAAATTGTCAATTCAGTCAACAATTTTATGATTATCTAAAATATCAATAGTTAAACTTCGACTACTCATAAGATATTTTGTAAGTCTATCTCTAATTTTTAGAAATGCTTTTAGAAATAAGTAATTTCGTAATAACAAAATTAACACTGCTACGGCTTACTCAAGCATAAATGTCAGGAAAGGTTCGTGAGGAAGCCGTAGTAATGTTCATTTAATTTGTATAATTGTGTAATTAATATCTTTCTTATAAGCATAATTTTGCATAAAGGACTCGTTTGTGTATACTATATATTTTTGAAAATACCCGTTCTGTTAATTTAGGTACGCTTTCGTGTGAAAACACCAGAGACTTTTAATAAAATAATTTTATAGACTTTATTAAAAGTTAAAACTACTTTATTGGCGTTCGAATTGAAGTCCCAACGAGCACAATACATATCGCTTATAAGAAAGTTATGCACGAAAAACATGATAAAACACTTCATAGTTTTTTGCCAGTTAAGCTAAATTGTGAAACTTTATTTTCTATTTTAACTTAGGAACATTTGCACTAAATTAAATTAAATGTAACGCAATCCAAAATACAAGTCGTTTAGTTTAAAAATTGGATATAAGCTAAAGTGATTCACGTCAGTCGGACAACGTCCACTGTGGTATCAGAAACAAAGAAAGAAAATACCTTAATTGGGCAATGTTATTTGCGACTCGATTTTTATTGCGATTGTGTATGACAGTCCAATTTTTCATTTATTGTTTCTTTGTTAGTAAAGTAAAACAGCGATTGTCTAAGAAACTACGTCATATTCAGTCACACAAAACGATTAGTTTTGGTTGAACTCTAACACTATTACGACTCTTATTTTGAATTGCACTAAAAATAATTCCTAAATCAATTCCTTAATTTCAAATTTCATTCAATATTGCGTCAGTGAATATTAGTAATAAGTATAAATGCAAATTATTTCCCTAAAAACTTATTTTAAAGTTAAAATAGTATTTACCCTAAAAAGCCAAAATACGAATGATATGCACAAAAATTGCATATTTTTCCTAAGATTGCTTGAATTTTAAAATTTACACTTACATTCAATTACTCATTGATATAAGTAGAAAATCGTAGTCTTTACAATAACAAGTCAATCAATTTCATCAAATTTGGACATGCGTTTTTTAACGAAAGCAAAGATATAATATCAATTCTCACTCAATTCATAACAAAGACGCCTATTATTACATTTAGTAGCAGCTTTCGCAACGCTTCTTAGGCACTTACCTTTTAGTAAAAAATGTAGAGAAATGAGCTCTTTTTGTGTGGACAAGAGAAATAAAAGATTTTTTAAAAATTTGATAGCTGGCTGCATCATAAATTTGTTAAAATTGCTTCATTTTAAAATTGGATGTAAGCCAGAAAGTAAAATTATTTAAAATGATTACCATTACAAAAAATATTGATCTCGTAAGCGTATCCAAAAGTTTTTAGTAAATTTTATTAAAATAAGCGGTACCCAGTATTCGCTTGGGAGCTTACCCTGTTACTTTAGTTTGTGATTAAAATAAAATATAGAGTTCAGATTTTTTTGTAAAATTTTGATAGTTAAAGTCCCATTTCAAAATTGTACCGTTTAAAATATTGGGACAGTTTTACATTGCGTTAGCGTTAGTGCCAATAAAAAAGTAGTAACTGTTGTAGTTGATTCTTATTAAATTTAACTCAATTTAATAAATAAGTTAAACTCTAATGGTAACTTAAAAACAGCACACAACCTATATTCTATGCATTTTCTAATTTCTATAACATTTTAACGGTATATATTTGAATTCTACGCGATCTAATTAAACAAAAATCTTATTAAAATTATTCATTTCTATTCAACGAATGCTTAATATTGCTATGTACTCACTAATAATTATTAATTTACTATTGCCTTTAATAAATACTAAAACTCACGAAAACTTTTTTTTCAAGACCTTAACTTATTTTTTAATATTAAGCTAAGCAAATAAAATCGAGAAGGTTGCCGTCAGCTAGCTTGACAATATAGTTTCCAACGTGCAACTTATTTATCACTTCGGCATGGCGTTCGTAGACGTGCGTGAAATCGGATGCCCGGTCCCTTTCACTCATTAGTCTTAATTATATCGAGAGAAAAGGAGCTCCACTAACGCAACTACAACGTTTCGAACCTCGATTTTCAGAGGCATTTTTTTAGTACGTTTTTTGCTTACTCTACAACTTAATTTCCATACGACTTCTTACCACTCGTATGCTCAGGCAAGGACTTAATATGGATTCGTGCTCAAATTTTAGATATATTTTTGTACTTTTTTACTTATTTTTTGGTAATGAAACCTAACCCGAGAGGCTAGGCTAGAACTTAATTTATTAGCACCTTCCGCATACGAGTGGAAGAGTAATTTACTAATAGGTCGTAAAATGTCCATGTATCGTCGGAAACCACTGTTACAGACTTTATCAGTTATGTCAGTAATATGTATAGAATCTTACCGCTGAAAGACACTAGTTTTTTTATATAATCTTTCTTTTAAGGTGAATTCACAATGAGGGACTTGCACTTGAGAAAATAGCTACTATAATTCGCGTTAATAACCGTCTCGTCCAGGAATTTGCAAACCTTTTTTTATTAGGAACTAGAAAACAGTTTTTTTTTATTATGTTGAAACTTAACTACGTATCTTCTTCTTGTACTCCTTTATGTGTCAATGCTGTCAAAATTATTTTCAGAGAGCCTTACGGTCCGGCTTTAGAAAGAGCCGTTCGTAGGCTATAGTTTGCCCATCCCTGGTTTCGACCAATCACAAGCAGCGATATGATCTTACTCGCAATTTATATTATAGTCGCGCCATTCTAAGAGGCCTGTTTTGACAGCTGTCAACGTAGTAAAAAATCTCAAACATCCTTCAAAACTTTACTTTACGCGTGGAGCTAAGCTAACCCCATGTGCTTCTGTTTAGTCCACAAGAGTAGGTAAATACTCTTTAACCTCACAATTGTCCTAGCGTGGGATATCCATGGACTTGTTTCTCTAATAATTCCATGGTGTTTGTCTAAAACTCGACATTGGCGAAAGACACCATATAAAATAAGGAGTGAAAGGCATTCATTAAGAAAACTAAACATGTTTCAAAATGTTTTGTACTAAGTTGACAGCTGTCAAATTGGGTCTTTTAGAGTGGCACGACTATAGCTATTTTATCGGGTGAGTTTCCTCAGTGTACTTACACCTTTATAAATTGATGTTATATAACGACAGGGTCCTATTCTATGATCAACAGTTAAAGTCCGTGATGATACAGTCGAGGTCACAAAATATATATGATACAGCCATTGTGTCAAATGTGTAAAGAGCTTATTGGCAGTGGCATTGAGGTTTGGTGGCATTCTTGGCAAAAAAAGAGTTGTCCGTGACGACAGACGGAACTATAATCCTTGGCTGCGCTCTTATACAATTCGCCTCTCAATTCGTTCACGAATTACAATCCAGCGCACTAGCTTTGTGGTACCTTGTGCAAGCGCCGTCTAGATCGCTCCCACCATATTTTTCTTAAACCTACAGCAGCAGCATTGTTCGCATTGTTCTGTTAAGACAACCGGTGAAATTACTAGCATAGAGGCATTCCATGTTAGCCCTTAGGGTTGGCAACGCATTTCCAGTCTTAAGATTATAGTCTTGAGAACGCAAATGTCTTTGGGTCTTAGATCCCAGTTACTATCAGGTGGACTAAGTGCTCGTTTCCCTTCTCTATGCCGTCAAAAAGTGGGTCCGTGATCTCCTAACGAGTGAGGCAACTATCACTGTAGCCTAGTTGTTTCGTGGATGGAACTGCGACTAAAATCATAATGCATGTACTAAAATTATATTCATACGCTCAGACGAGATAACCTAAGCTCATCAATCTCATCATCATCATCAGCAGCACACTTCCGTCCATTGCTGTTCATAGGTCTCACGCATAGCACGCCACTGAGCTCTATCTTGAATTTTTTGTTTACAACAGCTGCCAGCCACTCTTCGTATGTCATCGCTCCACCTAGCTGGAGAGCATCTAACTTAAGCTCACTGGGCTATAATTCAGTGACAAATTGAGAAGCGAATAGTCTCTTCGAATATTTGTACATGTCTTTTCTTATCTGTGGTGTTAATTTTTTCTACCAAACATTCTCGAGACGTGATCGATATTCTGACGTTAAACGGACGGAGCTATACGACTGCTATAACTCTGTCTCGATGACAGACTGGATTTTGTCAGGTATCTTTTTTGCCAAGCTATACATATTGAGGAACTCGAGTGCGACATCAAACTAGAATCCACCTAAAAGCCTAAGAACATCTTGGCGTTGAGGTGCGGGCGCCACCCGTGGTAGAGCTGCTGCAGCGCGGCGAGGCGGCGCGACAGGGCGCGCGCGCGCAGCCACCACGCCGCCGCCACGCTGTGCAGCGACGTCTGCGTGCAGCGGCAGAACTGCGTGCGGGGGCGTTTTGCCACCGCTCTGAAAAAACAAATGAGCTATGTTTTTATTCTATTTTTCTATGGCATAGAGAAAAAATCAAAATTCAAAATTTTACACGTTGGTGGAGTGAATCTACGAGCGCTTTGGACCGATCATTATGGAGGAGAAGAAGCGCCACAAGAAACTCCAGTAGAAGGTAATTTTTTCAATCTTAAAATACAATTATACTTTAAAGTAGGTAAGTTACATCACAAGTAATAAAGCAGTAAATAATAATAATAATAATTAAAACTAACACCAATACAATTATTACAAATGTTAGGTCAATATATTATAACATTAAATTAAACATAATGACTAGAAAGAAATAACACTGAAGCCGTATTTCACTAACTTGGAATAAGACTTACTCCGAGATTAGTCTATACAAATTCGGCGTTTAATCTAGGTATAAGACCTTATTCCAATTTGGTCGAATACAACCTCAGGAAGATAGTGTAAAGAGCGTAACAAAGATATGGCAGTACCTTAACCCTTAATTTGGCAAAAATAAAAAAGTCGGGAATTCAAACCCTTTTTGATTTTGAATCAGAAAAAAAATAAAAACACAAATCAAACAAAAAATGTGAACCTTATGGTATGTATGGTATACCATACACTGCCAAATTAAGGGTTAACTGACTGTGGGGACTACCTTAACTTTAATGGGCTGCATTTCAAGCATAAAACATACAGTCGAGTAGAAAAGTGGAAATGTTCACATTCCTTATTATTATTGTGTCTTGTTTCAAATTAGTACCTTTATATTTATAAAGCGTGTTGGTTAAGAGGATCACCTTAACAATCCGACGAGCGCTCGTAGCCCGCATTCGGTGCGGCCTCCGGCGCAACATCAAACACCGGGTAGGTTGTGCCCCCACCACTGGGGCACACCACCCAAAGCCCGTGTGAAGCTGTTACGGTGACCACACCAACAGTGAAGGTCATTAAAAAAAGGATACACCTACCTGAGGTCAAAGCGCGCGTGCGCGGTGTCAGTCTGCCGTCATAGCGCCATGTCGATCATCTGCAGCGAGTGCATGATCACTTCATCCTTCAGGCAAGACTCGAGGAATTCCTCGATCGTGATCACGCCGTCTTGGTTCAGGTCCAGTTTGTGGAATACTCTGTCAACCTAGAATAGAATAATATTATAATTATAGTTTTTTTTTAAATTCCAAAATCTGGTGTAAAATTTGGGCTTGTCCCAAGCACCAGTTATAATTAGGTCAATATAAAATAAATAAATATCAAGGGAGAATCTCATACAAATTGACCTAGTCCCAAACATCAAGCGATAAACATACTTGTATGAAAAATAAATACTTAAATAGATAGAAAACATCTGAAACTCAGGAATAAATCACACAAATATTTGCCTATACCGGGATTTGAGTCTGAGAACGCTAACTTCGTAGGTAGGGTAACGTGTCGCTTCGTGTCGTGTCGTCAATATTTTTATTAAGTTTATTGGTTATGAGACTTATGAGAGTCGACATTCCACTTTTATATTTAAAATAGGCATTATAAAAACTATTAATAAAAAATATCACAATGCCCAAAGATTTTGAATAACCGAATAATCATTATAACACAATTTTAATTTATTACGATGCATGTAAAAAACATCACGAGTGAAAATTAATAAAACTCCATTGCAACACTTCTGTGTGCAACTGTACCTACACGAAGATGGCGTCTGACATCGTTCGCCGAATCGCCCGAGTTTCCCGTAACAAAGCCATTTAAAAAGTTTTGACATTTGTCCGTGGTTAGCAGTTGTGGCGGGCGGAAGCTAGTTTCTTTATGCTTTTTGTTCTTGAATTTAAATTAATTGAATTTAGCCGTATTCGCTTATTCTTGTTCGGGTAGGGTTTTATTTTATTGTCGCTGTTCTGTCAAAAATTGTTAAGTTTTCTAAGGTAATATTAATGTCAATGTATGTAACAAAAGCGTTATTCTTAATAACAGAAACGTCATTTGAAGTGACAAAGGCATCACTGTGGTCAAAACGTCAAAGTTCCAAGGGATCTTTCTAAGTGATAAAAGTGTCGCTCTATGTGACAAAAGCGTCACTGTAATTGACAAAAGTGCACTCTACGTGACAAAATCGTCACTCTATGTTGCAGAAACGTCATTTTAAGTAACAAATGCGTCACTCTGCCAAAAACATTAATCAGTATAAGTTTTTAGAAGCATCATTCTCAGTGACAAAAGCGAAGACCTAGGTGACAAAAGCGTAATTTTAGGTGACAAATCAGCATCATTCTAAGTGACAAAAACATCACTTAGTGATAAAGGCTTTCTAGAGATAAAGGTGCCATGCGCCCACCAGCTCATTGGCCTTGGCGTCGTCGATTCTAGCGGCTGGCGAGCCCGGAGGCGCGCGCCAGCCCAGCAACTCATACACCGCCACCACCACCTCGGCCAGCTCGCCGTGGGTGATAGCGGCGTAACCGTCCAAGTCGCGTAATTAGAAACTTCTAAATTTAACCTTACCGTATCTTGTAAGTCGTTCTGGGTAACAACGACTCCTCTCTGACCCTAAATTGAATTACGAGTAAGTGACTCTAGCATCACCTAACATCAGCCGTGATTTGAAATGACATGAGAATTATTCTGCGTAGCATGACTGACGTAAACGTCACTAAGTGACAAAAGCACCACTCCAAGTTACAAAAGCGTCTCCTTAAGTGACAAAAGTATCATTCTAAGAAACAAAAACATCACTCTAAGTTACAAAAACATCGCTAAGGGACAAAAGTGCCATGCGCCCACCTGCTCGTTGGCCTTGGCGTCGTCGAGCCTCGCGGCCGGCGAGCCTGGCGGCGCGCGTCGGCCCAGCAGCTCGTGCACCGCCACCACCACCTCGGCCAGCTCGCCGCGGGTGATGGCGCCGTCGCCATCTACGTCATACAACCGGAACGCCCAGCGCAGGCGCTCGTACACCGAGCCGCGGAGGAGGGTTGAGAGCGTCACTAGGAGTTCCTGTGGAAGGAATCGAGGTTATTTATTGGGGAAGACACATTTATTAATTTTAAGGTTATTGATTGCCGGATGCGGATCCTTTTTTTATGGCAAGGTGGGCAAACGCACAAGCCATCTGATGGTAAGTGGGACCTATCACCCATAGACATTTGCATTCACAAAGCTACAATATAGGTAAAGATTGCCAACCTTGAGGACTAAGATGGAATGCCTCTATGCTAGTAATTTCACCGGTTGTCTTATCCCCACACTGGAACGCAATAATCGGAGCATTGCTGTTTAGCGGTAGGTCAAAAGTAAGATGGTATGGTAGCGATCCGGACGGACCCTGCACAAGGTCCTACCACCACTTACAATTTAATGGAACGCCTTAAAATTTTCTTTTTTTCCGGATGTTGTTATGCTGCGATTACGATTATGCGAATGAAAAATTACATTAAGTGCCGGCGCACATACAGCGAAGCGAAGCGTAGAGAATTTTTCCGGTGTCGGAATAATTCAAATTCAAATTGATTGCAATGAATACTTTCTTAAATTAATAAAATCTCATGTGTATAAGAATTATTGTTTTCATTGTTTAAATGTCCCTTTTTGGACGTAGGCCTCCTCCATGCTGCGCCAACATTGTCGTATGTTTTCCTTTGCCATTTTTTGCCTGCGTCTTGGACTAGGGCGTCTCTCCAACGTTTTATTTTTCTGTCTCGAGTTCTCGACCCGTCCCTTGGGGACAATTGCAGGGCATGCTCGCTCCATCTGTCGTCTGTGGCTAGTGTTGCCAGGTTTAGTATATCTTAAATCGGGACTGTGCTATAAAAAAGCGGGACTTGGGTTTTTAAATCGAGACAGTACAAATACATTTTGCGAATTACAGCCCTCTTGCAATGCCAATTGTGACAAATCGTTTTTGGCCTTCTCGGTTGTTACAAATTAGTATCTTATATTGAACACTGTCGATGTGCTGAAAATCGGGACGCTTGGCGTCCCGATCAAGAGTCCGGGACGTGTCCAAAGACCCCCAAAATTCGGGACGTCTGGCAACACTATCCGTAGCCCTGGCGACATGTCCAGGGGATTATTACTGGAGCCATTTGAGCAGTGTTGCCAGGTTTATACCTGTAAAAATGTAACTTGTAGCTTTATAAAACGTGCCCCTGGTCGTCATTGGTCGAGGTTGTGTCAAATGGAAACTTGTAACCTGTAAATTGTAATTTGTAGGTTTATAAAACAGGCGCCAGCCATTTGAGCAGTGTTGCCAGTTTATACCTGTAAAATTGTAACTTGTAGCTTTATAAAACGTGCCCCTGAATGTACCTGCCCCTCTAAAGGATGAAAGTGGGGTGATATAATGTTGTTGCGTCGAAGTTTGACGCCATTTTGAATAGAGTAAATAAACCGCTCATATATTTGATAGAACAGTCATAGCGAAGAATGAACCATATTAAACTGGCTTTCTTTTTAAAAAGTCGTGTCTAAGTCGGTTCATTCGTTTGGGAGGATGCCTCTTTACATAATCTACTATTTCGGAAGTTAAAAATGCGGTCTATGGTTGATTAATTGACATTAAAAAGCGTAACATTGCAGTAATTCTGAGCCTCTATTCTACGTCATTAATAGCCGATTGTACAACAAGGGCATAAAACAAACCATTCGAGGATAAAATGGGTTTTATGACCGAGTTATACACTCTGCTTTTCACTTCGATTACGAGGAAATAAAACAGTGATAATGTAAATTCCGTAACACAACAAGTTTTGCAAAGAAAACAAACTAATGAATAGTCCAAAACGAAACAAAAACCTTAACCTCTTTCCCGATTTTTTTTTAAACAAACTTTTTAATTTTCTGCATGTGATTTTTGACTTAGGTCGAACGCAATATTGCCAAGTCATACGTTGATTTTGTAATGTTTTTGTCAATACTGCTTGTTTTTAATAGTTTTAAATTTCTTTTTTTGTTAGATGCAACATAGAAAGCAAACAAATTAAAGTAAATGTATTCAAATAACAAGCTTATTTAATGTAGTCACCTCGTCTGTCTGGCTGTAGGGCTTAATTGTCTTAGTCTAGATGACGACAACACTTTATGCACTAGTGCATAAAATGCTATTTTATGTAGCCTATACCCAGCATAAAGAAGGACTTTACGAGCATGAGAAATGAAAACAATATTGTCTTTGCGTGTTAAGTATCGTATTGGTTCTAACTAGGGAATACAATTTAACCGGTTATTACATTTTTTGTATGAAAATAACCGGTTAAAACCGGTTGTAGCCGGTTAAAACCGGTTATAACCGGTTATTTGCTTTCCCTTGTTCTAACTCGGCCGCCATTACTGTCAAGTAAATAAAAGCTAAACGTTAAATAACAAGATCGTTAGTGGATAATTTTCGCAGTTTTCGATCGGCCACTATTCAGTATAATTATTTTTACTTTAACTTGTAATCCTAGATAAATAAAGTCATTACAAATGTAAGGTCAATAACATTAAATTAAAAATAAAAATAAAATATTTTCTATTAGGTACCAACTCAACTCACTACCTACAACTCAGGGCTTGGGAAAATACATGATTTGCTTAAATTGAAATATAAATTACAAAATACTATCTCGCAAGTCTTTAAAATACGAATTACAAAATATTAAATATTTGAAATATAAAATACAAAATACAGTATTTTAGCTATTTTTAGTTGAAATACAAAATACAAATTACAAAATACTATTAAGAATAAAAAGTAATCCAGCCTAGCATGAGCTAAAAGCCTGAGTAAAAGAAGATTGACGTACAGCAACAGGCGCAGTTTTGCCAACTCAACTCCAAAGATCGACATATTTATCAGTCGCCATTTTGCTTACGAAAGCTATCGAGCGCTATTTTCTTCAGAACACACCCATTAATAAGATCTCTAAATGAAGGTTAAATGTATTTATGTTAAATTTTATTTTGAAGCCATAAGTATTTGAAATACTTACTAACTACAAAATACCTCGGCGTCAGATATTTGAAATACGAATTACAAATTACATTTTAAGCATGTAATTGATATACAAATACCAAATACGTATTTACCTATTTTCATCATCATCATGTCAGCCGAGAGACGTCCACTGCTGGACATAGGCCTCCCCCAAGGCTCTCCACTCAGACCGGTCTTGTGCTTTTCGCATCCACCGCGTTCCCGCGATCTTTACTAGGTCGTCACTCCATCTTGTTGGAGGCCTACCTACAGCTCGTCTCCCGGTCCGCGGACGCCACTCAAGAACCTTCTGACCCCATCGGCCGTCAGTCCTGCGAGCAATGTGCCCCGCCCACTGCCACTTAAGTTTGGCTATTCTTCGGGCTATGTCGGTAACCTTAGTTACGTATTTTAATTACAAGTAATTCAAATACTGCGGAACCCTGCAACTACTAACTTCGACAACCCTTCACACTCGGACTAGGGAATGCAATTTAATCGGTTATTAGCCATTTTTGTGTGAAAATAACCGGTTAAAACCGGTTATAACCGGTTATTTGTATTCCCTAACTCGGACTAGATTCTATTCGGCAATGAACTTTTAAATCTCCACTAACTTTAACGTGATTGGAAAGCTCCTGGCAAGCTTTCAAGCCTAAACTTTTGCATGAAGCGCTTACAAATGGCCGCGGTTAGGAATTGAGCCAGAATTCAAGTTTATTGTGATAGTGATTGATTACTGTTATTAGTCGGTTATTAATGGTTATTAGCCCCGAACTAAAAAAACCAGTTCAGCGCCTCTATTCTAGGCGGTAAAAACGATATCGTAGTTTGCCTGTTATGGTATTGTTATGACGTCAGCCGCCATTACTGTCAAGAAAATAAGAGCTATCAAAACGTTGACAATACGATAACAGATCAAATGCGATATTGTTTTTACCGTGTTGAATAGAGGCGCAGTATTTAAGATAATATGGTTGGAAAACGCAAAAGAAGACACTCGTTTTGTTATGAACTTTATTTTCTGTAAATTTTGACTAACATAAATTTTAATACCAACACATTTTTTAAGTTTTTTGATATTTTTTCCAAAACTGTAAAATTTGAAAACTTCATTTTATTTTTCGCGTAAAATTTAAATAATTATATTCAAATCAGGATTTTTTCAGGTTCTTTGGTCCATGAACTTCGGTGATAAGGGGGAGGTCGTTTTTTGTAAATTTTTGGCTATATATCAAAAAGTAAGTCACAGAAAATTATTAAAAAAATCGTTGTGAAATTTGCATATTGGGCCCTTCATATGACACCCCGTTTGTTATAATCAAATCACTTTAATATTTCAACCCCCCATTCAACACCCTGTGACCCCTTTTCAAATATTAAAAAAAACAGATGCAGGCAAGCAATTAATACAACTATGCCAAATTTCAAGTTGATAGTTTCAGAGAAAATCTGCTGTGACATACAGACAGACAGACAGACACCGAAGTCTCACCAGGATCCCATTTTTACCATTTTGGTACGGAACCCTAAAAAAGGTGAAAATAGTATCGATAACTCAAAACAATATGATGACATCTCTACGTTAACCTTATACAGGGTGTTAAAAACAAACGCCAAAGGACGGCCTTAAATATAATTGGAAATAGCAAGTTCTACGCAAAGGAGACTTACTTTTATTTTTGAAAAAATAATACCTTCATTTATGGATTTTTGAAAATTCGTCTGCCTTAACCGGGAATCGAACTGCACGGGTAGCACAAGTTGTACTTTCTCGCTTGTCGCTCAATGCGTCTCTTTCGTTACTGGCTAGATAGAAAGGGAGATCCGAGTGACAACCAAGTCGCAGGCAACTTGTGCTAGCCGTGCTGGTCGAATATGAAAAAATAATATGGAAGGGTTTTTATGGTCTTTATTTAATTTAAAGGTGTATGTGTTATACTTAGACATAAATTATCACTATCAATGACACTTTCGATCTGTATCATAATCAACAATTCAGTATTTTGTGTTTTTTACAATAAAAGTAATAGACCGGGAGATACTTACACAAAATTTCCAGTCATTTGTACCAAGTATGGCGACCCTTCAAGGGTCTAATTACGTAATGACGAAAAGGAAAATGATGGTCATAGCGCTGGTACCGGCGGCCCAAACGCGTGGACGTTAATCGAACGTGTCGGATAAATTACGAAAGTAGACCGATTTGTAACACAAAAATTCTTGTATTTTATTAGCAGTGATCGGAATAGGTAGAGCTAATTTGCCTAAACTTGACGCATATTCATTCATGCGTGAGAGAGATGGGAATACATTATTGAATGAACATGCATCAAGTTTAGGCAAATTAGCTCACCTATTTCCGATCACTGTTTATTAGTCTCCTTTGCGTAGAACTTGCTATTTCCAACATTTAAGGTAGTTGCCGCCCATGTGGCGTTCGTTTTTTCCACCCTGTATATATACATATACAGGCTGATATATAATTTGATACTCGTATGCAAAACTAGGTTTTAAGAATACAGTAGTAAAATTTTACGCGAGCGTCTGAACCAAGAATGGCGTCTTTAAATTATATTTCGAACAATTTTGCCAGGCAAACAAGATTCTTAACGCGTACGCTGAAGGTTTATTTCGTTTCGTTGAGGTAATACTGTTTTATCTTAGGAAGATTTTTCACGTTTATTCGCAATAACATGTATATTTGCAAAACGTCGCAGAATAGAATGAAAGGCTATTTGTTATTGTTGTTACTTAGATCTGCTATGTTATCAAATTACACTTTTATTTGCTTTATTTTGCCTGCGTTTTTTCATGGCATTGAGTAGGCAAAGCACACAGGGGTGTGATTCTCTCAAAAACGCGGTCAGACGAACGAAAGAGTGAATATGGCAGCGGCGAGTTTTTAAGTAGTCCCGTCAGAGCGAACAATAGTACATTGTGTATTAAGGGTGGTAAAGGCAGAATTACAAACGAGAGTCTGTTAGAATCCTAGGCTTTAATGACTCGAGCTTTGTATTTCCTTTACCACCCGTGTAACATACAATGTATTTCATCACAATTGCGAGGAAATGAAATAAAATCAGAAAAAAGATCATATTTTTAACTTACGATTCTCACTAATAATTTTAGCCGCGTTGGCGATGTCCGGCGGAGTCGCATTATCCATTTCTTCTGATGACGACATGTTTTTATTGATATATAAATTTTAATATGTGCACAAAGACACCCTTTTAATTATTATTTTGGAATCACACAGTTTATTATCAGTATTTATAAATTTGCGGCAGACTACATCATTGTCTATGACTTACCACAGATAATGTCAAACGTGGTCAGGAGTCCGATTCTAGTGACAGTCGAGATCAATAGTTTATATGCGACATTTTTTGAAAATTGTATGCAACTGACATTTCATCTCGAATGAAACTTCATATCGAATGGCACAAGAATTGGGGTCCTGGCGTATTATGATAGTTTGAGTCTACGTATAATTTAAAAAAAAAAGCACGATAGGGCGTAATGGTAAAAAAAAGGCCCGCGGGTATTATTTTGTATTTACGGTCGATTTTTCTAGCATGTTAGGACACTATTTACGAGCAAGTGTGATGAAAAACACATTTAAGCGCGTGTGTTCAATTTTGCAGTATGGCTTCTCGAACGTATAAGGCTGCCTAATTGAGAATGCACCCGCTATAATATAAAATAACACCCCAGATCACCTGGGGCACGTTTTATAAAACTACAAGTTACAATTTTACAGGGCTAAACTGGCAACACTGCTCAAATGGCTGGTCGTCATTGGTCGACTAGGTTGTGTCAAATGAAAACTTGTAACCTGTAAATTGTAATTTGTAGCTTTATTAAACGGGCCCCTGGTGGTAAGTGGGATCTGAAACCCATAGACATTTATATTTGTGCGCGTAAAATTCGTTTACCGTTTTTCACTTGGGAACTGTCAAATTTCACACAAGACAAATTTATTAAGTAATGAAATTTCTACAGCGTTTCTATTCGACTTTTTTTATTTTATGTCATAGAAAAACTCGGTGTCGGTGTCCGCTAGTTTCATCGACACTTATTTCATAGAGCGTATCACTTCGCAGAATTTCCGTTTCATAGAAAGCTATTTGCTAATGAACCCGTGTTAATCTACGGCGGAGTTGCGGGCAACAGATCGTCCATATTTATATTTTTTATTAGGTTCTTGAATATAATTTAAATAAAAAGCAAGCTTTGAAAACCCGACTGCAATTTATGATATTTTCGTCTATATATATGTTAAAAAAACCGCCCACCCTCTCATTACTTTGAAAAAAAAAACCCTTTGTCACTGCCACAACCAGGACGAATAACACCTCCTAAGACGTATCCATCAAGCCATTAAGGCTGCAGTGCCAAAGAAATAGACATACATACATACATAGGTACATATATAACCTCGAAAAACATAACCGTATCTTTATTTAGGAATAAAAAACCACTAACTCGCTAACATCAGCCTAAATATCAAAGGACCATGGGCAACTTTATATGGAAGGTGGACCAAAAACCAACAGAGCTAAGAGTTATGTCATTAAATAGATATTTACGTGTACCTACTTCATTTCATTCTAAGGGCACCAAGTTCAGTTCCATTCCAGAACTGAGATATTCATATTTTAGTCAGAGTAAATGCGATGTATGGGAAACTGTGGTTTACTTACAGAATACCCGCGGCACCCTCCGAGGTATGTTGGGCCAAGTGTCAGAATGTCCAAGAAGTCGTAACGTCCAGATGTTATAAAAATTACGACAGGTAGATTTAGGTTATGTTCGTTTTGCAGCAGGCCCAGAGGGCCAAACCACCCAGCAATAGGGGCTCCGCTCCATCGACACTCTTATTTCAAATCAGTAAGACAGTGTCGAAGGAGCTCTGCGCAAGCAGAGCTCCTATTTCCGGGTGGTTTGGCAATTATAAGGTGTCCTGTTCATGTAAAACGCAATTTCTCGAAGATCGTACTTAGACCGACTCAAATGTGTATATCTCGATTATGCAATGGAATTCAACTTTGTACCCATAGAACGAAATAACGACCTAACTCTCAGCTCTGTTGGTTTTTGGTCCATTTTGACGCATGGTCCTTTAGTTGCAGGTCAAAAAAATCATAATCATCCGAAACACGTCCACCGTTAACCTAATTCTAATTTACGAGCAAAGCCTAGAACTTTCGCTATTAAACTTAGATACTTAGCCCAACTTATGACGTAGGTATATAAGTACTAAATAACCTTCCAGACTACCTTGATATTAGAATCTGAAGCACCCTTTATAACATTACGTAAATTCGGAACACCCTCTATCGTAACGATCAAAACATCTACATTAACCTATATTTACGTACGTATAAACGGCTATAGAGCTAAGCTAAGATCAACCTTGTTCGATGGACTTAGGGCAGGCTTTTGTTTGTTTAGAGTCTTTGTGTATAGCCGAACGAAATCTGCAATGACGATAGGAAAAGTTTTAGGGATAAAATACAGCTTGCTTTTATTCTTTGCTTGAAAAATAGTCCAAAGCTATTATTAGCCTATACTACCAGAACATTGGAACACTGACCCACCGTAGAACTGTGTCACAGTGACGTTATGATTCAAGTCGTAAGAAGTGTCAAACAAATTGTTTTATCTACACTCATACACACTCAGTCTTCTATTATACGTTCAAACCCGTAGGCAATGACCAGCATTACCTGTGGTAGTAGGTGACAGCCATGACAGCTGTTAATTTTGGAAGATGTTCCAAATTTGGATCTCATTACCTTACAATATTCGATAATGCAATTTCAAAATTACGTTACAGCTGTCATCGCCGTCACCACTACCACAGGTAAGGTAATGCTGGTCATTTGCCTTTCGGCTTCTGAACCCATCTTAGAGTACTTATAATATGTGTGTAGATAAAGTATTGTACGAGACTCCGCGCAATTAGCATTACAACACTCGTGTGATCTATCATGAAACTCGCCTTGCGGCTCGTTTCATAAACTACACTCATGTTGTAATGCTTGTCATTACGCAACCGTCACGTAAACTACTATAGTGGTGGTGAAACTAGGACCTACTGCAAGGTCTGTTTGGATTGCTACCACCATCTTATCCTTTAACCTACCGCCAAGCAGCAGTGTTCACATTGTTATGTTCCGGTGTGGGGATAAAACAACCTCAGGATTGGCAACGCATCTGCGGTCTTAGTGCTTGTTTGCGGAGACGCGGGGCGTCGCGCGTGCATTTGGGCGGCTCGGTCTGCACTAAATTCAAATTAAAAGCGTTTACGGAGAAGCGGTTTTCCGCGCGTTTGCTTCAAATACAACGTTAGTTGCGGCGGAGCCCGCGGATGCAATCGCCGCGTTGCACGCGTCAATAACGGAGGTTCCCGCCACTGCGCCCGCAGCGGGGCCCGCAGCAGGGCCCGCGGCGGGGCGGAACCTTCTGACACTCTTGTGCTCCGCCGCGCGCTCCGCTACACGCTCGAGAGTCCGCCGCTACTCTCTACGCCCCGCACCACGCGCCGCGTCACGCCCCGCATCTTCATAAACAACACCGTACATTGCCATATGTTTGTGTTTGCGCGTGTGATGACGCGGTCCGGTGCACGCGCCGCATCTCTATAAACGGAAAAAACGTCCGACGCGCCACGCGAAGCCAAGACGCACGCCACGCGCGACGGCGCGACACTCAGCGTCTCCGTAAACAAGCCCTTAGGTTTCCAATCTTTAGATTGTAGCTAACTTTAGGGGCCTTGCGTGCTCGATTGCATTCTCTAAGTCGTAAAAAATGCTATGAAGTAAATAAGAGACAATACTATAACATGTCAAAGGCGATATGGCTTTACTCAGTAGAATAGAGGCCCAGGCTGTTTTAAGGCCTCTACGCATTATCCTTCTTGACGTACAGCCGCGCACGACCGTCAGGCCCGATGGTGCTGTACGCACTATCGTGCAAAGTATCCATCATGCTGTCACAGACCACAAATTCTTACTTCACTCATTCAGTTTCATTCAGAAATTGTGGCTCCTACACTCGCTTCAAGAACCTTATGTGTATAATATGTTTTTATTTATTACACAAGCGAAATTCTAAAATCCAGTAGATTTTTTGGGAAAACAGTAGAGCAGTAGATACACCCCAAAACCAGTAACTCCCCTGTAAAAACAGGAGATCTGGCGACGACGATCAAGAAAAATTAAAAATTATTAAAAAATATATATTGATGGACGTCAAGTCTACGCATTACCATGCAAGCACGATGTACGATTGAACTGACGAACGTCAGGGCTACGCACCTTCGCACGACCTGCGAGAAGTAGTGGGGGGCTGGTTGGACGCAAATTCAGTCGTGCAAGTCCTTCTCGGTAATAATAATAATAATTGACGTTCAGCAAGCCTACGCACTATAGTTTTGCGTCGTGCATCGTGCCCGGAGGGATGGCACGGAAGGATAATGCGTAGAGGCCTTATGTAGGAGAAGCGCGCATTTCGCCGCGTTCCAGCAGTCCCCTCGACCCCAAGGGACGATCGCGCAAGAACTTGTCGCTTATGTTTAGCAGTTTCCAAAAACACTCACCCTGAAGCTGATGGCGCCGCTGCAGTTCACGTCGAACGCTTTGAAGACGTAGTGTGCGTACAGCGCGGAGTCTGCAAAGAATATAGTGACGTGACCACTCTTGTATTGGTAAAAAACCTAGGATTGTGAGTCAAAAAAATCATACAAAATGCGATAGCGTTTTTCTTCCCTAGTAATATTTTCACGATTTCTGAATATGTTGTAGATATTAGGAAAAACTAGGTCTGTACGTTTTCCTTTTCTAGAAAATATTTCCAAGACAGAAACAAATGAAAAAATAAAAAAATAAACGTACAAACGGACTTAGATTTAGGTAACAACTACAACATATTCAAAAATCGTAGAAATCGGACTTGATTTAGGGGTTGACGTTAAAGCCCGGAGCTAAAATTGTATGAAAAACTACACAGCTACCCGATACGTCGCCGCGTATTTAGTTGTCTACCAAACCAATATGTAATTTACTTACGACAAATTTCAAATATAAAAATGTCATATGGTCTACAGTGTGTAAATGGAATACGAGCAAACATTTAAACTAGACGTAGGTTACAGCTCTACAAGTCATGTAAATGTGGAATTTCATTAATAACTCTTATAGATAGAGCACAATTAATTTTTAAAGGTCCCATCGAGCAGCAATATATAATGTAAACGAAAATTTAAGTCTCAGTTAATTGCAGGTTAATTGGGCTATTTCTGATACATTGCGTGGCGAATTAATTTGTATGAAAAGAAATACAACTTATATTAACGATACACATGTTTTTATGTTAATTAGGGTGCATATTAACCGTCGTTAAAATGTTTGTATTCCATTTACACACTGTATAACTATATAGCCCTCTATTAGCCACGGTAAAAACAATATTGCCTAGTGTAATTGTTTTTCACTCGGCCGCCATTACTGTCAAGTAAATAAGAGCTATCAAAACGTTGACAATACGACAGCAGAGGGACCTGCAAAGATGCACTACGCTAACTAACGTTTCTATTCGATTCGTTTTTAAACCTATCGCGTCACTGGGAGATGACGTGATACGAAAAGTCACGTGGTCTACCAGTGACGCGATTGGTTTAAAAGCGAATCGAATAGAAACGTTAGTTGGGCGTTTCTTTAAAAGTTTGTACCTAGTTAAAGGCTAAAATTAAGAAACGTTAACTTTTCCGCTGAGTTACGAAAATTAGTTATACTTGTGATAAGATAAATGGTGGTATCTCAGACAAAACTTCTGTAGCAAGTGCAAGCATATTACTAACGGGTGAGGATTGAATCTACTTCATTGATTGAATTAGAGATACTGTTAATTGGCGTTGAGAGGTAGTATATAAATGTACGACTAATTTTCGTAACTCAGCGGAAAAGTTAACGTTTCTTAATTTTTGTCCTTAACTAGTACAAACTTTTAAAGAAATGCCCAGTTAGCGTAGTGCATCTTTGCAGGGCCCTCAGGTCAAAAGCCATAAGCTTTTACTTACCGTGTAAAATCTCAGCGCTGGATCTCAACAACCATAACGTTCTGTGTCTGTTCTTTGGATTTAATATTTAAACTTGATCATTTTCTTTGAAACTGTTAAACGTGAAAAAACGATTACAAACAAAAACTTCGATATTTCAAAAGTGACACGATTTCTTATTTACTTGACAGTAATGGCGGCCGAGTGAAAAAAAAAGGCTACGTAGGTAGCGAAGGAAAATATTGTCCCAGCTGGTTGAAGTTACAGTCAGATGCATTCACACTTCTCCACTGAAGTTCGCCTTAGATAAAGGACCGAAAACCAAAATTGGAAAATCCTTTAACGAATACTTCTATAAAACATGGATGGACCCAAAATCGATTTATTTTGGCCGGTGGACATGTCATAATCAAGTAAACCGCACAAACAATGCTATCGAGGGGTGGCACAGCAAGGTTAATAAACTTTTGAAACCGAAACCGAATATTATTCAACTTCTTGTAATACTGCAAAGGATGATGAAAAACGATGTAGAAAAAATAAGAAAAAATGAATTTTCTAAAAGAAAAAGCGAAATAATGGAAGTGAATGATCACATTTCTCAAACAGTGTTGGACTTAAAAAACAAAAAAATTAGCCTCGATTTCTGTATCGAACATTTAAGAATGTAGGTAGCTTCTTTTTTCTTCAAGCAAGCTTAATAGGCACTAATTTCCATGTTTTTTTTAATTTGCATTTAGAATTTACTTTATTTTGATGTACTGTCGTGGAAATTAAATATTTTTTTCATGTACCCGTGTTTATTACGTCCCATTAGTGCTGAATTTCATCACATTACCTTTTTAATACTTACCTTCCTCACGAATCCGTCTAGTGACAACCATTAAGCCGGTAGGGTGAGTAAACCCTTAAGCCTCGGATAGGGGTCGACTAAACCCGCGGGCTCAGACAACTCATACCTAATAGATAGTGGTAAACTGAGCCCGCGGGCTGAGAAGACTCTTTAATACTAAGAGTGGTTGAATGAGCCCGCGGGTTGAGTAGACCTGTAAGTGGGATAAGTGGTTAACTGGGCCTGTAGGCTCAGTTGGGTCGAGTCACCCACGAAAAAAATCAAAAGGGGCCATTCATCCCGCGGGATGAATTTTATGTGGGATCAGTTGACCATGAAGGGGGCTTATCCGTCACAGCTAGCTAATCCTAAAGCGTTCAGAGGTCCTAGCGAAGATGCAAACGCTACTAAAGTTTCTCTGTTCTATCACTCAAAATGTATGGGATGACATTCTCGGGCGTTGCGATAAACCACGTGGTCAAAACCCCGCGGATAAGTAAACGGGGGAAGGACTTTCTCCTCCGGCCTTTCAGCACTGGCTGGGGTAGTATCCGCGGGAGTCTAAATTCTAGTTGGTAATAGGGGCATTGGTGTTTTTAGCCGGTGCGAGCCCGGCAGTACCTGGGCCCTCCAATCCCAGGTCTCCGGAAGGGATTTTCACCTCTGACCCTGGTTCTTTACCTAAAAGTAATTAATTAATAACAGCAAACAAAACCAAGGACAAAAAAAACCACGTGGTCAACTGTCGTCCAATACATTTTAAGTGATAGAAAAGAAAAACGTTAGTAGCGATTGCATCTTGGGTATGGCCCCAGATCTTTACGCGTCGAATGCGCAAACGAATATCATATCACCTTAGAGGTGGTAGACCGGGAATGCTCCTGACTGAACGTTGATACTTACTGCCATGCGGAAAGAACTTCGCGTAGATATCTTTGAAGGAGTCTTCCAGCACCACGCCTTCAGGGCATTCCTGGGGACAAGCAACATATCCTTACTTCCGTATCTTAAAATCATTATCTATCTTTCTATCTCTACTTCCTTATCCGAATCCTTAACCCTACTATCCTTACTTTCATCAGAGAAATACATACATATCTTTATAGAAAACATTCTAGACTCTAGCCTAGCACATCACGCAAATATTTGCTCTCACCGGAAACCGAGCCCGGGACCCCTAGCTTCGTAGGCAGGGTCACTACCAAGTACTTAAACTCCCACGGCGACCAAAATATCTCAAGGTTTTAACATATCGATGACAATATGAAAAAACCGGGGAAGAGCATGTCGGACCATGCTCAATGTAGGGTTCCGAAGCCGTTACTACAAACAAAAAGTGCATCAGCAAAAGAGCTTATCTTCATGGCACGTATGTCCTTTTGTTGAGAAGCGAGTTTTTCGGCAACAACTCCAAAACGGTATATCCGAACATGTTGAAAATATGTTTTCTTGAAAACATTTATTCAGCATTCCCTTTGTGATATTGGTCATATTTTTTGGATATACGGTAAGAAAGATAAATGGGGGAGGACACAATTTATGCAACTTTCGTAGCGATTATTTCCGAAAATATTCACCACAATGATTTGTGCTGAAACTTTTTTTTTAATTTATGGAGGAGCCTAGAAATATTTGTTTTTTTTTATGTAGCTACCAAACTAAATACAAGACACCTATACTCTACATTTCTTCATCAATGCACCTCTTGTAGTTTTTCAGTAAAGGCCTGTGACTTACGGACGGAGGGACGGACGACACGAAGAAACTATAAGGGTTCCGTTTTTGCTATTTTGGCTACGGAACCCTGAAAATTCAGACCGGTTTTTAAAACTTGCTTTTTATTTAAATTCCAACACATTTGTATAAGTAGGATTAAAATGAAGGGTGAATCGTTTAGGTAAAAAGTGTGACATTTAAAGTATGTATCGTTTGTGACCAGCACGGTTGACGTGCCAGCTAATTAGGACTCTAAAACAAGACTCCTACCTTTGTCTGTCGATGGTAACTCACACAATGTTCATTTTATGCATCTCCGTCCGCGTGGTCAGGTCATTTTTGTACAATAGGAAGAGTAGTGAGCCTAAGATACTCCCCTGAGGTACCCCACAGCGTTTATCCTACTAATATAATAAAAACGAAAGTTTTTATGTGTGTGTGTTAGTTTGTTACTCCTTCACGCTGCAACGGCTGAACAGATTTGGATGAAAATTGAAATGGGGAAAGCTTATACCCTGGATTAACACATAGGCTACATTTCAGCCTAAAAAGGTTCATTTTGAGGTTAGAAAGTGGTTTACTATATAAGACAAGTAAGGATGAACAGACCTTACATACTGTACTTGTAATGTTTAGTTCACAATTTATATTACGTATTTCCATGCATTGTTGACGTAAAGACCTGATTTAAACATCCATATGTGGCGTTATCTATAAAAAGGGACCTTATTGTCGATGGCGCTTCCGCCATTATTAAAGATGCTCCGATATAAATACAACGTCGCGTGACGCAGTGCGGCGTAAGCGCCATCGACAATAAGGTCCCTTTACATAGATAACGTCACAAATAAACTTTCACATTAGCCACGAAATGCTTCCTAATAGGAACTACGCTACCACAGATAAACATAGGATAGGTACACCCACAGAATAAGAACAAATAGCATGGAAACCGGACTAAAAGACGTACTTTGCGTCAGCTATCTTTCTCTACTTTTTAGATTACGTATTACATGAGAAAAATGAAACAAAAAGTAGGCTGTTTTTTCTTCTTTAACTGTCATTGTCACAAGGTTTTACACAGGGACTTCTTTGTCCTTCCTATAGGAAGGATTTGTCTTTCCTTGTCTATAGGTCCAAATACTATAGGTGCTTATAGGTCCAAATCACGCCTTACTTGTGACGATGTACCAAATAACGAATGAACAGCTATAGATTCATCTCTCTCCAACTCACTATGAAAACCATAAGTAAAAAGAAGTGAACCATAATGTATTTTCTGCTTATTTAGTACGGTTTCTATTCATTTAGTCTTTATTCTGTGGGTACACCTATGACAACAGATAAACCGTCTTTTTCCACTCCGGGATAAAAATTCACCCCAATATTTCAAAAGCTAGTTTTTGCTTCTCCGTTCTAGAACGAATAGTAGTGCTGAGTCACAAAAGCCTAAATAGCGCCATTAGCCCGTTCCGCGCGGTCGCGTGACTGCAGCGGTGCGGCACGCGAGCGTTAACACCGTCGTTGTTGGTTATTGATACTAAAACTGCTGTAATTATAGTTTCTACACCTATTTTATACTAAAGCTCTTTTTACTTTTTAAGTTTTATATGGTACAGGCTTAAAGTGGCATCTGATTGATTGATAATTAGGGGTGCGCTTCAATCATTCAAACATTTTGTATAATTTCATTTAACTAACCACGAAAAGCATAATGAACGTTTAGCATAAAAACCAATTGTATAATTTCATCAGGCATACGATCGAATAACATAAAACTCATTTATTACATACATACATAAACTCACGCCTTTATTCCCAGTTTGGGGTAGGCAGAGCTACAGAATTGCCAACAACTCTAAAAGCTTGTTGATAATTCTGTAACCACATTTTGCATAACCAGGCTAAGATGTTTACCAGCGTATTAGTGACAGGTTGCAAGCCCATCGCCTAACAGTACTACAAGCCTTTATTCCCTTAGTCGACTCTTACGACATCCACGGGAAGACACAGTCATTTATTATAACTATCATAAACCATGTTATTACTCGTATGCATTTTTAGTCAATTTCTTCTAACTAGGTTAGGTTAGGTTAGGTTAGAACTGTGACCACATTAATCTGACGACGTGCTAGCCTAGTTGGTAGTGAGCCTGCCTACGAAGCTAGCGGTCCTGGGTTCAAATCCCGGTAAGGGCAGATATTTGTGTGATGAGCACGAGTATTTGTTTCTGAGTCTTGGATGTTTTCTATGTATTTAAGTATATATTTCTCTATGTTTATTTTTAATAATTCTATCATAATTTACCACTTTTACAAATGGCCGCTCACCTTGAAAATGTATGAATTTTACAAATGACAACACTTTTACCAAACCCCTTTGCGCTATAAATTCAACGACGCAGTTTTAGCTTCCCCCCCCTGCCTTCGAAGTATAAGTATTTATATCGTTGTCTAGTGCCAATAGTACAAGCCTAGAGCTTAGTTTGGGACTAGGTCAATTTGTGTGAGATCGTCCCTTGATATTTATTTATTATTTATTTATGTAATAGTAATGAAAGCCGTTAGAAATATTTGGTGTTTAATTTATGAAACATTATAGTTTAAAAAAATATGCATTTCGTTTTATGCATCATGATTAATATATCGTTGGTTTATTATAGAGCTCGGAATTATGCAATTCGTGTTATGTAAAATGAAAATTAGACCATTTGTTTTTATGCTAAACATTACACACCCGATAATTAGTACCGATTGAATTAAAAGTAATTTACTTATTCAGCCACATCAGAGACCTGAGGACCTACTTTGAATATCGAAGTGAGAAGTTACGTTAGCTTCATCCCTGTCACTCGTCATTAGAGACTTAATCGAGAGAAAGGGATGGAGCTAACTAACATCGAACTTCAATTTTCAAAGTAGGGTCTCTGTTATCGTAATATAATCGCTACTATAGCTCTTAATTTACTTGACAGAAATGGCGGCCGAGTTAAAAACAATAAAGGGTTCCGTTTTTAGGGTTCCTTAGCCAAATGGCAAAAAATGGAACCCTTATGGATTCGTCATGTCTGTCTGTCCGTCCGTATGTCAAAGCCACTTTTTTCCGAAACTATAAGAACTATACTGTTCACACAAAAATAGAAAAAAAAAAACAATAAATTTTGGGGGTTCCCCATACTTCTGCCCTCCTAAGCAAAAATGCAGTAACTAAATTCAATAGTCAAAGCAGATTCAACTCTCTTCTGTTTGTAACTAGGTTGCAATTTCTACAGATGTTTTGTTTGAGATATCGCCATTATGCTTAGTAGGGCAGACTTATCCTCGTAAGGCCCAGTGTGCAATATAATGTACATAACCAATGCAATTTAATTTGAACTGTGTGGCAATGGGAATAAGGTTTATTTTCCTATGTTCATAAACTGAAAATGGCATTATCGAACAAACGTAATTGAACTTTATTGCCCTGACGGTAGATTCAAAGTCCCACTCACGAAAAACTCCCTGTTTGTAGTACTGTGGGCCTTACGAGGTTATAACTGAAACTCTACATTTTTTTTTCATCAAACCCATACGTGTTGGGTATCTATGGCTATAGGTCTTCTTTTTTATTTTTGGTTTACATAAATGACTTGCCACCAACAGTAGATAAACTTTGTGATATTGTACTTTTTGCTGATGATACTTCACTAATTTTCAAGGTAGATAGAAAATCCGTAGACTACAGTAGGATTAACACCACACTAGTTAAAGTACTTAATTGGTTTACTAGCAACAATTTGCTACTAAATGCTAAGAAAACGAAATGTGTTAGGTTCGCTTTGCCTAATGTTAAACCGGTACATTCTAGTATTTTTCTAAATGACGAGTGTTTGCAAATGGTAGATAAGGCAATTTTCTTAGGCATAACATTAGATAAATATTTGCAATGGAGTCCCCATATAGCTGCACTGGCAGGTAAACTAAGTTCGGCATCTTAAAGTACGCCGTTAGGAAAATTAGACAACTAACCAATGTTGAGACAGCTCGCTTAGTCTATTATAGTTATTTCCATAGTGTCATGTCGTACGGTATTCTGGTCTGTACGTAGGCATCTGACATACAAACTATATTTGTGTTACAAAAAAGGGCCATTCGTTCTATTTACAACTTAAACTCCCGTGACTCTTTAAGAGAACTTTTTAAAGAAATTAATATCTTGACTGTAGCGTCTCAATTTATTTATGAGAATATTATTTACGTTATTAGAAATTTAGATTCTTTCACCAAAAATTCTGATATACATAATTTAAATACCAGAAATAAAAATAAAATCGCTATCCGAAAATTCCGCGTCCGTAAAGTATATAAATCATTTGTTGGTCAATGCATTCATTTCTATAATAAATTACCTGACGAAGTTTTAAAGTTACCCTTTCCAGCACTTAAAAGTTACTTGAAAAGGTCGTTAATGTCTAAAGCGTATTATAGGATCGAGGACTATCTAACAGACAAAAATGCATGGCCTAAACCCGAAACTTAGTCAATAATAATTTATTCAAATGCAAAATCTTTATCTTGTCTAGGGGACACCGTTGATGTAGGAAAACATATCGAAACTTTTATGTGGTCGTCTCGCACCATCTTATATACACATAAGTATGTGTTTTTTTTTTCTCTATCTCTCCCGTAAGATTCTTAATTGGCATGTTTTCCTGCTGAACTACGCATGTTATTTGATACTATATTTAATTTAATATTTATAGCTTTATATAATGCTAGACTAAGTAGTACCATTGTAATAAGAAATATGTTTAAAAAATGACTGACTGCTGAGTTTTTTGCGGCGTTTCTTCTCGGCAGTGGTCTTCTCTTGGGAAGCGCTGGTAGATTCTTGACGTGTAAAAGTGCCCGTGCGGCCTACTTACTGAATAAATTTCTTTTATCTTTTTTTATCTTTTAAAATGATATTTAGGTTTTTAATTAAAAAAAAATCTAAATTGAATAGTTTGCGCGAGAGACACTTCCAAAGTGGTAAAATGTGTCCCCCCCCTGTAACTTCTAAAATAAGAGAATGATAAAACTAAAAAAAAAATTATGTGCATTACCATGCAAACTTCCACCGAAAATTGGTTTGAACGAGATATAGTAGGTAAGTAGTTTTTTTTTAATACGTCATAAACCGCAATTTACCTTTCGCGAGTCCGACTCGCACATGGCCGCTTTTTTTCCCTTTTGAGATATGGAACTTTTTTTTTAAACTTAACTAATCCTAATCTAACTCGGTCTAACGTGACTACAAAAACGCGGGCAACAGATTTTCGTTACTAATTCGCTGACAAACGCATCGGCAAGTAGCAACTGTTGCGAGAATCATCGCCCACATCGTCAACGAATTGTGGCTGCTTACATCCGATTACCATGTCATGCGATTTGTCTAATTGGCTCAGGCAGGAAGCCATGCGTGATTCAAAGGCATTGTCCATATGAATCAGCTTTAGTATTGCTCCAATCCTTAATGATATTAAACTAGTAGGCAGTAAGCAGTAGACAGTAGCAGATAGGACCAATTCTGCTTAACTACAGTACTTTTCTACGAAATTATCTTACTACTTTAATAAATGCAAAAGTTTGGATAGAGGGATGTTTACTTGTGGTTTTTTTTTATGTATAGGAGGCAAACGAGCAGACGGATCGCCTGATGGTAGATAAGCGATTACCGTCACCCATAGACACCTGCAGCACCAGAGGAGTCACAGTACGGTTAGCGCACGTTGTCCGCGACTTGTTTATCGCTCGGATCTCCCTTTCCATCTAGTCTGTAACGATAGAACCCGTGCAGATGCGAAAAACGATTCAAATGTGCTAATTTTCGTTAGAGTCAATTGGTAGAGGTAAATTATAGCTCGAAAATGGACAGAATACTTTTTATTTACCCCTGAAAAGCACGATAAGCAAGTTCTGCGCGGACGCTGTAAATAATCTGGGTCACAATCACAGAAGCAAAAGTGGTACATGAGGTTCTAAATCTAAATCCCAATATTTTTGGATAAATGTATGCATATCCGCGTATTGGGAGCAAAGCATTTCATTTGGCATGTTTATGTATCTCGTTCGATATAATAGCGACTACTTTCAGAGCTAATAACAATAACTCTTACACGATCCAACTGATTTTTCTCAAACTGAGATGAATGCCATCCCTATTAGGTATAATGACCCAAATTTAAAAAAAAACGCGTCATAGTCGGCTGTCATCTGGCTTTTCCAAAAATGATCATAAATATCCTGCGTAAACCATCGATAACGACCGAAACAATAGAATATAAATGTAAATTAAAGCGAGAAATTGACTCATAAAAAACAGCTTATTATTTTAATAAAGAAAATGGCAAAAAGTTAAGAACCCGCAGCGATCATTAAAAAAGTAATTTCCGCCTCCAAAATTACAACTTCCCGCTTCGTTTAAGCGCCAATCATTTTCAGAAACAGTAAACGTGTTTACGCCAAAATAAAACAAGGCATTTGAACCACTGAAACAATCTCGAAATAACACATCAAGATAGCTACTAGGCTAATGAATTAAAGAGAGACAGTGATACGGTTGAAGTGACGGGTTAAAACGGGTCGGATATATGTCTGCATTGCTGCTTCTATCAAAAGGTCACTAGGTGAGGGTGTCGTCGACCGTTCGCGCCAAAAATAGGCGAAGCTTGTCATCTTGACAGTTGGCAGCATTGCTGAAAGAAAGTCCGGCTCTTATGCAACGTGTTTTTATCTTGTTTGATATTTTAAAAGAGGTTTCTTTTCGCAAATGAGACTCGCTTGTTAATTTTGTAGTACTGTTGAGTTTGAAATATCTACGTGTGTGTTCTGTGTTCGTTAGTAACTTGTAGGAAATTCTTTTAAAAGGAGAACACGCTGAGTTACAAAGTTAAGACGTTTAAAAACACTTTCTTACAACTGGGACTTTTGATAGTTACTTAATTCTTTAGTAGACTTTTCCAACAGAATAATAAGCTTAGATTTTAGATTTGCTTCAGTTTTTTTGTTTTATAATCGTGTGGTTGGTTATTTTGATTTTATGAAACGACACCTCCCCTCCATGTATTAAATATTTTACGGTTTCGCTCGATGCTTCTATAAGAAGTCACAGGGGCGAGTTTTTGCCCCACCGACCCAGAAGGAGGGTAATGTTACATTATCTTGATGACAATATCAAAAATGCAGTTGGGTTTTTTAAAGCTTGCTTTCCATTAATTATTTAAGCCACTAATGTCTTGCTCAGTCTACTGGTTAACAGTAATAAAATTTGACATGTTATCGTATTGTCAACATTACTATAGCTCGTGTTTACTTTATAGTAATTGTGGCCGAGTTAAAAACAATACCATAACATATAGTCCATTCGCTTGTTACGCCGCAAGCGAATTTGGCAGTTTACTTCGAATTATATTCGTATTTTATAACAATAACCGCAAGTATGTGTGATTGTAACGATACTATCTAAAGCTGCCCATACATGTACAGGCCGATCGGTTCAGGCCAAACTGCGTCAGTTCCGCCTGACCGGATCGAGTGGCCATACATGTAAAGACCGATGTTTTCAGGCCAAACTGCGTCAGTTCCGCCTGACCGAATCGAGTGGCCGTACATGTAGAGGCCGATCGGTTCAGGCCGAACTGCGTCAGTTCCGCCTGACCGGATCGAGTGGCCATACATGATCAGTTTTTCCAACGGCCAATCGTTCAAGCGGACGGATGCGAATTGCCTTCAGGCCAAATTACACATACACGATGCTATTTTGCATCCGGTCAGTTAGACCTGAAGGTAAAACTGATCATGTATGGAGTTCTGTCCGGTCAGGCAAATCGTTCAGGCGGACGGATGCGATTTGCCTTCAGACCAAATTACACATACACGATGCTATTTTGCATCCGGTCAGTTAGACCTGAAGGCAAAACGGATCATGTATGGAGGCCTTAAGCCAATGACTATATCAATGTTTTTATCCCGTAGAATGTATAGTTAGGCGGGAAGCTCTCGTTGCCACGATGCAAGCTAAGTGCAATCCATAGCGGGCGGCGAAATGAGGACGACTCTTAATAATTTCATACAAGATTCTACAGAGAGGATATAGTTCTGTACAAGATGGAATAAGTTAGTCGGAATTTTATGACTAAAATTACTTTTACCGCGTGTCGCTTGCTCCAGATTCTTTTTAAATCTTAAAAACATTTCGGGAGGAGCTCTTGTTCCTCTAATAAGCAAAGCTAGGTACTTAGTGCAGTAATGTTTTTATATTACGCGACAGCAACTAAGACCAAATAGGGGGTAATACCGACCGTATAAGGAACTATTGCTCTCATGTTCCTGATACGGCCATTTTGTATTCCGCCGCCATTTTGCGTCGGTTAGAACGTGTGCCGTCACAAACTTTTTGAACCATCAGATAACTATGTCGCACGAAAGTAATGGCTTATTTCAGTAAATATTATTATATCAGCATTTTTTTCTCTATACGGGTATTAGTATGGATATGGTTGTCTAGTACTCATAGTACAAGGCTAGAGCTTAGTTTAGGACTAGGTCGATCTGTATGACATTCTATCCATCCTTATAATCAGCCGGAATCCACCCATTGTTAGGTATACTGCCCTCATAAAGGTGGTATCTCAAATTGAATAGCCAAAGCAGATTCAATCTTCTCCTGTTAGTAATAAGGTTACATTTGCTACAGGAGTTTTGGCGGATAACACCATTTATCTTAGCAGGGGTGTTATTCTCTCAAAAAACGTTGGCCGGTCCGACGGATGAGCGAATCGAAGCGGCGAGTTTAAGTAGTCCCGTCCGAGCGAACAAAACACATTAGCACGACACGTGCATTGTCAATGAGGCAGCCTTATACGTTCGAGAAGTCATGCTGCCAAATTGAATACACGCTCTAAAATGTGTTTTGTTCGCTCTGATGGGACTACTTAAACTCGCCGCTTGGACAATCACTCGTTCGTCCGTCCGTCCGTCGTTGTTGAGACAATCACACACCGGGCAGTATAGGCCGCTTCCTTATCACGCCAATCTCCTCCCTGCGCTAGTCGCATCAATTGTCTCCGGCCGTTTTACGGATGTTGTCCAGCCATCAAGCTGATGGTCTACCCACGGATCTTTTTTATGAGATAGTCGCCTAAAGGAGCGTCCCCATTGAGAGCATTCGCGTGTAAAGAGCATTCGGCGCGAACATCGAGCGATGTGTAAGCTTTGTAACGCTCGGCTCAACGTCCACACCACTCGAATATTCACGCGAATGCTCTCAGTGAGGGCGCTCCTTAATATTTGTTTAATTATTTTGGTCTCGTTGATCCTTCATTCACATGACAGTTCCGCGAGTAAACAATAAAAGACCGTGATGGCTCTAATTAAAACGACTGCCCTGACACGAAAACTGACGTAGCTGTGACCGAATTATAATTAGCCAACTGAACCTTGGGGTTTGATACTCAGTTAAGACACGATGACTTTGAAAGTACCTTCTCTCGGAGAGCGTGACAAGTGCTTTAGGCTCGTAAGCGTACGAATGACATGTTAATATAATATGTACAAATACTACACCCAGATAAAAGGTTACCAGGCCCAAAAATAGAAAAGCCATACATTTTATACACTGAAAGCCAGACACACAGGAAAAAAGCTTTGTTTTTGTATTTATTTGAGACTTACTCTACTCTTAATTATATGTTATTATTATGAGTTATATTGGGCCTTCCCGCGAGTCATGCGTGTCCGCGTTCGAGTCGCTCGCGCGCATTCGTTCGGCATCTTTTGGCGGGGGGAAATGCCTAACAAAATCCGTGCATATATTTGACCGGACACGACAGTAAAAAGCCGGACATATTCGGCTAAATCCGGACACCTTACAACCCTACCCACATAAGGAACTCCGCAAGGTCGAAGCAATTCAACTATATTAGGATAGATTCTTGAGCGATTAAATGATTTTTCATTGTGTATCCACCTTTATCCAAACCCAAATTTTAAATGTTACCAACCTAGTTTTAGCTGACAACTCTTCCCGCAACAATGCAATTTCGAACATGATTCAAAAATAATTGATCAAAACGCCCGCGAGCGCCAAACATGGACGTATAAAAGACCTTTTAAATTACAAAATTTCGAGTGACAGCTGACGCCGCGTTTCCGGCGATGCGTTACCATTGAAACCCTGTTGGGAATTTCATGAAATAAATGCTGCTCAAAACTTCACGGACGATCTCATCGCATACTTTTTTCACTTATAGACTAAGTATTTATTTGGTTTCATATTCGAAATAACTTTTGCAGGAATTTTTATTAAGACACAAATATAATACAGGAAAATAATAACAAAATTCACTATTTCTCGCTTGTTTGTTAGTGCCTGTTAGCTAAAACAGTGAGTGATACCATCACCCTAGTTCGCTTTAAGATAGCCTTCCGAGATCAGCTGCAAACCGCAAACTGCAACAGCAAACTACAAGCGACACCACTGGTTTCTATGAATCTCTATGAAATTGATTCCGAGCGAGGCAACACTGCGGCCTGCCCATCTACACAGGCCAGCCGCAGTGTCGCCTGCGGAAGGTTGCGATCTGCAGCCCATCTCAGAAGGCTAGCTTTAAGATGATTTACTTTAAATTTCTCAAACCACAAGTTCCAAAAATATGTATAACAAGGCGTGATCACAAAATAGAAAGTCCATTCATGAAAAACTAAATGTATGAAGAAATAGTTACCGTTTTGAATCCCCGGTACATGACCCGGATCTCTTGCTTGGAGAACTTGGTCTGCCGACACAGCTCCTCCAAAGCCACAGGAATTGGCTTCGGGGTCCGGGTCGGCTCCAACTCGTACGCATGCTCTTCAACAGGCGATTCAGGAGGCGTCGCCATATTTTATTCTATTTCTATTCTATTTTTCATTCATAAATAAATTACTTTAGATAAGTACTAATTTAATCAAGTCTAACGTTCAACATTATCAATTCCGTTGACTTTAAATCTTGTAAGGCAAATTCTCAAAGTCAATCTAAAACAGTTAACTTCGAGTTAAAAGTGACCTAGATAGACGTTAGTAACGCATTAGGTATTTTAATGGCTAATTTTTATACGTTTTGGCGTTAAATTGACAGTTTTGAGGTTGTATTGGTGGATGGTTGAAGGGCAGGATTGTTCTGAAACAAAGGAATGACATGTTTGACATGTGTCAAAAGTTTGCGTTCCTAAAAGGATTTTGAACCCACGAAGCTTTAAACGAGTATCTGTCAAAAAAAAACAAACAAATTTAGCTGCGGGCGATAACGTTTTCCACCCCCTAAATCAGTTCCTATTTCCACGGTTTTTGAATAATTATGTTGTAGTAGTTATGAAAAACTAGGTTACTTTTTATTTGTTTCATTTCAAGATTTTTTTCTTGGAAAGAAAACTGTAAGTTAGACGGAGAACACCTAGTTTTTCATAATGTCTAGGTACAACATATTCAAAAAACCGCATTATTATAGAAAAATTCTGCATCACAAATTTCTTTAAAAAAACACGTGATAAAAAAGTTTGAAAAATAAAGGCGCTGTTTGGCGTGAAATTAAACAGAGTTATCAACTTGTATTTCTGTTTCTGGGCTCGTAGCTCCAAACTGATGGACCGATATAGGCGCGCCAATAGCCAATTCTTAGCCAAGTGTCATGAAAATCAGTTGAGTCGCTTAAGGGTTATTAGCTCTGCGGCCCTAGTTTAGCGTTTATCGCGTGACAAAATCTAGGGTCCTAGTGAAAAAGGGTACAAGTCGACTTAACTCGTAATAAAAAAGGGTATACTTACACATGAAGTATACTAGACTTAAACCCTTTTTCACTTGAACTTCAGACGACTTATACCCTTTTTCACTAGGACCCCAGAAATGTGGATAAAGCATCCGTCACTCTCGTACTTATATATGTGTCAGAAAGTGACGAATGTTTTATCCAAAAAATTTCACGCAATAAACGCAGCCATATTACGCCCCCTGAAATAAGGGGTAAGTTGCCATTATATCGGGGTTCTTTTGCCCATTTAGGGTCAATTCACACCGAGACGCGACGCTGCGCAAATGCGATTCAAAATATACTTTATTTACTACACGAAAAGGTACACATTTCATTATGAGAATTCAACGCTGCGTGGTGCAACGTATTCTGAATTCTCACAACAAAATTTGTACCTTTCCGTGTAGTAAATAAAGTATATTTTGAGTCGCATGTACGCGCAGCGTGGCGTCTCGGTGTGAGTTGACCATAAAATATTTTTCAGATTTTTATTACTTGTAGATTTGGCTGTAGGAAAATTAAACTTTACAAGTTCGAATTGTGGTCTTAGTGAAAAAGGGTACAAGTCGACTTAACTCGTAATAAAAAGGGTATAGACATGAACGGAGTGTACTAGACTTAAACCCTTTTTCACTTGATCTTCAGGAGACTTACACCCTTTTTCACTAGGACCCCAGTCTAGGGACCTAGTGAAGAAGGGTATAAGTTGACTTAACTTGTTCTACAAAAGGGTATAATACTTAAACGGAGTTTACTAGACTTAAACCCTTTTTCACTTGATCTTCAGGAGACTTACACCCTTTTTCACTAGGACCCCAGTCTAGGGACCTAGTGAAGAAGGGTATAAGTCGACTTAACTTGTTCTACAAAAGGGTATAATACTTAAACGGAGTATACTAGACTTAAACCCTTTTTCACTTGATCTTCAGGAGACTTACACCCTTTTTCACTAGGACCCCAGTCTAGGGACCTAGTGAAGAAGGGTATAAGTCGACTTAACTTGTTCTACAAAAGGGTATAATACTTAAACGGAGTGTACTAGACTTAAACCCTTTTTCACTTGATCTTCAGGAGACTTACACCCTTTTTCACTAGGACCCCAGTCTAGGGACCCAGTGAAGAAGGGTATAAGTCGACTTAACTTGTTCTACAAAAGGGTATAATACTTAAACGGATTATACTAGACTTAAACCCTTTTTCACTTGATCTTCAGGAGACTTGCACTCTTTTTCACTAGGACCCCAGTCTAGGGACCTAGTGAAGCAGGGTATAAGTCGACTTAACTTGTTCTACAAAAGGGTATAATACTTAAACGGAGCATACTAGACTTAAACCCTTTTTCACTTGATCTTCAGGAGACTTACACCCTTTTTCACTAGGACCCCGGAATATTTCCTAATCGGTCCCCCAAATCTAAAAATTGATAATATTACGTACCTAATGATTTTTAAGAGTTATCCTATAACATCTCACTCGATGTCATAATGTAAAAAAAAACCTCTTTTACTTGTATGGGAAAAGAACTCTAAATTTTATTTTACAACGTTATCGGCGTAATTTAAATGTACGTATAACTATGTCAAAAGGGGTTTGGGTAAAAGTGTTGTCATTTGTAAAATTCATACATTTTCAAGGTGAGCGGCCATTCATAAAAGTGGTAAATTATGATAGAATTATTAAAAATAAACATATTTTGTTATGTAATGTAATACTCTTAAGTGCATCGGAGCCGAGATATTTAAATATCCATACTTGGGCGTACTTTTGTACTAAAAACTGAATACTTAAATCTTTAAAATCTCCGCTCCGATATTATTTAACGCCATAAATTATATATATCTATGTGTATTTAGAGGTCCTCTAAATAACTATGCGAAAACCGTCAGTGGCCGCTGAAAAAAAATGACAATATTCTTCAAACAAATTTACCCAATGCCCTTTCAGCTTTGTAGTACCAATATTTCTTAGATAGAACGACAGACAAACAGACTGACAGACGGATATAGCGAAACTATAAATGTTCCTTGTTGACTTGGAACCATAAAAAAAAAGTTTAAAAAAAACAAAAACCCGCCTTCAAAAAGCAAAAAATAACTTCTTTAAAATGGTAGGTAAATAGGTCAGTCCAACTGAAGTCTGCTTTTGGTTAAAATATTGTTGGACGCCGACTTCAGTTGGACTGACCTATTTACCTACCATTTTAAAGAAGTTATTTTTTGCTTTTTGAAGGCGGGATTTTGTTTTTTTTTAACTTTATTTTATTTTATACTTTTTAGTGATCATAATGATGCTGTTATTCTCCCATTTCTCAAGAAACAATAGAACATTTCAATCTCGCCGCAAGCAACGCCGTGGGAAAGTCATAGTCATATATTTAAACCTAAATATGCTTCGTCATAGTCGCTCAACTATCTTAATCGAAATATCTTGTCGCCACCCTCGAAATATATACCGTTTAGGAGTTCCGGTGGCCATCTGTGGTCTTCATCATCAGTTCCACTTCACCAAATAGTGCTTTCCAAGACCAAATACACGAGTTACAATGAAAAATACCAAAATCGCTATAGGTGTGCCTATAAATTTTAAAGATTTCCGTCGATTCCTCATGGATTCCACCATCAGATCTTCATTTTGAAAAAAATGGGACCAATCTGGAAGCACCAGCTTTCAAATAAAAAAAGAATCTTCAAAATCGGTTCACCCAGTCAAAAGTTCTGAGGTAAAAAATACAGACGAATTGAGAACCTCCTCCTTTTTTTGAAGTCGGTTAAAAAAGGTTCGTTACTTGCTAAAATCTACTAATTTTCTAATAAATCTTCATTAAGCTCCACTACTTAACTTTTCATTATGAAACCGTGCAGCGTAATTTTGTCTGGAGGAGGCGCATCCGCGGTAAAGAATAAAGAGTAATTATTCATGTAATAAAACACTGCAAGTTCCCATTAAAATACCATTATCATCATACCAAGTACCTAAATAATCTAAACAAAATACAACCAATTTTATTTAAATCTTCCTACAGCTTCCGAATACAAACTCTTTGTAAAAAGAACTTGAATTAAAAAAGGCGTTAGCACAGATACGATAGGTCATTCCATTCGCATCCCCAATATCCCCGTAACCCGCAATATACCGAACGACGCCGTAAAAGCGCCTTTTTTAATAAAGCTGGCAACACATGTCAGTTTAGACCCGGGTGCCGACGTTAAAAAAGTTTTACGTTTCCGATTTTTTGCTCTAGGATTCGGGTTGCAGTTATTTTTAGATTTAAATTTATGTTGGAGCTAAATAGAATTTTAGCGCAAAGGTTATAATGCGGGTAGAAATACTTTTGAATAGTTATTAAATAGACTAGCTGTCGCCCGCGACTCCGTCGTCGTACAAATCGGCTATTTCAATTTTACGTAATCAAAACTTACTTAAAGTTAAACTACTGGCATGTTGTCTGTATCTAGTTGTTGCTCTTTATTTAAGAGCTATCTTTAAGAGCTATATTTAAGAGCTATCATAGGATTAATTGGCTCTATTGTCTCGTTAAATTTACTGTTTTCATGAATTGTAATGTGCTGTTGATATCTTTAATTGATAAATAAATAAAAGTAGACTTTTATTTATTTATTAAAGATATCATATCACATTGGTTCAGCGGTTTAGCCGTAAAGCAGTGTGGATAAAAACCGATAAAATGGCCAACTTTCATAGCTGATAACCAGAGGTCGGAATAGGCAGTGCCTATTTGCCTAAACTTCGCGGGAGGACGTAACTAAGAGTGGTTACAACCACCAAAAATAATGATTTATATTTATTGAATGCGGGATTTCCGGGATTTTTTTAATACTACATAAATGTGGAAATTTATACTAAAACTCAATATCACATGTTAAAAACATTTACTGCATACAATTTTACATGTTCAAATACATATTCTGATTTATTTCTAATGTAAATAAACTAACAAAGTATTTCGTAATATATAATATTTTATCTCATAATAGTAGTAATTATGTTTGAAATTATGATATTGATGATTCGGATTGAAACATATTTTTGTTATTGATGATCATGTAAAATTGTAGGTATACAATAAAAAAAATTAACATGTGATATTGAGTTTTAGTATCAATTTCCACGTTTATGTATTATTAAAAAAATCCCGGAAATCCTGCATTCAATAAAAATAAATCATTTTTTTTGGTGGTTGTAACCACTCTTAGTTACGTCCTCCCGCGAATTTTAGGCAAATAGGCACTGCCTATTCCGACCTCTGCTGATAACTCATGAAACCTAAATAAGAACCTCGGTACCCCATTAAACTTTCCTATGATAACATTTATAACCAGCTGTTGCCCGCGACTGCGTCCGCGCGGAAAAATGAAACATAGCCTATGTTAGTCTGCGAGATAATGTATAGAGAATGCAAATTAACCGGTTATTAACCGTTTTTGTATGAAAATAACCGGTTAAAATCGGTTAAAACCGGTTATTTGCATTCCTTAATAATGTAGCATTCTAATGGTGAATTTGTTACGGTCCAGCAGTTTCGGAGCAATGATATTTTATATTAAGATACGTTATGCTCATACGAACCGCATTCAAAATCCGTGACCAATTACTGACAGAGACAAACACGGCAATCCATTGCGAACGCTATTGTTAGAAAGAGCAATTTGCAATTTGCCTTCCTTTTTAACCGACTTCAAAAAAGGAGGAGGTTATACGTTCCACTGTATGTATCTTTTTTTTTTTATGTATGTTCACCGATTACTCCGTCAATTGTGGACCGATTGTAAAAATTCTTTTTTGGTTTGATAAAGTATACTTCCGAGGTGGTCCCATTGTCACCAAATCGGTATCTGATGAGGGGATCAGTGAGGAATTTAGGGAACTCCTCAAACATTGTAAGCAAACACAGCGATTTTAGTATTTTAAGTAACAAGTCCAGCATTTGCATTCAGAAAGTATCATATGGTGAAGTGGAACTGATGATGAAGACCACAGATGGCCACCGGAACTCCTCAACGGTATCGATTTCAAGGGTGGCGAGAAGATATCTCGATTAAGATAGTTGAGCGAATACAACGAAGAATATTTACTTGTTGAAATATAACTATGACTTTCCGGCGGCGTTGCTTGCGGCGCGCTTGAAATAACTTAAAGTTTCATATCAACTAAGAAGTGGGACTAAGCGTATTATGATCACTAAATAAAAAGTATAAAATAAAATAAATGTTTTAAAAAACAAAAAACCGCCTTCAAAAACGCAAAAAAATAACTTCTTTTTGCATTTTTGAAGGCGGTTTTTTGTTTTTTAAAACATTTATTGCGGAACGTTTTTGCGCGCAGATGACGTAGGTATCTTTATATAAAATATCATTATTTCGGAGCCTATTCAATGCAAACAAACAATCAAATAAACAATAAAATCTTTCTTCTTTATAATATTATATTATTATTGTATAGAAGAGGCCCTTCTTCTCCTGAGCAGTGCAAAGAAGTCGTCCACCCTGTTCTCGGCAAATACGCCAGACGCGCTGCGCCGCCACGTAATTAATTTATAATTATCACGGGTCAATCTCTCACAATTTACACCAGCCCTTCACTAAGCAAGGCACTAGTCGACGATAAACATGTCCTCTACAATATGGAAAAGCTATTTTCGTTGGTAGGGGTCCCATTCCATTAAAACCGCAAGTTTTCTCTTTAAATGAAGAGAAGAACTAAGGTCTGATTTTTATTCCCACAGAAAAAATGTAAACAAAGTTACGTCACTGTCAAAGTGACATTTCAGGGAATCTCAAAGTTTGGGCCAGCAAGAAATATAATATTAAGTTATCATTTCGCTCGAAACGTGATATAAAAATAAATTCGAGAAATAATTTGAAATTCAAAACGCACAAATGAGTCACTGGAAAGCGATTACAATGGGAACACGAATTGTAAAGCAAAGCGAGTGAAGTGACGTCTCACATCAATCGAGCGGCCCTCAACTTGTTGACACGGGTGTATCGAGTCAATGATACCAGTGCAATAAATAAATTATGCATACAAAAACAGTTTTTCTCATTTTAAATTAATACAACAAAGAGTTTATATAAAAATAAAGTTTGCTATCAACGTTACGTTTGGCAATAAATAAATATCTAGGGACAATATTACACACATTGACCTAGGCCCAAACTAAGCTCTAGGCTTGTACTATGGTTACCAGACAACGATAAACATACTTTTTTCTTTGAATAAATTGTTTTTCTTTCTTTCTTTCTTTCTTACTTATATAGAGAAAAACATACAAATACATGGAAAACTTCCAAGACTCTGGAACAAATACTCACGCTCATTACACAAATATCTGACCTAAGCGGAATTTAAGCCCGGGACCCCTAGCTTAGCTTCATAGGCAGCTGGCAGGGTCATTACCGATGAGGATAACGTGTCGTCAATGTATTTGACTTTGTCTTTGTAAATTCAAATTATTTATTTCAGAGCCCACATAATTATGCTGCCACTAGGGCATGCTCCCGGGAAATCCCGGTTCTGTAATTCCCGGGAATTTCACAGGTCCTAAAGAACCGGTACTGAAGATTACATCCCGGTTCTCCCGGTTCTTTCCATAAATATCAAACAAATATCGTGGCGCGTATCACATATATCCAATTCACACCTGAGCGACGACGCCGGCACAAGCGGCAACATCGCATCAACATCCATCATATTTTGTGGCATATTTGCAATAATTGATCTCTAGATTTGTAAAAAGGAAGAACAAATAACTTTCTAGTAACTATTTTACTTAATCAAGATATGTTTTTGTTGAAGAAAACGTGCATGATTTTATTGCATATTTATTATATTTAAAGTTTCCTAATGTTTTTCAATCGTTTTTTGTCTCAAATGTCCATGATTGCTGTGATTTGAGGTAAAAAATAAAGAACCGGGAGAACCGGGAATCCCGGTACCGTCCTTGCTTAGAACCGGGAAATGGAAGTCTCGGAACCGGGCCCGGTACTGCATGCCCTAGCTGCCACGCCCCCACGAGAATCAAAAAGAATGGATTAATGCTTCCGTGCGAAAAAAGTGAGATGCGAGATACTTTGCGCGCGCGTCGGTTGCTGCATCGAATTCAAATGATTTCTGTTTACTATAAAACCAGAACATATACAAAAACGGAATTAAGAAGGTCAATAGGTACTCAATTATTAAATCAAAAATCATCGTTTACAGATCGTAGTGTTTCGAAGATTCAATCAAAAATATGCGAATTAGGTGTCTGGTTTAAAAATAAAACTATTTGTGTTTAACAGTTTCAAGGAAAAAATATAATTTTCAATATGTTTAAAGAACAGACACTAATAAGTTATTTATTGAGATACAGATCGCCGAACACTAGGTACCAACTTAAGCATTATGTGCCGTCTCAAAATTTATATTAAGGCTAGGCTATTAACTTCGGTAATAATTTCCTACACTACAGTCTGTGAGCACTTAGAAGCTGCTTCGGGTTTGTACTTCTCCCTCACTCGCTCTTAATAAGAGCGTATGAAAGCGAGTGAGGGACACGTAAAAACCCGAACCACAATCAAAGAGCTAACGCGCTATTATTGTAAAATTAGGCCCTAATTCAAAATTTAATATTGGTTTTCACTCATGTTAAGGTGTATTTCGATAATGTCGAGTTATTTATAAACACTCCCATGGATTTATTAGAGAAATAAGCTCATGGATACAGGATATCACACGCGAAGACAATGGTTCGTTAAAAGAGTATTTTCTCTAATGGACTAATCAGAAGCACATGGGTTTAGGACCTTCTAACCCGTTCAGATAGCTAGTGTCAGCACGCTACTGTGGGGGTGGTGGGGTGCTATTCAATTAAACCTTGAAATATACGTTCATACATTTATTTAAAATATTATAGTGGTTGTTTATTTATTCTCTGTATCAAAAGCTCGAGAGGTTCTGACCTACCAGACCATGATAACGATATGTTATTCTCCGTAGTTCTTATTTTAAAATATCAGGCCATAGAGGTGACGTGAAGGTCTTCAACCTTCACACTACTTAAAGCGACAAATAATTTTATAAACGTTTTAAAGGCTGAGCATAATAGTATTAATTACTTTGAAAAAGCTAGTTTCATCCTAAAAAACTACGGGAATGTTTCAAGGTCCTAAATAAATAGTCTGCAGATGTTGCACCGATATTTCAAAGCTAATGGTTAGCTGAAAGCCGGCTACCGTTTTTCATACCAACGTTTCGGCAGGGTTTTTGCTGTAACCTATTTTATCTGTGGTTAAAAAGATACAAACGTTTTCTGAAATAAGGTTAGAGCGCGTAATTTGTATGATTATTTTAAAATTATTAACTTATGAATTAAATAAAAATGACTGTCTAAATGAATGACTGGCTATTGGTTAATTGGCGCCCAAACGAGGGGCTAAATTTTAGTACCATTTTTAAATAATTTTCACATTACAAATATTTAAGAATAGTTTCCCAAACTATCCTGATGACTGTAAGAATTATGTTGATGTTGAACTCCCATTAGCGGTGGTATAGCAATATCTTTATTGTAAATGATTACCACTATCCCAGTAAATTGTTCATTTGGATACTAAATTGCGACAAAAAAATACGGCAAGGAGAAAACCAACCCGGACCTGCAACCCATAGACATTTGCTGTCCCAAGACTACAATTTTAGGACTGCTAACACGTTGCCAATCCTGATGGAATATCATACTTATTATTAAATACTTGATTAAATACATAGGGAACATCCAAGTCAATTTAGTTACCTAGATGCTCAAAAAAATGCTGTAAAAATACATCCGAAAGTTCCAATCAAACTGACAAATCGTTCTAGCCAGAGACAATATAAGGAGGTCAGAACCCGATATAAACACATGTATGTATATCGTCATAGACGGTCCCGGTCCTTTCCGGCGACCGGCCCCGCTCGCCGGAGCTAGCGCCATCTATTTATAGAAACGGAACTATGTTCTGAGTTGTTTCAATGGATCCCCTTTTTACAACTACGCTTAGGGAATAAGAGGTTATGATTTTAGGAAGGCTTTTGAAGCGATACAGTTGTATGAGTATTGCTATCAATTGCGTCATTTACGAGGACTTTTTTTAACCCCAGAATGGGTCTTAATGAAATTTGGCAAGGTGATAAATTGAACCCTCGGGTAGGTCTTATGATACTTATATTTAGAAAAAATTAACAGTTCTTTCGGGAACCAGAAACGATAGCCTGTATCGTAAAGTTCGTAAATGATGCCGACAAATGGCACTCTTTATAAATCAAATACTGAAAATGAATAGGTACTTAGTACTAAACACGAAACAAGAATAATTAAGTATTTACTCGAGCGTTCTAGCGAATGTGCTCAAGCCAATCAGCACCATAAGGGAGAATTAAATGTTGTGGTTAGTGTAACATTACAACTAGTTTGTGATAAATATAAGGATTTGTGGCCTGTTAATATATTGGACAATAAAATACTGACTGATAAAAAAAAGTCAATTGTGACCGTCCTCTTTTTAACCCACGATGCAAACAGAGAGGTGTCATGAAAATCGGTCGGATTGTTTAAGAGAGACCTATCCGCTCTGAAACTATTTAATAGTGATGTATTTTAATGCTAACACATATGCAAATGGCCATCCACATAGCTACAGAAATAAACGCTTCAAAAACTTTATTAAAAATGGCGTCAAACTTTTTCGCTGCATAAAAGTGCAACGGGTAATTGTTAACCGTTGGCAGAGTTTGCAACTGCCGCTAACTGGATTTTAGAGCGTTTTTTTTACTATTCTGTTGGTTATCTAGTTAGTTATTTATTACATACAGCTTCTGACCGTAACTTCATCAAAATGGAGTCATTTATCGTTCGTTCCGGAAATTTGATTCAAGGTTGGAAGCTACAAATGATCAGTGAACATGATTTTTTAAAACTATAGTATGCTGATTTATTGATTTTGGGATTTAAAAAAAAAATCAAAAATAAGATCTAAGTACGTTTTTTAAGGCATAGAGAAGGCAAACCTGATACTAAAATATCAGGTTTGCCATTAGACCATCTCAAGACTGGACCATCCCAGCCGCGCTAACTCATAATCGTCTAAGAACGGCGTTCTTCCCGGTCTCTACAGTAATATACTAATGTGAAGTTAAATAAAAGCTTATTAAGTTAAATAAGCTGGCAAATTAATGTCAAGCTAAAATTGATTACAACGTCATTTAAAATATTTCTCAAATGTGTAAAAAGTTCTCTATTATCTCACTAAAACATTATAATTCCATACTTTTTTGGTGCAGCTTTAAAATAACACGTCGGATCAGTTTATTCCATTTTGAAATGCGTTGTTTTACATAAAACTACCGTTGCACCGACAAGAAAGTTCTGGAATTGTAAAACTTGCCAATGTGAATTGTCAGTAACTTGTAAGAATGTTCTTGCGGAACGAAAACAATCTCAATATTTAGTGTTTTCCAGAAACTTCTAAGTCGGTAAATACAAGACGAGATTTCAAATTTTAAGGAATATGCTTAAACTTGCACAATTTTTTTTCTTCCTTATCTTTTTATTTTTTCTTTATATAGTATAAAACAAAGTCACTTTCCGCGTCTGTCTTTCTGTCCGTCTATTGTCCGGTAACTCCTAAACCACGCAACGGATTTTGATGAGGTTTTCACCATCAGTTAGATAATTTTTCACGAAAGGTATAAAAAAATAAAGTTTATATACGGGTGTCGCAGAAAACCCACATAAACCGAAGCGAAGCGAGGGCGGGTCGCTAGTTTTTCATAAAACATGAACAAAAATGAAAATATTTATTGGCAATTAACTTACAAATTTATCTTTAGTCCTGGATCCTGAGCTAAGAAGCCTTGTGTTACAGGACCCAAAGGAAAGAAACAACATGATGATGGGAGGACGATAAAACATACTCAAATTTGGTGTTGTTGTTGTTGTGTTTATCGATGTGGATAAACGTGGATAAAACATCTGTCACTTTCTCACCAGTATGTAAGTGTGAGAGCGACGGATGCTTTATCCACCGCGATAGAGGCGACCACAATACGAACCTTGGTCATGATGACTGATAAAACTATATTCTTAACATTAAGAATCGATCTCAGTTTTCTTCTAGCAATTTATTTGAGGACAGAGGACAGATACTCTAAAACTAGGTTAACAAATAGATTCCATTGCTGCATTTAGGAAAGTAAATGAAAAGCCGCATCAGCCATTGGGGCCACGATAAGACGTCCCTTCGGCCCAATTTATCGGTTTAGAGGGTAATATAAAGTTGGATAAAAAACACGCAAAGTCAGCGAAGCGTTTGGTTATTCTTTTTACCCGACTGCCGAAGGAAGAGGGTAAGGGTTGTCCGATTTTGATGATTCTTATGTCAATCGATTTGTCTTAATCAGGTGAGTGTCACTGAAGATATGACAGTAAACAAAATTCAATATGGCGGCAACCAGACGCCATATTGTGCAAATTAAAACAAAAAAAGTCGACCAAGTATGACAAGTGGGGTATCATTGAATAGGGATTTAAAAATAATCTTTAGGTTTGTTTCATCATTTTTCATTTTGAATGATCATTTAGGATTTATAACGATTTAAAGTTGGTTAGCAACAGTCGGGTTTTGAAAGCTTGCTTTTTTTAAAGTTATTAAGTGTGGTGTTTGGGTGTTTAGTTTAGGGTGTATAATGGTCCTGTTTGCAATATTTTCAAAAGCCTTTGGACTTCGACGTTTAGCGATCGGGTCATTTCGCATTTAAGTTTTTTGTAAAAGGTATACCATAATTATAATAGGGACATCATTATGTAACATTTTAATTTTACTTTCATCAAAATTTTATCTATGGAGCCCGCTTACACTATCTTTTTCAAATTTTGTTTTGAACGATGCAACATTTTTATTTAGGCAACCCATTTGAGACTTGGAACATATATTTTTTTAATCAAATAACAGATGAGGGTATACGTTTCTAATAACGGACCGTGGACTAGATGTTTTGCAAAATACACTTGACTAGATTTTTTATAATTATACTCATATTATGCCATGTCATGCCAAGCTGAAGGACATATTTTATTAATTTATTATTGATTAAAAAAACATTATTTTAGTTTAATAAAATGAACACAAACGGTCGTTCATTTGTCAATGTGAATTTTATACATTTAGTCGTTAACATTCGCAAAATACATCTCTGCTATGAGCTACTCAAGTAGCGAGTGTGAAATTCCAACATGATAATTTTAAAATGGTTATTTTCGGCATACGCAGTAAAATTCGAAAAGCCGTAAACTTTTTACGGCGCTCGTCATACTTATTGCAGTAAACTTGTATTAACAATGTTTTTCACATCGCAAGTACAGTTTACAATCTCATAAACATACGTGTCGTAAAAAAATACAAAGGAAATTTTCAAGAATTTACAGTTTGTGAATTTCTCAAACGCCTCGCTGGTTTTCTCGATTCCATATACTGTTTTTTTTCTTAATCAATGGCTTTCACTCCTTGTGTTTAACAAGGTGTATTTCGCCAGTATCGAGTTTTAGACAATCCCCATGGACTTATTAGAGAAACAAGTCCATGGATATCACACGCGAGGACAATTGTTCGGTTAAAGAGATTTACTCTGGTGGACTAAACAGAAGCGCATGGGGTTAGCTCCCGCGCTTCTGTCAAGTCATATACTGTTTATTCATGACTTGGTATTTACTATAAGTCTTTGTCTAAACTATTCTTACCTTAGTTGTCAATAAAAGAGTTTGACGTGGCGATAGGTGGGAGCTACAATATTCTCAACTGGTTACAAATATCCCAATCTCCTTTTTATAAAATGAGACATGGACCCTCATAACAGCACTCAAATAATATTTAAAATCATGTCGTACATAACGCATAAATCAAACAAAACATAAACGCATCTTAAGCTTATAACTTATTACCTTTCACAAAAATAAATCCAACCACAGCCAATTCCTTTTTATTTTTACAACTTTATTGCAATGGCAACACTTCAATAACTTATAACTTTTGGCGGGAAGCGAAAAAAATGGCGCTCAGCCAATTTCTTCAGAGCCCCGTAGTTCCTCAATTAATTTAGTTTTGGTAAAAGCTATATTTTACGCGAGTCGGTGATATTTTTATTCGTCGTTTGATTAATATTAAGTGGAGTTGTTTACATTGTAAATCGTTGGCAGAGTCGCACATTTGTAAGGAAGTGATTATCACCTGATGTACGAGTTTAAAGCCCGTAATCCTACTTTATATTTTTGTTTTTTTATGAGGCAAGGTCAAATGGATTTGGATTATTTGGATTATCGACAAAATAAAAACAATATTACAAGGCTTTGCTTTAAAATATAACTTTATAAGAGACACTTTTTGTTCTTTCTACTTAATAATAGAAATAAATAAGCTTACATGGATGTTTGGAAGTTTATCCCTTAATCACGTTTAAACTGCTCAATACATTCAAACAATGATATTTTATATAAAGATACGTCATCTGCGCGCAAAAAAGTTCCTCAAAAAGGAAGGCAAATTGCCTTACTTTTTATCTATTTATCTCTTTCTAACAATAGCGTTCGCTATGGATTGCCGTCTTTGTCTCTGTCAGTAATTGGTCACGGGTTTTGAATGCGTTTAGTATGAGCATAACGTATCTTAATATAAAATATCATTGCATTCAAATTTTAATCACATTTGGCACACAGAAAGTCTATGTACTGGATTAAAATAACGGATACTTTTTATCCTGGGAAATAATACTTTCCTAAGGTAATATAATAATAGAGTTGTATGCGTATGAAGTCGCGACGGATCGATAGTCATACATAATTCTATTGGAATTTTGAGTTGGGTTGCGACCACGTTGGGCGCCAGTGTAGCAATAGTAATGAACAGACACAGATATGTATATTATATGAGCAAGTTTGGTTTCTGCCTGTTTGTTAATACACTTTTATGGCTAAACCGTAGATTTGAAAACTATGAAAGGACGGAAAGAAAATATATATAAAAAAGTAGGTTCGTATATGAGCAACACAATTTAACTCTGCAATTGACAACAATTCATTTGTGCTAAGGTAGTAAATTAAAATACCGTTTGTGGATTTTACACTGCTGATTACAGTAAAAATATTTTTGGATTTTTTTACGCAGTAGTTTTTTTTATATTATGGAAAAACAGTAAAAAAAGTTGGATTGTGAATGTTAGGAATACATTTATAGTGCCCTTAGTCCGTTTATTACCATAGGAATTGAATTTTTTTTACAACTGTCATGTCAATTTGTATCTGTCTGACGGATTACTTGATTCTAACGACACGCTTTGGATTCTCGTAATACTATTGTTTTGATATACGTTATTTAAAATGATAGTGACTAACGGATTTGTAAAAGCGGATAGCCGCAATCTGCCCAAAGTCGACGAATTTATGTTGTTACAGTTGTTATTGTTGACAAGTGACATGACATGACAGTCAGTTCTGTTTCTGATTAAAGTTACTTTTTTCTATTTTATATCATACTAAGATCACGACATCAGTATTCCTAACTTTGTATTTACGGTCTTTTTAATGAATATTTCTTTAATAAATTATTAACGACGAATTTAACTTAAATAAAGAAAAACCGAGAAACACGGGTAGTGTAATTTTTAATCAGCTATTATAAAAGCGAAAAAACAAAAACTTTTTGCTTTTTGTTTTGAAATGTTGTCAATTCGTCAACAAAGTATTAACCGGCAAACTAAAGAAGCCCCGCATGCTCGATGACACATAAGTCAGAGTTAGGTAATTACCAGTTGGACGAGCTGCTGAAGAAACCTGAGACCAAATTAAATGTACACGTACAATTTTTAATAATTCTCTGACAGGACCATTAAACGATTGCAGGGTAAAGGACCGTAGTAGCTCAATGCATCTTCTTCTTCTTCTTCTTCTCTTTATGTGGTAGCTCAATGCAATAGTTACCACTTAAAAAAAAAAGGTAGATTCACCAGTCACAACGTCAAACTCTTTGCCATCAAGGTTAGTACCAAAAACTTTTACTCACGAACGCAAAACTGTAGTTTCCTCTTCGTGCCACGCACGCATTAAACAAATCTTTATTCATCTATAGATTATGCGTATGTTGGTGTTTTTGCGTGACTAAATAAGTTTGTGACGCGAGCGGCCATGTTTATCTTGATGGAACGTTTTACGAGAACCTTTTATTTGACTCTTTAGGCTGGCAACTCTTTGTTTCTGCCTTTTGAAACGAGAAACAAAGGCGTCAGTTTGGCTGAGGCGAGCCTGCGTTTTGCTTTTAATTTGTAATTGTATTGTTTGTTTTTTGAATTGGCGAGCTTACAGGTAAAACTTTGTTATGCAAAATATTGGCTTACAATGTAGCAATTACAAAAGGACTTTGTGTTTCTTAACAAAACATTTGAGACATCTATAATTAATAGGTCATCATGAACTATATCCAGTAGGCGGCACTGTCATCCCATATCAGCCTTACAAGCAATACTTATAGTATCTTTAAGCCTCGAAATCCCGCCCCACTATCAGAGTATAAATAGTAATTAGTCTTCAAATAACAAAAAGCAAGCTTTCAAAACCCGACTGTTGCTAACCAACTTTAAATCGTTATAAATCCTAAATGATCATTCAAAATGAAAAATGATGAAAGAAACCTAAAGATGATTTTTAAATCCCTATTCAATGATACCCCACTTGTCATACTTGCTCGAACTTTTTTTTTTATGTTGCACAATATGGCGTCTGGTTGCCGCCATATCGAATTTTGATAACTGTCATATCTTCAGTAACATTCACCAGATTAAGACAAATCGATTGACATAAGAATCATCAAAATCGGACAACGGGTTTAGTTTTTATAGTGCCACAAAGGAACAAACATACATATATAGGCTGTGAAACACATTACCCTCCTCCGTCGGCAGTCGGGTAAAAAGGCTTATCGCGTGGCTTACGTATTTGCGTGCCTAGACCATACGCGTCGCGAGCCACCACAATGAGGATTAGGAAGCTTAGGGGTCTCATAAATTAGGTTATAATAGGCATTTTAAATTAAAGTCCGACATTTGACAGTTTAAAAAAAATGGTCGCCTACCTAAGTACTACTTTATACTGGACAGTTCAAGATACTATGACTTCAAAAATGTGCCAAAATAGAGGGCCGTATGAATAAACTAATCTCAACTCTAATGCTCGTCTCGAGATGCGTCAAAAATGACAGTGCTCTATGGTTTGACGCTTACTTTGACGTATCTTGTGACGGGCATCTCACCCAAGATCAATGATATTTTATTTTTAGATACGTTATGCTCATACTAAACGCACATAAAATCCATCGCCAATTACTGACAGTGGCTACGTTGCCAGATCTCTACAGACAAAGACGGCAATCCGTAGCGAACGCTATTGTTAGAAAGAGATAAATAGTTGTTTCAAATTGCTTACCCGAATGACGTGGCGTGCCCGCCATGGCCGCGTGATGGCCGCCACAAAATATGGCGATGTAAACAAAAAATGTAAAAAATATTTACGGTAGTTACGAATGAAATGAGACATCCTTTCGTCCTTTTATAGTTACAGTATAATTTCGGCAGCCTCTAATAACACAAGACGGCATTTTTTATGACTTATATTTGTTGCATTTCGGTAATAAAACTTTACTGTTTTTGACGCGTGCGTGTCAGCGGCCACGGCGCGACTGAACGATAGTAAGGTAATTTACCTTCCTTTTCGAGGAACGCTTTTGCGCGCAGATGACGTATCTTAATATAAAATATCATTGCCCAAGATGAGTTTATTAATACGGCCCAGAGTATCAATGATTCCAATCAAATCCAAGATCCAAGAAATATGAGATCCTGTTCTCGAAAACGAATTTCGTAGAAGTTATTATAAACTAACCGCAAAGAATTATAAAGGAAAAGATAAAAAAAAACTTTAAACTTGTTTATGCACGTAACCGCAGTTTTATACGCGTTCACATTAAAATATCATACGTAGGAAGTATTTGTACAAACAGATGTGCTGGCACTCAACAATGTTTATTTTTAAAACCATAGACAAAACTATCAAATGGTTTATGCCTACTCGAGTTCTGTTTCCGCATATTTTGGCGCCAAACATCAGTCAAGCGCGGGAAAACAGCTGTCAGATTGAAAATTCTAAAGCTTTTTGATTATTAGGTGTTTTTATTACGTTTATATTTGCTCTTTTATTGTTATTCTGTTTGTTTATTGGTTGCCTGTTCGATAAAAAAATTGCTAAAGACTTAAAACTGCAAATACAAAAAAAATACAATTTTAAAAGTATGTGTAAATAGGTAAGTAGGTAAGTATGTATATATGTATATATGTACTCTCTTAGGATGAATCAAATCGAGTGTGATTTTGTGAGCTGTGAGTCGCGTAATTTCTACTGCATTTCGGACAAATCCTGTTTGGTTTACATAGAGACGCAAAATCAGCAGGGGGCCGATTTTTGACTTTGGAGCGCTCGAAAGTTTCACTCGGAAGTCTTCGAAACCGTTTTTTGAAATACGAGCGGTAGAATTGAAAACGAATGGCGTGGACCACTCGTCTCTAAATTTTCTATCGCTCGTTATTTCAAAAATACAGTTTCACAGATTTTGCTCACTTCCTAGTGAAACTTTCGAGTGCTCGAAAGTCAAAAGTATGCCCCCTGGACTTTTATAAATATGCAGCAGTAATTACGCGAGCAAAATTACGGGCCTCACAACTCAAAAAATTACGCTCGTTTGGCTTCACCCAGGCTGCGACTTTGTCAGTACTCTGTACACGAAACATTATTTCGATTTACTGGGATGAAAAATAATAAATTTCTTCCTGTGTTACTCTTATGAACACTATCGTCGGCTAATTTAATCTGCATTACGTATCGGCACTAGTATCTATCGGACCTTGACAATTAAGGTCTTTAAAAATAAATCAGGAAAAAGTCTTAGATGTCTAATCTGACCAATTTCGCAGACGATGGGTTTCCAAAGAAGATTGCCGTTAATCCTACCTTCTTTAGGAAGTGCGTCCGCTGCACGTCATTCTCGTCTCTTATGTGACAGATATTATTGTGCGAATATGATACTCACACGCAAATCCTACTTTAACAATAATTCCAATTGTTTTTAACCAACTTCAAAAAAAGGAGGAGATTCTCAATTCGTCTGGTTTTTTTTAAAATGTTTGTTACGATTTTGATGATTCTTTTTTTATTTGAAAGCTGGTGCTTCCCGATTGGTCTCATTCTTATCAAAATGAACATCTGATGGTGGAATCCATGAGGAATCGACGGAACTCTTCAAAATGTATAGGCACACCTATAGCGATTTTGGTATTTTTCATTGTAACTCGTGTATTTGGTCTTGGAAAGCACTATTTGGTGAAGTGGAACTGATGATGAAGACCACAGATGGCCACCGGAACTCCTAAACGATATATATTTCGAGGGTGGCGACAAGATATTTCGATTAAGATGGTTGAGCGACTATGACGAAGCATATTTAGGTTTAAATATATGACTATGACCTTCCCACGGCGTTGCTTGCGGCGAGATTGAAATGTTCTATTGTTTCTTATTAATTGAGAAGTGGGAGAATAACAGCATAATTATGATCACAAAAAGTATAAAATAAAATAAAAAGTTTAAAAAAACAAAAACCCGCCTTCAAAAAGCAAAAAATAACTTCAACAATATTTTAACCAAAAGCAGACTTCAGTTGGACTGACCTATTTACCTACCATTTTAAAGAAGTTATTTTTTGCTTTTTGAATGCGGGTTTTGGTTTTTTTTAACTTTTTATTTTATTAAACTGCGCATTCAACATCAAACTGCACAAAATCAAGCCGATAACGTACTGGAAATACGAATACATTTTTAAATATAGGTATTCTGCACTGTAAGCGCTGCCACATATCAGTTTAAACGGGGATGACAGCGTTAAATAGGTCAAAAGGCTATAAAATGACATGTATGCTTTAGCTGATACTATTGTATGGATTTATATGACACCGGCCTCGGCCTGTGGCATGTGGTTGAAGCCCGAAATGGATATTCAATATTAGTCTAACTTCAATTTGTTCGAAATGCTTTTAAGTGCGGTCAGTGGTTGTCATGTTGTAAATTAATTATCGGATATTTTGGTAAGGAATTCATTTTTGAAATGACGTTGTTTAAATTACACATTATGTTTTGATCGTCATATTTTTTCGGCCAATATTTTCAAAAAATATTTCAACTTTAAGACATCAGAAGGCGTTTCACATGTTTTTGAATGTAATATACTGAATAGTAAACTTCAATCAGAACATATCAACGCATTTTTTTTGAATAATTTATGGTAACAAAATAACCTTCCAACAACCCTATACTTACTCGTAATCAAGTATCAAAAATTGATAACGGCGACACGAAATTGGCACAATAGTCACTTTCCAAACATTCTCTTAACGTGTCATTACCGATTCCCTCCAAAAATGCTTCCAAATTTGAATCCAACTAACCAGAGACAATAAACGTCGCGTGGGCGCCAAGCGCCGAAACAAATGACAGCTGAAGTTCCGTTCTATTACCGTTTACATTTCCCGCGCAAGTCGTTAAGTTGGCAGTATGCAAGATAAAATGAATTTGCATAGTTTTAAGCCGATTTTTAAATTACTTAATACAGAAATGAATGTTCGTCTAGCTATTAGGCTAGCTGCCAAAAAATCCCGAAAACGTTATTCCTGCTTCTAACTACTTTTGTTGTTTTAGAGCTTTTCTTAACTATACGTTGGTTTTAAAGTTTGGTAGCCAGAAGACATTGTGTTAGGACTGATAGACAATAATAAATAGGAGCCAATAAAAAAATGTCTCGAAAGAAAAACGCACAATACGTAACAGAACTTTTGCAAAAGATTTTATCCATACCTATAAAAGAAGGGAAACCCTTTTGCACCCCAATTGCACGGGAAAATTTGAAATATCAACGAAGATATTGCAATTGGTTGTTTATTTTATAATGTAGTCATAAAACTCCGTATTTTAAATGTAATTGTAAGTTTGTCGTATTATTTATCAGAATTTGCCCCTGCGAACTACGAGTAGGTATTGCCGGCAACAGTGACGCAATGTTTCCACTCTGGCAAAATTCTCGGAAAAGGTGCATCACCACCAAACGAGCAGACGGGCCACCTGATGGTAAGCAGTCACCGTCGCCCATAAACATCAGCCATGCCAGAAGTTGTTGCCTTTCAGTGAATACTCTTTTTAAGCCACGTTTAAAGATAGACATGTCATAGTGCTAAGGACACACCGTGGAGGGAAGCTCATTCCATAGTTTCAAGGTGCGAAGAAGAAAGGATCTTTGGAAACGGACTGTAGTCGATTTTAATAGTTCTAGGGGCACGTTTTATAAAGCTACAAATTACAATTTACAGGTTACAAGTTTCCATTTGACACAACCTGGACCAATGATGACCAGCCATTTCAGCAGTATTGCCAGTTTAGACCTGTAAATTTGTAACTTGTAGTTTATAAAAACGTGCCCCAGGGACCTGTTTTATAAAGCTACAAATTACAATTTACAGGTTAAAAGTGACCATTTGACACAACCTTGACCAATGACGAACAGCCATTTGAGCAGTGTTGCCAGTTTAGACCTGTAAAATTGTAACTGGTAGCTTTATAAAACGTGCCCCAGGTAGTATGGATGAACTTTACTCCGGTGGCGAGTGGTCCTATAATAGAATGGTGCTGTAGGTACTAATGTAAGCTCTCCGTGACTTTATAAGTTAGAGAGGAGAGCATACTCTCAAACAATAACATCTACAAAAGTTAAGTTCTAGCATTGCAACTACATAATGTAAATGAAGCTCAATAAACAACTCCTGCGTCTGTTATTTATGAAATAAATAAACAGCTCTCCTTTAGTTACAATTCTGCCGCGTTATTCATGCCGAGTGCGCTTCTGTTCACAGATAAAAACAGTATCATGTTTTTCGTATGACTGTGTTAGTTAGAGTTACAACATATTTGCCAAGATTTTTTCTTGTAGAGGTTGGCATTTTAGCAATAAAGTCTAACTTCTGGGTAGCTAAAATAATTTTATTTATTTGTTTTAGTATTCAGACATAATATAGACAATATTTTAACACTAAGTTTTTTACAGTATTTACATCCAACAACCACATTTACAGCAATTTTACAACAGTCGGTCCTGACTGTTCTAAGCAGTCCGTCTATGGCGGCCCTAAGTTGTAATTTGCATAGCATAGCAAACATGTTTGGCATGTGAGTATAACATTTTGTATCCGACGTAAAAGGTTAATAGTTTTTCGTAAAATGGTAAGCATTATTAAGTTTGAAACACGATCATCGTAACACTTGTAGAAATAACAGCGGGTGTAAATTTCGTTCGTCTGGTTTGGCGCGGCGCCATCATGCCACGCCGCAATTATTAAAATTCGTCTTCGTTTAAGCTTTCATTGAGTTTAAACGTTAAATGTTTGATTGGCGGGAGCATGCAGTTTATGAAGTTAGTTGAACTTGTGTGATTCTTTTAAGCAATTCACTTTTACATTCGTAGTAGAGTTAATATCCGGCGACTTTAATTTAAAGTAATTATTTACCTAATTTAATTAAAACCATTTTTAATAAAGGATGCTTGTAAACAATTGACAACATAAACATTTAAAAAGGTGTTCTTAAAAAAATCATGCTTATGACTATGACTGCCGAAGGAGGAGGGTAATGTGTTTCACAGCCTATATATGTTTGTTTGTTTCTTTGCGGCACTATAAAAACTAAACCCGTTGTCCGATTTAGTCATTTAGATGATTCTTATGTCAATCGATTTGTCTGAATCTGGTGAGTGTCACTGAAGATATGACAGTAATCAAAATTCAATATGGCGGCAACCAGACGCCATATTGTGCAAATAAAAAAAAAAGCTCGACCAAGTATAACAAGTGGGGTATCATTGAATAGGGATTTAAAAATCATCTTTAGCTTTCTTTCATCATTTTTCATTTTGAATGATCATTTAGGATTTTTAACCATTTAAAGTTGGTTAGTAACAGTCGGGTTTTGAAAGCTTGCTTTTTGTTAAAGTAATTTGTTCATTATTTACTGAGAAAAAAAAGAGCTTAAGACTTTAAAAGCACATGCCCTTTATGAAGTCACGTCACGTCCGCCAGTGCTACGTAACTCGGTTACCACTAGTTCGAAGCGGGCGCGTATTAGCAAAAACTCATATTTTTTTCTCAGTAAATAATAACTAAATTAAAAAACAATTGTATGTTTTTGTAGTAATCTAGAAGAATGTTTTTTATCAGGACACCTTTTCAAATACGTGTTGTCAATTCACTTTTAAATATTTGTTGTATTACTTTAGAGGTATAACTAACGGACGAGCCGAAGTTGTCTCGTCAAAGCTAGATGCACAATTAGTGCATTTTTATTTCAGTAAAAAACTAGCTCGTCTCCAGCCCTTTCGGAGTTTCCTATTGCTGTTCGGGTGCTAGGGTTGCGTCGATGCGCGTCACTCGATACTTGATACGCTCGCAACCACGGCGACGGCGCGGCCCTGACTAAACCGGCTTGGTCCGTCTTGTTGAGTTTGCTAGTGCAACGCACACATGCAAACACACTAAGAAGGGATTTTTGGAAATTCATCCCCTAAGGCATGTGACATGTCATGTTGAGGCCTGTCCGGCATGTCTGGCAGTGGATGGATGATGATGATGATCCCCTAAGTGGTTCTTAACCTTTTTCTGCCCACGGACCCCTAGGTAATCAGGCACAAATCCAAGGACCCCTAAATAAAAACAACACCAATACATTTCAGACCATTTATCTTAGTCCTTACTGCAAATACAAAAAAAAAATATAAAAAAATACGTTAATGTGAAGGTTGATGCTCCTTCTTTGCAACTAAGTTAAAAAACTCAAATCGGATTCCACTTGTAATCTATTTCTGTATTTGTTTTTAATATATACAAGGGAAGAGAATGCCTTTTCACTGAGGTATGTGGTTCGGTCTTGGACTCCGCTCGCTGGAGCACGTTCGCGATGCTTAGTAAGCACTTTTTTCTACTTTTAGTGGCAATTATTTATTATTGTTAAATGGTCCATAGATGAGACTTCGCTGGACCCCCGTATATATACTCGCGAATCCCCGGGGGTCCGCGGACCACAGGTTAAGAAACACTGCCCTAAGGCAGTGGCGTAGCTACCGAAGGGCTAGGCGGGGCAATGCCCCGGGGCCCCCAAGCTCGAGGGGCCCCCAGAACCCGATTAGCAAACCTCTTATTGCACTAGCTAGCTAACTAGCTGATGATACCTAGTTATTTATGATTATTTATGATAAGGTAGCTTTGAAATATTGATAAAACCTAAACGGTTGAGCCCTAGTTTTTTTTGCCCCATGGCCCTTGGTCACCTAGCTACGCCACTGCCGGATTTAAAATAGGGGGCGTACGAAGTCGGGGGCGTCCTCTAGTATCCAATGAACGCTCCATAATTTCCCCAATATTTGCAGCACCATATTTAGCATAATAACCAGTCCCTGATTTACCGGTGGGTGGCCGGGAACTGGCTGGCTAGCTGCCAGGGGGCGCTATCTGTTGACTGGGTTATGACACGAGGGTTGATAATGCACCTGCGATAGCAGATTATACATTTTAAACGGGACTTGATCGCGTGAGTGGGACGCGAGCGAAACAAGGAGGTTATTATTTGCGAGTGTATGTAGACCTATGTATGTATATTTCTTTGGCACGGTCTGCAGCCTGAACGGCGTGATGGATTTTAATGTATGAGGTGTCGTTAGAGTCGTCTTGGGTGTGGGAGTGACAAAGGCATGAGGGGTTTAATTTTTTTAACATAATACAGGGTGTTAAGCACATAGTTGGACGAAAATAAAATGGTTAATAAGTGGTGCCATGTATTACTTATTCAGGCCCAGGACGCCAGGATTAATTTTTTTTTCTTTTTCAATAAAATGTCCGAATTCATTGTTTAAAATCAAATAATTAAAAAGAAACATTAATAAAACCGCCAAGTTTTAAAACTTTACTGTGGCTGGGCTTTTTTTTAGTAATTATTTGCGTGATATCTCACTTCTCACAGAATATAGCAACAATCAAGATACAATTTAAAAAAAATGCGGTTTTATTCATGTTTCTTTTTAATTATTTGATTTGAAAAAATGAATTCTGGCATTTTTTTGAAAAAACATTTTTTTTTTTAAGTCCTATTTTCCTGGACCTCCTTTATTAGGCCTGCATAAGTAGTACATGGCACCACTTATTCGCGTTTTTTTTTTGTCCAACCATTTGCCTAACACCCTGTATAATTATTATATCAAAAATGCAGTCGGGTTTATTTGACTTGTTATAATTGTGTAAATAGGTCTTTTGCACAGAGTTGCCAGGAATAGACATGAAAACCCCCAATGTAATTGGAACTCCTACTTTCAGAGCTGGGGCTCTATTCTAATCGGCCTAACCATATTCATGAAAAATATCAAATGCCCATTGTTTTTTTTATAGAAAATGGGTTTACTCTTGACTAACTCTTGCCCCGGGAGGGCGAAGATTTTGTCGATTTGAAGTATTTAAGTATAGCGAATCAAGATTAAAACAGCCATGTATCCAGCGTACCTTAACATACCCTTTAAACAAACAAAGCAATTCATGGGCAATTTGCCCCACGATACCCATGTTCATGAAATAATCAGGTCCAGAACGGCCCAGATGAATACTGAATGAGAAACTACGCAAAGGCTAGGTGCACTAGCTTTCGTAGCTTGGTTTTGTGAACGTATGTAAAGCTATGGTGGAAAGGCAGCCTTGGAGCGCCATTTTGTTTTTATTACGGAGGTTAGGGTTAAATTGACAACAGATTTTTTTTTAAAAAGGTGATCTGAAAATAAAACATGCCTAATAAAAAAAAAACACGCCTTCAAAAATGCAAAAAATAAATTCTTTTAAAATGGTAGGTCAGTCCAACGGCATTCGGCTTTTGGTTTTTAAATATTGTGGGACGCTGACTTCAGTTGAACTGACCTACCATTTTAAAAGAAGTTATTTTTTGCGTCTTTGAAGGCGGTTTTTTGTTTTTTTAAACATTTATTTTATTTTTGTACTTTTTAGTGATCCTATTTATGCTGTTACGTAGCTCCACTTCTAAATATTAATGAGAAACTATAGAACATTTCAAGCTCGCCGCAGACAACGCCGCGGCAATGTCAGTCATATTTAAACCTAAATATGCTTCGTCATAGTCGCTCAACTACCTTAATCGAAATATCTTATCGCCACCCTTGAAATAGGTACCGTTAAGGAGTTCCGGTGGCCATCTGTGGTCTTCATCATCAGTTCCACTTCACCATATAGTACTTTTCAAAAGCAAATGCACGAGTTACATTGAAGAATACCAAAATCGCTATAGGTGTGCCTATAATATTTGAGGAGTTCTCTTGACTTCTCCAAGATCCCATCATCAGATCCTGACCTGTTAACAATGGGACCAACTAGAAAGTATACCCATTCAAACAACGAAAAAAAATTTCAAATCGGTCCTGTGGTCTTCGAGTAATCGGAGATCATACATAAAAAAATATATATATATCGCGACGAATTGAGAACCTCCTCCTTTTTTTGAAGTCGGTTAAAAAGAGGTTTGTCTCAAAAGCATACGTAGTAAGTATTCTTACTTATTTACTAAAAAATATATATCTGCTAATGGCTAAAGAGCTTAAATGCCACGTGTTCTTTTCTACTATGGTAACAAGACTAACGAGGCAACGAGAAACATACTCACCAACATATACCTACCGTAGGTATGTATGGGAATACATACTTAATTACGTTGGAAACATTGAAGACTCGGGCTCATCACACAATGACCTACTTGCCATTACTGTCAAACGGGATACTTGGAGCACCGTGAGTACATATGACAGAGTAGGTTACCGTTAGAAATTACCTACACGCCTATAGCCCCAACACATCCCGATGACAGGTCGACCATAAACTAGAGCTCAGTGTTACCAGCGTAATTTCTAAAGTACTCATTTTTTCGACGCTGGGAAAATGCATTTACCCGTATGACCCAAGGTGATTATGTCCGACTCACCAACCGAGCGCGGAATACCCACTAAAATCCAGCGATTCTTCCTCCGCACCATTGTTGGTGAGGGCCGCACGCTCTGAGGCCCTCGCCAAGATGCACTACGCTAACTAGCGTTTCTATTCGATTCGTTTTTAAACCAATCGCGTCGCTGGTAGATGACGTGATACGAAAAGTCACGTGATCTACCAGTGACGCGATTGGTTTAAAAACTAAACGAATAGAAACGTTAGTTAGCGCAATGCATCTTGGCAGGGCCCTTGCGTATTCGACCATGCACTGTCATAAGTTGCCACAGTGTCCCAAGTATCTGTGTTTAAGAGAGCCACATATGATGCCACGCCAGGGATGGCACTAAGTGCTTCCGCACAAAGAACGTGAGATGAAGATAGTTTGCGCGCGCCTTGATTGCAGGGTCAAGTCAAATAATTGTTGTTTACTTTAAAACTACTTACAACATAAGTAAATTAGAAAAATTGTTTACCAGGATTAAGAAGTTATAACTGCCCTGCTAACACAAATGTCCGTATCTCAGACAAAACTCCTGTAGCAAGTTGGACCTTATTACTTAAGTTAGTGGATTTAATCTGCTTTGGCTATTGATGATGAGTTATCGCCTTTTGGCTTATGAGGGCAGATCAACTATTGAATCAAAAATCATCGTTAAAGATCGTAGGTTCGAAGATTGAACCAATAATAAGCGAAAAAGGTGTCACAATACTATCGAGGATTTTGTTTCTAATCGTGTTTTCACGTTTACCAGTGTCAAGGAAATATGACACGTATATCCAAAGACCAGACACAAAGGCGTTATGGTTATTGAGATCCAGATCAAGGAACACTACCGACTTTATCATAATTATGTGGTCTCTTGAGGGACAGCTAGCTTCGTAGGAAAAGTCACTACCATCGAGGCTAACTGTGTCGTTAAAAAACCGGGCAAGAGCATGTCTGACCATGCTCAGTGTAGGGTTCCGGAGCCGTTAATACACAAAAACTATCTCAAAAAACCGCAAGTATGAAGTAATTTCTATTTAAAGTTATTTGGTGCCGTCTTAGGTCATTTTAGTAAGTATAAAAACTTTAGTCACCTGTGTCCCGGGTACCAATCAGGTCGTCATAGTTTTCCTTTAAAATTCATTATTATGTGCTTTCAATTAAGATATTTTTCAGATTTTTAGTATTTGTAGTTTTGGCTGTACTGGCTGGCAGGGGGGGGACACTGGACTCTAACAAACATTAGCGCTTAAAGCTTAACATTTCATAAACGGATCCCTTAATGGAAATATTTTAATAATAAATAATATTTTAATATAATAATATAGCCTCAATATAGCCTCGTGTGGTTGCCGAGTTAGAATAGTGCCACTCCATGTCTTCCCGTGGATGTCGTAAGAGACGACTAAGGGAATAAAGGCTTGTAGTACTGTTAGGCGATGGGCTTGCAACCTGTCACTAATACGCTGGTAAACATCTTAGCCTAATTGTGCAAATTGTGGTTATAGAATTATCAACAAGTTTTTAGAGATGTTTGTAATTCTGTAGTTCTGCCTACCCCACTCTGAGAACGAAGGCGTGAGATTATGTATGTGTATGTATAAAAATATAATAATATTTTTGAAAGACCTATCCAACGACACCACACACTATGGAGTAGATGAGAAAAAAAATACGTCCCCACGTTACGTGGTAGGGCAGGTACACTAAAATTTTTTATTTGTATATTCATGCTAAATTACAGCTTTCTAGGACTAGGAGTCTCTGAGCTAGGCTGCGGACGGACGGACATGGCGAAACCATAAGGGTTCCTAGTTTGACTACGGAACCATAAAAAAACGTTTCTTTCTTTCTCTCATGTCACATATTGTGCCGTGAGAAAATGTCCCCCTTTCCACGCGTGCCACACGCACCGTCTATACAACCTCATTAAAATTTCGCGGCATTTGTTGCCTGAAGGTCGCCGGTATGCCGAGCACGAAAGAAACACGAACGAGACAATATGTACAGCGAACGGAAATGTAAAGTCACTTTTGTTAGAAATTTAGTTCATAAGGTATGTATTTTTTAACTGATTTCAAAAAGGTCGACCCCATGTCGACCCTTATTTACTCGTCTGTTCAATTGTCAACCAATTTTAATGATTTGTAATTTTCTGCTACTATTTAATACAGTCAAGGAATTTAATTTGTGACCCACCTTAGGTCCAAAGTCAATCTGACATTCTACAGCAATAACGTTGAGTTTCCTATCAATTACAAATGACTTGACATCTCTATTGACATTGACAGTTTCAAGCAGATTTTCTTTGAAATGGGTAGCAAATTAACTTCCGTGAGCGTACTGTGCCTCTATTCCAGGCGGTAAAAACCATATCGTTTTTGACCTGTCATCGTATCGTCAACGTTTTGATAGCTCTTATTTATTTACTTGAAAGTACCTAATTGCAGCCGAGTAAAAACAATATCATATCTGCATCGCTATTGCCTAACGCAATCACAATCGGCTTAATTTTGACAGTCCGAAGGCGAGTCTGCATACAAAATGAAAACAATTGTTCCAATTTAAAGCCGATTGCGATTGCGAGTGCGTTAGGCTATAATAGGCCATCGGTCAAAGACGATATAGTCTCTCTGGGGTGTTATTCTCTCAAAAAACGGCGGTCGGTCGGACGGACGAGCGAATCGAAGCGGCGAGTTTAAGTAGTCCCGTCTGAGCGAACAAAACACATTTTAGCGCGTGCATTGTCAATTAGGCAGCCTTATACGTTCGAGAAGTCATGCTGTCAAATTGAATACACGCTCTAAAATGTGTTTTGTTCACTCTGACGGGACTACTTAAACTCGCCGCTTGGACCTTCACACCGCTGAGGGCTCAGACAAGATTCACTACGCTAACTAACGTTTCTATTCGATTCGTTTTTAAACCAATCGCGTCACTGGAAGATGACGTGATACGAAAAGTCACGTGGTCTACCAGTGACACGATTGGTTTAAAAACGAATCGAATAGAAACGTTAGTTAGCGTAGTGCATCTTGTCTGAGCCCTCAGATCTGTCAAATGTGAAGCCGAAAAAAGCATTCATGTAGGTAGGCGTAATCTTCTCGTAGGTAAGGTAACGAACGTTGTTTTGTGTCCCATTTCAAACAAAAAAATGCTTGAAGTCTTCAATGTCATTAGAGATGCCAGTCATTTAAAATTTATAGAAAACTCAGCCTTGTTGTTGTAGAATGTCAGATTGACTTTGGACCTAAGGTGAATGACAAATTTACGTCTTTGACTGTATTGACTTACGAACCACGACACTTACACAAGTGCACAAATAATGTTGCTAGCGGATTGCATTTCCCCGGAAAATGGGAACTCCAGTTTCAATGTGTTATTTATTATTCTAAGCTTTGCTGAATGTTTGTGATTTGTGTGTGATTCTGTATGGACAACTGCCAAGTTACATCTCAGAGTGCATGCAATAAATTTATTTTGACTTTAATGCGTAACTTGACACCTTTTCAGACACAACCCAAAATGGCTTTAGTAATGCCAAAAAATATATGGACCAAAACCCAGCCTCGATTAAAATCAATCATAAGTACCTATAGGGTTAAGGTCTGTTCATTCTTACTTGTCTTATATAGTAAACAACTTTCTAACCTCAAAATTGGAACATTTTAGGCTAAAACCGCTATTTTAATCAAAATAAAGCAATCACAGACAATACATTGGCCAAATGATGTCCAAAATGTTTATTCAGTTTACTTTATTTACGACGAAAGAGCTGTTTTAGCCAAAAAAGGTTAATTTTGAGGTTAGAAAGTTGTTTACTATATAAGACAAGTAAGAATGAACAGACCATAGGTAGAGTAGAGCATATCCAATGGGTTACAAGAAGGGTTACAAATGTATAATTTGTTTTCGTGAAAACCATCCGCAATTATTAAAAAAAAGTGAAAACTCCGGGTAGTCAGAATATAATACCTAAGTATAGATAATGTGCTTATTTGGTGACGGATAATCATCACAGATTAATTTGATGTAGAAAAACATTTAAGACAATGCTGTGGTGTTAATTCTTCTGAAGGACTTGTCTTAAAAATGTTATTTAGAAATAATCGTAATAACACGTTACTCGCAAGATATATTATTTACAAAGTATCACAAGAGATGGCTCTGTCAGAATGCTTTACGATAAGAGATTATATTCGCTATCCCAATGCACGCCACTGCTCCCGATCTTCTCTCATCCAACCTACACCGGCGGCCCATCTGCGCATGTCATCGCTCCATCTGGCCCCAGGGTGTTCTACACGACGTTTGCCGAGACGCGGTCTCCACTCAACACGACGGCTCCAACGGTAGTCGGTTCTCTCAAAAAACGGCGGTCGGGCAGACAATATAGCGAATCGAAGCGGAGAGTTTAAGTAGTCCCGTCCGAGAGAACAAAACACATTTTTACGCGTGCATTGTCAATTAGGCAGCCTTATACATTCGAGAAGTCATGCTGCCAAATTGAATACACGCTCTAAAATGTGTTTTGTTCACTCTGACGGGACTACTTAAGCTCGCCGCTTCGATTCGCTCGTTTGTCCGCCCGACCGCCGTTTTTTGAGAGAACCGACGACCGTTGGAGCCGTCGTGTTGAGTGGAGACCGCGTCTGGGCAAACGTCGTGTAGGACACTCTGGGGCCAGATGGAGTGATTGTCCAATTACTCGTTCGTCCGTCCGTTCGTCGTTGTTGAGAGAATCACACCCCTGCGGCAAACGTGACCGGCCACCACTTCAGCTTGCTAATTCGGAGGGTTATGTTGGTTACTTTGGTTCTCTGTCGGATCACGACGATCCTTCAGTGAGACTCCAAGCATAGCCCTTTCCATAGCACGCTGAGCGACTTGGAACTGGTGGACCAGTCGAGTAGTGAGTGTGTTTATTAAACCTACCTTCAAAGTAGCCTTTACTCCGAACTCACTGACTACTCATAAGCCTCCTTGACTTATACAGGTGTTAGGCAGAAGGTTGGACAAACTTCAGGGACTCACTCTGTAGGTCATACTCATCAACTTTTATTATGGATCCAACATCCAAATCGCGAAAAAATAACAGCTGTTCCATACAAACTTTGAGAGCTAAACAGCCGAAATGTATGGAACACCTTTTTTTTTTCGCGATTTGGATGTTGGTCCCATAATAAGTTGATGAGTATGACCTACAGAGTTAGTCCCTGAAGTTTGTCCAACCTTGTGCCTAGCACCCTGTATAGTCTTTCATTATTTAAAAACTCTGCGATACGTACTTAATTTGGATTTTTAATAAATAAATAACATAAAAAAACCGGCCAAGTGCGAGTCGGACCCATTATTTATACAACATTAGCAAAAATCGGCAAAAAAATCACGTTTCTTGTATTGGAGCCCCCCTTAAATATGTATTTTATTTTAATTTAATTATTTATTTTTAAAGTGAATATACAACTAAATATTCTGTGAATATTTCAAGCGTCTACCTGTTGCCGTTATTAATATCGAGCTAAAAATGGCAAAAAAATCACGTTTGTTGTATGGGAGGCCCCCTTGAATATTTATTTTATTCTGTTTTTAGTATTTGTTGTTATAGCGGCAACAGAAATAAATCATCTGTATAAATTTCAACAGTCTAGCTACCACGGTTTATGGGATACAATACAGCCTCAGACAGACGGATGGACGGACAGTGAAGTCTTAGTAATAGGGCCCTCCCGTTTTTTTGATTTCGTTTGATTTGATTTTGTTGGTAACACAAGATTTTATATTTAATTTTAATTACTGGCAACTTTCTCTTCCTTCCTTCTATTACAGTACAAAGCTTGTCCTCCTCATATAATAAATCTTATAAATACGTTTATTATACTCGTGTTTCGTCCTCGATATTAGTAACTTGAAATTATATACACATGTAGTATCGCGTAAGCGCTACCACTTCATCACTTGTTTGAGGGAAAAAATGTAGCCGACACAGGCAACACTTTTTAAAAAAAATATATATTTTTCCCTGCCGGGCCCTCATCCAACCATCTTCATTCGCTATTTAGTGCTCAACCACTTCACTTGTGCTACTAGTTCGTGTTTTTCGTCATGCCGAAACGTAGGAATGAGGACGAAATCGAGTTTCTTAAGAAACGTTTGAAGCAACTCGAAAAATATATAACAGAAACGCGCCATAGCAAGCGTGATTCCTCATCTTCCTCGTCTTCGGCGTGTTCTCGACGCTCCTCGAGCTCGTCGTCGTCGTCGCAGGCCGCACCGATATATCCGGATTACCAAGATGGTTAGTACTTACAAACCTGGAACTACCCCCTTTTTCTTTATAAATTCCATGTTACGTTAATTCTCGTAATGATGCAATCAGAGTAGTCTATAGGACTATTTCGCCGCATTATTGGAGAATTGCATGTACTTAATGCATTTTCTCTGTCTACCTAGTAACATAACCAATGCATTCAGGGTAGTCTATAGGACTATTTCGCCGCATTATTGTAGAATTGCATGTAATGCATATTCTTTGCCTAGTAACATAATTAATGCATTCAGGGTAGTCTATAGGACTATACCGCTGCTTATAATAAAAACCCTTGTACTCAGATCAGTTTACAGGACTGTTTCGCCACAGGGTTTACACATATATATATATGTATATATTTTGGCTACATACTAATGCATTCAGGATGGTCTATAGGGCCTTTCCGCCGCATCGTAATTACTGGCGAACATACTGCTCGCAAATACTTGAAGCAATAATTATGCTTCCAGACCGAGACGAAACCGCGCGGCCGCGCGATTACGTGCCGCCGCCCGAGCCACCGCAACAGAGGGTTGCAATCTCTCCATTACCGCCAGTTGTGGCCCCACCCAGTAACGACGAACGGATTGCTGGTCCGTCGAATGAAATCTTGCCGACTGGCAATATACCACCTACAGTTCCCTGCGTGGACCTTATCATTAACAATGAAGATGGCATCAGCCAGTCGGATTTGTTGGAAATATTGGGAGTCGACCCGTCGTCGGCAACCCAAGAATACGGTGAAGATATAAACATAGAAGTGGCTTGTAGATTCGAACACATAACCACATCTGGGCTAGAAAAAGAAGCAAGACAAGATTTATTGAACAGGTATTTAGTACCCAAAAATTGCAAGAAAATTGCCGCCCCGAAACTTAACGCCGAGATAAAAGCGGCGTCAACTGAAGCCGTGGAAAAAAGAGATAAAGCCATCGAATTTCGACAAAAACAAATCGCAGCGGCAATTACAGGCGTAGGGCGTATGTTAACATTGCAATTAAGGTCCAGGGACAAAGACAACAATGTTTCGAAACAATTAATGGAAGTTGGTCGTATCCTATGTGACATACAACACTGCGAATCAGTGACTCGCAGAAAATTCTTTTTATATTCGCTAAAAAAGGACTTTAGAGACCAAGTTGAATCTTCAAAAATAGATAATTATCTCTTTGGCGAGGACTTGTCAGATACTCTAAAGACAGCTAAGGCAGTATCCAGATCTGGTACTGATATCAAGATGGATGTACACAAACAGAAACAAGGTTCGTCAAAGTTACCGAAGAATTTAAACTGGAGGGCGGGACCCCCAGCCCGCAGACAACAGAAGGGTCCGACGCCGAAACAGCAGCCTGCAGCACCGGCCAGTCGTCGTCACGGGACCTCGTCGCACAGGTCATCGCATCGGGGCAAGCAAACTTACCGCCGTTAAACCCGGTATGTTATGCCGGTCAACTCGCTGAATTTTATGAACAGTGGTCACTGATCACCAGTGACAAAATTGTTTTGTCTTGGGTAAACGGGTATCAAATAATTTTTGATAAACCAGTACATCAATCCACCTGTCCCACAGTATCATATCGTTCAGATTCAGAAAGACTTTACTTTTACGAATCTATCAATAATCTCCTATCCATAGGAGCTATTTCAGAATGCGAACCAAGTTCAGATCAATTCGTATCCAAAGCTTTTTTAGTGCAAAAGCCAAATGGGAGCATGAGATTTATACTGAATTTAAAAGAATTAAATAAATTTATTCCTACACAACATTTTAAACTGGAAGATTTGCGAACTGTTATCTAAAGACTGCTTTATGGCCACGTTGGATTTAAAAGACGCGTATTTTTTAATTAAAATTCACCCGGATTCCAGGAAATATCTCCGATTCATTTTGGATTCAAAATTGTACCAATTTAATGTACTCCCGTTCGGACTTTGCACAGCGCCTTATATATTTACTAAATTAATGAAACCAGTCATAAAATTATTACGTTCATGTGGTTTCATATCATCAATTTATTTAGATGATATTTACCTAATTGGTGATTCTTACCAAGAATGTAAAAATAATGTACAAACAACCGAAAATCTATTGAAATCTCTAGGATTCCTAATAAATGAACAAAAAAGCCATCGCATTCCAGCGAACTCTTGCAAATATCTCGGTTTTATAATAGACTCCCATAAATGGCAAGTAAGCCTGCCATTTGAAAAAAGAGATCGTATTATTCGTGAATTAGAGTTTTTCAAGCAACTAAAACGCTGCAAAATTAGAAGGTTTGCACAGTTGATCGGACTATTAATATCGGTTTGCCCAGCCGTGGAATACGGCTGGTTATATACGAAACAAATAGAACGTATTAAATACCTCAATCTACTGGGCCACGATGATTATGACCGATTAATGAATGTCCCCGATACTCTCCTCTCCGATTTCAACTGGTGGATCAATGCTATACGCCATTCCGACCACCGTATTAGGGATGATAGTTTCTTGATTGAAATATTTTCTGACGCTTCCACAACGGGGTGGGGGGCAGCTTGCGGGGATCAGACGGCTAACGGCAGATGGTCCCAAGCCGAAAGTTCGTTTCACATTAATCAGCTGGAACTATTGGCTGCCTTTTTCGCCCTAAAAATTTTTGCAAAAGACTGTTACGACTGTCAGATACTTTTACGAGTTGACAACACCACGACAGTGTCTTATATAAACCGAATGGGAGGTATTCAATACCCCCACCTCACAAAAGTGACAAGGGACTTATGGCAATGGTGCGAGGCTCGCAAAATAATTGTCGTAGCGTCTTATATAAGGTCTACTGATAACGTTACCGCAGATATAGAATCCAGACGTTCCCATCCAGATGTAGAGTGGGAAATTTCCTATGCCGGATTCCGGAAATTGACTGTACTATTTGGATGTCCCAATATTGACCTTTTTGCAAGTCGCATCAATAAAAAATGTGACAGATACGTATCCTGGAATAGGGACCCAGATGCATACGCGTATGACGCATTTACTATAAATTGGTCGGGGTTCTTCTTTTATGCCTTTCCACCAGTGCCTGTCATACTAAAGACCCTAAGAAAAATTGTTTCAGAAAAGGCTGAGGGTATCATGGTTGTGCCCAATTGGCCTAGCCAACCATGGTACCCTTTATTTACACGCCTTTTAGTATCCAATACGATAAAAATAGATCCTAAAGACGTGAACATATTTGATTCCAGCAACCGGAACATCCAGTCGAGCGTTATCCTGGTTGCCGGAACATTATCAGCACGGCACTTTTGCAGCGGTGCGTCCCGTCTTCCGCCGTAAACATCATGCTTGCGTCATTGTCAAACAGTACAATGAAACAGTATGATGTTTGTTTTAAACGTTGGTATAATTTCTGTTTCAAACATAAGATTAATATGTATTGCACGTCAGTGCCATTAATTATAGAATTTCTTACGGAACTATTCAATGTTGGCGGACAATACGGAACAATCAATAGTCATAGGTCTGCTCTTTCTCTAATATTGGGACCAATATCTGAGGATGATCGTATCAAAAGATTTTGTAAGGGGGTTTACAGGCTTAGACCACCTAGGCCACGTTATGATGTAACTTGGGATGTAACCAAGGTGCTTAATTATTTGGGATCGTTCTTTCCTAACGAAACATTAACGCTGCGCCAGCTTTCAATGAAATGCATTACCTTACTTGCTCTTGTAACAGCTCACAGAGCACAAACAATTTCGATGATAATGACCCATAACGTAGTTATTCTCTCGGACAAAATTATAATTAAAATATCTGAACTTGTCAAGACTTCAAAAGTAGGTGTTAATCAACCTACTTTGGTTCTACCGTTTTTTGAAGAACGCCCTCAGATATGCCCTGCTAGGACATTGATTACTTACATGAATAAGACAAAGGACTTGTCTAAATCTGATTTGCTTTTCATAGGGCTTAAGAAACCCCATAATTGTGTTAAAGCTCCAACACTTAGTCGTTGGATCAAAGAAACCTTGAAGAGTAGTGGAATTGACATTTCCATTTTTTCCTCCCACAGCACCAGACACGCTTCGACGTCTCTAGCTTATAAATCTGGTGTAAGCCTTGACGCCATTAGGAAGTCGGCGGGATGGACTGGCAATTCCACTACCTTTGCCAGGTTCTATAATAGAACTATTGTCGATTTGAACAATGAAAATACTGCTCTAGCGAGAGCTGTATGCTTGTCTTATCGTAATTAAGATATAAATCATCATTTATTTCGGATTACTCCATATCACATACTCAATATGGGAATTAAGTTAAATTCTGATTGATAGTAATTTGTATTTGTCAGATTGTTTATATTGTGTTATTTATGCGTTAAATAATATAACTATTGGCAATAAATAAGGTTTATTAATTCTGATATTTCCTATTGATCTCTCAACATCTACATGTGTATATAATTTCAAGTTACTAATATCGAGGACGAAACACGAGTATAATTAATGATTAAACGAACTTACCTGTAAGTGAAGTTCTATCATAATTATACGAAGGGTTTCGTCCGAAGATATTAGTAACGCACTCCCGCCCGCCCTTACCCTATCGGAAATATCATAATGTCCGTTTTGGCTCTAAACTAAATGAAGATGGTTGGATGAGGGCCCGGCAGGGAAAAATATATATTTTTTTTAAAAAGTGTTGCCTGTGTCGGCTACATTTTTTCCCTCAAACAAGTGATGAAGTGGTAGCGCTTACGCGATACTACATGTGTATATAATTTCAAGTTACTAATATCTTCGGACGAAACCCTTCGTATAATTATGATAGAACTTCACTTACAGGTAAGTTCGTTTAATCATTAATTGTGCTTTACTTTAACATGGTATCGTTTCATTCGTTGCTGTGCCATGACAACTTCAATGCCTGCGTCACGATTAATAATAAATAGACTGCACGATGCATTCTGGTACGTAACCAGCTATTTGATGCATTTTTCATGAATCACGCAACTGTAGGCTCCCACGGAAAATGACACATGCTGTTAGATCGATAATCCTTCGAACACTGGGAAAATGCACGTGTTACAATGACGGTAAAGTTTAAAGTAGAATAAATGAGGTGAATATAGAAACGTATGTGCGCTAGATATTTATGTGGTTGTAACTTTGATAGTAAGGCCGGAGCCCCACTGCTGCGCACGGTCAAGCTACAAAACAACGTTGGGTACAAAAACGCTTTGTATGAAAATGGAGGTAGATTCTTCCACAGTAGTCTACGAGCACGCTGCGCACGAAATGACGTCACTGATACACGCGTGGTCTGTTCCGAAGTGCCTGTCATGCACACGCTAGCGCGCGTGGCAGGCAAAGCCCCACCGCAACCCACGCTGCCCGTGAGTTACAGTGGAACGGTGGCTTCAAAGGCGTCGCAGCCCCCGCGCGCGCGTGGATGTGCGTGGCCCGCAGTGGGGAATGTAGACACACGCAGCTGACCAACGTAGCCATGTGGCCCACACGTTTTACGTGTGCGTGCATTGGTTGCTGTGAAAATGTTGACACACGTATCCAGACCAATGGACCAACGTGGGCGACGTGTATAGCGTGTCTGTGCGTAGCGTGCGCAGCAGTGGGGCTCCGGCTTAATGCTCTGAGCCTAGTAATGCTATGGTGTATATGCAGTGTGTAAGTGCATGAGTGACAGATGCTATATCCACCGCGATAAAACCGACGATAATACGGGTCAAGGATATTGTTTCCTGAGTAAAGGTGCGACTCCACCGCTGCTTAAAAAACGGCTACGGTACGGAATCGCAGTGACGCATCGTATCTGTACCGTTTTCATCGCATGCCCTCCACACCGCTGCTTAAAATACGGTGTCGTTGCTTAAACAAAAGACGGGATTATGGTAACAACATGGCACCGTTTTTGACGCACCGTAATATACGCACCGTTAACCAGCTATGTGGAGGGCATGCGTTAAAAACGGTACGCATACGATGCGTCACTGCGATTCCGTACCGTCACCGTTTTTTAAGCATTGGTGTGGGTGTACCTTTAACAACTTTATTTACATCCAACTAAGTACAGAATTCAACATTAATACAATTAAAAATTAAAACTAAACGTATAGGTATTGTTATTATTGTCCCCTATGGAATCCCTAACCGTCATTGCATCGTTTGTCCGAATGCATCGTTTGTTCGAATTTTCATTAATCCTAAAGCCATTTCCGGCCGAATTTTAAAACATATCAGTGTTGTTTATAATACACTAACCTAACCTAACCGCAGGTATTTTGGAGAACTTAAAAGTTGTCTCACTCAGCTGAAAACCAATTTAGAACAAATGATAATTCGGACAAGCGATGCGTTAGGACAAACGTTATTAGGGATTCTGAGGGACACCCACTATTGTCGTGTTTGTCGATGTGGATAAACGTGGATAATACATATGTCACTTTCTCACAAAACATGTCACTTTCTTACCTATAGGCCAATAGGTACGTTTGAGAGTGACGGATGCTTTATATATTTATTTGTATGTTTAATTCGGCCTGAAGGCAAATCGCACCCGTCCGCCTGAACGATTTGCCTGACTGAACAGAACTCCATACATGATCGGTTTTACCTTCAGGTCTAACTGACCGGATGCAAAATAGCATCGTGTATGTGTAATTTGGCCTGAAGGCAAATCGCATCCGTCCGCCTGAACGAGTCGGTCAGGCGGAACTGACGCAGTTCGGCCTGATCCGATCGGCCTGTACATGTATGGGGGGCTTTACTGTCAAGTAAATAAGAGCTGTCAAAACGTTGACAATACGGAAACACGTCAGAAAACAATAGGGTTTTACCGTGTTGAATAAACCCCAGGGGGCCTAATATGGCTGCGTTTTTCGCGTGACAAAAAGTGGATATAACATCCGTCACTCTCGTTCTTATATAAGTGTCAAAAAGTGATGGATGCTTTATCCACATTTTTTCACGCGATAAACGTAGTCATATGTGGCGTTATCTATAATAAAATAAATGTTTTAAAAAAAACCGCCTTCAAAAACGCAAAAATAACTTCTTTTAAAATTGTAGGTACCTATAGGTTAGTTCAACTGAAGTCGGCGACGACAATATTTTCAACAAAAAAGCCGACATCAGTTGGACTAGGCGTTTTTTTTTTGTAAACATTTTTTTTAAATACTTTTTAGTGATTATAATACGCTGTTACGTAGTCCCATTTCTTGGTTGATATGAAACGTAAGTTATTTCAAGCGCGCCGCAAGCAACGCCGCGGGAAAGACATAGTCATATTTCAACAGGTAAATATTCTTCGTTGTAGTCGCTCAACTAACTTAATCGAGATATCTTATCGCCACCCTTGAAATCAGTACCGTTGAGGAGTTCCGGTGGCCATCCGTGGTCTTCATCATCAGTTCCACTTCACCAAATGATACTTTCTGAATGCAAATGCTGGATTTGTTACTAAAAATACTAAAATCGCTATATGTTTGCCTACAATATTTGAGGAGTTCCCTCAATTCCTCCTGATCCCCTCATCAGATTCAGATTTGGTGACAATGGGACCACCTCGAAAGTATAATTTATCAAACTAAAAAATATTTTTTAGAATCGGTCCACAATTGACGGAGTAATAGGTAAACATACATTTTAAAAAAAACTTACAGTGGAACGTATAACCTCCTCCTTTTTTGAAGTCGGTTGGGACCTTACTTACGTTGTATTTATATCGGAGCATCTTTAATAATGGCGGAAGTGCCATCCATCGACAATATTCATAGATGAAGTCACATATTAGGCCCCTTGGGGTCTTATTATTAAAAATTGAATACGGTCACCGAACTAATGTATACGTAATAGGTAATAATTTATGCAGTCATTAAGGCAAGTTTAGGCAAATTAGATTCCGCTCAATGTTCATGAGTCAGTTGGTCAAACAGAGACTAATTTCCCGCGTGGTCGGCCCCCTAGGGCTTGCTGCAAACCATTATGCTAAACCACCGTTTCTAATCATGAGGATATAAACTAATTACTAAACCATTATACGAGTATAGTAGATTGTGAACCGAGGGATGAAGGCACCTATTTTAAACGAGATATTTTGGCGCTCGAGCATAGCGAGCGCGCCAAAATTTAGAGGGTGGAATAAATGGTGGCTTTCACCTTTCACCCGAGTTAAACACTCTACTTTTCATGTCGATTATGAGGAAACTTGATAATAAAACTTAGTTTAGTTGTACCAAAGATTGGCTGCATAAGATTTTAGCACGGCTCAGGTTTAAGTTTAAAAAAACTACAGCGAGGCGGTATGCAGGTTTTTGCTACTACATAGTTAGGTCCATTGACATAGTTCGTTTTTGTTTTTTATTTAATTAGGGTTTTCCAGAGAGGCTGTTCCTGCTAATGCACGGGTCCATTGACATAGTTCTTTTTTCAAATTTCTTTTCTTTCCTAGGATTGACATGAATTCTAAATTAAACAATGACCTATTTTCAGAGTATGAGGCATGGAATAGGAGTTTTTTCCGGGGCTAAAATCGACCTATCAAGTTGTCATCTCGGGAAACCTACTGTTTCAGTAATTAGGAGATAAACTTCTAACGGTATAGGGTAGTATCGCTGAGACTCACACAGAGAATTTGTATTGAAGTTGTAAATAAATGAATCACTTTTATAAATTATGTTTTTAATACTTTTTCTAATAATAAGATTACAGGAAGAGAAGTAAACAAAAATAAAATAATTAATTTTAAAGAAGCACCAAGACACGAGATTCCGTCACTTCCGTTCACTCCGTCCGTTCACTATTGAAATTTTCTAGAGAACGAGCTTATGGATCGATATCCGAATAGATCATAAACAATTTTGAATTTGGAAAGATTTAGATCGAAATGTAAGAGTGGCCAGGAACGCGAACAAAGGAGGTTGTAACAACCTCGTTACAAACTTTTAATAATACCAATAACACAGTATAAACAGTAGCTCGTTTTACCAAACTAAGGTATATCGCTTGCTTGTCTGCGAGGACTTGTCGCTCAGTTAATTATTCCAGTTATGGCTTTTGACGTAGAGACCTCGTCGTGTTGTTCTCCTAGTCATTATTTTTAACCGACTTCAAAAAAAGGAGGAGGTTCTCAATTCGTCTGTATTTTTTTAGTTTAATGTATTTGACATGTAATATTTTTAATTTTTACATTTGTTGCAATGTTTTTAATTTTGAATTTGTAATGTTTTTATTTGTGACAGTTCTAATAATTTATATTTGTTGCTTTATTACCTTGTAATGTAACTTACTTTTAAGTATTATTGTATTTTATGTTTTATAAAATGACCTTCTGCTGGAGTTTCTTGCGGCGCTTCTTCTCCGCAATGATGGTCTTGTCCGAAGCGCTAGTAGATTCACTTTATATTACCGACGTGTAAAAGAGCCCGTCTGTGGCCAATTTACTGAATAAATATTTAGATTTTATGATTTGCATGTGTGCGTGCCTGGACCACTCCACAGAGGCCCTACTTTGAAATTTGAAGCTCGAAGTTACGTTAGCTTCATCCCTTTCTCTCGATTTAGTCTCGAGTGACGAATGACAGGAATGGAGCTAACGTAACTTCGAACTTCGATTTTCAAAGTAGGGCCTCAGGACGGACCGAGCCGGTTTAGTCGGGGCCGCGCCGTCGCCGCGTTTGAATTGCATATGTATTAAGTATCGAGCGCTGCGCATCGACGCAACCCTAGCGGCCGAGCGGCAATAAGTAACATGAACTTTTAAAGGGCCGGAGACGAAATACTATTTTATTTATACTATGCCAATATATTAAATAGTACCAAAAAGTAAGTAATCTTAGTAGCAGTAGTGAGATAACTGTAAAAAGGCCTTGGATGTGTACCTCTCTCTCACTCGCTCTTATATTATTATGCTCTTATACGAGCCTAAGGCTGCGGCTCCACTGAGGCGGAGACGAGCGGAGCTGTGCCAATATTAACCAATAGAAGGCGCATGCGGTAACGTCAAGCGCGCCTTGCACACGTTAGTTGAGATTCTATTGGTTAATATTAGCACAGCTCCGCTCCACTCTGCTCATCTCCGCCTCAGTGGAGCTTCAGCCTTACCGACTTTAAACGAACCAGAAAAACTTTTTTTCTCAAAAATTACCGGAAATGTTGACATTACTATCTACATATTGAGACGCGAAGTACATAGTTTACAGACAGTTATCAATTTAAAAAAAAACAATGCGTGCTCGCTACACAAGCCCGCAATGTTGCATACAAATTCCATTACTATCTAGCTTGTAACTTTTTAAAAATTGAAAAAAGCCGTAATATAATCAGGGCACAAGTCTTATACATCCAAATTTTATTCGAAACATAACTTTTTTATCTGTGTCTGGAATAGCTTATGTTTTTTTTTTTTAACAAAACTTGCGTTTCTCCTTGTCATAAACAAAAAGGCGGCAAAGAGTGATAGTTTTTCACATGAAGCTTGTTTGTAAGCAATTCAAAAAATGAGTTCAAGTGATGAAGATTTTACTCCACCACAAAAAAAAACTTCCTATTTTTGAGAAAAGCACTATATTTGTCTCGGCAGGAACAGCAATTGCGGGCTTCGTATTTTTAAACGGACTCGCAAGCTCGTCCGTTTAAACCAATACTCGGCCCGCAATTGACAACATTTCAAAAAAACAAGTATTTCTGTTTTTTCGCGTTTATAATAGCTCGTTAAAAATTAGCCTACCCGTGTTTCTCGGTTTTTCTTTAATAACTTAAATTCGTCGTTAATAATTTATTAAAGATATAGTCATTAAAAAGACCGTATATACAAAGTTAGGAATACTGATGTCGTGATCTTAGCATGATATACAATAAAAAAAAGTAACTTTAAACAGAAACAGAACTGACTGTCATGTCATGTCACTTGTCAACCATAACAACTGTAACAACATGAATTCGTCGACTTTGGGCAGATTGCGGCTATCCACTTTTACAAATCCGTTAGTCACTTTCATTTTAAATAGCGTATATCAAAACAATAGTATTACAAGAATTGAAAGTGTGTCGTTAGAATCAAGTAATCCGTCAGACAGATGAAAAATGGACATGACAGTTGTATATTTTTTTCAATTCCTATGGTAATAAATGGACTAAGGGCACTATAAGTGTATTCCTAACATTCTCAATCCGACTTTTTTTACTGTTTTTCCTAAATATAAAAAAAACTACTGCATAAAAAAATCCAAAAATATTTTTACTGTAATCAGCAGTGTAAAATCTACAAACGGTATTTTTATTTTACTACCTTAGCACATATGAATTGTTGTCAATTGCCTACTTCCATGCCTAGGCAATAATGTACTATTAAAACCTCTTGCACTATACATTATCCTTTTGCAGGGTCCGTCCGGATCGCTACCACCATCTTATCCCTAAACCTATCGCCAAGCAGCATTCTCATTGTTGTGTTCCGGTGTGGGGATAAGACAACCCGTGACATTACTAGCATAGAGGCATTCCATCTTAGTCCTCAGGGTTGGCAACGCATTTGCAGTCTCAGGATTGCAGTTTTAATTGAAGTCTTGAGAATGTAAATTTCTATATGGGTCACAAGATTCCCTTATCTGAGGGCTCAGACAAGATGTACTACGCTAACTAACGTTTCTATTCGATTCGTTTTTTAACCAATCGCGTCACTGGAAGATGACGTGATACGAAAAGTCACGTGGTCTACCAGTGACGCGATTGGTTTAAAAACGAATCGAATAGAAACGTTAGTTAGCGTAGTGCATCTTGTCTGAGCCCTCAGGTCGCCTGTGTGCTCGTTTGCCCTTTCTATACTATGAAGAAACCTGATCGTGCTTTTTTATCTTATTTAAAAACAAAAACTGTTTTTTTTCCGATTTTTCTAATACCAAAATACCGACACCCAAACACGCTTCAGATGCATCCGTAATTAGGGTTACCATATCTCAGGATTTGTCCTGAGATTTCAGGATTTTTGGACTCTTCTCAGGATTGCGGCCGGATCTTAGAAAACTCAGGATTTTTAGAATTTTCAATAAAATACAGTACGTTTTAAACATCTCTTTAATAAAAAGTAAAACAAATATTAATCTTCCTAATAGATAAAATAATTGGAGTAATCAACTTTGGTACTGACATTTTTAAATTAGTAATTACGTTTCAGAGAAAGTTCTCAAACTCCAACAAAATCTCATGATTGTTCAATAGAAATCACGCCTTTTCTCCGGACTATTCATTTTTTCATCTGGTAACCCTATCCGTAATTGAAAATCTAACCCACAAACACAATCGCGAACTCGCCAAAAATAATCGAATGTAACGTTTAAATCAACTCCGGCGCATCGAATATAGCTCCGACGTCATCGCCGACATTGTTCATGCGCGTGCGGTTCTAATTGGAACCGCGCTGTCTTCATCTTGTACAGTCGGAGAGAATTTAGATCGTCTTCGAGTAAATAATAAGACCCAGCTGTGGGTACTCTACACAATTCCGAAGAGTCATAATTCCAAATTGATCATAATAAAATTGCGAATGTGTGTTTTGATAGAAGACCTTATTTTTTAATATCGCTTATAAATCGAACCTAACCTAACCTATCGATCCAGATAGAGTCGTACAAACAAAAATGTAACATTTGGCCAATCAGCAAAAGCGCCATCTCTCAGATTTTTGACAAACTACGTGGCACTAAAGTCTCCTTGTTTTCAAAACAAAACAATTCAACATTTCGAATTTTAAATAAATGCCAACCACGCGGGAGTCGGCGCGAGACTGAGACGTCACAGTGACGTCATGGAGTCACAGCCATGGTTCTGACACCAATGAGTTGTCTATAGGCAACTCCACACGAAATAATACAAGTCTATGGTCCGTCCCCGTGAGCATTTACAAACTTTAACTCAGAGGTATAACTCACAGGGTCTTGTAAGGCTGGGTTTTATAAAGATCTATAACTACTGCTTGTAGTTATTAAAAATGTCCGGAGGGAGCTGGGTCATAAGAGACAAGATAAACCACTTTGTTGAGATACTATTTTAATCACTGGTTCTTAAGGCTAAGTAATACAGTGAGTGACCAGGCGGGCGCGAGTCGCGGCTATCGGAATACCGATACCAATGGTGGTTGGGAGCGGACTGGCTCCGCGTGCCCCGCGCTCGCTTTGGCTTTCCAATAATGTTGACGATACAAATTCCTGTAGGGGTGTCGCCACTCCGTTAGGTCAAATTTCGGTCAGGAATGTCAAAACCTGTATGAAGTTACTAAAATTTGTCCTGACATTTTTTACTTGCGGGCCTTTATAAAACCGGCCCTAAAGCTGTAATTCAGCATATGTACTATGAATTTAAGCCGTCAAAGTTGTAAAATGAAATATCGAAAAAAAAAATGAGACGGTTTAAAGTTTATGTTCGGGTATACGCATACATGTTAAGCAAATCTTTTTTTAATTATTTAAATCATCATTAGATAGGTCTTAAAAATCATAATGTACTCACATGTTATTATCCATTTTCAGCTTTAGGACATATTTAACTCTAAAAGTTTCAGGTCCCCATCCCCCAAATATCTCAACTGAGAGCATAGTAACAATTTTAAAAGGAAATCTATCACGTAACGGTCGGAGATGCTCATGCCCGGTTTTTTAATATCCGTATGAGTAAGCATTTACAAATCGTAAAAACATCCCATATTTTCCCAGAAATGTTTCAGCATCCGATCTACTATAGTTCGTCGGTAGATCTACCCACTACCCCGAATTACACCCGTTATTTGCTCTGATGAGTTCTCCCGTTTCGGAAATAGCCCCGGCCCGAATGCATCCATTGATTGCCTGGCAACTATTCATTGACTGGAGACAGGCCAATTATCAAAACGGTGAGACTGAGAAATAATTGTTCCTTTCGAATAAAAACATAACTTGGCTAAAAGAACCAAATCACATAGTTATATATATGATAAAGTATTTACATACAATTAGGTACATACAAATCTTGGTATGTCCGCAATTAGATTACGACTCAAAATATTTATTTCATTTCGACAAGTCGTTTAAAAATTAAACGTACTGGCGACTTTTAGACGGCGAGGTTTAGACTGGCCATCAAGATTATTTCATTTATTTATTTTAATGGCGTCTACAAGTTATGTAATTTTGCCAATGTCAAGTATATATAAGCAACTGTAGGGTGAATCGTCGTTGTCGTCGGCGTCTTCCAGTCCCAGTCGGCACACCATTGAAGATGGCGGGCATCCACTTCAATGGCTTGGAGTGTTCTTGACCGCTTGCTCATTCAGAACCAAATTTTCACTGTTATTTTATTTGATGCATATTCTTCGTCAGTGTTGGAGGTTACTTCACAAAGTTGCCCTGGATTTGCGAACCAAAAATCAACGATAAAGTAATTTACAAAAAATGAAATAAATATACAGATGTTTTCAAAATGACAGCTAGACAAGAACCCCCCCGCCATCAAGATTGCAGAAGTTGACGGTTATCTTACTCTAACTTTAAAGTTAGAAATAAATGTTTTAAAAAACAAAAAACCGCCTTCAAAAACGCAATAAAATAACTTCTTTAAAATTGTAGGCACCTAATAGGTTAGTCCAACCGATGTCGGCTTTTTGTTGAAAATGTTGTGGTCGCCGACTTCAGTTGGACTAACCTATTAGGTGCCTACAATTTTAAAGAAGTTATTTTATTGCGTTTTTGAAGGCGGTTTTTTGTTTTTTAAAACATTTATTTTATTTCATACTTTTTAGTGATCATAATACGCTGTTACGTAGTCCCACTTCTTAGTTGAAATGAAACTTTAAGTTATTTCAAGCGCGCCGCAAGCAACGCCGCGGGAAAGTCATAGTCATATTTCAATAACCTCCTTTTTTGAAGTCGGTTAACAAGTAAATATTCTTCCTTGTAGTCGCTCAACTATCTTAATTGAGATATCTTATCGGCACCCTTGAAATCGGTACCGTTAAGGAGTTCCGGTGGCCATCTGTGGTCTTCATCATCAGTTCCACTTCACCAAATGGTACTTTTTGAATGCAAATGCTGGATTTGTTACTAAAAATACTAAAATCGCTATATGTTTGCCTACAATATTTGAGGAGTTCCCTCAATTCCTCACGGATCCTCTCATCAGATTCAGATTTGGTGACAATGGGACCACCTCGAAAGTATACTCTATCAAACCAAAAAAAAAATTTTGAAATCGGTCGACAATTGACGGAGTAATCAGTGAACATACATAAAAAAAAAAAAAAAACATACAGTGGAACGTATAACCTCCTCCTTTTTTGAAGTCGGTTAAAAAGACAGCATAATTGTAGCTCTAGAACTGAAGTTAAAGTAGGTACCTAACACACTTGAGCGTCGGTGGCCTAGTGGCTTAGAGGGTCGACTCGTGATCGTAGGGTACCGAGTTCGAACCCCCGCGGTCACCATGTACCAATGAGTTTTTCTAACTTAAGTGCATTACCCGATGCTCTTACGGTGAATGAAAAACATCGTGAGGAAACCTGCACATTCGAACAGCTGAGTGTGTAAGAGGGTAATTGCACAAAAGATCCTTAAAGGGTCGAAGTGTATCCGAAAGGGCCCATCTGTAAGATAAGATAAGATAAGATAAGGTACCTAACACAAGTTCGGTTTTGTTTAATGCCAGTCTAATTCGCTCTTTATGTGAACCTTTTGTGGTATTATGATTGCAGTGTTTAGAATCTAAATTTCTATGGGTCTCAGATCCCACTTACCATCAGGGGCACGTTTTATAAAGCTACAATTTACAATTTTACAGGTCTAAACTGGCAACACTGCTCAAATAGCTGGTCGTCATTGGTCGAGGTGATGTCGAATCGAAACTTGTAATCTGTAAGTTGTAAATTGTAGCTTTATAAAACAGGCCCCAGCTGGCCTGTGTATTTGCTTTCTCGATGCCATTTTCCCGCCTCCCGACTTCCTTTCATTGCATTAATAAAATTTGACGTTTTGTGTTCGATATGTCTCATTCGAGTTAATCTCTATCAACGCCGGAATTGGGGTCTGTTTGGACTGTTTGTTACCAAAATAGAGAAAGAGGTCAAGAATTCGATAAATGACGATAAACACGTTGGACGCTCCTAATTACGTCAATTGACCTTACGAGGCGTTTTTAATCTTGCAGAAAAGGTTTACTAGAATTGACCGGAAAAATGCCATTTACGCTCTGACGATGGAACAACTTTCGCTTGTTAATAATTCGTCTGTCGAATTATAAAGCGACTTTCTTAAGAATAGCCTACTCGGAAAAACCATATTGCTCTAGGCATATTTTCAACGTTAAGATCATTTAGAACGCGGCAGCGTGTCCAGCCAAGTTCACGCAAAAGGAACTGGCGAGCGCAGCCGTGTGTTATTCACACGAATGTGTTATTTACACGAACCGTTTGGAGCCACTTTTGACGCCTCAATAACTCCAAATATATTTTCATAAAAACATGAAATTTGGTTTATGTATTAAAACCCTTTAGATCCACTAGGTACCCTAAATTTCATAAGAAAAGGTGTAACGAATATTGAGATCTAAAATTTTTTACCACTGACTGACTGACTGACTGATTAATCATCAAAAACCTAACCCACTTCCAGGTGACCTAGAAAGATGAAATTTGGAATAATTTGGAATTAATTAGTATTTAGTATTAAGCTGAAATATTGTACGCCTCTCTGAGGCAGGACATGATGGACTGTAACACAAACGCTATAAGACCTGTATAACTCATGACCATGCAATAAATATATTTGAATTTGAATTTGAATTTGAATTTGAAGATGGGTAATTGTGTGTATACAAATAAAAAATCAGAAAGCAGTGATTTTTAAAGTTTTATTATTATTATTATTTTTATGCTAGTTACCTCAGAACTCCGTTATTTATTAACCGATTGGGAAAATTCTTTTTTTGGTTTGATAGGGTTTATCCTAAGTTATCTATTTACTTTGTGTAAATAATTCGAATGTTCCAATTCAAGAAATTATACTTTTAAAAAGCTACTTAACATTGTTGTAGCGGGCAAAATAAGAAATTGTGTTTTAATTTATTTTAGAATGTCATATGTTCTTAATAAATAAATATCAGGATTATCTACGGAACTCGGCACCCATTTAGATCTCAATTCTTTTGTCGGTGAAGTCGATAACCATGCATCGCATATTCTTAAAATATTGAACGTGGCTCCCATTTTCACATTTATGGTTTAGATGGGATTCTTATTTACTTCACCGTAATGGCGGACGAGTTAAAAACAATTCGATTCCCACGTTCAGTCAACCAGTGAACCCGTAATCAGGCCGGTGCAGCATCTGATCAGGCCCAAACCCTGAAGCGCCGCAAATATTCATCATTATTAAACGATTAAGAATTTGTGGCGCTTGCAGTGGAGACCATGGGACTTTGGTCAGCTGATATTTAAAGCTTTATTAAGGCCCTGTCATCCCGGCTCATAGACACCTCCGGAAATCCTAGGGCACTGGTCCCACCAAGGGCAAGGAAGCGATTAGCTATCGGCGATTTTCTCGCCCAAGAAACAAACAAAAGATAAAGATGTCAGTAAAAGAGACACGTAAGTATATTAATAGTTGGTCGCTGGCTGTACTCGCGTGGGACCAGTGCCTAGAGCTGGTGCTTAGCTCTCCCAAAGGATTGGGCTAGCTATCCAGAGAGGTAATGCAGCCTGTGTCATAGGGGGCCATAACTCTAAACTAGTCCAAAACTGTAAAGAAAACCTAAATGCCCTAGGAAACTCCAACAAAGTAATACTTAGATGGGTACCAGGGCACTCCAACATTGATGGGAATGAAATAGCAGATGAACTGGCTAGGAACGGTGCTGACAATCCCCTGATTGGCCCGGAACCGTTTTGTGGCATCACAAAACGAAAAACCTATTCTCTGCTAAGCGACCTATATAAATCCAGGGCGATCGAGCTGTGGAAGTCCACAAAAGGACAAAAACACTCGAAATCACTAATTACAGGGTTCAAAAGCAAGTTCTCCAAGGAGATTCTAAAACTCAAAAGAGAAAAGACTTGCGCAGTGACTAGGATCCTAACTGGCCACTGCAAATTGAACAAACACTTGTTTCTAATGGGTATGAAACAAGAAGCGGCATGCAGGTTCTGTCAAGAAACAGAGGAGACAGCTATGCACATCCTCTGTTCTTGCGGACCACTAATGCGTAATAGAAGTATCTACCTAGGGCGACATATCATGGCCCCACAAGAGATACAACTCCTCACTGCCCAAAGCATCTGGAAATTCCTAGAGGCAACGGGCCTTTGCGGTGAACTTTAAATTAAGGGCTGCCACAAAAGATCAGCAATGGTCGAAGTGGCTCACAAGGCCCATCTCAACCCCCCCAATAATAATAATAATAGGGGGCCATGCCGCGAGCGGACCTGCTAGAGGGGGTGTTCTTTTTATAGTGGTGATTTATTTATATCTTTTAATATTGGAGTAGCTTAGTTTTATTTTAATTTTAATAAGTTTAGTTAATTTTATGTAATGTATGTTGAATTCTGTTGTAAAATTGTATGTATGTTGAATTCTGTAAATATGATGTCGATTAAATAAAGATTTAGATCAGTATTCTATAATATATCAAAATTAATATGATTAAGTACAGTACAAATTGTGGACTCTAATAATTATATTTTTAATGGCCGAATACAAAAATTAACCTGTTTTGATCTTAGCTCTAAAATTTACCGGCTATGAATTAGTTCGATTATTTGCGTTCCTTAATTGAAGTGTCAACGTTTGGCAGTTTTATTACTTAGGTATACACCACCGTTTGAAACACACAGCTGCTTATAAAAAAACCGAACAAGTGCGAGTTGAATTCGCGTGGAGAGGGTTCCGTACATACGTATTTTTTTTTATAGAGTTTATCTAGTCTAGTCTAGAATCTCAGTAGTTTCGGGGACCAGGGGAGAAATGGTCAATTTTCGTCTTCTTTCATGAATAAAATCAAAATAATTTATTTTACAATAATAACCACAACATATTTAAGATCCTCATAATGAGCCCTTTCATTTGATATATGACTCAGTAAGGTTTGCAAAACTTTTTTTAAATTACCTAATTTGTCCCCGAAAATAACAACTTATTAAAAAAAACTTAGCACATCCGTATTTGGGTCATCGATTTACATATGTGTACCAAATTTCAACTCAATCCGTCCTGTAGTGACAGACGGACGGACAGACAGACGCACGAGTGATCCTATAAGAGTTCCGTAATTTTCATTTTTTGTACGGAACCCTAAAAACTAGACACCCGTGACTTCGTACGCGAAGAATAAGTTTTCCGCTACTCCCCCTATTTTAACCCCTTAGGGGATGAGTTTCTAAAAATCCCTTCTTAGTGCACCCCTAGGATATCCGACGAATATCCCCTCCAAATTTCAGGTCCCTAGGTCCAGCGGTTTAGGCTGAGGCAATGATATTTTATATTAAGATACGTTATGCTCATACTAAACGCATTCAAAACCCGTGACCAATTACTGACAGAGACAAAGACTACAATCCATAGCGAACGCTATTGTTAGAAAGAGATAAATAGATAAAAAGTAAGGCAACTTGCCTTCCTTTTTGTGGAACGGTTTAAACTGCGCGCAGATGACGTATCTTCTAAAAGAGTTTCTTGTTATTGTTCGCGTGAAGTCTGCACCACCTACTGTGTAAAATGTTTTATTTTGACACCATGTCCCTACTAAGGTTGTCTGGAAGAGATCGCTAATTAGCGATAAGACCGCCTGTTGTTTACCTGTATTATTTTTTAAATGTGCTGTTTCTCTGTTTTGTTTTTTTTATTTGGTGTACAATAAAGTGTTTTGTATTGTATTGTGTATTGTATCTTTATATAAAATATCAGAGGGCTGAGGGGTCATCTATCAACCAGTCAGTTTCTTCTCCACATAGAATAAAACCAAGTCGCTCTCCGCCGTCTGCCCCTTTGTATGTTCGCTTAGATCTTTCAAACTACTGAACGGATCTTAATGCGGTTTTCACCAATATATAGAGTAATTCAAGAGGAAGGTTTTTATGTATAATAAATTCTGGATTATATACGGGAATTACAGAAAAACTCACATAAACGAAGCGAAGCGAGGGCGGCAGGCCTTTCGCGTAACTCACTCGCAATCGCGATCGGCTTCAAAACAAAACAATTGGTTTCATTTTGTATGCAGACAAGCCTTCGATTTTCAAAATGAAAACGATTGTGATTGCGAGTGTTGTTACGCGAAAGGCCTGTCGCTAGTTGATATATATAGATGACATAATAACGACACTAATTTGTGTGATACTGTGGAAAATTCAGAAAAACGCCGTTCGGTCGGTCGAACGAGTGAACGAGCTTATATAAACCGGCGAATTTAAGTAGACGTCAGAGCGTACAAAACACATTTTAGCGCGTGCTTTATCGTTCATTAGGTAGCCTTATACGTTCGATCGTTCGGCAGATGCCCTGCTGCCTAACTGAGAAAGCATGCGCTAAAATGTGTTTTGTTCGCTCTGACGGGACTACTTAAACTCGCCGGTTTATATAAGCTGTGGCGCGTTCACTCGTTCACTCGTTCGACCGGCCAGACGCGGTTTTTAAGAGAATAACACCCCAGATCAATGTTCTCTAACTTTTTATATCGAGTTGTAGTTATAGCGGCCATAGTAACATACACTCTGTGAGAATCTCAATTGTCTACTTATTACGGTTCATGAGATACGTTCCGCTGACAGGCAGACGGACGGAAATCGAAGGCTTAGTAAGAGTCCCATTTGACACCCGGAACTCCAAAATATAACAACTGTCGCGGGGTTCTTGTCTAGCTGTCATTTTGAAAACATCTGTCTATTTATTTCATTTTTTGTAAATTACTTTATCGTTGATTTTGGTTCGCAAATCCAGGGCAACTTTGTGAAGTAACCTCCAACACTGACGAAGAATATGCATCAAATAAAATATCAGTGAAAAGTTGATTCTGAATGAGCAAGCGGTCAAGAACACTCCAAGCCAATAAGCCATTGAAGTGGATGCCCGCCATCTTCAATGGTGTGCCGACTGGGACTGGAAGACGCCGACGACAACGATGATTCACCGTACAACTGCTTATACTTGACAGTGGCAAAATTACATAACTTATAGATGCCATTAAAATAATAGTACATTACTGCACAGACCGGGAAATAGGCCGTTGCGGGACGAGTAGAGTTAGCATGGCCGAGACGCAGTCGAGGCCGCGCTATATACGAGTCCAGCAACCGCCCTTCCCGGTCGAGGCTTGTATAGTGGTTTTCTCCAAGATGTGAGGAAATTTAACACTATTGTTAATAATATTAAACACAGTCCCAACATTTCCTTGAAAAAAAGAACAGAAACGTACAATTAAGTATACATTTAATACACTGAAATAAAGCATTAAATAAAATCACAAATTATTTAAACGTAATAAATTCAATTTGAATAAAATATAGTTTAAACTATAACATTTATTACGCGTTTATGTTATTTCCGCAATTTATTTTGTTCATGAACGCAATTTCTATTAAAAAAAAGTCAAACTATTTGACACACTTTTAAATACGTTGTAAATGCTGTTTGAAAAGGCTTAACTTTTTAGTCTATGACATTTAAAAATTAAAATTGACAAGGAAGAATTTTGATTGCACGAGTGTTTGGCTGTTTGGAAATAGTTATCCTAGTCCAAACATGGTTTTAAAAACTAAAACAACAGGTACGTAATGAAATTTCATACATTTTTCGCGGCCGCTGCCGTTGGTAAATAATAAGTAACTTTGTTTTTTTTTTTAATTTTGCCTGTGCCTGGAACTTAGAACTTCGCGGGCTGATTTGACAACAGTAAAGGTTAACATTTCCGAGCATGTGGGAGAAAATAAATATTAATAATAATAACAATTGTCGCATCATTTCCCATCTCTCTCTAACCTTCTCTACAAAAGAGACAACCTACATTTCACACTCCAGTTGGTTTTATTTGTCCACAAATATTTTGCATCGCCCGGACTGGCAAGCCCGTGGAATCTCGGAGCTTTCCCGGAATCCCGGACTTAGCTCGGAATCCGTAGTTTTTCAGCTTTCGCGCACACCTGTTCAAAGTGGCAAATTGTCAGCTTTTTGTGGAAAAGCTTTGGTGATATGAAAGTTTAGCTCACACGGTTTGAATAAGTAATTAAACTTATAAAGAGTGATAATAATTATATGCTAACTAGGCCATTATTTTACTTTGGTAATAATAACGGACATATTTTTTTTGTACTAATTTATTATTTTCCAATAACCGGGGTGTCATATGAAAGGGTTGTCTGCACATTTTAAAACTATTATTTTATAATTTTCCGTGACGTACTTTTACCGCCAAAAATTTACAAAAAAGGACCCGGCCCCCCCTCCCTTATCACCGAAGTTTATGGGCGCGGAAAATAAAATTAATTTATGTAAATTTTATAGTTTTGGGAAAATAAACATAAATCTTTAAAATCCTATAAGAATTTAGACTAGGTACCTAGTCAAAATTAATTTATTGCACAGAAAATAAAGTTGGTTTAAAAAAAAATAGTATTTTCTTTTGCGTTTTTCAACCATATTATCTTAAATACGGAACGGTTTTTTTAATATATTTTTTTAGAATTAAAACAACATTGTCCAATTTTGGAGTTTCATTTTGCTAAATATAACTTTTACAATCTCCATCGTCGTTATCAAAAACGAATATTATTTGTTTACTTTAAATAACTACTGTGACTGTAATAACACCGTTGGTATTTGTTTATTAACGTTTATATCGGCACGGAGTGGGACGTTTTTATGTAGCATTTATGAAGATACTCAAGGCACTTGAGTTTAAGAGTTATGATCGTTCATGACTGTTAGTACGTCTTTAAAGTTGAAATTTGACATACGTGCATTCCATACACCGTTTTAAATGTTTATTAAGACTACGCGAGCGTCCAGTGGCGCCCTCATTACTATTAACTGTGATTTTCTAATAAAATAATAGTAGTTACGTGACGGTGGCATATGCATAATGCTAATTACGCGGAGTCTCGTACAATACTTTATCTACACACATATTATAAGTACTCTAAGATGGGTTCAGAAGCCGAAAGGCAAATGACCAGCATTACCTTACCTGTGGTAGTAGGTGACAGCGATGACAGCTGTAACGTAATTTTGACATTACGTTATCGAATATTGTAAGGTAATGAGATCCAAATTTGGAACATCTTCCAAAATTAACAGCTGTCATCACTGTCACCTACTACCACAGGTAATGCTGGTCATTGCCTACGAGTTTTGAACGCATAATAGAAGACCTATGATATGAGTGTAGATAAAGTATAGTTTCAAAATCACAATGAATAGGTACACAACCTTCGTGTAGTCAGCTTAACAGAAAAAGATGGCCACATATTCCGTTAAGTTATTCACTCATAGTTCAATTGTTGTTAAGTTATGTTACCCTATAAATTGTGTAATCATTTGCACTACAAAAAACCATGGTTCGATTCCAAGACAATACTTTAGCTTATTAGAAAACACAGTGGTAGTATAATAAGTATTGTGAGGCGACGCGTATCGCGTAGCTGTCAAAAAGATTCCATACAAATGGTCAGATGTAGTGAAATATCCTTTCACATCGTATTTTCTCGGAAATGTTCGTATTTGTCATACTACTTCAGTCTGACTCAGTACCCATTAAGACAACGTGGGGGAACGTCGCATCGCGAGAGTGATAATCGATATAGAGTGGTTAGTACCAGAGTATTTTTTGTTGATTAAGATTAAGTTTGTTTTCAGTTCTTTTTAATAGTCATGCCGAAAGCATTAACACCTTGGAAACGTTTAGATCGACAAGCCTGTGAAATTATTTTCAACATTTATTTATATTTCTTCTTGTTTACCTACACCTAATTTCTATATATTTGATCGTGGTGGTTTTAATATCTCGGTGTTTTATACTTCAAACTCGTGGTTTGACATTTGACACTGATAACTAAAGTACTCTATTTATTTAATACAAAACATGTCACTTAATAATTCAATATTTCATAGACAAGTCGGCATCATTCGGAAGTAGACTACTAGTTTTCACGATGTGAAAGGATTATTCACTAGATCTGTAGCTCCGGGCGATAACTTTTCTCACTGATTTCCACAATTTTTGAATACGTTGTAGTTGTTATGAAAATCTAAGTTTGACTTTTCCGTTCTTTATTTTTTTTCCTGTTTTTTTACCAGGAAATATTTTCTTGGAAAGGAAAACGTGTAGACCTAGTTTTTCATAATATTTACAACATATTCAAAAATCGTAAATGTCGGAGAGAAACGTATCGCATTTTGTATGAGAATTTTTAACTTGTCAATCCTTTTGATGAAATTAACGGGGAACGGAACCCTTAGGGCTTGTTTACGGAGACGCGGAGCGTCGCGCGTGGCGTGCGGCTTGGCGTTGCACGGCGCGTCGGGCGTTTTTTCCGTTTACAGAGAGACGGCGCGTGCCGTTGCGTCATCATACGCGCAAACACAAACATATGGCAATGTACGGTGTTGTTTATGAAGATGCGGGGCGTGATGCAGTGCGTGATGCGGGGCGTAGAGAGTAGCGGTGTCCGCTACATCCTTGGCGGACTCTCGAGCGTGTAGCCTATAGTGTAGCGAAGCGCGCGGCGGAGCACAAGACTGTCAGAAGGTTGCGCCGCGGCCCTCGCTGCGGGCGCAGTGGCGGGAACCGCTGTTATTGACGCGTGCGACGCTGCGTGAAAGTAACGCTGTATTTGAAGCAAACGCGCGTAAAACCGCTTCTCCGTAAACGCTTTTATACAACGCCATGTTTGAATTTAGTGCAGACTGCGCCGCCCAACGCTACGCGCTACGCCCCGCGTCTCCGTTAACAAGCACTTAGTCTTCAGGGGGTACCTAGATAACGCATAAGCAACGCACTTGGTGTTGATTAGGTATGTTCATGACTGGCTATGATTATGAAAAACTACCGTCAGGGGCGGGTTTCTTAAAAAAAATACTAGTTACTTGGAGCTTTATAAAATCGGACACCGCTATAGCGGCCCGGACCGTGCTCTCCCGCTTTCTTTCCGCGGGCAGGATTAGAAGGGCTCGCGGGCCGGACTTGGCCTACGGGCCGTATTTTGGCGACCCCTGCTTAGAGCGAGGTTACGCTATGCTTATGTATATTTTATAGCATGTGGAACGCGAACGAGTATGTATGTATGTATGTAAACACTTTATTGTACAAAATAAAAACAAAAACAAGCAATGAAAATGTAAAAAAAAAGCGTGCGTCTCGGGACGCCCGACAGAAGTGATAACTTAAACTAATCTTAGTTGAACTATTTAATATTGAAATTGTTTAACTGACTGCAAGTGCGTAAGTTTGCAGAGTGACACACACTAACAAACCTAAAAAGTGGTACACTGTTGAAAGAGGTCATATATAGACGTCTCTTTTTAACGAAGCGCATTTTTAACAGGTGCGAAGAGTACTATTCTATTATCTGTTTTTATACTCCCTCTATGCTTTCCTACCTCTATGCTGGCGCCGTAACGCGTTACGTAACGAAGCGGTTTACCCTCCCATAAGAAGTTATTACTTCAAAAACAAGTATAGGGAATATGCATGGATTTAAATCGCATTTCTCAACAAAATATGAAAACACCATAAAAGAGATCACCAAAAGTGAAATTAAAATTAAAATCGGCCAAGAAACACGGATGATACAAGCATTTTAAACTGCTAATTAGACAGCGATTAGATAAAGATCCGATAAGCCGTGTGACGTCATGTAACACGTCGGCCATATAAACTCCATGTTAAATTCTGTAAAATGTTGTTTCTCTCAACTTTTTGTTACATGAATCAGCTTTTATTGAAGCTGTGAAAAAAGTCATAAATATTCCCTATTTATTCAAATACTTGCACCAATAATTTTCCATATTATCTCAATGATATTTTAAATTTAGATACGTTATGCTCATACTAAACGCATTCGAAAACCGTCGCCAATTACTGACAGTTGCTACGTTGCCATATCTACAGACAAAGACAGCAATTCGTATCGAACGCTATTGTGAGAAAGAGAAAAATAGTTGTTTCAAATTGCGTACCCGAATGACGCGGCGTGCCCGCGATCGCACTCATGCGATATCTAATTGTGTATCTCAGGGTTCACAGGTGACAGTGACGCCGCCGGTGCAAATTAAACAAAGTATGGCGATGTAAAACAAAATGTAAAAAATATTTACGATACTTACGAATGAAATGAGACATCCTTCCTTCCTTTTATAGTTACAGTATAATTTCGGCAGCCTCGAAAAACAAAAGACGGCCTTTTTTATGAAATATATCTGTTACTTATCAGTAATTAAACTTTATTGCCTTCGACGCGTGCGTGTCAGCGGCCGCGGCGCGACTGAACGATAGTAAGGCAATTTGCCTTCCTTTTTGAAGAACGCTTTTGCGCGCAGATGACGTATCTTAATATAAAATATCATTTTATTATCTACGTTATTTAAGGAAGCTTTCATCGTTAATCGTTAAGTACCGGAAACCGACGAGCAAGCATGACTTGATGTATCTTGAGATTTGTCAGGATCGTAGCAGGTGGAAAGAAGTGGTCTCTCTCTGCCTACCCCTCTGGGAAACAGGCGTCATTTAACGCATCTTGATTGTTAATATTCTAATACTTTAAAAACGAAGTACCTATTATAAGTATAAGTGTCGACGCGCTGCCCAAGTTGGTAGTGGCTCCAGCGCTAGTGACCCTGCCTACGAAGCTAGCGGTCCTGGGTTCAAATCCCGGTAAGGGCAGATATTTGTGTGATGAGCGCGAATATTTGTTTGTGAGTCATGGATGTTTTCTATGTATTTACAATGATATTTTATATTAAGATACGTCATTTGCGCGCAAAAGCGTTCCTCGAAAAGGAAGGTTATTTTAATGAATGAATGAATGAATGAATATAAATTACCTTACTATCGTTCAGTCGCGCCGTGGCCGCTGACACGCACGCGTCAAAAACAGTAAAGTTATATTACCGAAATGCAACAAATATAAGTCATAAAAAATGCCATCTTATGTTTTTCGAGGCTGCCGAAATTATACTGTAACTATAAAAGGAATAAAGGATGTCTCATTTCATTCTTAAGTATCGTAACTATTTTTTACATTTTGTTTTACATCGCCATACTTTGTTTAATTAGCACCGGTGGCGTCACTGTCAACTGTGAAACATGAGATACACAATTAGATATCGCATGAGTGCGATAAAGACGGGTAGCTATATGGCAGCCATGAGCGGGCACGCCGCGACATTCGGGTACGCAATTTGAAACAACTATTTACCTCTTTCTAAACAATAGCGTTCGCTACGAATTGCCGTCTTTGTCTGTAAAAATATGGCAACGTAGCAACTGTCAGTAATTGGCGACGGTTTTCGAATGCGTTTAGTATGAGCATAACGTATCTAAATATAAAATATCATTGTGTATTTAAGTATATATTTCTCTATATAAGTATTTATATCGTTGTCTAGTACTCATAATACAAGCCTAGAGCTTAGTTTGGGACTAGGTCAATTGGTGTGACTTTGTCCCCTGATCTTTATTTATTATTATTTTATATAAGATGAAGATAAGTTTGTTTATTCAAGCAAATTTGTAACAGTAGCCTAATAAATATTGTACAAGAGTAACAACTCCCCAGCAGCTTTAAATAATATTTATCTACGCTTCCTAGGGCAATGATAATAAATTCAACTAGCTGGTAAAACGTTCGGTGCCATTGTCATGCGGTGGTATATAAACCTGACTCCTTGTTGACTCTCTTGGCTCTCAACGATTCTAACAAGACGATTACAATCCTTGTGATGTATTGAACAATGGTTTAACTGTTGTCTATTTTTAGGTTATGTTGTTTACAAAATAATTTTAACGCCAAATAATAATGTTCCTTTGTTTTTAACCTACGACGCAAAAAGATACGTCTGTATCTGTGTGATGGGCAGATTTGGACTCTGTTTAGATAGTACATTGTTGCAGAGGTCAAAAAGTAAGCAATAGATGGACGAGTCAGTTCGAAAGTAGGTACGAGTTCATCTATTGCACTTTCGGCCGAGGCTTAACACAGTGCTACGACTACTGCGAGAAAATAAAAATTAATTCTTATAATAAATTCACAACAAACTAAAAAATTTACGCTCTCCTGCCAAATTTTACTTTTTTTAAATGATACCGTTCTTAATGGCCAGTCATTCAAAGGCGTATTTTAAGCTGACGACTCTGACCGTGCCAGAACTATATTTCAGATAATTAAAAACAGACATATATGGCTGTATGGAATCTGATTCCTTTACCTATCCGTGAAGGGATGAATATTATTAAAAAATAAAACGACTTCTCATTGGCCAATTTAATTTCATATACAGCACAAGTCGTGTTCTGATTGGTCGAATCAGTGATCAGCGGACCGATGTGATTGGTTGACTTGCTCCATGGAACAGACCAACAATGTTAAGATTGTTGTCCAATTTAAATTTAGAAGGCCTGCTCATTCAACGTACAACTATTGATTGCTTTGGGGACCAAAAACAGACCATCACACACCACATTTCCGAGCAGTGGCGCAAAAAGTAATTATTTTATCGGCTCGGCTGTAGTAAATTCAGCTGCCCAAGTACAGTTGCGTTTATCGCGTGACAAAATGTGGAAAATGCATCCTTTACTCTCGTACTTATAAAAATGTCAAAAAGTGACGGATGTTTTATCCACATTTTCTCACGCGATAAACGGAACCATATTAGGCCCCCGTTGTATTTTGTTAAATTATCCTACTAATATTATAAATGCGAAAGTTAATATATACTTAGAGTAACACACACATATGTACATATGTACATGCTGGACGGATTTCTGGTTTCACGCTCTAAAAAAAAAAGCAGTCTTTTAGGACCGCTAAATTTTGGTAGGACTCGGCAGATCCTCATTTCTAGTGCCAAGATAAAGTTATAAACAAAGTTTCATTGATGTACATAATTATTTTGCCTCCAAAAAATGCTATTTTTAACCGACTTCAAAAAAAGGAGGAGGTTCTCAATTCGTCGGGTTTTTTTTTTATGTATGTTCCCCGATTACTCGAATACCACTGGACCGATTTGTTTTTTTTTTGAATGGGTATACTTTCTAGTTGGTCCCATTGTCAAGACGTCAGGATCTGATGATGGGATCTTGGAGAAATCAAGAGAACTCCTCAAATATTATAGGCAGACCTATAGCGATTTCGGTATTTTTCACTGTAACTCGTGCATTTGCTTTTGAAAAGTACTATATGGTGAAGTGGAACTGATGATGAAGACCACAGATGGCCACCGGAACTCCTTAACGGTACCTATTTCAAGGGTGGCGATAAGATATTTCGATTAAGGTAGTTGAGCGACTATGCCGAAGCACATTTAGGTTTAAATATGACTATGACATTCCCGCGGCGTTATCTGCGGCGAGCTTGAAATGTTCTATAGTTTCTCATTAATATTTAGAAGTGGAGCTACGTAACAGCATAAATAGGATCACTAAAAAGTATAAAATAAAATAAATGTTTAAATAAACAAAAACCCGCCTTCAAAAAGCAAAAAATAACTTCTTTAAAATGGTAGGTAAATAGGTCAGTCCAACTGAAGTCGGCGTCCGACAATATTTTAACCAAAAGCAGACTTCAGTTGGACTGACCTATTTACCTACCATTTTAAAGAAGTTATTTTTTGCTTTTTGAAGGCGGGTTTTTGTTTATTTAAACATTTATTCCTAAACGAAACGCCAAACAACAGTACTTTCTCATTAAAATGAATTCTGGCAGTAACCCCGACGCTGTTATTTAGCAGGGATGTGACACTGCCCATTAAAAAGTGAGACTTCACCCGTGAAATAATGTGCCCCGGGGGGAACACTTTTATATGGGTATCACTGGGGCTGCGGCGCTTGTTTGATACACTTAAGTGGGTCAAATTCCTTCTAGTAATATATCTTTCTCGGTGATCTGATTAGCAAAGGAGAATGCGGGGTATAAATTGTTATTTATGCTTTGGGGAGTAAAGTTGAGGAAACTTTGTGTTGTGTGATGCGTTGGCCTAGTTGGTAGTGACCCTATCTACGAAGCTAGCGGTCCCGGGTCGATTCCCCGTATGGGCAAATATTTGTGTGCTGAGCGCGAGTATTTGTTCCTGAGTCTTGTGATGTTTTCTATGTGTTTAAGTATTTATTTCTCTATACATATGTAGTACTGTTAGGCGATGGGCTTGCAACCTGTCACTAATGTACACTGGTAAACATCTTTCCTGTTTGTGGAAAATGTGGTTACATAATTAACAACAAGTTTTTAGAGTTGTTGGTAATCCTGTAACTCTGGCCTACCCCCACTCTGGGAATGAAGGCGTAAGTGTATGTATGTATGTATATATGCACAATGTATGTTTATCGTTGCCTAGTACCCATAGTTCAAGCCTAGAGCTTAGTTTGTGACTAGGTCAGTTCGTGTGAAATTGTCCCCTGATATTTATTTATTTCATTCCGTAATTATTCTTTGTGGTTGAAATAATTTTGGCCAATTATTTATATTTATGGTCAATAATTTCCCAAAACTTTATTGGTTTTTTTATTGGGATAATAACAACTGTTAACGTCAATTAAGGGAGGCTAGACTGATTACATTTAATTACTATAGAATAGAAAAACACATTAAAAACCCCGATATAATAGCGACCTGCTTTCAGAGCTGTTATCTCTTAAACGGCCCAACCGATTTTCATGAAATCTAGCTAAGAACAATCCCGATCAAACTGGCTTTCTTTTAAAAACAAACCGCGTCGGAATCGGTTCGTCCGTTTGGGAGCTACGATGCCACAGAGAGACACACAGACAGCGTAGATACACAATACGCCATCATTTTATCGAATTTTACTTCATCGATCGAAATTCATTTCATGGAACGCTATTTTCTGCAGAACCCATGGTTTCGAGAAATAACCGCGAGAAATGCCTTTCGTTGAAATGTATATTCATTTTACATAATGATACGGTCGTTGAAAAGTGTTTCGATAAAATAATATAGATGCCACAGACACACAGACACACACATACACCCCTCTTTTTTTGTCAGAGATTTAAAAAAACATCAGCTTCGACGGCAAATAGACAGGGCCTGGGTAAGTTTGTATGAACATTAGCGTCATATTTTTTTGCAGCGGCCACGGGTGATTTTCTTATAATTGTTTAGAGGACCTCTAAATACGAGTACACATAAATGTATAAAGCTTAACGCGTTAAAAAATATCGGAACGGAGATATTAAAGATTTAAGTATTAAGTTTTTGGTACTGAAAGTACGCCCAGGCAGGTATGAATACTCAAATATCTCGGCTCCGATGCACTTAAGACACACATTACGTAATAAAATATATGAACCTATTTATTTTAAACGGATCTATGTATCATAATCAGAGATCGGACAAATCGATGTCATTACTCGCAATAATGTGGACATGACTCAAAAGATTTTAATTAAACAAAATAAATTACATTAATTGATTACTTACTATAAAAATAATTTTGATCCTTTGCAGGGCAGTAATAAATAAATAATTCAAAGACTTGTTATTGTGTAGATTTATTAAAGCAATTAACAGTAAGTAATTTTTATATTTTTTCGCGGCTAAAATAAACTTATGATGTGAAAAGATATTTTTGCAATCCACGGAAAGCAAACAAAAAGTAAGTAGATTAAAATTAATGGCCACTCCTCACGTCTTTGTATTATTTATCTATTACCTACTGTCCTACAAAGGATCAAGATTAAAGTTCAGGTAAGAAATCAATCAAAATCTTTTGAGTCATGTCCACATTATTGCGAGTAATGACACCGAATTGTCCGATCTTTGATCATAATTTACCACTTTTACGAATGGCCGCTAACCTTAATAATGTATGACTTTTACAAATGACACTTTAACCCAAACCCCTTTGGGAAATGATCCAGAACCATTACGTAAACCGAACTGGCCCTCTCTTTAATTATAAGGCCTTTTTATGGTATGGAGAAGCAAACGAACACACGGGCCCTTAATGGTAGGTGAGCTGTGAAGCTGATGGTGATTAGCATTCCATGAAATGCGTTGCCAACCCTAACTTGAGTGCCCGTGCAAATTTGATCGACCTTATTTATAAGCAAATAAGGGCTATCACTCGCAACTCTCGTTGCACAAAGCAAGTGAGCGGAGAGCGAGTCCCAGGGTATGCACTCGGTTTAGCATACATCGGTGACTTCAAGTGTTTCCATCACGAGCAAACCTTTTGAAGGCACCGTTGTATGCTAAACAGAGTCAGTATGGGCTCGCTTCGCTCGCAGTGGAAACCCTGCTTGAGGATAAGATGCTAGGAGGTTTCAAATGCTAATATCCAGTGTTTGAGATAGCAAATAAAATATCTGGGTATTGAAACACATACCCAACTAGTGAACGCCCGCGACATCGTACGCGTAAAATTAGTTTCCCCTATTTTAACCACTTAGGGGATGAATTTCCAAAAACCCCTTCTAAGTACACCTCTCTGGATATCCAAGGAATACCTCCTCTAAATTTTAAGCCCCTCGGCCCAGCTGTTTTTGCTGTGCGTCGATCGATCAGCCCGTCAGTTTCTTCTTTAATGTAAGTATTTAATTTAATAGGTCACAATCAATGATATAATATAAAAAGAGGTAGATAATTATGTGCTCGAGTGGTCGCCGAGTTAGAATAGTGCCACTCCATGTCTTCCCGTGGATGTCGTAAGAGACGACTAAGGGAATAAAGGCTTGTAGTACTGTTAGGCGATGGGCTTGCAACCTGTCACTAATACGCTGGTAAACATCTTAGCCTATTTGTGCAAATTGTGGTTATAGAATTATCAACAAGTTTTTAGAGATGTTTGTAATTCTGTAGCTCTGCCTACCCCACTCTGGGAACGAAGGCGTGAGATTATGTATGTATGTATGTATGTATAATTATGTTACCTATACGGTATTCCGCGTGTAAAAATGGCCCGGCTTACGCACACATAATCAGTAAATATTGCAATTACACACTAATTCATAAATGACAAGTGAAAGCAGGATGGTATGCTAATTTCCGGGAGCGAAACAGAGACGAGTGTATGTTGCTCTGCAGACTAGTTCACGGTTCCGTTGACGGCGCAAGACTAAGTAAAGGTGTGCCAATTGGCTTGGTTTTAAGGTGCCACTATCGAAGTCCGTATAACATATCTACCTCTTTTTATTATATTATATCACTGGTCGCAATAGTCTTTTTCTAATTCTAATTTGAAAATGGCTCTCACTCCTGTTAAGATGTATTTCGCCAATGTCAAGTTATTTATAGACACTCCCATGGACTTATTACAGAAATAAGTCCATGGATATCACTCGCGAAGACAATTATTCGGTAAAAGAGTATTTTCTCTAATGGACTAAACAGAAGCACATGGGGTTAGCTCCACGCGCTTCTGTCAAGTCCTAATAGTCTATTTGACTTACCAACTGTAACTTTTGACGCATTGTCAAAACGACAGCTATAGTGCGGTCTACGTAGATTAATCCCATTGACAGCCGTATTTCGTAATATACTGTAGTGTATGCGATATAGCATATAATAGGAGATCCGAATAGGAGACGATTTGCACCGGGCTGTTTATTCGATGAAAAGTATTTTATACCAAATTTAATATGTTAAGTAATATATGGCAAATAGGTAGGCTGAAAAATTTCAGTCCAGTATATAACTAATTAAAAATTTAAAAATTAACTTTGTTTTAAAAAATTGCAATAGCTTGTTTAATAGACAAATCTCATACCAATCGAAAGTATGAAGCCTATAGAATATGCAAACGTTAGGTTGACAATTTTTTTCCCGTGAAACTATTGGGTAGGCAGGTATAAACAGGTAAGTCGGTACTAATAATTTGCATATTCTATAGAGTTCATGCTTTTGATTAGCATGTAATTGGTCTATTTAACAAGCAATATTTTTTTTTTTGTAAAAGTTCATGTTTAATAATTTTTTAATGATATAAGTACTGGACTGAAATTTTCAGCCTACCTATTCGCCACATATTATTTAGGGTATTAAATTTGATATAAAATACTTTTCATCGAACAAACAGCCCGGTGCAAATCGTCTCCTATTCGGATCTTAGACCAATACGCACGCTGTCTCGTGTGTTCCTGTATTGATTGGCAACACTGTCACTGTCATGGAGGATATAGGCGGCAAAGGGCGGCAAGTGAAGTGAGGACAGTTTGGGATTGTTTGTGAGCAATACGTGGACATCGTCGAGCCAGTGAACTATAGGGCAAAGATCTAACAATCCTATACTTATGGCTGATTTACATTGGTCCCGTAAAAGCATGCCAGTAGCAGTACATTGCGTCGTTACAATAGCTCTCGCCTCAAACGTGAAAACCAACTCGTCAATGTACTACTGGCATGCTTTTGCTGGACCAATGTAAATCAGCCATTACTCGCAAGCAAGGCATCATAAAAAGAGGTGATTAATCTGACTGATGACTGAATAGCGACTGCAAATCCGAAGGTAAGTATTTGAAAAAAGCCGGTGCCTTTATATTTTCAAAAGTTACCTATGAACTATATAGAGGTCTATATAAAAAGCAAGCCGTGACGTCACGCCGTGCTACTGATGAATTCCATACTCTTAATAGATTTATTCATTAAATAATCGTTACGTTGGCTACCCTACGCACGGTCTTTAGTTCATACCGCCGTTACGTAGGTACAGAGGGCCCTGCAAAGATGCACTACGCTAACTAACGTTTCTATTCGATTCGTTTTTAAACCAATCGCGTCACTGGTAGACCACGTGACTTTTCGTATCACGTCATCTCCCAGTGACGCGATTGGTTTAAAAACGAATCGAATAGAAACGTTAGTTAGCGCAATGCATCTTTGCAGGGCCCTCTGGTCGATTCACAAGAGCTGGCACGAATGTATAGAATGAGTGAACGAAAGTGAAAGTGTGAAATTGTGTAAAATAATAACAGGTTTTTGGTTTGAAATTCGAACATCGGTTCAAAGGATGGCACTCACACAGTGATAGGGGACATTACTTTTGTTCATTCCATTCGTGCCAGCTTTAGTGAATCTACTTATACTCGAAAGACATTTTAGAGATGAGTTAATTAACTCGTTTCCTTTCAAACAGGTTTATGAAAAATGTATACTAAGGAAGGACTTAAGATGATTGTGAAGCTGAAAGATTCAATACTTGCTACGACGTTTTTCACTCTCTAAATCAACGACTTCACTCTCTATTCAAATTTCATACGGTCCTAAATTGATTGCTGCAAAACAAATGAATAACCCTTATCTTCTGTTAAATAAGAATCATGTACATCATTGGTCCTTGTCCATTACTGGTTCCGCGACCCTAGTCTTATTCTAATAAGTAATGACATAAATACCTGAGGGGGGCTCCTGTCATGTCATCTCGGTGGGCATCGCGAAATCTGCAAGTATTACAATAAATTCAATGGCCCGTTATATTAGAACTTCTGTCTTCAAACGTGCCAACGAGGTCCTATTACAGTGCTTCTATTTTAATGTAGTTCGGCAATCTTCGTTTTTCTATGGCACCCGAGTGACAAATATACTGTCAGTTGCGAGAGCAAGCGTGATAGCGATAGCCACCCGAAAGCTATTAGAAAGGTCGGCTGCGCCATTTAAAAACCCAGCAAGGGACATTGAGGTAATTTTACAGGAGAGCGAAAAAACATGTTTTGTCTGAGCCGTACAAAATTTTGCAATTTTTGTTGAGGAAATGATACTTTCTTGATTAATTAGATTTAAGTTACGCCCGCACCAATGCTCAAAAAACGGTGACGGTACGGAATCGCAGTGACGCATCGTATCCGTACCGTTTTTATCGCATGCCCTCCACACCGCTGCTTAAAAAACGGTGACGGTACGGAATCGCAGTGACGCATCGTATCCGTACCGTTTTTATCACATGCCCTCCACACCGCTGCTTAAAAAACGGTGACGGTACGGAATCGCAGTGACGCGTCGTATCCGTACCGTTTTTGACGCATGCCCTCCACACCGCTGCTTAAAATACGGTGTCGTTGCGTAAACAAAAGACGGGGTCATTGTAACAACATGGCGCCGTTTTTGACGCACCGTAATATACGCACCGTTAAGCAGCGGTGTGAGGAGCGTGTGTCAAAAACAGTACCTACGGATACGACGCGTCACTGCGTTTCCGTACCGTCGCCGTATTTTAAGCAGCGGTGTGTGGAGCATGCGTCAAAAACGGTACTGATACGACGCGTCACTGCGATTCCGTACCGTCACCGTACTTTAAGCAGCGGTGTGGTCGCAGCTTAAGACAAATACGTGGGTACATTATATCTTTCATTTACTATCTTTAATTTCCTATATATATTCTATGTGCCATACTTACTAGCATTTGGATTTGAATACAGAGAAATAATTAGTGAGCCCGATGATTTTCAAGTCTCTCTGTTATTTTCAAAACATAGTAAGTGCATGTCGCATACTAGGTTTTTGAAATAGTTTTGTGACATGCTAGGTTTTGAAATGTTCAAGCCCGTTTTTTTGTGCACTTACTAGTGAACCTGAGTGAGATAGTCCTCTAAATGATTTTGCATCCGGTAGGGACTTGCTAGAAACCGCGTTTTGTGCGAGAAATTTTGGAGACTTACTAGTTTTTGAAATGGCGCAGCCGAGCTGGGAATACTGTACTACACTGTCCGTCCATCGCCTAACATTAAAGGACTGTACCATTTTAAACGTAACAGAATTATTACAGCGGATTTACCAACGAATGATAATAAAACGAAGCATTAGGTATCTATATGTTTTGATAATACTTTGAATGTCGGCTGGATAAGTTAATTTCATTAATCATTTCATTTATTTATTCTTCACTATTTATTTATAGGGAATTCTTCACAGCTTCAATAAAAGCTGATTCATGTAACAAATATCTGAGATTTTTCCTATTTCTTTTTAGCAAAACTGAACTTAACATGGAGTTTATATGGCCGACCTGTTGGATGACGTCACAGTGCATATCGGATCTCTCTGTCTAATCGCTGTCTAATTAGCAGTTTAAAATGCTTGTATCATCCGTATTTATTGGCGGATTTTCAATCAATTTGAATTTTACTTTTGGTGATCTCTTTTACGGAATTTTCATATTTTGCTGGGGTGTGACTCTCAAAAACGCGGTCTGACGAACGAACGGGTGAATGTCGCGGCGGCGAGTTTAAGTAGTCGTCAGAGCGATTAGGCAGCATGGCTTCTGTCGATAAGATCGAACTTTATAAGGGTGCCTAATTGAGAATGCACACGCTAAAATATGTTTTTTTTGTTTTGACTGGACTACTTAAACTCGCCGCTGCGACATTCACTCGTTCGTTCGTCCGACCGCGTTTTTGAGAGAATCACCCCTGAGAAGAGCGATTTAAAAAATCCATGTGAATTCCCTATTAGCGGACTTAATACTTTACCAGTCAACTAATGGGCTAAACAAACGCGTGCGAGCGGAAAAAATAAATGGGGGTCCACGATCGTGGATCCCATTTAAGTAGGTCGTGACTCTAATTTTGGCTTTTCATTAATGGGTAATCCACATTCATACACAGATAGTAGGTACCTACTTACTTACGTAATACTTTCTTATATATATGAAAAAAAAAAATGAAAAATATTTATTGGCAATTAACTTAGTACAATTTATCTTTAGTCCTGGATCCTGAGCTAGGAAGCCCTGTGTTACAGGACCCAGTAGAATACAATTTTAGAGATACACTCTTAATAAAATAAAATAAAAACTTTGCAGAGGATTATTACATTATTACTTACATATTAAACTAAAACTAACAACTTAAACATACAAATTCTAGTGAGCGGGTACGTGTGAATGTATGGATTTGCGTGTCTTAAAATATATATGTAATATTATTAATACCATATAAATAAATAACTGTTTAGTACGGAAAAATAAAATATATTTTTAATATGGGACTTCCAGTAGTTTCTCGGTCTGGTGGTAGTCGTAATAAACAAATATCTATGTATATAAATTATGTTTAAATTTCCTCTGTGTGTATTTATTCATTATATTGTAGTTAGTAAATATTTTTCCGCGCTAGTATTTTTTTGTAGCCTGTGTAAATTTTTAGCCAGCTAGACCTCCAAAGTTATCCGTGCGAAAAATCTCAAGTTTTTGCTTAGTTTTTACGTGATGAGATAACGTAAATTAGGTAAGTAGGGGTCCACCCAAAACTGAAACAAATGCCAAGTGGTCTATGACACAAATAAGTTTACTATAAGTTTACTGGGCTAAACAAACAGTTTAACCTCGTAAGGCCCAGTGTCCAATAGGATGTACATAATCAAGGCAATTTAATTTGAACTGTGTTACAATTAGAATAAGGTTTATTTTCCTATATTCATAAACTGAAAATGGCTTTATAGAACAAGCGAAATTGAACTTTATTCCGGTGCTGCTTGATTCAAAGTCGTACTGACAAAAAACTCCCTGTTTGCAGTATGGTGGGCCTTACTAGGTTAAGGTTGTTGCTGTTGATATATATGATAACTAAAGTTCAGTCGACATTACTCTTTTATGATTTTTTTATTATTATGAAACAAAAATGAGTCAAATCTTTACCGACATAAGATTATCATGTATGATTGCGATCAATTTATGTTTGCTGTATACTACCTAGTACCAGAATTAAATATAACTATCCCAACAATTGAATAATTTGTCAAGCGTCGTACAACAATAATAACCTATGCTTTTGTTACGTTCATAAAGCAACGCCTAACAACTTGGATATAGATACTTTAGAATAGGTAAGTGGGTACTCTTTTAATTTTAGCAAATAAAAATAGTTATAACAGGGCCTTACAGTTTAAATTATATTAGAACCAAAATAAAACCACAACATCGCTAAAACATTTATTACATAAACAATAAAAAAACGAGCGTGCATTCTACTATCGTTTATTTTGAGAAAATAGTAAAAATAGCAAATACTTATTAGATTAAATAGGTGCCAAGCATGCAGATGCAATAAAAAGCAAAAAAAAACAATTTAAGAAATCAAAGCGGAAACCAAGCATTTAAAAAACATTCAGCCTCAAACGATATTAAAAAAAGCAAAAAACAAACAACTTAAAACATCAAAGCGAAAACCAAGTATTTTTTTAATTCAAAAATAATTCAATACATAACTTATATGTACATAACCTCACACTATAATAAAAAAGCAAAAAAAAACAAATGAAGAATTCAAATCGAAAACAAAGCATTTTTTTATTTAAAAAAACATTCAAGAAATAACCTACATGTATATAACCTCAAACGATACTTACAAATATGAAGATTATGAGGTAACTTTGTAATTTCAGAAAACATTTAATAACCACTATAAGAACCACACAGCCCACATGGGAGCGAACGCGAAAATCGCAAGTATTCTACAAAACACTTTCACTCATTTTAAGTAAGTAATTACACTCTCTGGTCCTTAAGCGTCCTTTCACAGAAATTCTAATTACAAATGTTTAAAACGTGTATTTGTTAAGGCATTATTTTATGTTTTTTATTCATGGTAGCGTGGAAAAGCGCCACGGCGGGGTCGCTTGGTTGTTTTCAGATGCGAATTCGAGGTGTGTTTGGACTCAATCGATATAGGGCGGCTCCAGACAACCGTTTGCACCCGGGAGCGGGCAGCTACTGAAGAAAGTGCTGCCCTCTACTAAATTTATCGATGTTTCTCAAGTGACAGCTTGGGAGCTATTCAAAGGCTGTTTGTCATTTGGAAATTTGAATTCCGAATGTGTTTTTTTTAAGATTCGTTAGATAGTGGCATTAGTGATGTCTGATGTTTGGGTTTGCGGATGGATTTTGAGTTTTAATGAGATGTTTTTAGAACTTAAATTTGGAATTAAGCATTCTTTGAAGTTCTTTTGTTTAACATTGTTGATAAACGAATGCCTTTGTTGTTTATAAGTAATGTATTATTTATAAATTAAAAATGTAATTTTAATAGGCAAATAACAGCTTTAAATTTAATTTTTCGAATTCCGCGAATAAAATACGTTTGCAATGTAGGTCTATAAGAAACAAGCGTAGTTTTTACGGCTTTCGTATTTCGTAAAATAAATCACTGACTCACGTGTCCGCCTGTATCTATCTAACTGTCACAAACTCACGTCGCGACCAATTTCCTGGACTAGGCATGGAGTCCCGGGAATTTTTACGGGCTACCGAAAATACTGAAGATATCGATTATGGTTGGTAGCTCTAATTTCAAAACTTTGAATGCCCCATTCCTTTCACTCATTATTCGTGATTCGAGAGAAAGAGATGAAGCGAAAGGAGAAGAATTTCGGGCCGAAATGCGGGCCGGATCAGGCGGACAGCATTTGATCTGCAACCCAGCTGCAAAATGGCAGTTCGTGTGCGGTTGACGTAACTGCATCAAAACTGCAAACCAGCAGTCCGCTTGCAGTTGCCGTTCAATAGGGAATATGCATGTTTTTTTACAGCTTCAATAAAAGCTGATTCATGTAACAAACAGCTGAGAAAACATTTTTTTATAATAGCTATAAAAATAACCAAGATGTAAGCCAACAAAGATTTGTTCCTATCTCTTACTAGCAAAACAGAATTTTACGTGGAGTTTATATGGCCGAACTGCACAATGACGTCACCGGTGCACATCGGATCTCTCTGTCTAATTAGCAGTTTAAAATGCTTGTATCATCCTTATTTCTTGACCGATTTTAATTTTAATTTCACTTTTGGTGATCTCTTTTACGGTATTTTCATATTTTGTTGAGAAGTGCGATTTAAAAAAGCCATGCATGTTCCCTATTGTCGACCGCACCCCGACTGCAAGCTAGCTGCACTGGGAACTCTACATTTTTTAGTTCTCTCCGTGTGCCCTTCTGTATTGTGTAAAGTCAGGGATTCACTAGGGGAGAAACGTCCCGTGACATGTCAAGAGAAGTCGGGCGACATCACGTGCTATATCTGGCGACATCGCGCGACAGGTGTCAGCACTTATAATTTAGCCTAAAGCCACGGATACACTAGGGAACAAATATCCCACGACATGTCAAGACAAGCCGGCCGATTTCGCCTGACATATCTGGCGACATCACGCGACTTATGTCCGTAGCGACGTCAAGCGAAGTCGTGCGACTTCGCAAAATTTCGCCTGACATATCTGGCGACATCGCGCGACTTATGTCCACTTGGCTACTCGTGTCGTGCGATGTTGCCAAACATGTCGAGCGAAGTCCGGCAACGTCGCGCCAATTCATCCGACGTCGCTGGCGACACGTGTCGCGCGACATTTGTCCCCTAGTGTATCCTTGGCTTTATCCCTTTTTATCTGTAAGTGCACTTTTGCTTAAAAACTATAAAAGTCACAAGACTAGTGAAGACCTTATGCAAGGTCTGTCCGGATACCTGCCAATTACCCTTCAACTTGCCGCCAAACAGCAGTGTTCGCATTGTAGTGTTCCGGTGCGGGGGTAAGACAACCGGTGAAATAACTAGCAAAGAGGCTGTGCGGAACGCCCCAAAACACCGCACACGGCGACCAAAATCGTGTAGTATAGACTTTGTTTATACATGAACGTGCAGTTAGCTTTTATAGTAGGGCCTTGTATATACGCGAATAGATGGTTAAGTTTTAGTGATAGTTTCTCGTATTTGTATTAGCGTATAAGTAGTTTTTAAGTATATAAATAGGTAGATAGGTTAATAAAGACTTTCTTAATTGTGTTATCTTTATTCAGAACCCCTGCCGGGTAGGGTTTTGCCGTAGTTTACAGAACGTAAACAAACCTACCCGGCAGTACGCATGCGCCGTGGCTCCCCTCCACAAGGGAGGGCCACCATGCGGAGTGGGGATAGTCGCGCCTGCGCAGTAGGTGTTTTCCCGACCGAATGGAAATGGCGGGAAAATACCTACTGGCGCGAAAACTGTCTTTGTAAATATTTTCCTAGTTCGTAAGTAAATAGTTTAAGTTTGTATACCAGATTATAGCGCCGATAGTTTATAAGGTTTTCCATTATATAAGATGTCCCAGATGTCATAGAAAATAAGGAAAACTTTGAAAATAAAGAAAAGTGGAGGGGGGGACGGAGGCTCGGAAAATTTGTATAAAATGGGGACCCTCGGCCATAGACTTTGCACTCAAGAGCCACTCCCAGCCAGGGCAACATAGAAGAGCCTCCGCCCTCTCCGAAACGTCTGATCAATCCACCGAGCATTTTCTTCACCGAACCTGCCCTGCCAACCCTTCATGAACCAGTCATAGGTGCGAGTCCGCACATGTTGGTCCTTCGAACCGGATTTCTGCGAATTATTGGTCCTTCACAACTGAACAAAGAAAAGGAAGAAAATGCCGCCGGTAACCAGAAACGCTTCAGGAAGCCAGACATTAGGCCAATTAATGTTTGGTGGCGCCGGGGACCCATCCTCGTCGGACGAAGCAACCATCCCGTCTACGGAAACAACGGAGACTACAGACACTTCTACGCCCAAGGAGTCAACGACGACGTCACAATCACAGGGAATCGCCGAGCCGCCACGCCGCCCTGCAATTTCGACGTCAAAATCAATCCGTACAACGTCAAGCCGCCGTGCGCTTCGCCTAGCGCAGGCACGGGAAGAAGCCTTGAAAATAAAACTGGAACTCGCTCAAGCCCGAATCGCAACATTAGAAGCCGAAGAAAGCGAAGAGGACGACAAGACAGTGATGTCGACCTACGAAACGGAGCAGCGAGTCGACGAGTGGCTCGCGTCTAACCGAAGACACGTGCTAGCCATCGCCAATGAACCGCACCATGAAGAGGATCCCCAGCTGGCAACCCCACAGAACCAGCCGCCGCCGCGGCCGCCAGCTGATGCCAGGGATACGCAACCCGCCGCCGCCGGACCCAGCCACGCCACTGCCGAGCGTCATGGGCCCGGGGCCCGCCCCGCCGCCGCCACTGCCGAGCACGACGGGGCCACCGCACCTCTCAACGCCGAAGCTCCCGCCTACGTTCCAGTCTATGTTCCCGCGCCACCACAACGACGTTGCTACGAAGAAACAGGCCGCCAGCCGCCTCCGATATATGCCAAGGAGGAAGAACCGAAGAATAACTCGATGATCGCCCTCAGCCAACAGAACATCAGCATCACCGAGTTAGCTTCAGCCATCGCGATCGCCGCCCAGTCCGGTCATAGAAATTCATCGCGATACAACATCGACCTGCCTCAATTCAACGGGTCGTCTCAAGAATGGCTGTCATTCAAGGCAGCCTACGCCGGGTCCGCCACGACCTACTCCGATGCCGATAACGTAGCAAGATTAAGAAAAAGCCTGAAAGGAAGAGCAAAAGAAGCCGTTGAAAATCTCCTCATCTACAACGTCAACTCCGAAGAAATCATGAAAGCCCTCGAATCCCGATTTGGAAGAACAGACTCAATTGCATGCGCCGAGTTGGAACGCCTCAGAACACTGCCCCGACTCACCGACGCGCCGCAAGACATATGCATCTTCGCCTGCAGATTGAACAACACGATGGCCACATTGAAAGCGCTAGATCGCATACACTACCTACATAGCCCCGAGACTACGAAAGCCATGATGGATAAGCTCACAGCCGCCCTACGCTACAGATGGTTCGACTACGCCGCAACGCAGCGAAATGAAGAACCCGAACTCGTCAAACTGGCAGCGTTCCTACAGCGGGAAGCCGACAATTGTGCCGCCTATGCACAACCCGAGAACATCGACATCCACGGGACACCACATGCGAGAAGAATACCGAAAGCTTTCACAACCACAGAGAGGCCAACGTACAAATGCGCAGTATGCAACGAAGCGGGACACGAAATAGAAAAATGCAAGAAATTTCTTCAAGAAGACATCAACACGCGTTGGGAGACCGCCAAGAAACAACGACTATGCTTCCGATGCCTACGTTACCGGAGCAAGACGCACAATTGCCGACGCGTCAAGTGCGAGCAGGACAGCTGCGAACACTTTCACCACAAGCTACTTCATTATAAGAAGCCTCAAGAACGAAGCACCGAGTCCGTCGCCTCGACATGGGCCCCGGCCGAGTCACGAGCCTATTTGAAGATACTGCCCATAGAAATCTCGGGACCGGCGGGAGTATTGCATACATATGCACTACTGGACGACGGATCGACGGTGACGCTTATACATGAAGACATAGCGAAAGAAGCGGGCCTAGACGGGCCCACGGAGCCACTACGCATAGAAGCCATCACGAACGAGACTATTGACGCATCAAGATCTCGTCCGCTACATACACAAGCAAGCCTGCTACGAGCTACGACAATGGACGTCGAACTCTACGGAAGTATTAGCCGCCGTCGCCGAGAAGCCCACGCAACCCGTACACATCGACTTGAACAAGACAGAGATGAAAAACGAACGTGTACTGGGTCAAATCTGGAAGCCCGCAACCGACGAAATCGCCTTCAACTTGGACCTCACCCGATTGCCGCCCGACGCCCTCGACTCGAAGACACCGACCAAGCGCCACGTATTGAAGATAATGATGTCGGTATTCGACCCGCTGGGCCTAGCCACGCCCGTCACCATCAACGCGAAGAAGCTACTCCAAGAAGTATGGAGGCGCGGAACGGACTGGGACGAGCAGCTAGATGAAGATTTAACGCAACAATGGACCGAATGGACACAGCACTTGAAAGCTCTACGAGAAGTCGCTATCCCACGTTGCTACACACACTACAGCTACGCCGTAGCACGGGAGCTACACATCTTCGTAGACGCCAGCGAGACCGCCTACACAAGCGCCCTCTACTGGCGATTGATAACCGCCGACAACGAAGTGCACGTGTCGCTGATAGCGGCCAAAGCGAACGTCGCGCCGCTGAAAATCACGTCAATTCCACGCCTGGAATTGCAAGCCGCCGTCCTAGGAAGCAGGATGGCCGCCTCCGTCGTCGACGAACACGACGACAAGCCAACGAAAAGGACATTTTGGACCGACAGCCGCACAGTACTAGCGTGGCTACGGGCGGGAGCGCGCACTTATCGCCCATTCGTCGCGCACCGCATAGCCGCCATTGAAGAAAATAGTACGGTACAAGAATGGCGCTGGGTACCTACCAAGCTGAATGTCGCAGACGAGGCGACCCGAGAAGTACCGAAGGAGTTCGACAGCAAACATCGGTGGTTCACGGGACCGGAGTTTCTACGCGACGACCCGTCAACATGGCCGACGGAACCGTCGCAGCTACATAGCGAGAACACCGGGGAAGAAAAGGTCCATTTGATCGCCGAACACTGCAAACACAGCTGGCTCCCGGCCCCCGAACGTTTCTCACGCTGGGAACGCCTACTACGTACAGTCGCCAGAGTACTACAGTTCGTCGACCTGTGTCGACCCCAGCGAGCGAAGTCGTACTACAAACGTACAGCGAAGAACGAAAAAACCGATCCAGAATGGTCCCGCAACGAACGAAAACAGAAAAAGAAAACATCGTCAAGACACCTGCACGAAGCCGGAAATTACAAGAAGCTCGACGCAACTTATCTACACAAGGCGGAGCAACTGATCGTGCGAGCGAGTCAGCACGATGTTTTCACCGAAGAACTACGATGCCTACAGAACAACAAAGCCCCGCCCACAAGCAGCCGGCTACGCCCCCTGGCGGTCGAACTCGTCAACGGGACGATAACTCTGAAGACACGGATTGCCGCCGCCGACGGAATCACCGAGTCACAGAAACGCCCTCCGGTGCTTGACGGCAATCACACAGCCGTAAAATTGTACATAGACTATGTACATAGACAGCTACAACATGGCGGGGTAGAAGCGACGATCAATGAATGTAAGCAACACTACTGTATATTGCGACTACGCCCGGTCGCAAGAATGGTGCTGCACCGATGTCTGCCATGCCGGATCAAGAAATCACAGCCTGCGTTCCCGCCCACTGGGAATCACCCGCGGAGCAGATTGGCGCATCACGAGCGGCCATTCACCTATACAGGAGTGGATTACTTTGGCCCGCTAACTGTCACAGTGGGCCGGGGTACTCAGAAGAGATACGTCGCATTATTCACATGCCTCACAGTACGAGCCGTGCACCTTGAAGTGGTGCCCAGCCTCAGCGGGGACTCGGCGGTGATGGCGCTCCGACGGATGATCGCGCGGCGCGGCTGCCCTACGGAAATTTGGTCGGACAACGGCACAAACTTCCACGCCGCGGACAAGGAGCTGCGCCACGCCTTCGACGAGGCGACGCAAGAAGAGGCCGCGAAGCACCTCATCAAGTGGCGCTTCATCCCCCCCAGCGCCCCATTTATGGGCGGGGCCTGGGAACGAATGGTGAAGGCGGTCAAAAACTCCCTCTACGCCGTGTTAGAAGAGCGCCACCCGAACGACGAAACCCTCAGCACGCTACTAGCCGAAGCGGAGTACACAGTCAACAGCCGCCCGCTCACACACGTGTCGGTGGACCCCTGCGAGCCCGAGTCCATCACGCCGAACCACTTCCTGCTGGGAGGTACCGCCAGGGTACCCGTGCCGGGTACCTTCGACGACTCAACATTGGTCGGCCGCGCGACGTGGCGAACATCGCAGCGTCTAGCCGACCACTTTTGGAGCCGCTGGGTACGGGAGTACCTACCCACACTGCAAGACCGGCGGGAGCCCCACAGCCGCGGGCCTCCGATCGAGGTCGGCAACATAGTCCTCATCGCCGACGGGACACTCCCGCGCAACACATGGCCGCGCGGACGAGTAGTCGCCGTATACCCGGGACCCGACGGCGTGACACGCGCCGTGGATGTCCGGACCAAAGGAGGAGTGCTGCGCAGACCGACCAAGAAACTCGTCGTGCTACCTACCGAGCCAGGCGACCCGCACCACGAAGATATGCAACGCTCCGACGGCGAGCGATGCACGGCGGGAGAGATGTGCGGAACGCCCCAAAACACCGCACACGGCGACCAAAATCGTGTAGTATAGACTTTGTTTATACATGAACGTGCAGTTAGCTTTTATAGTAGGGCCTTGTATATACGCGAATAGATGGTTAAGTTTTAGTGATAGTTTCTCGTATTTGTATTAGCGTATAAGTAGTTTTTAAGTATGTAAATAGGTAGATAGGTTAATAAAGACTTTCTTAATTGTGTTATCTTTATTCAGAACCCCTGCCGGGTAGGGTTTTGCCGTAGTTTACAGAACGTAAACAAACCTACCCGGCAGTACGCATGCGCCGTGGCTCCCCTCCACAAGGGAGGGCCACCATGCGGAGTGGGGATAGTCGCGCCTGCGCAGTAGGTGTTTTCCCGACCGAATGGAAATGGCGGGAAAATACCTACTGGCGCGAAAACTGTCTTTGTAAATATTTTCCTAGTTCGTAAGTAAATAGTTTAAGTTTGTATACCAGATTATAGCGCCGATAGTTTATAAGGTTTTCCATTATATAAGATGTCCCAGATGTCATAGAAAATAAGGAAAACTTTGAAAATAAAGAAAAGTGGAGGGGGGGACGGAGGCTCGGAAAATTTGTATAAAATGGGGACCCTCGGCCATAGACTTTGCACTCAAGAGCCACTCCCAGCCAGGGCAACATAGAAGAGCCTCCGCCCTCTCCGAAACGTCTGATCAATCCACCGAGCATTTTCTTCACCGAACCTGCCCTGCCAACCCTTCATGAACCAGTCATAGGTGCGAGTCCGCACAGAGGCATTTCAGGCCTGCCGTTGAAGTGGCATTTGCGGTCTCGGGATTCTAGTCTTGAGTATGCAAAAGTCTATGGGTGACAGATCCCATCAGGTGGCCTGTGTGATCCTCCTTCGTTTTGTGCGAGTGTTTTCACAAAAAATTTGTTAATCACTTTTTTTCATCACTTTTCTTCATGTAGCGATTTTGTAGTAATACCTAGGTAGGTTAGGTGAGGTTTTCCTCGCCATTATTGCCAGGCCCAGAGGGCCGTGATTACCTAGAAATAGGAGCTCCGTTAAGCAGAGCTCTATCGACTCTTGTCAAATTAGAAAAATGCGGCTAATAAAATAATCTACTGGTAATTTCAGCGATTAAAATAAGCGCGAAAATAAAATAACGCTGTATGAAAAAAAGATACATGAAATAAAACGGAAAATTAAATATGCGATCATGAACGAACGCGATGTGAAAAATCGCTTCTGTGAAAAAATGATTTCTTGAAAATAATCCAACAAATATTGCCTTCTCCATGACATAAAAAAAACCTTCACATTCTTACCTTAAATAAAATTAAATTAAATTTCTAAATAATTTATTCAGTTTTTATTTTACATTATGTATCGTCGAATAATGGAATGCGCTTTAAATTCAAACGTCAACTCTTCTGGCTCACTACGGCTCGTCCTGGGGATTACAAAACAAAGGAGTTAAAAAAAAACAACGAAAAAGTGTTGCAAGGGGAAAAAATTGGGATGGAACAAGCCGTGGCTATTGCGCCCTCATTATTTCCAAGTTTTTTCGCCAAGCTGCAAGATGTAGCTTATTTATTATTTAGCACGTTACTACGAATAGAATGGACGAAACAATGAGCTACTAGCGACATCTAGCTACAATTCGTAGCAAGTTGGAGACAACCAGCTATGACAGAGCCGCCAGCGTCAGTTTTTGCATTAAATCTGACAGTGCGATACAACGCACTATCTGAAGTTTTTGATATAAGGGGGCGCTGTTCTGAGTGAAATTGGCAACATGATTTTTTACTCAAAGCCCAAGGCCCTGATTTGAAAATGGAAGTTCGAAGTTATGTTAGCACCTCTTTTTCTTAGTCTCAAATGACGAGTGACAGAAATAGAGCTAACATAACTTCGAACTTCGATGTTCAAAGTAGGGCCTCTTTGCGGGGCTTTGCCACACGTCAAACTATTTATCGCCAAATTATAAATTAAATATAAAATCGTCTGTTAATAAAAACCCAAATATTGACTTTGACACACACCAAAAATGTCTTTGATTTGTGTATTTTCTGACATCACGTGAACCATAATAAACTTAGCGAAATTTTAACCTTTTGACCGTCGTATATTTATAATTTTAACCTTTTGTAAAGTCGGTAATATTCGAGTTGTTCTTCATTTTGTATATTTTCAATGACGGCCTGGACCCTATCTAATAAAAGTTACAATTTAAATAATTTATTAGATAGCGTCATTGCGTTTGAAGCATGTAGAGTTTCAGTAAGCTATGGCGGCCACAAGGCTAAAAGAATTCAGGGCCTCTATTTAGATTTTTCAATCCATTTTTAACGATATAGCGGCCTTAACTGTCAAGTGTATAAGCGTTAGTGTTTTCAAAGAACGACGTCCCGTCCAATTTACGAGGGGTGATCCATAAGTTTTGATAATCTGTATTAAAAATGGGAGATATTTAAATTGGAATGAGCACACTTTCTATATTTCCGAACACTTATTAACGTCATTCAATTGTTTTATTTTACCACTATAAAAATAATTTTAGTTTTGGAGGTCAAAATCACCAAATTTTGTACCTTCACTATGTCATCACCAGCTCGTGATTTTTATGTAGTTGTTTTTGAACATTAGTGAATGGGAGGTAGTAGTCGAAAGTTAGGGCTAAATAACGGGGAGAGTGGTTATCAGTTCTGATCTTTGGTCAACGAGGAGCACCCACAATTCCTCCCAAAATTCGTAATTTTTTTTCTTCAGCTTATTTTTATTATTTTGCCATAATGTTATATAACTCTCCTAGATTATTTGAACTCAATTGCTAAAAACTTATGTCGCAGTATTTATTTGTAGGCCTCAATAATCCTGGAAAAGGCCGAAAAAAACACCCTAAATTTTGGTGACAGAGCTGGAGATAAAAAAATCCACTGCAATGATAACTTATTTATCCTTTAAATCATAATGATAAATCAAGGTTTCATTTTCAATAACAATATTTTTTATTAGTGTACCAGAACTTTTTCCACACAGCTCCAAATTATTACAAAACTAACTCTTATTTTTGCCGTCTTGTAAAATTGTTAATACAGATGTTTTTTGTTTAGCTATCACAGGAAAACAAATGAATAATTTATAATATTTTTTTTCTCTAATTTGAGTTTCATTAGTGCCATGGTATAGTCCACATTAAAAGAATATCATTATGTAGATGGTTCTTACTGATTCTCAAAACTTATGGATCACCCCTCGTATGTTTCACACATTGACGCAATATAATTATCTAATATTTAATTATTATATTTTTAACAGTCCTGCATAATAACTGTTCGATATTTCAACTTTCGATGTTTTGGACATTGATATTTTAACTTTAAATATATTAATTTTCTCGTTTATTGAATAAATTAAATTTGGCATTGTATTATCTAAATAACCTTGTATCAATAACATTTATACATTTAATGTATATACATTATTTTTATTAAATTGTTTCTGTTTAGCCCATTGATTCTCTGGTAGAGAATGCCTTAAGGCATTAAGTGCGCCATTGTGTATCGTGCAAGAAAGTATAAATAAATAAATAAGGTGGCTGCAACGTCATTTTGACTGGCGTGGCATTAACAAGATGATAACGATATGGTCAAAAACAAAGTGGAATAGAGGCTCTGAATAGGGATCACATGCAAATAAAAGCCGTTTTATATTATACATTTATATTTAAAAGATGGAGTAGATTTATTCCTAATACATTCATAATACCGAGGTATGGCCGACGCATGATATTTATTACAAATATATTTACAATTTAATATCTAATGAGAGTAGAAAAAAAGGGTAAACACTTTCACCTTTTAACTTTTTGACCGCTACTAACACGTGACATTACTTAGAAAAAGTGACCTTAATGTTTCTTTATAAGACTTAAATTTGCATGAGATATCAATTCAGGTCAAAAGGTAATAAGGTTAAAACGGTTAAGTTCGAGTTTTCGTCCTCGACGAGCATTTTTTTTTTCAAAAAATTATTTTCTAAAGCCCTTCTGGATTGATATAAAAACAACCAAGCCTAATAGGTTCTGTAAGTATATTTCTTTAAAATTTATTAAAATTAAATGGCTTTAGCAAAAAATGCATTATAACTTATGAATTTCGGACAATTAAATCAGTTAGGAAACAAAACTTTAGACGTGCGCTTACCCGTAAAATAATACTAAACATTTTCATCATATGACAAATGTGTAAACATCACGAATTTTAACATTATAACATACATATAAACGGTTAATATAAAAGTAATGTACATATATTTTAACCTTTTTTAAGAATCGCCAGTAGGATAGGATCAATACAAGTACAGTCAAACTCAGAAGTAGCTGTAGGTACATTACGGTACAGTCACGTGATTAAATTTGTGAGTTTTGTGACCCACCTAAGGTCCAAAGTGATTCTGACATTCTACAACAATAAGGTTGAGTCTCCTATAAATTACAAATGACTTGGCATCTCTAATGACATTGACGACTTCAAGCATATTTTTCTTGAAATGGGTCCCAAATTAACGCTCGTGGCGTTACCGTACCTTGTCGCAGTAACGTATTAACCTTTCGTATGTCGGACGGAGTGCACTAGCACACTTGCAATGCAACTGCCAATCGTCAGTCGCAAAATGGTGCGTCTAATGTCAAATGTCAAATTTAGAACTGTTATACGTCTTATAAGTTTCATTCGGACATGACAGAAGCGCGTGGAGCTAAACCCATGTGCTTCTGTTTAGTCAATTAGAGAAAATACTCTTTTTCTCCCACATGCTCAGAAATGTTAACCTTACTGTCGTAAAATCAGCCCGCGAAGTTCGGAGTTCCCGGCCCAGGCAAAATTAAAAAAAAAACAAAGTTATTATTTCCCAACGGCAGCGGCCGCGAAAATGTATGAAATTTCATTACGTACCTGGTGTTTTACTTTTTAAAACCATGTTTGGACTAGGATAACTATCTCCAAACAGCCAAACACTCGTGCAATCAAAATTCTTACTTGTATATTTTACTTTATAAATGTCATAGACTAAAAAGTTCAGCCTTTTCAAACAGCGTTTACAACGTATTTAAAAGTGTGTCAAACAGTTTGATTTTTTTTAATAGAAATTGCGTTCATAAACAAAAAACATAAACGCGTAACAAATGTTATAGTTCAAAATATATTTTATTCAAATTGAATTTATTACGTTTAAATTTATGATTTTATTTAATGGTTTATTTCAGTGGCATACTAAATCGTACGTTTCTGTTCTTTTTTCAAGGAATGTTGGGACTGTGTTTAATAGTATTAATAATTGTGTTAAATTTCCTCACATTGTTGGAGAAAAGCACTAAATAAGCCTCGACCGGGAAGGGCGGTTGCTGGACTCGTATATAACTCAACTCGTCCCGCATCGGCCTATTTGCCGGTCTTTGCAGTAATGTACTATTACCGAACAATTGTCTTCGCGAGTGATATCCATGGACTTATTTCTGTAATAAGTCCATGGGAGTGTCTATAAATAACTTGACATTGGCGAAATACACCTTAACAGGAGTGAAAGCCATTAATTAAGATTAGAATAGAAGTTTCATTCAACGAATGGATGTCTACGGTATTAGTTCATTGGGTTTGGAAAAATTAAAACATTCTAGATTCTATTCAACTTGTTTTTAAGTTCAAAATGTAATAATATGTTGATTATGTGGCCTGACATGTGCTTAGAGATACCAATTGTTAATGTAGTTTGAATTTGACCCACACTGTGCTGTTCCTGAGACAGTAGTTTCTTTCATCTTTGTGCGTGTCTTGTGTGTAGCGAACTATTTTTTTTCTTTCTTTCCTAATTTTGTATATTGATAGCTACGATAAGGTCCTAATATGTACAGCAACTTCTGATTTTCACCGTACGAAAGCATTTTTTTTGGGCATTTTAAGAATTCGCCTGAATCTAACAAGCCGTCAAAAATTAAAAAAAAAAAGGTTTCGTACGTACTTGCAACTCCTAAATGGCTCCCCTTAGCGATAATATACATGAATACAGATGTAGTGAAATCCTTTCACATCGTATTTTCTCGGAATTGTTCGTATTTGTCATGCTACTTCAGTCTGACTCAGTACCCATTAAGACAACGTGGGGGAACGTCGCATCGCGAGAATGATAATCGATATAGAGTCGTTAATACCAGAGTATTTTTTTTGTTACTTAAGATTAAGTTTATTTTCAGTTCTTTTTAATAGTCATGCTGAAAGCATTAAGACCTGGGAAACGTTTAGATCGACAAGCCTGTGAAATTATTTACAACATTTATTTATATTTCTTCTTGTTTACCTACACCGAATTTCTATATATTTGATGGTGGTGGTTTTAACCTCTCGGTGTGATATACTTCAAACTCGTGGTTTGACATTTGACACTGATAACTAAAGTACTCTATTTATTTAATACAAACATGCCACTTAATAATTCAATAATTCATAGACACGTCGGCACCATTCGGAAGTAGACGTGAGTTCCGAGTTTTCACGATGTGAAAGGATTATTCACTAGATCTATACAAGCATAGAAGCATAGCTAGCATATCTAGCGAACCATACACCGTATATAATTCAAATACAAAACCAATAACCAATACAGCATAATCAAATTAAAACAGCCATCTTTATCCGTCCGTCTGTCTGTCAGCGAGCTTTGTCTCATGACTCATGAACCGTAAAAGTTGAAATGTTCACATTGAGTGTATTTCTATATTATAATAAACATTAAATGGGGGCCATCGGGCCATACAAGAAGCGGATTCCTTCGTGTGCGATTCCCCGGTTCTTTATTAATATTATAACGTTCTATTTATAAATTCTCATAATCCAAAACATATTTAGAAATTAAAAAATCTTAATAAATCAGTCACGGTTGGAGCGGTCACTTAATTAGAACAGCGGTGACAGTCCTAACGCAGTCACGGGTACAGTCAGACACAACTAGGGCTTGAGGTCGGGACATGGACACGTGTTCATAACCCGTTCCGAACTTGTACCCGGGTACACGTGTAAGGTCTGTTCATTCTTACTTGTCTTATAGTAAACAACTTTCTAACCTCAAAATGAAACTTTTTTGGCTAAAACCGGTATTTTAAACAAAATAAAGCAATCCCAGACAATACATTGGCCAAATTAAGTCCAAAATGTTTATTCAGTTTACTTTATTTACGACATAAGAGCTGTTTTAGCCAAAAAGGTTCATTTTGAGGTTAGAAAGTTGTTTACTATATAAGACAAGTAAGAATGAACAGACCTTACACTTGTACCCGGTTACCAGTGTTTATATCCAGACACGGATATTTATTACTCAGGCGAGCCGTTGTTTATAAGAGCTATACATTAATGTAGGTAGTTACACTGTGGTTTTGCAATAGTAGCCCTTAATAACGACAGTTCGTGCCTCAAACCGTCGCAGACGGGTAATATCCGCTGGTACTTTTTACTGCTATATAAAATACAAAAGATGTCAGTCACAGGCCAATGACAGCTTAAAACCTGAGCGAATGTCAACCTTGCCTCATAGACAGTCAGGACTATTTTGCGCTGGCAACCACGGCGGAAATATCCGTCGTTGGCGTTGAACCAGTGGTACGGGTACCCGTGTCCAGAATTACACGGTCTTCAATGCGGATATTACACGGATCCGTGTACGGTGACGGCACCAGTGTTTGACACTTTTAGCAGACAGGTATCAATAATGGACACTTCCTTAATTCAGAGATGAAAAACAAAGGAATAACCCTAATCTTTAAATAGTATAAAACAAAGTCGCTTCTCGCCGTCTGTCCCTTTGTATGTACGCTTAGATTTTTTCAAATTACGCAACGGATTTTAATGAGGTTTTCATCTCTGACCTTGGGGCTTTAAATGTAGCGATCGTTTCTTCTCCTGAAACTGCACTTGTTTTGTTCTGTGAGTTGTTAAAAATATGTCCAATTTAAATTAAAAAAAAATCATACAAGTTAAATGTAATATTCAATTTCTTTTTCTTTCCTTTAGCCCTCCTACCAAGGAAAGGTCGCCCCCGTACCATGAGATAGCGATTATAAGGCCATGATTTAATACACTGATTTTACAATTAGACTTTAACATCAATTAGTTATGTAAACATAAGTTATTTTTTAATGTTGCAGAACAAAAGTAGTTCAGTTTAGCGAGTAGCATCGATCGTTGCATTTAAAGCCCCAAGGTCAGAGGCATCCTTTATTGTGATACAAGAGGAAGATTTATCTAATCTAATACGTTTAAACGAGCAATTCTTTTATATATATAATCTGAATCTCGGAAAAGGCTCCAACGATTTCGATGAAATTTGAAATATAGAGGTTTACGGAGGCGAAAAATCGATCTGTCAAGTTGTCATCTTCGGGAAATCAGACAAAAAACAGGTAGGGAGTTCCTATATCGATAAACTGTTTAAACTTTTTAAATTCTGTGTTAACTTCATACGACGAGTACAAAACAAGTACATACAATGCTGGGGGCGATCACTTGTATGGACAAAGCATCGATAATTGAGTTTATCGATATAGGAACTCCCTACCTGTCATAAAAGTTTGCCCCCTGGATTCCTATGCCTGATTATAAGCATTTTAAATCTAATTTGATTACCAATCTTTACATAGTATAAAACAAAGTCGCTTCCCGCGTCTGTACGCTATCCCCCTTACTTATAAACGAGGAATTACCTTGGATTAGCTAAACCATGTTTTGTCCCTATCTGTCAAATTCAAATGTCACAATGACAGATAAGGACAAAATATGGTTTAGCTACTCCATGGTTATTCCACGTTTATAAGTAAGGGCATATATCTTTTAAACTACTCAACTGATTTTAATGCGGGTTTCAGCGATAGATAGTGATTCAAGAGGAAGGTTTTTATGTATAAAATTCTAGATTATGTCCGGGTGTTACATAAAACTCACATAAACCGGAGCGAAGCGAGGGCGGGTCGCTAGAAGAGTATAAAATACTCGACTACGACAATGCAGATCCGCCTTTTTTGATACAGCAGCTTGGCTTGTCGATTACCGGGTCCGTCACCGTAATAACTGGGCATGAACACGGGTACCCGTGCATGTGACACGGGTATCGGGATTTAGCCTAACCCAGCTGGGAGGGACACCACACTTACAGACCACACAAGACCTTACACTAGAGTCTTTGGAGCGCACTATCATACCATGTTCCGGCCGTTGTCGCCAGCTATCCGGTTCACGATCTGAAAATTAAAAAATAAATATCAGGGGACGTGTCACATAAATTGAGCTAGTCCCAAACTAAACTCTAGGTCAGGGGTCAGCAACCTTTTGAGTCGGAAGAGTCAAACATTAGGTACAATTTACAAAATTTCAATGTTTTTAACCTTTTGAACGCCATACGTCGAATACAAAATGTGCCACCCACACGCCAAACATGTTTGCTATGCTATTCAAATTACACCTTATTGCTACCAAACAAAGTCTCTTTTAATCTTGAACTCTTGTCGGCTATAGCCGACGTGGCGTCAGTGGCACGACTTTTAGTTGATGGCCAGAGCCGACTGTGGCGTTGAAAAGGTTAAAGAGCCACAATATTTTTTCTTGCCAACAATAAATAGTACTATAAGTCTAACGCATAACTGAGTCTCTGCAGACTAATCTTTGGTAGCCAATCCCGTGTGTGTTTACGGGACGTCAAACGACGTAATAACTTCAGTCGGGCGTCAGCCTTGCTGACGTCAATACGTGTCAATTGAACAGGTCCCTTCAAGTAAAACACACACGGGATTTGCTACCAAAGATTAGTCTGAACAGACTCAGTTAAGCGTTAGACCTATAGCATAAATAAAGTTGGAACTAAAGAGCCGCAGCTTCACATCCAAAAAACCGCATGTGGCTCGCGAGCCGCAGGTTGCAGACCCCTGCTCTAAGTGGGTGGTTTTCAAAAGAAAGTGTATATACTGGGTCCATATTGGTTCACCTAATTATTTTTACTCATAACGATTTGTAAGTCCTAATTATCGCAACTCCTAACGTATTTTTTTCAGGAACTGTTACTTTTTTCAGGATTTTTATAAATCAAACCTAACCTAACCTAGTCTTATCTACACATTGAATATTTCAGAACTTCTGAAAAGTTTACGGTTCCAGCGGTATAAAAATTTCTTTTTCGGAGTTCCGATGATAGGAGTTGCAATTTTAGTTGAACTTTGGCGCTCCCGTATATACTTAAGCTTTTGAATTTCTATGCTATGCAAATTACAACTTAATTCATACGAAACAAAGTTTCTTTTAATCGTGAATTTGTGTCGGCCAGAGCGGACAGTGGCGCTCAAAAGGTTGACGAACGGTAACTTTAGTCATGTGAGTCACGAAAATTGGTCATACATTTATATACTGCCATATACCTATAGGCGGTGTCTCAAATTAAATAACGAAGCAGATTCCATCCTCACCCGTTAGTAATATGGTCGCACTTGCTACAGGAGTTTTGTTTGAGATACACCCATTTGTCAGCTAGTTAATTTTCGTTACTCACACACTAAATAATAAACAAAAAAATGTATGTTTTTAACAAACCTCTATAAGCATGTTTTTATTCAAACACCTTTTAAAAAAGTTCCTGTACTCCTACAAGGTCGACTACTCTTGTCTTTACGAATGCATTAAATGTAAGCAAACAATGCGAACAGTATATACGTTTATTGGCTGTTGTCTTTTTATACTTAAAGCTAAGGTTACTGCATTTTACAATCCCTTACATTACCGTGGTAAAAAGTTTATTATGAGCGTTATTAGCTCACTAAACTGTCATTATCTCGATGTTATTACTACCTAGGATAAAAATGTACACTGGACTAGTAAAATCTGTAATTTATTGATAAATAAAGATACTTTCAAAACAAAAAACTCTTGTCTTTACACTATTACGGTCGCTTCATGTTGCATGCGACGGACAACATGTAGTTGTCCCTTAAATAGTAACAAATAAATATATAACAGATATTATTAGCTTCTCAACTTACCCCACTAATGATGGGTAGATTGAGCAATGAGCCCAGCACTGGGACCATCCGGAGGAAGTTGATGGCCGCTGGCAGAAAACCCCTGGAATAAAGAAACATTGCGTGCTTGGATTTCTTGATAGATTTTCTGTAATACTGCATGGCCGCGACTTCGGTCACTATAGTACGGTCACGGAAGTTAATTTGCTACCCATTTCAAAGAAAATCTGCTTGAAGATGTCATTGTCAATAGAGATGCCAAGTCATTTGTAATTGATAGGAAACTCAACCTTATTGCTGTAGAATGTCAGAATGACTTTGGACCTAAGGTGGGTCACAAATTAAATTCCTTGACTGTCCAGTATTATAGTAGCACCAGTTTTATTGGAAGAAACTTGTCTTCTATGTACTGGATTGGCACCACTAGAACGGTTCTCTATTGGATGGCATAAAATTATTTGTAATAATATTGTTACGCATAATTGCTTTCAGCCGAAATAGCGATGTGCATAATCATCTTTACGCATATATTTTTACGCATAAAATTAAAAAGCATAAATACAAAAAGCATAATCGTCATGAATAACGTCAAATAGCATAAATACAAAAAGTCATAATAATAAATTGGCATCATTACAAAATGCATAACAGTATTGTCCTAAACAATAGTCATGTACAAATGGCACATAGCAATACAATTGCTTTAGCGAAATTGGTAGACGTACTACGAGAAAAGGTTAGTTTTGGTTTTGTGGTTATATATATTTAGGAACTAAGGCGAGGTCGACCGCGGACCTCCTATTCTGCGTTGCTTGGGCGCTTCGCGCCTGGATATCATACTAACCTAACACAGCCTAATGTACCTAACGTGACCTAATTTAACCTTACCTAATATGTAATACCGAAACTGTATTTTATTCATTTAGAAAGCTGAAATTATGGTTAATGACAGATATGACAAATAATTATTAGCCCAAACAATAATATGCATAATGTGTATTAGTCTAATAGAAATTAGTCCAACTGAAGTTATTCTAATAGCGTTATATGCCAAAAAAGTATTATTATGCGACAGTACTATTATGCCAATACAAATTATGCCAAATCCATTATGCGAAACAATAATAGTCTAAAACAAATTATGCGATCCAAGGGGATCCCCACTAGAACACTACTTTAGGAGACAGGATAGGAAAATATCATTTTGGGCAAAAAAAATGAGACCAAACAGGGTTAGGTTAGAAAGGAAAGCTTTCGTGGTTACTGTTAAATAATTAATCTTTGTTTATTACATCATTTTCACAAGCTTTTTTCACGTAGCAAACGCAAATTTTCCCTATAGTACATCGTAATAGTACCTACGTAGCAGGTAGGTTAGGGTAGGTTCGTTTTTATATCAAGCCCAGAGGGCCAAAACCATAAAGAAATAGGAAGCTCCGCGCCAAGCTCTCTTGACTGGGCCAAATTATATTAGGAACGCATGTGATTAATAAAATAATCTTCTAGTTATTTCAGCGATTAAAATAAATACGAACATTAAACAACAGTATAATTATGAAGAAAAGCAAATACGAAAATTTGCACCTATGAAAAAATCTTTATTGTGAAAATAATCTAACAAATGTAAATCTGAGGCTCTATTCTACGCAGTAAAACAATATTGCTTTTTGACATGTTTTGGTATTGTTTTTGACTCGGTCGCCATTACTGTCAAGTAAATAAGAGTTATCAAAACGTTGACAATACATGTCAAAAGCAATATGGTTTGCAATTGTAAGCAATATGGCTGCCACCTGATAAAAAAAATATGGTTTTACCTAAAAGAATAGATGCCCTTTGCTACTGTCTCAACATATTCTCCTTCAATATTGTCAATCAATACATTTTTGTTGATCATCTAAAATTGTGGCATTACCTGAACAGCAGCAGGAACCCGTAGATCTCAGCGATCATGCCCACCATGGGCCACCCTATCAGCACAATGGTGATGCCTCCAAAGAATGCCACGGATGCCTTGATCTTGTGCCGCTGGAAGAAGAAGAAGAAGGTACGCTGCAGCCCGATCACGCAGGCCAGCCCGCTGATGAACAGGATCTGGAACGAGAGATAGGTTAGCAAGAATGATCAGATAATCACAAGTAAAGTTGTTATGGAGGCAGATCACACATTTTCTGCCACTAATTAATATAAAAAACAGGTGAAGTGCTAGTCAGACTCGCGCACCGAGGGTCCCGTATTTATGATAATATTATTGGTAACGGCAAAAGAAAATACTGATTTTGTTATGAACTTTGTTTTCAATACCATAAGGTCCATTTTGACTGGCCTAAATTTAATACAGATTTTCAGGTTTTTTGTTATTTCTCAAAAACTCTAAATAATAAACACTTCATTTTATTTTTCCCATAAATTATAAGTAATTATGTATATGACAGGATTTTTTCAGATTTTTTGATTAATAAACTTCGGAGATAATGGGGGGGAACGGTAATTTTTTGTACATTTTGGCTATAAATCAATAAGTTCATCACAGAAACTTTAAAAAAAAAAGTTTTGAACGGTGCAGATTAAGCCCTTTCATATGAAACCCCATTTGCTATAATCAAACCACTTTTCAATTATTTGTAAAAATAATTTCATTTTTTTTTCTTCTAAAAACAGAAGCGGGCAAGCAAGTTACGCAACTATGCCAAATTTCAAGTCGATAGCATTTGTAGTTGCTAAGAAAATCTGCTGTGGCATACAGACAGACAGACAACGAAGTCTCACCATAAGAGTTCCTTTTTTACCATTTTGTTACGGAACCTTAAAAATGGTGAAGCCAAGGTTTTATGAAAATACATGCAACAATTATGATGTGATCCAATTATAAACTACACATGTTCCTATTGGTGCCAAGATATTTTTTATGTGATGTATACTTACAGTTTATCTTATACATCTAGCATAATTTGCTGTGCCCTTTCAGATTATTATTTAAATAAACAGAAACACTGATGGCGTACACGCATATTCATACCAGGAAACAGCCGACATATTTTGGACTAATGAGCCATTGCGGTATCAAATATGCTTTTATAATGATTCTCGCTAGTTTATATTGTTAAAATATTCATTCCAATCACAAATCTAATAAGTTATTTGAATTGGAAATTGAACGTAATGCACTTACATTGCCAATGGCCAGTAATCCCTTATCGAAGAGCAGCAGTACTCCTAGGAAGAGGAATGTCATGCCAAACCCAGCCAGACCAACACCAATTTCTGAAATTTACCAATATTTAGCTATAAAATCAGACTAACAATGAAAATATTAGTTTCTATTAAAGTACAGCTTCCAAGACAGTTTCTTATAAATGTATTATGTATCAAATATACCTTTTGCTACAGTACAGACGTAGATATATACAAATGACAAAAAATGCATAATCATCAGCCTTTTTCATATAACATTATGCATATCTACTGATACATACATTAAATCCTTTTTTTCTTGGATTAGCCGCATCGATTTATTATAAAATAAATACTAAATGCTCATAATACATATTTTATCACGGTAATTAATAAATTAACCAGAGAATTATCAGATTTCATTTAAAACTCGAGCAGTTAAATATAAACTTTTTAGAGTTATAGAGCACCATGAATACTTACTTTGGACGTCTGTTATCTCAATCATGGTGGGAGAAATTTAGTCACAATTGCTTTAATAATTACTATTACTTCCTAATTACCTATTTAATTGTTAATTTTATCGACAACAAACTTATAACCTATTACTCCACGTCATTTTTGCAATCGAAATTTTTAGCTGTCAAAAATTGCTGCGTTCCAATTTTACGTTAAAAACTTACAATGTGCTCTAACTTGAACTTTATTGTAACATATTTTGCCTCAGGCAACACCATATTTCTTATTTATTGCCACAACAATAAAACAATCGATTTACGGGTAAATCTTAACCCCTAGTATGCTTTAGGCACGGATCCGTGCTTAAAATTTGGATACCTTTTTGTTTTTTTTTCAAGCTTAATTTTATAGACTATATCGTAATCAGAAGATCTCTTTTTTCATTGTAGCAATATTCTATAAATAATATTATCTCCGCTGGTCGGTTTATTACAAAATGTTCGACTGTGAATCGTTGAAAAAAAAAAGAAGGAAATTTTATTAATTACTCAGCAACACTAAACCTAACCTGTGCAAGTCAATGGAGAACCGCGTCCCTTGTAATTTTGCAATTTGACTATATTCAATTGTTATTATTGACGAGGCTTTTCGCTAAAAGCTGATTGTGATTATTAGTTGATACGTTTCAAGTCCTACATTTATCTAAAACCTTTTACTATCAGTATTATCGTGTGACTTATCCACTAGGCTTTACGTGGTAGTTCTTGTTCGTTTGTTTTTCGTGTTTTTGGGAAAAATGGTGCGCGGTACAGGCAGAGGGGGCCGCGGTATGCCTGGGCGCGGTGGCATGGGGCGCCCGCCCTTCAACAGACCACGAGTTTTGATGCTACGGCCGCCTTTCGACCTGATAATGGCCGAGCCCGCCTTCCCAAGATGTAAGCCCGCCCCTGATGATGCGGCTCTCACTCAGGTACTGTGGTCTTTTTGTGTATTAGTTTGCTTATCTCGTAGTATTAAGATACAAAACTAACCAAGGGACCAGAACTGGTGACTATAACCACAATTAAAACGCAAGAAGATTGTATGTACTAAAAAGTAGTTACTTAGTCATTTGTAAAAGTTAACAATTATCCATTCTGATGCAAGCATAGAATATTCTCTATTTTGATCTCAGTAAGATGCACATGTTGAGACATCATGCACAGATAAATTCAGGAAAATACTTTACCCTTCATATGCCTGTCAAAAAAACACCATGTTCTTGAAATAATGATTCAATACATTAACTTGTATATTGAAAAAAATGTGCTCAAAAATTTGTTATAGATGCATCTAGAGGCCTATTAGAGGTTATTTCATGTATCTGGCTTTAAATGAATTTGTTATTTTTTTATTAATATCACCAACATTGAACATTGCAGGCTCTTCTTAAGAGACACGCGGAGCTGTGCCCAACCCCAGCAGAGCAGTCTGCGGTCCTGAGCCTCGTCACAAAGCTGCAGACAGTCCTCGACAACCTGGTGGTAGCTCCGGGAGACTTTGCTGCTTGTGTAAGTAACTAGTAACTTTGACACTGTCTGATACATCTTGCTGATGTTTGAACTTAGAAAATTTCATGAATATTGCATTAGTACTCAAGTTATCATCAAACAGACATACAATCTGTAGTCTGTCTTATTCTACATGTATAACAATTCCTTAAAACTAATTTCCAATTTAAAAATTACCTATGTCTGATCTTCCTGAATGCTGACATTAATCATGCTTCATTTTAGCTACAATTTACCCTATTTTTTTATTTCAGCAATTAGAAGAGGTGCGTCAAGTGGGTTCTTACAAGAAAGGCACCATGATGGCTGGCAAGAACATCGCAGATATTGTGGTCATCATGAAGACCTTGCCTACCAAAGAAGCAGTCGAGGGACTGTCCAATAAGGTAAGATCATCACAGTTGCTCTGCAGGAGTGCAGGCTAGCCCTCATACTTGTAGAGGTTGCTTAATTTAAACAGATGGCCCCTGCCTGCACTAATCAACCTATGAAAAATGCATCTACACACATGAAAAAAGTACTGAGTGGGATACTGAGTATCCCAAGACAAATTTGATGTTTTGACTCGGTAGTAATATGCCTATTTTGAAATGTTCAAAACTGTCTAGGGATATAAAATATTCCTAGACACTTTTGATGTGTGTACATGTAGCAAAAACACATTGGAGTTTCATTGTAAAATACACAGGTGAGAGACTTGGTAAATTACATACTGCGTCTAATAAAAAAGGTCTACAAGTACATAATTCGAGGGTTGCGTGGTCAAACCCGATAAATCGAAATAATTGTTTATTCAAATTTGAATTGTCTTGATGTATTCATTAATGTTATTTTTGACACAACAAGTTATATCGACTTTTTGGATTTGACCACGCAACCCTCAATATGCTAGGCATACTAAGTAAAGTTATTTTTCATAGCGAGTTGGCAGACTTAGGAGTAGTCCATTAATTTGCACTATTTTGCATGTTAAGAGGTGCCAATGGACCCCAATTACTAATTCTTCGCTATCCCTCTAGCAGTGTAGCTGTCTGCAGAAAGTTAAGAATTAATTCCCATACAATAGTGTGTTTTTTGGCGTGAAAAGGAACCGTCCGACTCGCACTCGGCCAGTTTTTCAACCTATTATATTACAGCTGTCACAAACAATAATCCCTACACATCTCCACAGGTGACGGAAGAGCTGAACAAGCTGATGGTAGCGGAGGGCACCGGGACGTGCACGTGCGCGGCGCACTCGCGCGGCTTCACTGTGCAGCTGCCGGGCTGCGCCGTGCGCGTGCTCGTCACCACGCTGCACCACAACTTGCGCAAGCTGGAGCCCGAGGTAAGAGGCGACGGGAGCTGGATGAACTGATAGTTTAGTTAAATAGCAAGGGAGTGTCTTACACACATTGACCTAAACTAAGGTCTAGGTTTGAACTATGGGTTAGACAATGATTAACATGTTTATATAGAGACTAGCTGTTGCCTGCGCCTCTGTCCACACAGAAAAATAAAACATAGCCAATGTTACTCAGGGATATTATAGCATTACTATAGCATTTGGTGAAAGAATGTTTCAAATCGTTTCGGAGTCTATTCAATGCAAACAAACAAACAATCAAATCTTTCCTCTTTATAATATTAGTGTAGAAATACATAGAAAACGTCAAAGAAAGAAAAAATACTCGCATATATCTGTTTGGCCAGTACAGGACAGCATTTGAACTGCAACTCAGCAGCAAAATGGCAGTTCGAGTGCAGTTTTCGTACGTTTTGATACAGTTACGTCAACTGCCATTTTGCAGTCCGTCTGTACCGGCCCTTATCGGGAGCTTATACCAAGCAGATGGCTTACGAGGTGATGTTGAATCGACGAAAATTGTTCCGATAGTTGTTTCGGCGAACAGTCTCGTAAAGAAGAGCCATGACAAAGTAAGATGTTCGTAGCCGGACAGAACCTGCAAAAGGTCCTACCACCACTAAATGTATACTTCACCTTTACTACAGTCTGTGAGCACTTGGAAGATGCTTCAGGTTTGTACTTCTCTCTCACTCGCTCTTAGCGTATTGGAGCGAGAAAGAGACAAGTACAAACCCAAAGCACCTAAGAGCTATTATATCACACTGTACTTGAAGACGATACCAAAGTTAACATCAATATCAAAGTGATATCAAATTTTAGTTTAATATAAAGACTCCCAATCACTGTATAAATTTACCACACCCTGCAGAAGTACCAACACTGACACGATGTTGCTAACAAGTATGTTTTGACCAGGTGCACTTGGAGTACAAGGTCATCAGCAGCCACCTGGCTGCCATCCGGCACTCGCGCTGGTTCGAGGAGAACGCTCACCACTCGTCCATCAAGGTACATAACAAGTTCACGCGCGACTCGCGGGGATACAAGACTGAAGACTCTAGCCAAGATGTAAACGATGCTAATGTTTTTCTTTTCTATCACTTAAAATATATGTGATGTGATGAGATGACATTCTCGTGCGTAGCGATCTAAGAATAAGGACATAAAGCATAGAAACCGGACTATAAGACGTAATTTGCGTCATCTATCTTTCTCTACTTTTTAGATTACGTATTACATGAGAAAAAACGAAACAAAAAGTAGGCTGTTTTTTCTTCTTTAACTGTCGTTGTCACAAGGTTTTACACAGGGACTTCTTTGTCCTTCCTATAGGAAGGATTTGTCTTTCCTTGTCTAGATGTCCAAATACTATAACAACATCTAGTTATGAAACATCTAGTCCCTTTCATTGTTGTAAGTTTGGCTATTTATTTTTTCAAACTTTTCCCAATCGCTCAAAGGTTAATTGCAAGATATCCCTTAAAGGGATAAGTTCGCCTTTGTACATACCTTTTGTGTTTCTGTCTATTTTGTTGTTTGTTATTTTCCCGTTGGTACAATAAAGTATTTACATACATACATACTATAGGTGCTTATAGGTCCAAATCACACCTTACTTGTGACCATGTACCAAATAACGAAAGAACAGCTATAGATTCATCTCTTTCCAACTCACTATGAAAACCATAAGTAAAAAGAAGCGAACCATAATGTATTTTCTGCTTATTTAGTACGGTTTCTATGCCTTTAGTCCTTGTTCTTTGGTAGCGATAAACCACGTGGTCAGCTGTCATCCCATACATTTGATTGATAGAAAAAAACAACGTTAGTAGCGTTTATACCTTGGCTAAGGCTTTTGAGAGACTGCAGTGCCTAGGGTCTTAGACAAAATGCAGGCTAGCGATTTTGGAAAATTGCCAAATTTTTTGGAATTGACAGAAGCGGCGGTTTTGCAACGATGTTCTCTTTTTAAAAAAATCAATTGTTGTTATATCCATATTACGGATATCGTTCGAAATTATTTTGGCGTAATTGGCTTCCGTCTGCCGCCCATTAATGATGGTCATGACGATGATGATGATGGCAGGTGCTGATCCGGCTGCTGCGCGACATGTGCGCGCGCCACAGCGGGCTGGAGCCGCTGACCCCCTGGATGATCGACCTGCTGGCGCACCACTGCATCATGAACAACCCGCAGCGCCAGGCGTTGCCTATCTCCGCCGCCTTTAGGTAATTTACCTCCCCCGGCAAAAAAAGGGGTGAAGTTTAATGTGTCTGTGTATCTGTGTATGACATCGTAGCTCGCAAATGAACCAAAAAGAAAGTTAGTTTAATCGGGATGGTGGTTAGCTTTTTCATAAATTCGTTGGGTGGAGATATCAGCGCGACTATACTGTTTTAATGCGTCAATGATGCTAGTTCGTTTTATTGGCCACTTTGATTCTGAGTCAGTTGATGTATGTGTTGTCAGTAATAAAAGGAATTTTTTGGTACTTCTGGAGGAAAGGGGTGGATTATTTTGGACAGTATAGAGGGATACCTCCAAAAAGTACTTCCTTGTCTGCACTAAGATCACATTCATTTTTGGGTATGACACAAACCAGCTACAGATGTAGTGAATAATCCTTTCCCATCGTTTTTTGTCGGATGAGTTCGTATTAATCTTGTTTTCTCAATTAGCTTCAGTACCCATCAATAAGCCAACTGAGAGAATACCAACTTATTTGCCAAAAAATGATAGGAAATATTATTAAATACATCTGTGCTTCCATATTTATTAAATTGTTTTGAAAATGTATGTTATGGAAGTTATTGAGCATGTCCCCCCAGGCGCGCGCTGTCGCTGCTGGCGGGCGGGCTGTTCCTGCCGGGCTGCGCCGGCCTGTCCGACCCGTGCGAGGCGGCGCACGCGCGCGCGCACACCGCGCTCGACCTGCAGGCGCAGGACAACGCCGCCGCCACCGCGCAGACGTGAGTACACGCACACGTACTGACCGAGGGCAGGCGGGGTACCATGTACTGGCTACAGCAAGGGCAGGCGGGAGTACAATATAGACTACACAAGTACAGACCTACTATGTACAGTTCCCCAGCTCATCGTGTAATAACTTTAACAAAAAGCTAGCTTTCAAAACCCGACTGTTGCTAACCAACTTTAAATCGTTATAAACCCTAAATGATCATTCAAAATGAAAAATGATGAAAGAAACCTAAAGATGATTTTTAAATCCCTATTCAATGATACCCCACTTGTCATACTTGGTCTACTTTTATTTTTTAATTTGCTCTATATGGCGTCTGGTTGCCGCCATATTGAATTTTGATTACTGTCATATCTTCAGTGACTCTCACCAGATTAAGACAAATCGATTGACATAAGAATCATCAAAATCGGACAACGGGTTTAGTTTTTATAGTGACACAAAGGAACAAACATACATATATAGGCTGTGAAACACATTACCCTCCTCCTTCGGCAATCGGGTAATAACACGACTTATTACTTATTCGACTTCATACATTTCTAGATAGTTTCTGGACAATCAAGGCTTGACAGACGGACTTGGGTCTGCAGGTAAACTGTTCGTGGTGTCTTTAAATATAAATAATTTTAGTAGACTGGTTCTGATACCGTCCGAAGAAGAGACGAATGCTTGGTTGAAATTAAACTAATAATAGTAGATTGTACAACTAGGGTCTAAAATAAGCCATACTTAGTATCACGAGATGGTTATTTGCCCGAGCAAAGCGAGGGAAAATTGTTCGAGGGGTACCTAATATGGCTTTTAGACCCGAGTTTTAGACTCTACTTTTCACTTCGATTGCGAGAAAATAAAAACATTACCTATAAAGAGGTAAAAAATTAGCAAAGATAGCACCACATATTCTACGGCGAAAATATTGTTTTAATTTGGCGGCATGTTTTTTTTCAAAAGTTATTTAACACAGATACAAAATATCGCCACTGACCGTGTGAGTATTTAGCGCTTCAAAGCGTTGCACAATCGATTTACTCATATTTTAACGATTGTAAAATAGGGACTAAAAAACACCTAATGTTTTGAGAAATTAATTCTGTTCCCTGATTGGTCGATTTTAATATAGCTGTATTCTGGTTGGTTCATACCAAATACAAAGTTTTTTTTAAAGAGTTAATATAGTTAAAGAGTATGCGTACCAAAAAGAACCTAACGTTCCGATTGACAGTCGATGTGTATTGTGATAGGTTGATTTAATTTCGTTAAGTATTTTGATTGGTGGATTTAATTTGGTGAAGTATTTTGATTGGTCAAATTAAAATGTTTTGTACGAATAAATCATTCTATTTTCCATTTCATATTTTCCCTAGGGGAAATATGAATATAATGTATTCTCTAGGGTTTACATGTACTACTTGAGTCTCGCTTGATAAGTCTAATATGACACACTTTTTGAGCATGAGAAGTGAAAATGTGTTTTTATCTCAGCCTTCTCCGCGTGGTGGCCCGCGGCGGTCACCGCTACGTGCTGGGGCTGCAGGCCTTCGAGGGCGGGAAGGACATCTCGGGCGAGATCACCGTGTGGGACGGCGTCGTCGTGTCGCCGCTCGCGCCCGCCTACAGCGACGCGCCCGAGCCCATGGACACCGACGACAAGGGTGAGGCCAACCCACAAATACCTAATTCCGGGAAAAGTATCCTGTTTCCGTTCACCAGTTTACAATAGTAGTTTTTCTACTCGCGTCATATAAACCGCTAATATAGATATCGTTAACGGTATCAGAATAGCACCTATAGCATAACCGAAGCGTGAAAACAATTCTATAATTAGCGTTTCCATGGTAATAACAGTTCTATAATAATTATTATGTAACTGATACATAATGATGCGAGTCCTTAAAACACGAGTGTGGTTTTATGAAACGAGCCAAAGGCGAGTCTTAATTGTCGATGCGACATAGGATACGATACGAGCCCATAGTGATAGCATGTATTTGTTGCAGATGAGGAAGGTCAGGACGGGGTGGCGGCTTGAACCAAACGAGAAGCAATACCTTACTTTAAGATACACTAATGTATTGAGATCTTTAATAAATTTATAATTTACAACTATCTTGTTAATTACGGCGCTCGACGACGACGATGGTTTAGCCACTTGTCCCACTGCCGACGAGTCGACTATTTTCTCGCTCAAGAAACGAATAAAAGATATAGATCCCGTGTCAATAAGAAAATTATTAACCTTTTGAACGCCATACGTCGAATACAAAATGTGCCACCCACACGCCAAACATGTTTGCTATGCTATGCAACTTACACCTTATTGCTACCAAACAAAGTCTCTTTTAATCTTGAACTCTTGTCGGCTATAGCCGACGTGGCGTCAGTGGCACGACTTTTAGTTGACGGCCAGAGCCGACTGTGGCGTTGAAAAGGTTAATGATATCCCGCGGAGCTCCTATTCCTGGGTGGTTTGGCCCTCCGGGCTTGCTGCAAAACTAACATAACCTAAACTAAACCTACCTAAATTGGCAGTAGCAAATTCTAGGGTAATTCTATAGTATTTGGACCTATAGGCAAGGAAAGAGAAATCCTTCCTATAGGAAGGACAAAGAAGTCCCTGTGTAAAACCTTGTGACAATGACAGTTAAAGAAGGAAAAACAGCCTACTTTTTGTTCCGTTTTTTCTCATGTAATACGTAATCTAAAAAGTAGATAAAGATAGCTGACGCAAAGTACGTCTTATAGTCCGGTTTCTGTGCTATATGTTCTTATTCTGTGCTTAAAATCATGTCTTTGAAGTGTTTATCGTATTGTTTGTAACTCGGCCGCCGTGACTGTCAAGTAAATAGAGCTATCAAAACGTTGACAATACGATAAGTGGGCTTCTATTCTAGGCGGTAAAAACCATATTGTCTTTGATCTGTTATCGTAAGGCAGCCATTACACGATCAATCCAGATCGTGATCCGACCAAGGTCGCGGACCGCAGATTTCAAAAAATCTAGATAATATGTAATCCGATGTCGTGATCCATCAATCTAACACGTTACACACTCAATCTGGTCATAGACAGTTTTTTTTTACCGCTTAGAATAGAGGCCCAGGCCGAATGACAAGCTGGGAACAAATTATCGGACGCGGCTGACAGCCGTGACTTATAGGTATCTAGATAATGAATATACACTGAATTGTGCAAATTATCGGAGGTAAGCCGTGGACGTAACCTTGAGCGTTCGGACATCCGACAGAAATCTGGCGTGCTGGATGTTTTTTCAGCCGAAGCAACGTCCCGTTCGACTGTGCACACTTGTCAGCCGCGTCCCGATAATTTGTTCCCAGCTTCAGCCTTGCCCAGGTCTATTTGGCGTTGGCAACCACGACGGAAATATTTATCTTTGGCGTTGTACCGGTAGTGACTTTAATATATCCAACAATGACATTGAAAACGTTACTTCACCGGTTGTCTTATCTCCACAGCAGGGACAGCTGTTTGTCGATAGTCGGCTAGGGCGTTCAAAGGCATAACAAAACATGATTTCTCAACTTTTATTAACGACAAATTTAACAATCTACCTCGCCACCAAAGCACAATTAAAATTCCTGGGAGTACTTTTCGCATTCCTGCCTCTAAGGCGTTTCGACAGAATATCATTTCCAGGGTACAAGCTGGAGGTCTTGGTGATCGTGGACATTCTGCTCAGCTTGTTGTCCATGCTGGTCCGGGACTCTGCTACCACGGTATTCATGATGTCACTAGGAACTCTCGAGTAAACTGATATGGCGATTGGAGAGTTAAATTTGCACCTTTTCGTCTCTGAATAGCATGTTTGGTATTTGCCGTAAATATCTGTAATTTTTAGACACAATTAGTCCAGGGGCCTGTTTTATAAAGCTACAAATTACAATTTACAGGTTACAAGTTTCCATTTGACACAACCTCGACCAATGACCAGCTAATTGAGCAATGTTGCCAGTTTACACCTGTAAAATTGTAACTTGTAGTTTTATAGCCTTTATAACCTACCGCTACGTAGCACTCTAGCGAGCCAATCGTGTGCGGCCAACACTACCCAGTGTTGGTAAAGACTCGAGTCCTTGGAGTCTCCAATTCTCAGACTCAACCTAGTTTTTTAGACTCTAGTCATTGGTTTTAGTTAGTAGGGTGCTGGTCAAGAGGTCAAGCCCATTTCGCTTTGATAGATGTGGGGAATCATTCTCTGACCGAATTTCAGATTACAACGGATGGGAATTTGTTTTAGAGCCTCGGATATTTTCTATGTATTTTATATATTTCTTTATATAAGTTAATCGTTGCCTATTGTACTACCCATAGACAAGCCTTAACTGTAGTTTAGGATAATTTATGCAAAAAATAATAATTTAATAGGTACCAAAAATTAAAAACAGATTTATATAACATTATCCCCTGGGGCCTGTTTTATAAAGCTACAAATTACAATTTACAGGTTACAAGTTTCCATTTGACACAAGATCACGACCAATGACGACCAGTGATTTGAGCAGTGTTGCCGGTTTAGACCTGTAACATTGTAACTTGTAGCTTTATAATACGTGCCCCTGGTATTTATTTATTTAATTATATTTTGGGAGATTTTGATCTCAAGAGCGTAGCGCTAGCATTGAAGTACTGTGCTTGAATCACCGGTGTAACCGACACCATTAAAAATGCCCACATCAGTCAATATAATACAAACGTATGGTCTGTTCATTCTTACTTGACGTCTTATTTAGTAAACAACTTTCTAACCTCAAAATGAACCTTTTTTGGCTAAAGCAGCTATTTCAAACAAAATAAAGCAACCACAGACAATACATTAGCCAAGTGATGTCCATAATATTTATTCAGTTTACTTTATTTACGATAAATGAGCTGTTTTTAACCGACTTCAAAAAAAGGAGGTTCTCAATTCGTCGGGATAAAAAAAGGGTTCATTTTGAGGTTAGAAAGTTGTTTACTATATAAGACAAGTAAGAATGAACAGACCTTAGTGATTAAGTACTCTGTGTAAAATGCATCTACCAACGTAGACAACTTACCTATGTGCTGTACGTTCATGAAGCCACATTTATTGTATCGATCCCACTTGGATTCCTCTCGTGCACCCTTGCCTGGGCCGGGATCCTGGGTGAGGGCTTGGGGCCCACTTATAAGCCCACATTTGGGCGCTCCGCTGCTGCTCATTTTGCGAGTATTTTAAAAAGGTACATGGCAATCGAAAATTATTTTTCTGAGAACATTTCGTATTTATTTTTTATGGATGGCGACTGTGAATTTCTAGTGTAGCCTTCTTGACAGTTGACAATTAATTTAGTAAAATCGTTTTTTGTTTAGAATTAAGTCTATAGAATAAGAAAAAAGTATTTATTCCATGGTAAAGTCAGATAGTCTTATTAAGGCAGATGCACAATATAGATACTTGAAATAATATCGCACATGAAACGCAGCAGGTTTTTAAGAGATATCGCAGCCTTTATTTAGTTGGATTTATGAGGAATTGCACGATGCAGGACTGAATACTATACTAGAATTCTGAACGTAGCTAGCGATTCTACAGTAGATGTGTTGCCAGCTACGCAAGAAATTAAATAGTGATGAGGACATGTCGATGTTTCAGTGTAGACTCATACATGTTCTGTAAAGTTTATTTTTTAAATATCGATACGAACTATTACGAATAGCTGGCCATGCGGTAACATTTGTGCATGTTTAGTTGTCAAACCGGTTTGCCGGACAAAAAATCATTGGTAGTTCCACTCAAGACGAAAATATTTTTGCTACCGAGCGACAACCTTTTCAATCCACTTAAAGAAAATAAAATGCTTTGAAAAAATCTTGACCAATGTGCAAGTCTCAAGACAACGAGGTCTATGGGGCGGGGTCGTAAGCAATTACTCGTAGCTCACAGTACGCAAATCCTCGCAGCCCACAGTACGCAAGCAACAGTATGCAAACAGACCCTTGGAGCCCACCAATAGAAGACAGACCCTCGTACGCCCATAGAAGAAGGGATCTCCCTGGGGAATCACATAGAAGCTTGCTACTCAACAGTTCGCACGTCTCCCAAGACACTCTCTCGGCCGCTCAGCTACTGGCAATAGTAAAGAAATCAACGATCTTTCTTCCGAAACCAACCAGCGGGCTAACGCCCACCCACCCCTACAGTCCACTTTCAATTCGACATATGTGCGGGGCAATAACAGTTTCGACGTCCCGCACAGTAATGTTAACATTAAAGTATTGTATGTTATTAAAGTATTGGTTAACGATGAGGTTGCATTTTAATGTTCACATTAAAGTATCGGTATACAGGTTTCTAACAAATTGTAGAAAACTTATGATATGCATGTAGATGAAATCTATGCGACTGCGAACATAATTAGGCATTATGCAGTCACATAAACTAATTTACTGATATAAAACATTTTAAAAAAACACAATAAACTACCAAAACAACCCAATGAAATTTCTGAATGTGGAATTAAATTTATTTTACGTTTCACAGGCAGACTTTTCATAGAATTAAATAAAAATGAAACAACACATTACAAAGTAGGTTCTTTATATTTTGCAAAGGAGTAACAATAATTTACTTTTATTTTATATGGACAAAAAAATAAAATTAACATTAAAAATGGCTACCTCGAGTAATTACTAAAAAATAACGTTTACACAATACTGCGGTAATCTCCAATAAAAAAATATTTCTTCCAAATGCACTTATATTATGTTAAAATATTTACAAATTAAGTTAACAAAGTATCTAGAAATGTTTTCTTAATAATGCTCTTAATACGTCAAATATTCAGTTGATTTCAACATACCGTTTTCATGATAATCGAAAAACATTTTGAATTTTTATTTCAAGAAACGAAAATCACCGCCGAAATTCCAAATTTAAAGAAAACAATCGTTAAGTAATTCTCGCTCATAATTTTATTATTAAGTTAAATGCAAAAGCATTCGGCCCAGCAATCACCAATCAAACTTCCAATGAAACACACGACGGTAGAAACGGTAGCTTTAATATCCAAAAAAGACTAGCGCTTTTAAAAGGAAATTACTGTTGTCTTTGGTTTCCAGTTCAAATTAAGAGTTTATGGCAGACGAAAAGAGAAAAAAAATGAATAACCATAAATTAAGTAGGCACATGTCCTTAAAAAATACACAAATACTGTACAGCTAATAATAACTATATCTACATGTCAGTCGTCCTTAACTGACTAAACTGTACTGTACATTTATATACAATTCATTCTGACAATAAATCTAACGACAGGCTACCCCACTAGTCTCTGACAGGTAGCTGTCAAATTTTTATCCAGTCGAAAGCAACCATAGACTATGTATGCTTTTACAAATCTGTGAAAAAAACGTTGTAGTCATTTCCAGTCATCCCTATTATTCTCAGTAATTGCCACCTATCAAAGAAAAATTGGTGGAAATTAGGATTTAGACAGGTTGAAAAACTGGAAATAGCCTAGAAAACTTTTTAAAATCCTATCGACAGCTTGGTGCCACATAATTATCAGTTTAATTGGTTCTGAAAAATGAGGGCGTTGTTCAGAGTGTAATGGCTACATGATCCAATTTTTACCCTAATGCAGGTTGCCAGTACATCAACAGGCGAAAATAATTAAAGTCCATTTTTACGTGTGGTTAACAGATATCTGAATTAACAACTTCGAACATCTTACAAAGGTTAATAAAGGTTATAGCTTAAAATTTAATTATGTTGCCAACCTTCAAACAGCGTACCCATTTTTCTCCAAAGTTTTATGCTTGTGTTATTTGAATCTTCTTACCTTACACCAGCGCACCATATAAAAAAAACCCTTCTAAATGCTAGTAAGGCGTAATTTTACCTTATTCTAATTTGCTCTGACTGAATTCAACAAATACATTTAAACTTAAAACGTTAGTTTCCTTCATATTTTACACTTACTGATGTATGTGTGTCCGTTATTACCAATGATCGGAATCTGCAGAGCTTGCCAAAACTTGTTTCAATACTCAATAATTTATTACAATCATTATGATGTGTTTACCTTATGTTTTAAGTTTTTAATAAATACATCAAAAGGCATTCGTTGCCTTTCCATAGCCCAGCTGGCCTATTGCCTATCGCACGTGCAATAGCAATCGACTTTAAAGTGGAACAATTGTTTTCATTTTGTATGCAGACTCGCTTTCGGACTGACAAAATGAAAACGATTGCGATTGCGTTAGGCAATAAGCCTGCTGATCTTATCCCGCATCATTTATTTAATATGAACATACACCGGATTGACCGGGGCAAAAATGTACCAGTGCTAGTGATTCATTAAATATCGACTAAGTTTATCGACAACTTTTTTCGTGACATATGGATCTTACATTTCTTGCAAAAGTAAGTCGTATCGTACCTTTAACTTCTATATCAGAATGATCAGCTTTCCATGAAGATAAACGATCTTTTTTCTTTCGACGCATTTTTAACCGACTTAGGTTCTCAATTCGTCGGAATGCTAAAGAATATTGTTGTACTGGATGAATTTGTTATTAAATGTAATTTCAATGGTTGTCAAAAGTGACTCGAGTCCAGAGTCAATGTCAGATACCGGTTGTTTATAGTTGCGATAAGTATAAATAAAAGAGGTTTGCACATAATTAGTTAAAAGGTTTTAAAAAAAATGCTTTTTATCGATGTCGATAAGCTTAGTCGACATTTAATGAATCACTAGCGCTGGTACATTTTTGCCCCCGTCAATCCGGTATTTGAATATGAAGCACGCATATTGTAAAAATACAGACGAATTGAGAACCTCCTCCTTTTTTTGAAGTCGGTTAAAAAGGCACTTACGCGTTCAAGGCACTGGTTGAAGGGTCAAAAACGCTAATATGCGTTGTCGGCAGTGAAAGCGTTATTACTGACGCATGTTAAGGCAAATTAGGCTTATCCGATCACTTAATATGAGACATTAAAATAATTTATAAAATTTAAACCGCAGACTTTAAATTCCAAGTTGTGGTGTTATTAAGATTTTTTGTAACTTATGATATGTTTATTACACTGCGTTTTTGTAATTTACTACATACCTATTTGACTTGGAGTTAGTCACAATTCTAAGCGATCTAATACCAAAAAGTTTCGTTTCAAATCTTAGACTATGGAATTGCTTTATACAGCTCACTCTTTTTTTTAATTTAGGCCGCTTTTAAAGGCTACCAGACCACAACTATGTTTTTAACTAGTTATACATGACATGTAATTCATCAATCGTAATTATTGTAAACTATGATCAAAGATCACGAGGAACTTCGGACAATGACCCCGTCACTACTTGTTCCTGTCACGTGCGTGACTATATAACGAAGTGCGACCGCGACGACAATATATTTGGGTGTAGGGTCATTGTACAAAATTCTCCGTATTCCGCGACCGCAGTACATAAAAACTTATAAAGCTGAAATTCTACGGACATTGCGATGCGTACTGTGCAAATTGAAACAAGAAAAAAGTACCTCATGCATCTCTTTCTCTAGGAAGAAAGAAAAACAAAAAACAACTTGATTCTCTTTCATTCCAAAGGAAGATGCAAAACATAAGTGATGAAATTCAAGGTAATTTCTTTCACTACAAAGTTTGCGCTGCCATCTCCATAGTATTTAAGCTTCTTAGCCGCGAGCTAAAGATTTACCAAGTAAGGTAATTGTCTGATAGCCCTGACATTATCTATCTAATTAGTAAATACATATTAATAAGACTTTAATTTCGTTTAATTGACCAGTCTTGCAAGCACAGCAATAGAGCGTCTGTTATTTATTTAAACTGAACATTCGTAACTGTAATAACTTTGTTTTAACACCAGTTTTACACTTAGTAAGTAAGAAAGAGTTGGTAGTAATTATCATCGTATTCATTACAAAAAAAAAACATGACACGTTTATATTAAGTCCATGACCGGATCTGTAATTAACTATGAAAAAACTTTTTACACTGGGTCCGAATACGGCTGCAGTAAAATACGGCCAAATAGAATAATATAAACGGGCCATTAAACACATTTTTTACACCAAGACGGCTAGCACAAATTATTCACCCTAATTAAGTTAAGCATTTATAAATAACCATCAGCCTAAATAAATTACGAACGCTCTTTATAGGACAAAAGCACTCACATTGCTTCACATAAACAAGCACCTTTCGTTAGCAATTCGTTCAATTCCATTTGCTTTATTCAAAAAATTAACTACATTTCTAATTTCCCCCTAGCGCCATGACTTTCAAGTTTTAAAAATTCATTTAATTCTAACTACACACTCTGCACACAAACAGTGTTAAAAGCATTCATCCTGCTCACATCACACTAGCTCTTTTTTACATACACATTAAGTAGCATATTACTGGTCAAAATTTTAATTTAAAATATCCAAAACGTTTGGCACTAATAAAATGCACCGTGCAGCATTTAATTTAGACATTTGGCGCCAATTTTGACAGTTGATTTTAAAGATAACACACATTTTAAGCACTCCCTAGATTCAATTGTCTTTTTTAATATTTTAGTAAACACTTATAAATAAACTTTATATCTGGCTGTATGTGACAATACCTTTGCTATTTATAGCGGTAAATTTTGCCAACCGACTTAAAATATTACTTTCATGGTTTTAAAGAAGTCCGTTATTAAAAAAAAGTAAAAACACCAAATGGCCTTCATGGTTTGATTTTTAATAACGGCCTTAGTTAAAATCCAGTTTTATTTATTTCAGTACTAGAACGACTCATATTAGGCAAAATAAGGCGTTTCAATGTTATCTCCGATAATATTGTCAAAATTAATACTTCTAATACTTCCCGCCAAGCCTAAACCACCGCGGGTATTTTACTGGATTTTTATTTAAAAAGATGGCGATTAAGGCCGGCCGCACATTGTCTGAATTTCTCTGATAATAATTTGAGACACTCGCCAAGCACTCGGGGCGTTTTTATAACAAATCCCGCAGACTGTCAGAATTTTGACGGCTCGATGCCAGTTTCTGTTTGGCGTCAAAGCTTTTCATTCGGAAATTTCTTACAATATAACACCTAATAATCACCTTGATACGCTATGTCAGTTCTAATAAGTACTTCCGACAAGCTAAAACTCGCTTGCCAATTGTTATCTGTCCAATTTAACCCCAATATTTAAGCTCATGGCAGTAAAAACCTTTGCTTACAGCCAACCAGTGTTCCTAAAATTGGCGGCAAAGTATATTTTTTTCCTAGCAACCCTTGCCTTTTGACAGCCGTTTATGGCGGCATTTTATTCGTCAGTCGTAGTGGCTGGATGCTAAACTGGATCGTGAAGAGTGCAACGCGGAACTATGCTGCGGCATGTTGTTTGCCGCGGGCGGCAACCTCGCGTTTGCCGCTTGCCGCTCCTGCTCCTCCAATTGCGTGGCGAACTCATCTTCTAAAGCCTGTGTAGGATATTTAAAAATTAAATATTTTGCAAAGTAAATTAAAATCTTTGCCAAATATCTAAGTTTATTTATACTTAAAAGCAGAATCGTGCGGTATTTTTACAAGTTACGAGAAAAATATTTACAAATGCATACCACAGGCCAAGTGAATAAAAAAAAACATGCAAATTTAGAATAAATTCGATATTAGTAAATGAAAAAGAACATACCATGCCGTCCTTCGGGTGGTTCCGGGTTGTTATTGATACCTTGTTATTAATTATGATTTCCTCAGCGATTCAAGCTCGGCATCGCTTCGGGAAAAGCATAAACAGATTAAATGTTTCTACGTAATGTTTAAGTTTGTTACCTACCATCACAAGCCCGATTTTGTTCCCAATTTTTTCATTTGGCGGAATTAGCGTAGGTTAGAAAAGCATTTTTATCTAAAACCGTTTGACTTTCCAGGATTGTTTTAAAACAAACTTAACCTAACCAATATATAGGAAGATCTCTTTAAATGTTTTGAAAAGTTCTAACTTATGAATAACTATTGAAAAGAATTGACAATGAAACACTTGGGAAACTAAAGTAAAGTAACTAACTAATAGAAGATTACCGAAGTATTAAAATTTGAAGCGCGAAGCGTTTTTGACATTCTCTACTGGATGGCTGGGATGAAGTTATATTCTAGGCGACATAGCATCAGAAAGTCAACTATCTAAAAATGAACATTTTTTTTAAGAATTTGGTCACAACTGCCAATCACAGCGATGTTGGAACGTGCCACAATAATCAATAAAAACAAATGTCTCAAATACTTCATAAAATTAAAAACGTTAATTATTCACCGTACTGGGCCTCCATTCCAGGCGGTAAAAACCATATCATCTTTGACCTGTTATCGTATTGTCAACGTTTTAGCTCTTATTTACTTGACAGTAATGGCGGCTGACGTCATAACAATACCATAACGCACGAGAAGATACGTTTTTTACAATAGAGGCCCAGCAGTATTGTAGGTCCACAATTGAAAATTTGACGTCGAGTTGAAGCGATGCCGCGCCTTTGTAATAAAATAATATAAGTATTGAGATCGAGAAAATATTAACACCTCTCGAATATTAGCAGCGTAAGAGGGTGCGAGTCATTTTTAAGTCCAATTTTGAATATATAATTGGTAAACTGTACAGTAATGCTAAAAAGCTGGCGTCTAAATCACTTAGTTGTTCTGGTAAATTCAACACCTGTCTCCACTGTTTTTAGGTACATTTTTTTTGCATATTATAGCTCAAAAACTACTTCCCACTTATAAAGGCCATTTGTAATGTACTCGTATTACCTAGAACTGTGTTCTTGATCTTTTTACGTTTTTTTATTGTTGTTTGTTGGTTGTTTCAATCAATTCAGATCTTGTTTTTGACAAAAGCTTTTTCCAAGTACAGTACTCCCAGCTTCTTAACAGTGTTCAGCTGGCTCTAGCTATCACAGTTGCACTAACAATTGACTATATATTTGTCTCTCGTGTTTCATAGACAAACGAAAATTGGGGACAGCTCGCAAGCTCGCGCTCTAACCTCGGCACTCGTACAGTCGCCATCAGATATATTGTAGCGGGCGAGGTACTCAAATATTTCGGAGCAGCATTACTTTTCAATAAATTCGTCACACTAGTTATGGTCAATAACACCAGAACATGCAATTTGTCATAAATATAAGAGCAGCGACTTTTCAATAAATTCGGAACATATAACGAGGTAAAAATATCAGAAAGCACAGAACGTCAAAGGTATCTACGCACTCAGGGTGATCATAAAGATCTGAACATTTATGGAAAATATACCTTATGTCTGTATCACGCAGTTTAAATTCGTTACTATAATTATTATGCATGTCGAATCTACTCGTGACGTGTACACGAGTACAGATTCGAATTCCAAACAAAACATAAATACGTCATGCCAAAGATCGACATGCATAATAATTATAGTAACGAATTTAAATTGTGTGATACAGACTTAAGGTATATTTTCCATAAATGTTCAGATCTTTATGATCACCCTGAGTGCGTAGATACCTTTGACGTTCTGTGCTTTCTGATATTTTTACCTCGTTATATGTTCCGAATTTATTGAAAAGTCGCTGCTCTTATATTTATGACAAATTGCATGTTCTGGTGTTATTGACCATAACTAGTGTAACGAATTTATTGAAAAGTAATGCTGCTCCGAAATATTTGAGTACCTCGCCCGCTACAATATATCTGATGGCGACTGTACCTTAAGAAGCTTCATTATGTACCAGTTACATAAATAACTATTAAAAGCGACCATTTATTTACTTTAACTAGGGTAACAATAACAACGTTCTATAGCTTGACAAGAGTGTGTAAAAATTAGGTCTATACTCCGTGTAATTGGCACCATTTCCAATATTTATAAAAAAAACTGATGCTTATAGCAGTATTTGCTACTTGAAAATATTGTAGCACCACCTGACACCCCCGCAAACGCATTTGTCAAACAATAGCTTCGCTTTACAAGTCATGCTGCATCCTTGATAGAAATGAATTTCAAACAAACGAAACATTTTCTAGGTTACGTATATTTAACAAAACTTTTACGGTACTGACGCAATTGTTTTAATCTGATATTAATTACCTTTTAATATAACTATTATTCGTATTATTTATTTAACTTCATATATAATAATCATATCTTCTCAGAAATACTCAAAAGAATGTACCTACATATAGCTTAAAAAGTGAACAGACGCGTGTTAGATTTTCTGCACTCTTTTGTCACCATATACTAAACTATGTTTTCTCCAAATAAACTTTCTCACCTAGCATAGGCCTCGTATCACGAGACTTAATACGACCTCAAAGCAAAGAAACCGACCACTCTTGATTTTGTCAAGTAGTCTTAGTATACTTTAAGGAAATGAGATTGTACGGGAGGGTGACGGCACCAATCATGGACACTTTTAGCTGATAGGCACCAGTAATGGACACTTCACTCTTAATTCAAATTTGCAAAACAAATTAATAACCCTTATCTTCTGTAAAATAAGAATCAATCCATCATTGGGTTCTTGTTCATTACTGGTTCCTCCACCCTACAAAGCTGAAGAAAGTATTATTGACAAAGACAAAATTCTAATAATATTAATCTAATTTCGTTGCATATAATCTTATTTTCTTATATAATTAAACTACTCGAAATTATCGTAAGTGCCCATTTTATTTGCAAGGGGGTTTATTTAAAATGGTATTATAACGACCCTAGTATAAAGCATATAAACCTAGCGTGGACTCCAGGATTCACCCTTAGTGTTAAATTTTTAAAAAGCAGGTTAAACCGCCAATCGCCTTCACCGTCCAAAGCATAATAAACAGAAATTAATTAAGAAACGCATTTATTTACATAAATTACATGATTTCAAACTAAAAAAAAAGTACTAGAAACAATGGAAAACTAGGCAATTTAGCATATATACCACATCCTACATCTAATATTAACATGTTATATTTAAAAATATCATGAAACTAATTTCACGTAAAATATTTTACAACGAGTCTCTAAAAACAAGTTTACAAACTAAATGATTAATATTGTGATTTCTATAGAATATAGTAGCAAATAGATTTTATTTTCATACATCTCTTTATGTTATTGGAACTCGTTCACAATTCATTATTGAAAAACGTAGTACACTCTTGGTAAGTTAAATTATAAAGTACAGTTTCTTTATATTTATTAATAAATATACATCGGTTGTCTGTGGCGTATTAGACAGTTTTTTTACCTTTTTAAACAAATATAAAGCACTTCACATTTACCAATGACAGCTTAAAACCAAAGCGAATATCAACTTTGCCTTATAGACACTAAGGTTTATTTCGTGCTGGCAACCATGATGAAAATATCCGTCACTGGCATTGAACCAGTGGTGCGGATATATCCGTCAATGGCGTTGGAAAGAGAATGTCGACCTAGCTTTATAGACACTAAGGTCTATTTTGAGCTGGCAACCATCATTAAAAATATCCGTTGTTGGCATGGATACCAGTGGTGCGGATATATCCCTCAATATTGTTGAAAAGGTACCACAGACCAATATTAGCATGTAAGTTCATCATATTAATAGACTATCAGTTTCTTTTAAGGTTTCATTTCTTTACAGATTTTGGACTATCACGCCTGACTTGGGACTTCAGGTAACCTGCTACCCCCCCTATTCATAAACATACGATAAACCTATTTTAGTTATAGTATTGGTGGATCAACTTTTAGTGGTTATTCCGTCCCGTAAGCCAGGAGACGACAGTCAGTTTCTTAGAAAAAAAAGTTATAATATATACTTCTAGTTCTCTCAGGAGAAAACACAAAATAATGGGTTTGTAATTGAGTTGATAAATATCAAACTCCAATATGTCCTTGACATTTGGTATACGAATTTAAAACTTAATTTTTTCGAATTTAGTTTTAAATTCGTTTACCAAATTTCAAGGACATATTGGAGTTTGATATTTATCAACTCAATTGTCAATACTGTTTTTAGTGGGCTTAAATCTTTTGACATAATTGTTTAAAAGAATGACACAAGAGACGTCACCATGGCAACGAGGTACCTACAACAAAAAGTTCAATTCATTTTTTAGGAGAATAATGGCCCCATCAATGTTTTGATGATTGTGCCAGTGTCGAGGTTGGATAGTGCACTGCCATATGACATTTTAGTGTTGTTCGGTGCGATGACGGTGTTCGGTGGGACAACAAAAAGTTGATTGACCCAAATTCAAATGTCACAATGACAGATAACGCCATAGCATTTTTAGAGCATACTTTAGCTTGTGCATTTATAATAATATAATGGTCTATGGTGCCCTTTCGTCAATATTGTTTTAATACGAAGAAAGCCAATTAATACTGTATAATATAAACTATACTCTTATTAGTAAATAGGCAACAATTTATATAACATCTTTGAATTTTCCATAATTTTCACGCTTCATTTGTGATGTCGTTTAAAGTATAGTTAGTTAATTGATTAATGTTTTAATTTAATATCGACCGTGTTTACAAATAACCTATTTTTAATTAGAAATCTATAAAAACTTAATTAAAAGGAAATTAATTTAAAGACAATTTTTTTTTCAATATGGGGTCGATTAGTACCCCCCATATGCCATCTATCTATTTTTATAAACCTACCTATAAACTAATTAAGTTTCTAATAATTTAATAAATATATTTAACGTGTTAATAAACTCCTAATTATAGAACAAGGCTTTGGAATGAGGCACATCGAATTATTACTTTAATATAATCTTTTGACCGACCAAGAAAAAATATCAACATGGCTTTGTTCAGCAAATCACAAGAATTTAAAAAATATTATCTTTTACAATAACACAGAACGCATTAAGTATGGAAACAACCTCATCGTTGTTAATGAAACCCAAGGACATCGGTATAGAAGCTTTAGGTCCACATCTCATTAGGATTATAGAACTATTCCACCTGTCCAATATCTTTGTCCAATTTCTATATCCAATATTAAATCAAATTTCTTTGATTGAGGCCCATTCCACTTATCCAATATCTTGGTTCAAGTTTTTATACTATTTGCGTAGCCATTTTGAATGAAATGTCATTCGTAACATTTGATCAAATGTAGGTGTTTTTAGTAAAGATCTTGGCCCATAATCCTGCCCAGTCAAAAAATGTTTGCGTACATAAACCAAATTGGTGGTAAATTTTGCAGTTATGACCCACGTTTTATTTTAAGTAAATAGTTTTAAAAAAAGACCATGGAGGTAACATGTAACAGTGCAAAGAAGATTAGCTATTAATGTATCTTTGATTAGTTAGGTATATGAAATCCCTAATTAATGTGGGTACTTCAGTCTTCGTAGTTCTTAATGCGATATATACTATTATAAAGTATACATATTTATCTTTAATTCCCGCCCAATTTCATTTCTGTACTCCATGGGTATTATTTTCATACTAGGTGGGCCGTGTCCTTTAATGAAGTCATCCAATTTCTTTGATCAAATGCACATTGGACAAAGAAATTGGACAGGTAGAATACTACCCTTACCTAACGAACCTAACCTAAGGCCAGAATTTTACTCCCACAAAAAAATGTAAACACAGTTACGTCACTGTCAAGTGACATTTCAGGGGATCTCAAAGTTTGGGCCAGCAAGAAATATAATATTAAGTTATCATTTCGCTCGAACCGTGATATAAAAATAAATTCGAGAAATAATTGAAATTAAAATCGCACAAATGAGTCACTGGAAAGCGATTACGACGGGAGCACGAATTGTGAAGCGAAGCGAGTGAAGTGACGTCTCACATCAATCAAGCGGCCCTGAACTTGTTGACACGGGTGTATCGAGTCAATGATACCAGTGCAATAAATAAATTAAGAATACAAAAACAAAGAGTTTATATCAAAATAAAGTTTGCCATCAACAAATTAAATTCTTCAATCTTGATTACAATAAACAGCTTTTTTATAGAAAATTGATGTCTTTTAAAAGTGGAAAGTATAAATATTTTGAATACTGCAAATGTTTTTCGTTAACAGCAACACCTTTGTTTTACATTTTTTCTGTGGGAATAAAAATCTGACCTTAAATAGTAACGCAAACGAAGTGGTCATTTTGCGACTCGGACTTTTCGAGATGAATTCGTAAAGCGATCTGAGGGGCCTGCCAAGATGCACTACGCTAACTAACGTTTCTTTTCGATTCGTTTTTAAACCAATCGCGTCACTGGAAGATGACTTGATACGAAAAGTCACGTGGTCTACCAAAGACGCGATTGGTTTAAAAACGAATCGAATAGAAACGCTAGTTAGCGTAGTGCACCTTGGCAGGTCCCTCTGGTCGTACTGCGTCCTAGGCACAAAGCGACGTAGTCAGATCGAGATGTGGACGGAAAGCTTCTTTCCCAGGGCATCTTTTGATATCAAACTAGAGGACGCTCGCGAATACCTGCATCCGAGGTTCAATTTTCAAAAAAATCGTTTATTGCACCCCTATGGTACCCAAGGGTTATTCCTTCTGTTGTGTAGTCTGTGCGTTGTGTGTCGGTCAGTCCGTTAGTCAGTCAGTCATTAAAGAGTTTAACATGAAGAGATTAGATAAATATAGACAGCGGTGGTCAAAAGGGTTAATATAATTAATTAAGATCAGTTAAGGTAAGAGCTGGCACCAAGAATAAATAAATAAACTAAATAAATATAGACAATCTCACACAAATTGACCTAGTCCTAAATAAAGCTCTAGGCTTGTACTATGGGAACTAGGCAACGATATATTTACTTATATAGAGAAATACATACTTAAATACATAGCTTATCGCTCAATATACTAATAATTGCCCTTACCGGGTATCGAACCCGGGCTTGCTAGCTTCGTAGGCAGGGTCACTTACAACTAGGCTAAACCCTTCAAAATAAAAATATATATCCATCTCTCCTACTAACAGCGTAACTCTCAATCTCACTTGGAAAAGAATACTTGAAATATGATACTACATTTGTTTCGTTACCGTAAAACGGGATGAGTAGGGACACAACCTAAAATGAAGCATATGTTACTAATTATAAGACTGGAATTATTTCCCATAGACGTAACTTTATTGTCCATTTAATAATTGTTCTTATTTGTAACAAGTTATGACTTATTTTAGGTTGAGTCCCTACTCACCCCTTAATCCCTACTCACCCCGTGTTACTGTACTTAAACGTAAACAAACCAAAGCACGTGACTATGTTAAACAGCCAATCAAAACGTTTCTGTCGAGCTTTGAAGTATCAGTGTTGTGGGCCCGTAATAAGGTTGCCTTCGTCGGTGAATAAAGCATCTGTCACTTTCGCATTTTACTATTCAGAAAGTGACAGATATGTTATCCTCGATAAACACGACTATAATAGGGCCCCTGCTTCTATTGGCTGACGAACTATACCACGTGGTTTCTCTGTTTACATTTACTTAACCAACTAAACAAATGAAGTATAGTGTGCCGATCTTACCCAAACTGAATTTCTACTATATTAAACAACTAACTACGGATCCTAGACTAAAAAATTTGGCAAGCACAAAGCGTATACAGGGTGACTCTTAAGTCGTGAATCGAAATTATTATGGTTTCTAACGCAGCGTACAGTGCATTAACTCCAAAGACCACCAATCAAACTTTGTTGAAGTAAAACTGAATTTCTTTAAAGAGTAATAATTACAAACCATGTGGTCACCCTATTCTACTAGACGAGTTATGTAGATTAAAGTACTTAGTCTATGCCAGTTTCAAGTAAGAAGTAGGGTAACCATGAGACTGGGTACATTTAAAATTAATATATTTATTAATGATTACACAATAAATTTACAGATTTTTGCATAGTGTTACGTACGAGTGCTTTAACTAACGGTAAAGAGCCAGAAAAACATATTTGGGTTCACGACTTAGGAGTCACCCGGTATAGGAGTACAACTTAATTGAGGGCCGGGGAAGGCATGAGGTACATTGCCCTCTCCCCGCACCTCATGCATACCTCGGCTCTCAATTGTGGTACGCCTATAGCTTTTTGCACGATATAATTGCTACCTATTCTAACGCATAGCTGTATCCTTTTTTAGCATCCTGCTATACCAAACACTACCTATATTATAGTTTTAATTTCCACATGGAATGTAAAAAATACTAGAAATTTTAAGCGTTTCTTAAATACCTAATAATCAATTTTAAATACTTATTGTTAGTTGCATTTCATTTAACATTTAAGGAAACGAAATAGCGCGAGATATTTGGCAAATTTTAGGAAGTCAATTTTTAATACTAGATGGCATTTTGTGACTTATTTATTAAAATTAGAAATGCTGCAAAATATTATTGATTAGGCAGATGTTTTTTGTATATTCAAGTTGTTTAAGTAGGCAATAATTAAGGCCCCAGCCTTAATCATACCAGACAGTCGACCACATATGGCCCACCCGCTCTCATGGGATAAAACAACTGCGTTTTGTCACTTCATATCCAAACAAAAGATGACACGACCTGTCATTCCGGTCAGTGGCAAGACGTTCAGTTGTCGGTGAGAGCCGACTGTGGCGTTCAAAAAGTTAAATACACGAAGCCAACAGTTTTTCAGACATCGCGCACATACGACGCAGGTAAATAATGTATAAAACTCGTAAAATACAACAGGGTGGTACTCGATTAACTGTACATATTAAACGGGATGAAATTTTAGGTTAATTCATCGGTTTTTTTTTTTAATTTAGCCACTTTTTTTTACACATTCTTATTTTTTTTAATAAATTACAGCAATAATATCATTTTGTTTCCATAAAAACACGATTTTCTCAAAATTTTGTAGAAATTTCACCATTTCTTTTGATGATTATTATTCCTCGTTTAATTTTAGATCTAAACACGTTAAAAAAAATTGTAATATATCTGATTTTTTTTTGAGAAATTCTTTTTTTTTATAAAAACAAAATGATATTTTTGCAGTAATTTTCCACAAAAAAAGCAGTTACTTAGTTTTTTTTTTAACCCGTCAGGTGTCCTGCGCACAACAGTTGTGCGTAGAAAATTTTGGCCGGTCGTGTCCTACGCACAACAGCTGTGCGCAGGACGGCGCTGTGATTGGAGAATTTATATTTCATAAACGAAGACCCTGCTAGTGTAAAAAAATAATCCTATTGATTTGTCACTTATTTGGCAACATATTGGATTTTTTTCACCAAAAACCAAGCATCTGAACAAGCGAAAAAATAATAAAAACGAAATTAATGCGCAATAGAATGTGCTCGTCCGCAATGGCTGCCGCCTGCGCCGCTCCGTAAACAAATAACTTTTGTGATGTTGTTTATGTGTCTAGTGATAAATGAATTATTGAATTCGGCGCGTAAACTTATAATGGTGATAGTTTATTAATAGAAAAGTGAAATGTGGCAATAATATAAGTGCAGTGTGTCAAAGAATAAACCGTTCAGATGAAAAAAATATCAAAACCTAATAATAATATATTTCATTAATTGAATCATTTATTTTCATCAGTAAAACGTAAGTGTATAATCTTTATTCCTTTCTACGTGCATTGCCTGTTCTTTTATCTCTCCATTGGTATATCAATCATAAAATATAATTATACCAATCGTAAACAATTCACCTTTTTCTAAACTCAAACAGAAAATAAAAATATCTCGAAAATCAGCTGGACATTTCGTGAACTTATGTAAATCAAGGGCCGGACACTTGACGGGTTAATTGGTCTAATATTGTTATCAATTTTTATAAACCTAACTAATGTCAATACTATGCATTTTGTTTTATCTTTTTTGGGCTATTAGATCAAAAGTTACACCGTCACAAGTAAGTGTACTACCCAAACTTTATTACAAAGTCTGACAATCTGTAAAAAACACCAGTGGCTAAAAAATAAAAATAAATTTATGTTTTACCTATAAATTAACCTAAAATTTCATCCCTTTCGTTTATCGGGTACCACCATGTATCATCAAAATGATTACTTTAAAATAGTAACTTTTCTCAGAACCTAAGACCTAGTCCTGATTAATACGAGTGCACTCCCAATTGCGTAACTTAAAAGCACCGCTATATAATGCTGTTGCCGGTCATCATTTCATCAAATAGCTTTGGATTCAGTTTAGTGTTACTCTTAAACAATAAACTTTTCGATTCGTCGACGATCGACTTTATTTTTAAAGCACTGAGAAAGCAATCGAGCACTAATCACTACAATCTTAAGACTGAAAATGCGTTGCCAACTCTGGGGACTAAGATGGAACGCATCTATGGTAGTAATGTCACCGGTTGTGTTATCCCCACACCGGAACACAATGGGAATGCTGCTTGGCGGTGGGTTAATGGATGAGATGGTGGTAGCGATCCGGACGGACCCTGCACAAGGTCCTACCACACACACAAATGTTTTTTTTTTTAATTTGTCGCTGTTTTTGTCGACCAAGCAGCTTGGCTAAAGCGGTAGGTATCTTACGTACCTCCAAACCGCGGGCACAACTATAGTTTGCCTGTTTTTCGTCCATAAATTGAAAAGTGAATTGTAGATAACACCGCAGATCGGTTGATATTTTCACGATTTATATACTATGTCCATCTAAAATGACGATGGAAAAAAATGTTATTTTGTATCACTGTCACTAGTGAAAATTATCATAGAGATAGAAATATGTTTTTGTTGTTGAGAAAGTGGCAAAATCGAGCCAATTTAAGCCATTATTGACTAACGATATTAAATATATCTGTTATCTACAGTGGCTGATAAATATATGATCAACCACAACATTGTATGTCTTGTAAACTAATTGATAAATTGATTCAAACGGTATCCGTGTGAAAAGCATTTTTTTTCGAATGTATTGTTAAGTTTCAAATCGTACTAAGCTGAAATTACAGAATTTAATAAACATTTATTGTGTACATTAGTTAAGGCAGGTTAGGTTAGTTTTTATAATATGAAAAAAAAACCGTATCAATTGTAAAAACCTACCATTAGAACAAACAATAATTATACCACCCCAATATATACACGATTGAAACCTGATAAAAAAATTACCCAAAACTTGGTTGCCATTCCAACCACAAAAAACTTTCAAATACCATAAAAATTATCACACAGCCGAATCTGGAGGTTCCTCTTGCTTCAAACTCTTCAAGTTCAACGTAGACAATTGACTTACAGGGACGTCAGCGGAGTCACTATAAGTATTAGAACCCCTCACCGGTCCCCATCTACTGAAATACTTGGTAGATAGACCATCGAAGTCCACATCGCTGTCTTGAGAAGAACTGGTAGCGAATGTGCTGGTGCTCTTAACTGTGTCATACTTATTGTCTATGGAAGGAAGGTCGATCATGACTGCTTCTAGGGCTATGTCCTGTTTCAAGCTTTGCTGGGATATGCTTCGTTTCATACCAGTTTCTTCGGTCATTCTGAAGAGTTGCTCTGACATGGTTTGTCGGTTGAGTTTCTTATCATGCCTAATCGGGCTCTTGGATCGAATGACCGGTTTATTCGAAACCGGTTTGGAGCGTTCTAAAGATTTCTTGGGTTCCTCCTCGATCATGTTAACTTGGGATTTGTTGTCATAGAAATGGTCCCCATAAGCCATGATAGGGTTCCGTCTCATGTCATCGCTGCCAGAGAAAACAGAAAATCCTGATATTTTCTCCGATACCAGCTTCAAATTTGATGTCGACCCGTACTTCTGCGATCTGACAAGCTTGTCTCGCTTCGTGGTATTGTTAGCGCTTGTGGCAGCTGATTTTGTAGCTCTATAGTTTCGTCCGGGGCTGACACTACGTCTCCTGTCCATGCTGGGTGTGTTAGCGATGAGGTTGAGACTGGTTCTCGAGCGACTCAAGGATC